>CM033323.1:60850790-61450790 GCA_019359835.1 Pharus latifolius
GATTTGTATATATTTATCTCAAGACTATTGTAATCAATATCTTTTCTTTTGCAGGTGGTTAACAGTAAGGTGTTAAAATCATATGAAGTGATGAAGATATTTTACGTCATAAGAGGAGTTTGAAAGTGAAATATTTTACTTTTGATAGTTATAGTTGGAACAAAATATATAAAGTTAGGAATATTATATATGGGCATACATTTGGTGTAAAGAATTCTTAAGTGATATTTTTATCGCAATTATTTCAGAGATTCTATATCTATTTTGTTTGGTTTTGTCAATTGAATAATTTGTTACCATTACGAATCTTGTCAATGGCTATATAAAGCAAAGAATTCAATAAAATATGGTGTGATTTCTGTTAGGATAGTGCATATTATAATTTTAGTTGTAATATTGTTGCTTAATTACTAAAAAAATATATATTTAAAATTAATTATTGACACAATTCCTAGCGGTAAATTTACTACAAATAATTCACATATTTAAATTTGATAGTCTAAATTCTCAATAACAGATCAGCTGGTAATAATTTATTTCAAATAGTTGTACAGCTTGTAATAATGTATTACAAGTGGACATACAGGTGGGAAAAGTTCAAACTTTCCAAGCGACCTACAGTTGGGAATACTCTTTGCCACCGGATTTACAGCTAGGAAAAATATTTCAAATAGTTATACAGCTTGGAATAATGTATTACAAGTGGACATATAGGTGGGAAAAGTTCAAACTTTCCAAGAGACCTACAGCTGGGAATACTCTCTGTCACCAGACCTACAGCTGGGAAAAATATTCCAAATAGTTATACAGCTTGGAATAATATATTACAAGTGAACATACAGGTGGGAAAAGTTCAAACTTTCCAAGTGACCTACAGCTAGGAATACTTTTTGCCACCAGACCTACAGCTGGGAAAAAATATTCCAAATAGTTATACAGTTTGGAATAATATATTACAAGTGGACAACCTACCGCTGAGAATACTCTTTGCCACCAGACCTACAGCTGAGAAAAAATATTCCAAATAGTTATACAGCTTAGAATAATATATTACAAGTGGACAACCTACCGCTGAGAATACTCTTTGCCACCAGACCTACAGCTGGGAAAAAATATTCCAAATAGTTATACAGCTTGGAATAATATATTACAAGTGGACATACAGGTGGGAAAAGTTCAAACTTTCCAAGCGGTCTACAGCTGGGAATACTCTTTGCCATTAGACCTACAGCTGGGAAAAACTTTTCGCAGCACCTTTTCGCCCAGCTGTAGCAAACCTTATTCCCAGCAGCTAAAGTGTTGGGAATACTGGCTTTTGCCAGCTGCTCAACTACTAGCATTGAAGTACTATCTTATAGTGACACGGGTCCACAAAACTTAATTTCTCTGATAAGGTGAACAATCAGATGGACATAACATCAAAAAAGGATGGAGGGAAATACATCTCGAGCTGACAAAGAGTTGTAACCACATCGCGTTGCAAAGCATCCAGTCCATCCGGATCAATTACCTACGAGGACACAGTTGCGCCAAATATTCATATCAGGAAAATCTTCTAATTAAGCTCCAGAAATGGAGGTAATGAGCTTATAGTAGGAGTGCACGTACTTACCTTGCAAGATATTGCGTTGAAGAAATAACATAGGTTTGTGATTGTCTCTCTGACTTTAACTGGGAGAATGCCTCTGATAGCAATGAGAAGCATCTGTGACATCAAGACATGATAGTCGTGGGACTTCATGCCAACCAGTCTTAGGTCCTTCATAGACACAAGTTTTTTCAAGTTCGTGGAGTACCCACATGGAACTTTAACACCGTGCAGGCACCGACAGAGTTCTGTTTTTTTGCTTTTGGACAACGTATAGTAGGCCGGGGGGAGGTATGTACGCTTTCCATTCTCTAAAGGTGCAAGCTCAGTCCTTATCCCCATTTCCACCATGTCACGACGAGCTTTCACACCATCCTTTGTCTTTCCCGAAATGTTCAACAACAAACCAATCAAACTGTCACAGACATTTTTCTCTACATGCATGACGTCAATGCATGATTTTCTCAGGCTTCCCATTAAATGATTTCCTCTTCTTACGGTACGTGTGATGCACCGAAAGAAACCTGCGGTGACCCATATACACTGTTTTCCGGCAGTTTCGCAGCCACATGCTCTCAGCTTCATCTAGGCAAATAGGGCAAGCCTTGGCTCCTTTCGTACTATACCCCGACAAATTGCCGTAGGCCGGAAAATCATTTATGGTGCAAAATATCAGGGCCCGCAAGATGAAATTCTCTTTCTTGCATGCATCCCACACCTTCACCCCCTCGCTCCACAATTTCTGTAAGTCCTCGATTAAAGGCACTAGAAACACGTCAATATCATTTTCGGGTTGTCTGGGTCCTGAGATTAGTAACGCCATCATGATGTACTTGCGCTTCATGCATAACCAAGGAGGAAGATTGCAGATGCATAAAAGAACCGGCCAAGTGCTGTGCCGACTGCTCATATTACCATGTGGGTTCATACCATCTGTACTCAGCCTGAACCTTATATTCCTGAGTTCGCCGCCGAACTCAGCAAATGTTCTGTTGATGTTTCTCCATTGAATAGAATCAGCTGGGTGTCTCAGTTTTCCGTCTTGTTTCTGGGCTTCAGCATGCCAACGCAAGTGCTTCGCGACTTTCGGATTTGCAAACAGCCGCTTCAATCTAGGTATCACAGGCAAGTACCACACAGTTTTCGCCGGAGGTCCTTTCTTTACCTCGTGACGTTCACTGTCAATCCGGTCCCTACGCGTATACCTTGATGCGCCGCATCTTGGACAAACATGCAAACTGGAGTACTCGTTACGGTACAACACACAATCATTTGGGCATGCGTGTATTCTTTCGATTTCCATTCCCAACGGGCACAACAGTTTTTTGGCTTGGTAAGTAGATCTTGGCAACTCATTTCCCTCTAGAAGCATGTCCGCTAGAAGATCTAATAGTGCCGTGAAACTCTTATCACTCCAACCGTTGCCTGCCTTCAAGTTATATAATCTCAGCACAGAAGACAGTTTTGTAAATGTTGCACATCCAGGGAACAGAGGCTTCTCAGAGTCAGCAATCAGTTTCTCAAATTCACAGAAGTCGTTTTCGTTGTAATCTTCCTCTACATCACGTAACATCTCATCTAGATTGTCATCATCATCATCTACGTGCACATCGGGATGAACATTATCAAAATTCGGATGATCATCGATATTATTGCAATCCACATCCGAGTCCTGCTGATTGGTAGTAGTGGTGCTTGTTTCCTCAAGATCTTAGCCATGCCATATCCAACAGGTGTATCGCGCGTTAAAACCACGACGAATCAAATGACTCTTAATTTGATCAGAGTTGCTAAACCTCTTCAAGTTCATACAATCTATACAAGGACAGAGCATATTTTTCTCTCCCTTCCTCTCCTTTTGTTGCTCAGCAAATTTAATAAACACATTCACACCATCCAAATATTCAAGAATAGTACGTTTTATTCCATACATCCAATATTTCCTGTCCATCTACAATTAACAAAATTTAACGAGTCAGCAATGCATGAAACCTGCCCGATTAAGTTATGTATATGTACATGTACAGCCTCTTACAACAGATACATGTGTTGAACCCTAGCCTGACGAAATTAACACTAATTAACCTAGCTAACTACACAATACAAGCTAGTTAGCTCCTAAAACATGACGCATTTCCAGCTACCAAGCTCCCAAGCTTAGAGCTACAAACTTGGAACTACACAATACAGCTAGCTTGCAAGTAGAGAGGGAGGGAGATCTAGAGGGAGAGAGAGATAAGTGCCGACAATTAAGCATACCTTAAAGAGGGGCGCAATCAACTTCCCTCCAGCCTGCGCTGATCACCCTAGCAGTGTAGCTGCGAGCGTGGAGCTTTCATCACAAACAGAGGGACACAGAGTGTAACAGAACAAATTAAAGAGCAGCTCAGCAATGGTTGAGTGAGGTTTTCCTTATAATGGACCTTTTTCTAACGGTAAATACATGAAATAACCGTTAGACCAACTAAGGTAATTCGCCGCTTACATATTCTATCGGTAAAAACACACATATACCGTTAGAGAATGTCCATTACTGAGCAAGTACAGGTCTTGTTCTATCGGTAAATATGTGTATTGACCGTTAGATGATGCATGACACTTTACGTACATGAGTTTTTCTATCGGTAAATATGTGTATTAACCGTTAGATGATGCTTGACACACGAACAAGAGTTTTTGTATCGGTAAATATGTGTATTTACCGTTAGATGATGCATGACTGAGCAAATATGTGATTTCTACCGATAAATATGTGTACTTACCGTTAGAGGAGGTACTTGTACCAAACTGGGACACACATGACACCAGTTCTCACATCCAAGGAATCATATCAATGTAACATCAAACAGATCTTACATCAAACGGATCTTAACTAGAAGATAAAGCAATATTTCAAGAAATGCTAATTTGTGGATTAACTAGGAGACACAAAAATACTTTTCTTAGGTACTTGGGACTTCATCTTGCCAAAGAAATTACACATGCCAGTTCACAAATTCAGGTACAAACATACACATGCCAGTTCACAAATTCAAGTGCATGTCTGAAACAGTAGTACAAATACACACCTACCTACCAATACAATTAAATACACAAATACTCCCTACATATTCAAGTTCATGTCCCAATTAGCAATACATGATACACAAATATACAACAATATACAAATACAACAATTCACACATTCAATGTATATTAGAAAAGCCACGTATGAAATTAACAATAGATCACGACGAGGACCCAGTGGCCCATACATTTTACATAAAAGAGAACCTTTGCAGGTTGCGACAATGCAACTACCGACTACAAGTTAGACCTGATACATCACAAATCCATTCATCCAAAACAGCAAATGTCTGAACCACATTGGACTTAACCATAGGAGTTCAGTTCGAAGACGCCCGAGGAGCTGGAACTGCCGTCGAGTTTCATTTGTATTGGTGATTTCCTCGGACTCAAACTCGATCAACTCAACTCCATTAACAAAAAGAACCTACCTTCCAAGATGTTGTTCTGTGTAGTGATGGTGTAGAATGGCTGTGCAAATGACAACAATTCTTCTTCTCCAAGCAGGTTAGCATCTGGCCACAAGCTAGTGCATGCAAAAAAATGTAAGATGCTTTCTATAGGTCCTGATTTGAGAAACACGCCGGGCTTAAGGATCTTCTCGACTGAGCCAGCCAAGATCTCGCCCTTCACGCCCTTCCAGCTCTCGACGGTGATCTTCACCGTTTCTTTCGCCAACAAGCCAACGTAGGCAGCGTACTGCGATGAAGAACCCTGAAATACGTTGCCCCTCATGAGCATCATCCAAGGACCTGCACAGATCATAATCATATTGAAAAGAAGACACATCAAAATGAAGGATACAAAAATTGCAGAATAATTGCCATAATCGGATTAGAATAATCTAACAATATTGCCGAAATTTTACGTACCTCGCTTGGGATGCCGAAGTCTAGAGGGCGTCGATGGAGGTACGGAGGTGCAGTGGTCGCCTGTAGAGGTGCGCCGGCCGTCCATTGAGCTTACGGGTTAGGACTACAAACGCCAGATGAACTGTGAGAATGAGAGAGACACACCCGTCTATTTATAGTACTAGATAAGTTCTATCGGTACAAAAACCGCATACCGTTAGTAATTTTATATATCTTCTAACGGTATACAAATAAATCACCGATAGAATCAAAACATCTGTAAAAGGCGAATGGTTCTATCGGCACAATACATATTACCGATAGGAATTTTTGTACATACTCTGTCGGTATATACGTACATTACCGATAAAATAATAGTAGCTGTAGAAGGCGAACAGTTCTAAAATATTTTTGCTATATTCTAACGGAATAAACATTCAATACCGATAGAATAAAACTATTTGACGACGAACAGTTCAAAGCAATTTTCGATATATTCTAACGGTACAATAATCCATCACCGATAGAATAAAAATATTTGTAGAAGGCGAACGGTTCTATCGGCACACTACATATTGCCGATAGGAAATTTTGTACATAATCTGTCGGTATACGCATACATGACCGATAGAATAAGTCTAGTTGTAGAAGTCGACCAGTCCTATCGGCGCACAACATTCTCCCGTCAGTACTTATGCATATCTTCTAACGGCAAATATGTTCATCACCGCTAGAGTAAATCATACTGCTTCTTCTATCGGTAAGTTTCTTATAAACCGATAGGGAAAATACACCCGTTGGGCTTTTATGACCGCGAGGCACATTTTCTATCGGTTTTCTGCTATATCGCTAATAACCGATAGAAGATAGGGGTTAGTAGACTGCATTTCTGTACTTGGCCTCTTCCTTTGAAGATGAGTCATCGCTTTGTCTCATGGCAAGTGACAACGCAAAGGTATCGGATCCCGAACCCTCGTATGATGAACTTGTTGATATGGTTATGAAATTAGATGAGGCACTAGGTAAGTTAACTATGGAAAACAAAATGCTTAAAAAGGAATATTCAACTCTTAGTAATTTGTATGTTTAACTAAATGACTCTCATGAGGCACTACTAGTTAAGGAATTTGTTGATTCCAAACAAACTAGTGACATATGAATTACTAGTGATATTCTAGATGAATCACCTCGTATTGTCTCCCATTCAATATCGACTACTTGTGATGATCTAGGAATTAATCATGAAAATGCTTGTGATTCGGTTGTTTATAATGATTCAAATTTAATTCTAGAAAATCTAGAACTCAAGGCACAAGTGGAAAAATTAAATCTAGGATTAGCAAAATGTTTTAAAGGCAAAGAAATCTTAGATAAACTTCTTAGTGAGCAACAATGCTCATTTAGGAAAGAAGGTTTAGGATATGAACCGAATAAAAGAAAGAAGTTGTGTACTAAAGTAACTTTTGTTAAGTCTACTAATATGTTTTGTCACAAATGCGATGATATAGATCATTTAGCAAATGCTTGTCCCTCAACTTCTAAAGCTAAAGAAAATGTGTCTCACTCCCATTACATGCTCAAGAAAAATAACTTTGGAAAAGTGATTGCTAAATTTATTGGTATATCTCACCTAAATAAACATAAAAAGAGGATTTTGGTTCCAAAAATCCTTGTTGCTAACTTTCAAGGACCCAAACAAGTTTGGGTACCTAAAAGCGTCTAACCTTTCTTTTAGGTGAACTACAAGCCCGGTGGGAGGCATTGGGTGCTAGATAGCGGGTGCACCCAACACATGACCGGTGATGGAAATCGTTTCTCCTCTTTTGAAAATGGTTGCAATGACATAGAAAAAATCACGTTTGGTGATAATAGCAAAGGAAAGGTAATTGGATTAGGTAAAGTTGCGATCACTAACAACCTTTCCATCTCAAACGTATTACTTGTTGAATCCTTGAATTTCAATTTGCTTTCAGTTGCAAAAATTTGTGATTTGGGTCTTCGATGCATTTTTGAACCAAATGGAGTTACTATTGAAAGCTTAAAAGACAAATCTCTAGTGTTCAAAGGTTTTTGATATGGAGATTTGTATTTGGTGGATTTCGGTTCAAAAGAATCTTGCATTTCAACTTACTTAATTGCCAAAAATTCTTTGGGATGGCTTTAGCATCGTCGTTTGGCTCATGTTGGAATGCATCAATTGAACAAATTTTTAAAAAGAGATTTGGTTTTAGGAATGAAAAATGTAAAGTTTGAAAAGAATAAACTTTGTAGTGCTTGTCAAGCGGGAAAACAAGTTGCAAGTACTCACCCCGCTAAAAATGTTCCATCAACATCTAGACCACTTGAGCTTTTGCATATAGACTTGTTTGGTCCATCTGAAACTCAAAGTATTGGTGGTAACAATTATTGCTTTGTTATTGTTGATGATTTCTCCCGATTTACTTTGATTTTCTTTTTAAATCATAAGTCGGAAGCTCCAAGTGTTTTTAAAAGATTTGAAAAACGCGTTGAAAATGAATTTGAATTCTTCATCAAGAAACTTTGAAGTGATCATGGTGGAGAGTTTCAAAATTCAGAATTTATTGAGCTTTGTGATGAATCCGGGATTAAACACGAATTTTTCGTGCCATACACTCCTCAACAAAACGGTGTTGTGGAAAGGAAAAATCGAACATTAATCGAAATGACTCAACTTTGTTAGATGAGTATAAAACCCCCACTAGATTTTGGGCCAACGCCGTCAATATGCTTGTTATGCTATAAACCGGCTTTACGCTCATCCACTTTTAAACAAAACTCCTTACGAGCTAATTGTTGGAAGAAAACCAAATATTTCATATTTTCGAGTCTTTGGTTGCAAGTGTTACATTCTTAAAAAGCGCATGCATCTTGAAAAATTTCGAAGACGTGTTGACGAGGGCTTTCTAGTTGGATATTCATCAACTAGCAAGGCTTATCGTGTTTTTAACACAATAACCGAATGCATTGAGGAAACTTGCAATGTTGAATTTGATGAAACTAACGGCTCTCAAGAAGAGCATGAAAATCTTGAGAATGTAGGAAATGAGGAACTACAAGAAGCAATAAAGAACATGACGGTTGGGGACATCAAGCCTAAAGATGAAGATTCAAAGTCACTCGGTCAAGAAAATGTAGCTCCTATGGTTCTGGAGACCGCTACTCAAGTCGATCTTGATCCGAAGATGAAGGAAAATAAAGATCAAGCATTGCAAAATCCAAGACTTCATCAAACCATCACTAAGGATCACCCCGTCAACCAAATAATAGGTGATGTTGGTAAAGGTGTTCAAACTCGTTCTAAAATCGCATCTTTTATTGAGCATGCATCATTCATTTCTAGTCTTGAGCCCAAATGCATTGATGAAGCTCTAGCGGACCCGGATTGGGTAAATGCCATGCATGAGGAATTGAACAACTTTACTAGAAATAATGTATGGAAACTTGTAGAAAAACCTCTTGATCACAATATAATTGGTACAAAATGGGTCTTTCAAAATAAGCAAGATGAAAATGGTATAGTTGTAAGGAATAAAGCTAGATTGGTAGCACAAGGTTATTCTCAAATTGAAGGATTAGATTTTGATGAAACATTTGCTCCCGTGGCTAAACTAAAAGCCATTCGTATCTTACTTGCATTTGCATCAATTTTTGAAATAACCTATTTCAAATAGATGTTAAAAGTGCCTTTTTAAATGGTGAAATTTCGGAACTTGTATTTGTAAAGCAACCACCAGGCTTTGAAGATCCAAAATATCCTAATCATGTCTATAAACTTTCAAAAGCCCTCTATGGTCTTAAGCAAGCTCCTAGGGCTTGGTATGAACGGTTGCGAAATTTTCTAATTTCACAAGGATTTAAAGTTGGAAACATTGATACAACCTTCTTTACTAAAATTATAGATGATGATTTCTTTGTAAGTCAAATCTATGTTGATGATATAATTTTTGGTTCTACTAACAAATTCCTTTGTCGAGCTTTTGGTGAAACCATGTCAAAGGAATTTGAAATGTCCATGATCGGTGAGTTGAGCTTTTTCCTCGGGCTTCAAATCAAGAAAATTAAGGAAGGAATATTCGTGAGCCAAAGCAAATACGTAAAGGATTTGCTCAAGAGATTTGGAATGGAGGACGCAAAGCCAATCAAGACCCCCATGGCTACAAATGGTCATTTGGACATGGACGAGGGAGGTCAACCGGTGGAACTCAAATTATATCGTTCTATGATTGGTAGTTTGTTATACCTCACTGCTTCTAGACCTGACATTATGTTTAGTGTATGCATGTGTGCTAGATTTCAAGCCGCACCTAGAGAATTTCACTTGATTGCGGTAAAAAGAGTATTTAGATACTTAAAACATACTCCAAACATAGGTTTTTGGTATCCTAAAAATGCTAGTTTTGATCTTCTTGGATATTCAGATTCGGATTATGCCGGTTGTAAAATTGATAGAAAAAGTACTTCCGGTGGATGTCAACTTCTACGAAGATCATTAGTCTCATGGACTTCTAAGAAACAAAATTCGGTTGCACTTTCAATAGCCGAGGCGGAATATGTTTCGGCTGGTAGTTGTTGTGCACAACTATTATGGATGAAGCAAACATTGCTAGACTATGGCATAAAAGTCAATTGTGTTCCACTTTTATGTGATAATGAGAGTGCCGTTAAAATTGCTAACAATCCCGTTCAACACTCTCGAACTAAGCACATTGACATTAGACATCACTTCTTAAGGGATCATGTATCAAAAAGGGACATAGTAATTAGTCATGTTTCAATCGACAATTAATTAGTGGACATATTCACTAAACCCTTAGATGAGTCAAGATTTAGCAAGTTAAGAAATGAATTGAATGTTATTGACATTTCAAATGTTATTTGAATTCTTGCTTGCTTAGAATTGTCCTTTATTGTGCTCCTATATATATATATATATATATATATATATATATATATATATATATACAAGTAATCCAGGCATATATGCCAATCATTTCCTATTTTGAAGAAAAAGACCAAAAGATCACCTCTTCATCTCTTTTCAACAAAACTTGGATGATACATTAAGGGGGAGCAACTTTAAGCTCATTGAATATTTGTATACCCCAAAATTGTGTACATAAATGAAAATTATGCATGTTTTTTATTAAAAGAGTCATTTCTAAATCAAAAAGGTGAAAAAGTGCTCAAAACTTTCAAAATGTGAAAAATTACCACAAAACCTTCAAAAATACGTTTCAAATATGTTTTCAAAGGTTTTGAAAGTGAAACAAAAGAATTTTGAGCTAAAATGCAGAATTTTGACAAAATCGAAGACTTAAGGATCTTGTTTTGGCCCAAAATGACTTATTTCCATAAAACAAGATGGGTTGAGTTTTGACAAAAACTTTCTACATGAAACACTTAGAACTCAATCACCTGAAGATAGTTCGTGTTGAACTTTTTCTCAAAAGACATACGGTTTTCAAGTTATCACATTTCCTAGGTCGCCCGAAAACAACTCTTAACCCGAAAATACCCAAAATGTGCATTTTGTGAATTTAGCTATTTGGGCCAGATTTTCTTCCATGTTTTGGCTTGAAATATTATTTCAAATTCATACAAGTCCAAACTTTTCAGAAAAATCCAAGTTTCATTGAGAATTGAAGATTTGGTGAAAATCCAGTTGTTTTACCCGTTTTATGAGGAAATCTCCTTTTGGGACTCATATCAAGATCTTCTTTGACTCTTATCCTTCTCAATACTATCCATCTCTATTCCTAACATGATATTTGAGCCCATTCTGAAACTAAATTCCTTTTTGATGCAAATTTGCTAAAATCTCAAAAATTCAGCAGATTCAGCAGTTTATCTGAATTGTCCGGACTTTGTCCGCCCAGTGTCAGACTCTGTCCGCCCATACTGGACTTTGTCCGGCCCGAGCGGACTCTGTCCGGCCTGTGCGCGTCTGGGCAGTTACTTAATCTTTCGCTCTCTTCTTCTTCCCCCAAATCATTTTAAACGCAAAGTTTCTCATTCCAGTTTCTTCTCACACCAAGCTCTCACTCCTCTCACTGGACGTAAGCATCCGTCTGAACTTTTTCGTCCGGCTTCAAATCTTGGCTCTTGTTCCTCTTCTCCCGCTTTTGGATTGGTTAGATTTCTTCTTCTCCCTCTCCTTTTTCTTTCATTTCATCATGATTCACTTGCTAGGGTTTGAAAGATTTTTCTTTTTGCATGATGAAATTGATGAGGTTTTCATGAAATTGATCTCAAATACATACTGATTCCTTATGCCCCTACTAATTTGAATCATCTTGTAGACATGCATACCATGAGTATTGAAATGTCTTGTTTAGGGATAAAACTACATGGTATAATATTGTGTAGCTCTTGTGAAAATGTGATGAACATCTTGGATTAACTGTTGAACATATGTTTTCATCACTTCTTGCAGATTCGTTTATCCTAGTTCTATGACATGCATGATATGAGTATATAGATGCCAAAATTTGGGATAAACTAGTTGTTTCAAAAGCATAAGCCTAAATAACTAGGGCTATAATTGAAATGGGTCATAACTAAAATGTAGTAGGTGAAAATATGAAATCTAAATGTGCTTTTGATGATATTTTACTAATATACATGAATGTGATGCACTTCGAATCAAGTTAAATGAAACTAAGTGCATATGAGAAAATTGTAAAAATATGTTTTTAAAATGAATTGATCACGATTTCAACTTTCATAAGCATGATAGCTAGTGATGTTATTGACATATCTTGCTTAAGAGTTATGAAATAGACCTAAGGGAAACTTGGTGTCATCTTTGATTAATCAAAATGTAAAGACGAAAGGTTTATCAAAATTCTTTAAGGGTTATTTAAAAGTGCATTTGAGAATCATGCATTTCATTGCATTCTTTTCTTATCTTATCGGATCATCTTCTTATCAAACTCTATATCAATCTTTCTCTCCACAGAGTGAGCATGTCAAGACGAGTCAAACAGACTAGCCATCGCCGTGGCTACGGTTCTTCCCAACTAGCTCAACCCATCGATTGGGATGCGCTGGCAGTAGACGAGGATGACGCTGCTCAAGTTCCTCCCATGGACTCCCCTGTTGCAAGATCATATTCAGATGATAGACGCAGTGGCGATGATCAGGGGCCTAGGGGCGCTCAAACCTTTTTAGCTAGCGCGGTTCGACGGCTTCGCCGAAAGAACCCGTATGAGCACCCACAGACATGCACAGAGCAAAACTTCTAGAATGCCTTCCCGATGTCTCAGTATAGCACTCGGTTCTCCTCTACCAAGGTTTTCCAACATCAGGCGGTTGATTGGAACCTGATTGAGAGCAAAATCCACTATCCTCTGAAGGGAAAGTTCCTGGCAATCAATATGTGTTCGTTCACTGAGATGCAGGAAGAATGGAAATGGAACGAGGATATCATTCGAACTTTCTTTGCATCCCTTTACATCACCTCGGACCGATCTCATGTCATCTTCATGAACAACAATTCGAAGAAGACTCTCTCCAAGGCCCAGTTCGAGGAAGCTCTTCAGATTGAGCATGTTGACCATAGCCTTTTTGCCCTGGATGAGGTACAAGTTGAGGATGTCGCCCATCTCTTTGATAGTCCAGACCCAAACATCAGTAAAGTCTCTCAGTTGATTCCCCCGGTTGCGATCCTTGAGAAGATCAATCGGATGACCATTCTGTCGAAGATCGGGGATCGAGGGGCCGTCACCTCTACCATGCTACGCCTTCTGAAGGCTCAAATTGACGAGATGTTGTTTGATATCATTGAGTTTATGTTCCATGAGATGCAGGAGGTCTAGATGGATCCGAAGAGGCTTTTGCCCTTCGCACCTTTTATTGCTCATACGTTATCATACTTTGACCTGCACCGAGCATCTCGTCCTACTTCGATGGAGTACTACCGGATGAAGAGTCTGGGGATTCTCATTCGTTATGAGACTCAAGTAGGGCAACCAGCTGGTGATGATGAGCAGATGGCAGACATTTCAGCCACGGTAGGAACTCCCTCTCCACTTCAGTCCTATTCTATTTCTCCTGGCCCAGATGTCTCTGCCCCCTATATGATGATCATGGAGCGTCTCGACCAGATGTCCATACGCTTCGAGGCCCGCTTTGATGCAGTTGACTCCCGTCTCAACTCCATCGATCATATGCTGACCATCATCGAGCCTCGACTAGATTCCATGAGCCAGGACATCTCTGAGCTGCGTGGGCATTTTGATGCAAGACAGTATCAGCGTCGCCATCACAGTGATTCTTCCTCCGATCATCCTCCGCAGCCTTAGATCATATAGTGATCGTTAGACTTTTTTTTTTTTGAGTTGTGTGTGTATATGGGCATGGTGGTTGTATGCTTGTATGGACTACTCTCAGCTACCATTGTATGCATGTATGCCTTTCTCCTTTTGTGGTTGTTTGATGCCAAAGGGAGAGAGTTATCTCATATATATATGATTGTTATGTTGTTACATTGTCATATATATATATGTTTGGTTTGATTTATATATGCTTGAATGTTGTTTGATTCATATATGCTTGAATGTTGTTTTACTGCATGTACGCATATGATTCAGGGGGAGCACTGTATGCTTATCTTTATTTTTGATATCCCTGTGTTTTATGTATATCGGTTGTCATCAATCACCAAAAAGGGGGAGATTGTTGAATCTTGAGCCCTAATTAGGGTTTCGGTGATTAATGACATCTGAAATACATGCAACTATCATTTGTATCTGAGACTCAGGTTAAGGAGAGGAGGAAGAGACAAAAAAGAGCAAAATCAAGATTGTCAAGACCTCTCGAAGCGTGGATGGTGATGAAACTCGGCATAAGTGCAAAATACTGACACTACTACAGAATTGCTTTTCACTATCGGTTCTCTTACCGCTAGTGATCGACACGATAGAAAAAACATAGCACAACTCTATCGGTTGCAAACCGATAGTAAAATACCTATATTCCAACATTCACTAATCGCGAATGATAATTTCTTCTATCGGCTCAGTGAACTCAACCGATAGTGATGTTAGATTTCTTGTAACGGTTCTACACTGGAAACCGATAGTACTGTTAGTTTTCCTATCGGTTAGTTACTCGACACGGTTAGTATTGGAAACTTTCTTCTATCGGTTGTAGGATATGAACCGATAGTATTACAAAGGATTATTAACAGATACAACAATACAGAGAGACACACATTGGACAGATTGAATCTAATTATTCAGAGATTGAATTTATTCACAAATACACTAATACAAAGATATACACATGCATTGGACAAATTGGATCTAATTATTCACATATTAGGTTTATTCACAAATACACCAATACAAGTACACGCATACACCAATTAACACATTCAATGTATATTACACAAGTCATTTACGATCGATCGTTGATAGCCACTTCATCCATCATATATTGAGCCCAAATTTGTCGCATCTGCTCCAATTGAGGCAACTCGTATTGGTCTTTCAACATGGCGCTCTGCATGCTTGTATGAAGTTAGGAAACTGATTTCATTTCAATTACTCTTTCCTAAAGAATACCTGGTTCTAATCGCGTTCAGTATCAATTTAAGAAACTGACACGAGCGGCAAGAACAATTTTAATCGGGTTGGTCAAGAACACTTACAGTTCGTGGAGTGGCCTACGATGGCGCGATGCAGTGACCGGCGGCGGTGGAGAACCCAAATGCGAGCGGCAATGGTGGTGCAGGAGCGAAAAAGGGGACGTCGGGGAGGCTAGGGTTTTCCGCGTGCGAGTAGAGACTTATTTGGAAATGTGTTTGGTTGGACTGGAGGGAAAACTCCCGTGCGTTTAACCCATTATAAGGAAGTTTATCTTTACTATCGGTTCGTACACTAATAACCGATAGTAAAAATGTAATTTTACTATCGGTTCAAAAACACAACCGTTAGTGAACTTTCCTCTCTTCTAAAGGTCCCCATTGTTTCTTTTACTATCGGTTGAATAAACAAACTGATAGTAAAAGTTCATCTTTACTATCGGTTCGTACACTAATAACCGATAGTAAAAATGTAATTTTACTATCGATTCAAAAACACAACCGTTAGTGAACTTTCCTCTCTTCTAAAGGTCCCCATTGTTTCTTTTACTATCGGTTGAATAAACAAACCGATAGTAAAAGTTAATCTTTACTATCGGTTCGTACACTAATAACCGATAGTAAAGATGAACTTTTACTATCGGTTCAAAAACACAACCGTTAGTGAACTTTCCTCTCTTCTAAAAGCCCCATTGTTTCTTTTACTATCGGTTGAATAAACAAACCGATAGTAAAAGTTCATCTTTACTAAAAGTTCATCTTTACTATCGGTTCGTACACTAATAACCGATAGTAAAAGTTCATCTTTTATATCGGTTGGTACAGTACGAACCGATAGTATAAAGTGAGTAATTTTACTATCTGTTACGAATGAAAAACCAATAGTACTATTTTAATATATTATATCGGTTGGTACAGTAATAACCGATAGTATAAAGTGTGTAATTTTACTATCAGTTAAAAATGAAAAACCGATAGTACTATTTAATATATTATATCGGTTTGTACAGTCATAACCGATAGTATAAAGTGCATAATTTTACTATCAGTTAAAAATGGAAAACCGATAGTACTATTTAATATATTATATCGGTTTGTACAGTAATGACCGATAGTAAAAAGTTTTTGCATTTCACTAACGTTGGACTAGTGTGTAACCGATAGTAAAATGCCTCTTTTCCGCCGCTGTCGTCCTATTCTATCGGATTTTTTCCAGATTGCTTATAACCGTTAGAAAATATTGGTTAGTGGAATGCACTTCTGTAGTAGTGTGAGTAATACGTGCGTTTTCTTTTGAAAAATTTCTAGTTTAGATGGTCGTACTATTAAGAGGGGGTCTCAGCACAAGTCACTTGATCAAACTCAGTATCTCCGAAACAAAATTGCATTTGCATTTAGCCAGAATCAATTTTGAGTAAAATTGTGAAGTCCCGTTTTCGTTTTGCATAGGCCGGACATTGTCTGTGATGGCCGGACAATATTTGGCCAGTACAAAATTCTCTCAGCACTTGCAAAACGAAACCAAAGACAGATAAATCTATGCGGTGCATTTGTCCGGTATAGGCTGGACATTGTCTGTTATGGCCGGACATTGTCCGGCCAGTACTAATCTTGTGACGCTTTGTTTTAAAGTGAACCAGAGACATTTCAAACCGTCCAGGGGCTTTTGTCCGGGAAGGGCCGGACATTGTCCAGGAATGGCCGAACATTGTCTGGCCTGTATAAAACTTGTGAGCCTTAATCAAACATGTAAACAGAGACATATTCATATGTCCGGGGTTTTTTTCCGGACAAATGGCTTTCGTCCGACCTTCACAAAATTTGTTAAAACGGTAACTGACAAGATTGCCGTTGGAGTAACAGTCACTATTGAATTGTACTGACTGGACATTGTACGAAATGGTCGGACAATGTCCAGCATGTACAAATTTGGCCCTGTTTCTTACAAACGGCTAGATTCTTTGAGAGCTATATATATACTTCGACCTTGGCAGCATTTTGGAAGTTTTATCATCTCAAAAACTCTGTGCAAAAGCTTGCCTAACCTCTCACATTCACTCTCTTTCATTTGGAGCAAAATCTTTGAGCAAATTGTTGAGAACAAATTGAGTAGAGTTGCATTTGAGCCATTTGCACTTGCATCCTTGTTTTTCAAGCTTTGTGTTTGATCAAGTGAAGTGCTAGGCTTATTACTCTTGGTGTTTGCCATCACCTAGACTACCCGGAAGGTCCGGCGATCTCTCCATCGACGGTGTGTGTCGGAGAGGCCCGGCGGTTGGGTGTAAAGGCTCAGAGTTCGCCTATTCGGAGAGGAGAAGGGCTATCCCTAGTGGAATCGAAGCAAAAACTCTTTTGTAGAGTGCTTCAACGAGGATTAGTAGAAATCGGCAAATTTTCGATACCTCGATAAAAATTTGATCTCGTTCGGTTATTTCTATTACTTGCTTCATATTTCTAGAATTGTGATATTGTGTTTTGTCACCCTAGGATTGCAAAACTTAATTTGTGTCATCTTTTAGATTATTTGTGAGTTGATATTGCAATCTAGGATTCAAGTTATTCAAAGAAATTAAAATTAGAAAAACTGCCTATTCACCCCCCTCTAGTCGGCATCCTTCGATCAACACCAATTGCCTAGGAGTATTAGCCGGGCAGGTCGATGCTGTCTGGGACAGCCATCACCGTCATCCCGCCGCTTTTGGCAACCACTGCCAAGTCCCTTGTAGCAAGCCCAATTCATTGGAATCTTCGCCACCAGCTATCACACGTCAGAGCTCACAAGAACCGCAGAGAACTTGCCACGAGGTTTGGTTGGGAGGTGTCGGTGGCTACTCAAGATTTGTAAGGGACAGCTAGGGTAGTCTGGGCATTTTTTAAAAAAAATCTTTTGAAAATCATATTTTAACCCAAAAAGTGGTAAATAGCAAATGAACAAGAGAACACAGTTGTATTAGTCAAAGCCTCGCGAATATAATGGTAAATAGTAAACGGCAGCATAACACAGTGGTATGTAGTCAATTTTCTCTATTCTAAAATATTTAGAGTCACGACTCTGAGTAGCTACATACTTTCTCATTAATTTACAAATAGATATCATTCTAGTTTTCTTATTTAGTTACCAAATAAATATCATTCTATAATTTTGAGATAAATTTGTACAACACTTCCTCTATATATTATTTATTTAATATTTTAGAAAAACTAATATATAGTTTGAAGAATTGGATAGAGTATTAATAGAGTATATTGAGTGGTCTACCATGAACTTTTCCCTTCATAGGTAGTTTTTAGTGTGAGAAGAGTCGTGCATTTTTTTTATAGGAACGTTCCATCCAACACAAAAATGAAGTAGATTTCTTTAAAAAGAAATGAAGTAGGCCATGGCATAACAAATCTCAGCATATTGTTTAGTAACACGACTTATTATGAATCAAATGATATTTTATTGTATATACATAACTTAAAAGAAATTTTTTACATGCTCAGAGGAAGAATGTCACATCTTCCATGATGGACATAGTTAAAAAGTCAAGAAGGAAAACAAACCACGTTCGAGCTACATGATCTTTTCTGGCTTTAGTAGTTAACTCATAACAATTTACGTCCCCATTTGAAAGAAGCAAATTGTTCAAACAGAACAGACAAATAAATAAATAAACACTGGAACCAATTTCATACCAAGCACACTTTTCTTTTTTTTCTTTAAACTTACTTTTGCAAAAATGATTGAATTTATTTACTTAATAAAAAAGTCTTTTACTATTTGTCAACATAACTTTTAAAATGCTACCGCTCTATTTTGCAATATAGGCGTAGGAGGCGTACTGCACTAAGAATAAGTAGGTGTAAAATCAAGAATGGAAAAAAGAACTAGTCCATTCTACTAAAAGTAGTAGGAGTTGATTAATCACTCATGTAGCTACTAGCTAACCATCTGAGTCTCTCTCTCTCAAAAAAGAAAAAAAATAACAACAAATAAAAAATTTCAAAGCATCGGTAAAACCGAAAATTGCATTAGCTATGATTTTGGTTTTATTGAGGAACTCCTAGTATTCTTTCTGTTTCATAATATAAATCTATTTCTTATTTTTAAAATTTTACATTATTAATTTAGTTACAATTCTAATATACTGTTTAAAACATCTTTTATAACTTTATTCTCTCTAATACTCTTTCCCGCTTCTCCATTAATAATTCTCTCCCATTCCTTGAAACTTAATTTAATACGAGTGGTATAGCCTATTACTGTCTATAGTCCAAAAAGAGTGAAAGCACATATGATAAAAAAATACAACTTAAAATAAGAAAATACGACAATAAAAATGAAAGCATAGATAATAAAAAAACATTTGTGCTGTAATTATACATATACTATGATATTATAAAAGTATTTTTAAGTAAATATACTCGTATAATTTTCTTATAGCCAATCTAAATATTTATAAATATATTAATGATCAAAATTAGAAAAATGGCACCGGCATGTATACAATAGCAACACCTTTAGACTAGACGGAGTATAATTTTTTTTAGTATAATTTTTTTTACTCTCATTTCATGCACTTCAATTCTCACACATAATAAATAGACTTATATTATAAAATAGAAAAGTAAACAGCAACACAAAATAAAATGAACTTGTACCATTGTGAATAGAGGAAGGCCTAGTCTATCTTGGTGTTACTAGCCATTTGGTAACTCAAAACTTAGTGAGGGGGGTTGTAGTCTTTGTAATGCCATACTTGGTCAAAAAAAAAGAAAAGAAAAGAAAAGGGCTAAGCTAGCTAACTTGCAAATCACTAATTAACTTTCCAGCCAGAATCTAGTCGTCCCATACACAGGTACGAATTGGAAACAGCATGCCATTTGGACACATCCAAATCAATCTCCACAAACCCTAATTAACCACGTCATGGAATGCCTGCCTAGGTTTTCCCCATCACAACCACCATTGCACTGTTCTAGTTAATATCTAATGTCCCTAGCAGGAAAAAAAACAAATACAAAAATAATTAGCCTTCTTGGCTCATTAATTGTTCTTTGTGCAACCAATTAATAGTAATTAACAAATCAAAGTCACTAACCAACAAGAATATAAACAAGAAGGGAAGACCACCCAAAGTGATGACCTAAAGTTCCCATCACACATGAAGATGACAACAATTAGTTTCTTAAGTAATCCCTAGATTAAACAAATGACAAGGATGATCTAAGCCGGCCTATAGGCAATGCAGCTAGCAAGATAAAGATATTAACGGGGATTAAGAGACTTGGAAGCCTCTAATTCCATCTTACATGCCCCACCAAGCCGCCCAAGCTTGAAGAACCCAATGATCAAATTAAACTTCGCGATTGGACTGTTAATTAATTGTGTTTTTTTGTACTTATCTGTCTATCTGTATGTCTATCGTCCATCTCTTGCTTAGTTTGCACCACAAATTACAGTTCCCACGTTCGACGTGGCACTCTCTCGACCGCAAATTGAGGTTGCATTCCAATTGGTATTTTGACTAAGTGAATACATTGGGCTCTTCATTATCCACCAACACTAAGAGAATTCTTTCATGCTTTGTAAGCAACCTCAGATATTTTACTTTTATGGTGCATGTGTTTGCATTTTGGTCCATGTTTTTGATAGAACAAACTGATTAAGAAGAGTACACAAAATTACAACAGATTAATGAAATAGTTTTTGTTGAATTAACGATCTTTCTCCACTCCAGTATAATTTGTTCCATATTTCAGCTCCTAGATTGTTATACAAGTCTACAATATTGTGGATATTTTTTCTTTTTCTCAAGATTTAGCAGTATGGGAAAATTTATTTCTGAATTTTTTTGAGGTTGGTATTGACAGTGTACTTTTTATGAGAGTAAGAGATAACTGGAACACATATCGAAGATATGTAGGAGGGGCCATATGATAAAATACCAAGAATATCACCAAATAACCCACAAATATCAACAAATATGTAGTAGCACGGGAATTAAAATCAGGACAACCGGATCTAAATAAGAATACTATGCCATGCTATCTACATGTTAAACAATCCCTCATAGTCCATACAGAATAAGCGAATGGCTATAGGGAATATTGTGGAACTACTCCATCCAATGCATGATTGATGGAGGATAAAGAACTATGCTGAAATATAAGCAAAATATTATTAGTTTCTAAAAACTTATGCTCATCTAGCAGTGTGGCCAAGATGCTTCCTAAAAAGTACTGTTTTGTACAATTATAGGTGTGTGGTCATTGCTTCAAAATACAAGTGAGAGATAACCACTGCTGAAAATTATAATCTTGAAGAAGCAATAAGATTGTGCTTTTGTTGCTTTTTTGTTGATTAATTTCTTTATCAACAAAATTACAAAACAATGCTATCCTTGATTCCTTTTCTCTTTGTAAAAGTGTGTATGACTTGGTGTGTTAGACATACTAAAACCATCAAAACATTTACTTCTAAAAAACATCAATATATGACAATATTTTTTTACAAACATATTACACATTCAAAATAGCCAAGAACATTTTATTAAATAAATTTTGTTGAACAAAGATTAGTAGCTTCTCCATGATAATTTTGTCACCAGTTCGCTTGCCTCTTCATCAAATAAAGCTTTAAGCTTTTAAGGTAAATATTTTGATGCACGAAATTCATCGCGGTACCGAACAAGAGGTGCTATGATAAATACTTACTGATTAGCCGCTAACTAAAATTTTAAAAACATGATGTTTAGAAAATTTTTTTAAAAATGGTTTTCGGAGTTTGAACAACTTATCAATAGACCAAGAGATGAATGGGATTCACTGCAGCCAGAATTGTGACTACAACGGATTGATTAAAGTAAATCTTAGGTGTATGATAAAAACTCCAACAAGCGAGGTTGTAATGATCTAAAATAAAAAACAATCTTTCCCCTTATTTTTCCAAAAATGTCGATATGGATTATTGATTTTTATTAAATGGTAACCACTGTAGCAGATCCAGTCCCCAACAAATGATGGTGGTGTAGTAATCATATGTAGATATACAATTGGGGCAGTAACTCTTCTCTATGCATAATCACATCGACAAGCGTTCTTGGCCGTTCGATCGGTGCTTTCAGCTCATCCGCACCGCCCGCGTGCAGCTACCCACTTCGCCCACATCGTCGCCGCTTCTGTGGTCGTCCGATCACAGGATTCTCTTCATCTGGGCCGGCCGCGTGGTGTAGGATCAAGAATGCCGACTAGAGGGGGTGAATATGAGGCTTCTAAAACTTTTATGAATATGAACTTTTTTACAATTTAAAGCCTAAACAAGCTAAGAGCAAATAAAAAGACTGAATCAAATCAAACAAAAGATAGCACAAGCAAAATGAGAGAAAGAGAATCAAACACAATGATGTATCCTGAGGTCTCGGAGACTCGCCCGGTCTCCCCTACTCCTCGTTGAAACACTCAAATGAATGAATCTTGCTCTGATGTCCACTATGGTTGCTCCTTCTCCTCTCTGGAAAGGTGAGTACCAAATCTCTTACAAACATGCCGAACCTCTTTGACAAGTTTCGTCAATAGAGAGATCAACGGCCACTCCTCCGAATTGTCAATTTGATGCTCGATTCTTCATAAAGGAGGAAGTTCGGATGGTACATCTACTGGAAATACGTCGTTATAAGCCTGCAAAATAGCGGTAGCAACACTAGGAAGAACGGTTAAGTCATTAGTAGAAATCAAGGATTCTTTGTACAAGAGTACAAAACAATCCGGCAATAGGTTGCTCACAACTCTCAAATCTGATTTTGTAGCTAGTAAAGTTAAGCTATTTTTCTCTCTTTTCTTTTGCTCACTCATATTTGGTTTGTGGCTCTCTCTCACCGATATGTGGCACTCACTCATATGTTCACTCACACCATCAACCGTACTATCAGAAATTTTTTGTATCTCTTCCGATATGATTTGCTCAGGAGTCATAGGAAGAAGAGTGCTGTCCTTGCCCTTGAACTTGAAGACATATTTGTTAGTCCGACCACAATGCTGTGAATTGCGATCATATTGCCATGGTCGTCCCAACAGTAAGTGGCAAACTTGCATAGGAACCACATCGTACATGACATCATCAGTATACCCCTTAATGGTAAACAGAACCTTCACTATGGAAGTAATTTTGATCTCACCACAAGTCAACTAATGCGGTATGGATGAGGATGTTTGAGCACTGTAAGTCCAAGTTTGTCCACCATCTCCTTACTAGCAAGATTATGACAACTACCTCCATCAATGATGAGTTTGCATACCTTGTCTTGGACCTTACATCGAGTTTGAAAAAGATTATGTCGCTGCCCTCATTTAGCTTCCATCATTTGAACACTGAGCATAGTCTTGACCACAAGAGTTTGACCTTGCTCGAAAGAAAAACCTCCTTTTGCTTCAACTTCTGCAGTAGCGTCTTCGATAATGTCTTCGTCACTTTGAGAATAATATTCTCCAACTTCGTGCACAATCATAGCTCGTTGGTTAGGACACTGAGATGCCACATGTCCTCGCCCTTGGCATTGAAAGCATATAATTTGGCTTGAGCGAGCAGAAGAACCAACGGATGAGGTGTTGGCTGTAGGCTTCTTTTCGGTGGTCGAAGCATTGTTGTTTGGTCGAAGCAGTGTAGATGATGGATTGGGCTTGGTCAAAGAATTGTTGTGTGGTTGACCCGTTCGAGGAATCGGGGTTGAAGCGTTATTGCTCGGTTGACGCCACATAGAAGTATTGGTTGCCTGCGAATACATCTTGTCTTCATCTAATTGCCATTCCGCCTTTCTTGATAGATGGACAAGTTGCTCGAGATCCTGGTACTGCTGATAATTGACAATCCTTTGGACGTCTCTATTCAAACCATTATAAAACCGAGCAATGGACTGGTTAGATGTCTCCCTAACATCACATCTCATCAGAAGAATCTCCATCTCCTGGTGGTATGCATCAACACTTCGCGGACCTTGTTTAAGACCTTGCAGCTTAATGAACAAGTCCCGGATGTAGTAAGATGGTACAAACCTCCTATTCATGACATTCTTCATCTCATCCCATGTAGCCATGTGAGGTCGATTTGCTTGTCTCCTTAGCTCATGATATTGATGCCACAAAATCAACGCATAACCTTCAAATTCGGATGAAGCAGAGGCTACCTTTTCTTGTTCACTGTCATTTCACATGAGAAGAAGTTTATCCATCTTTAGCTCCCAATCAAGATACACTTTCGGATCTGATAAACCATTAAACTTAGGAATGGTGAGCTTGATCTTTGCAAGTCTTCTGCCATCGTGGTCGTGATGACGATCTCCGCCATGATGTCACTTATGAGCATGGTACCTTGGTCGATAATCGGCATCCGTGTGCGGTGGCTGCCAATTACGATAATAATAGTTGTTGCCTTCAGGGTGGTAGTCGGACTGGAAGTTGTCATCATAGTCATCACTACCTCCCCTATGCCGATCGAATTGGGGTGGTCGAAAAGCATGATCATGACCAGTTTGACATGGTCAAAAAGTTGGAGAACCGCGATGATTCTCGCCTTCTACTGATCGTGCATCTTCCCGATGTCCTTCTAGTGGTGTAGGACGTACGTTTTTCTCCTGAGGTGGAGCTTCCGGGTTTACCACCGCAACTCGGAATTGCTGCAGTTCATTAACAACTGAATCAAACCGTCCCTCAACAAATGTTCGGAATGCAGCATGTTCAGCTCGAGTGACATAAGCTTCTGGATTGTTTGATGAAGTGGATGAACCGTAACCTGCCATCGGTTAATGTAGAAAAACACAAATATGTGGAATAGGAAAAATATGTGGGATCACTCAATCTCACCTACTCTTACCAATCTAAAGTTCTTATGCTTTCCTGGGGAATGCTCAGCGCATTCCAGCCATGACCAGTGGGGCTTATTAGAGACTGATGTGGCGAATTCACAATGAGGTCTTTATGTTTAACAAGTGGTTTTATATGTGGAGTTAGGTTAGTTAACAGACGACATAATCTGTAACTTAGCAATGCAAAATCGAATAGCAATCCAATGATATGGCAATCCTAAGTTGCTGATCACAAGAGAGATGGTATGCCAAAGGGTAAATCAACAATTGTACTACTTAGAGCAATTTTTTTATATCAGATGATATTTGACTCAAAGGATGGTCGATAATGATTATGATATATATATCTTCTTTTTTCTTTCTTTTTTTTGGTTTTTTTGGCTTTTTTTTTACTCTTCAAACACTAAACGACAAGCTCAAACTTAAGGCACCAAGATTGACTTGACCAACAACAAGAACTAAACCACGGATTAAAACTCGATAAAGCAAACTAAATTAACAATTAAAATATGAAGCTAAGTGATATAATTTTTTTTGTTGGCAATTTTCTGGACTCTAGGACGGAAAAACCTAAACTACTAGTCAACATAAATAAAGAAAAGATTCTACCGTGGAAATTGAAGTTCTGATACCAACTGATATGAACACGCCGATGAAGGACACGTTCACGGAGGGTGGCCCGATCTTCACGACGTAGAACCTAGATAACTAGTATCTGAAGATACCTGGATAACTAGTATGACTTGACGAAACGAGATAGCCAACCACTTGCAGAGCAAGAACCTACGTATCAATGAATTCGCTCAACCACACTCTGAATTACCTATCCACACGGTCACGCGCGGAGTTGGCGCACAGATAGGGTGATCACGAAGATTGTTCAAGCAATTCCGAAGGAAATTACAAGAACAAAGGATGAAGAGATTCAACTCTTAACTAAAACTAAGGTTTCAATCTGAAATTTCAATATCAATGTCTTATATCTTGTATCTTGTATATCAAAAGCTATGATCATACCTCTCTTTATATAGAGGGTGGTATATACAAAAGATAGAAGAATTAAACTAGAATTCTAATCTGAATCTAATTCAAAATGGAATAAAAATCCTAACAAACTATAAAAGATAAAAGAAGTTTGGAATAAATCTTCTCCGAGTTGGATTCGGATTCGGGCGAGACTTTTTCCTTCTGTGCAGTCGTTACTCTTTTCGGTCTCCTGGTTGCATACGATGTTGGAATTTAATTATTCTTGATGTGTTGGAAAGCTCTTTCGAATATATTTCCAACAAGTACTCACACAACCAAATTGGATGTCCTTGCTGAGAATGGTGCTTAGTTGAAGTTGGACTGTCGTTTGGTCGCTAGACTGCATGCCGAGCAAAATTCTTTTGGTTGTAGCGGTTGCAATCCTTGACGGAATCGAGTGCTCTTGGGTTCGTTGGAAAGCTTAGGAAATCATCTTTCCACTCAGTAGGTTTATGACCAGATTCAATTAAGTTATTTTTCCCATATGTGGCTATGTTATTTTTGTTATGCTCTCCCTCTCTATTCCTGATCAATGTTAAACAAGAGCTATTATGTAGCAACATATTCTCATCATACTTTAATTCTTTAAGGAACAAAGTCACATGTTGATGTAGTTGTTTGGCCTTCACTCGAGTGATTGGTCCTTTATATTCCTCGGGTCGAGCACTAATGTTACTTGTGCTAGTGATGTCCTCATCACTTACAATCACAATGAATGATTTTGATTAAAAGATCAAGACTCTAGCACTAGAGGACTTGGGCTCAAGTGTATGTCAGAATATGGCTCAAAGAGATAGCCATTTTGTGCTCACAACACATATATATAGCCCAAATCTCTCAACAAGCCGTTATGGTCATGCAGGAAAAAAAATTAGTACATGCTAACAGTCAGCGTCAAATAGAGACAGTAAGCATCGACCTCAAACGGCTAGTTATGACACAGTCAATAGCCGTTGAAATTTTTGTCTGTACATGTGCTAATAGTCAGCATAGGTCAAAAACATGTGTCTCTAGAAAAACATTCGTACGCACATTGACATTCATGCTGACTATCAGCATCAATATGCTGACTGTTAGCATAGTATAAATCTATTTTGATTCAAAAAAACATATCTCTCTGGACAAATGTCAGCATTGAAACTGACATTCAATGCTGACTGTCAGCATTGACTAAGACCAATTTGTACCATTAAATTTAAACTATATATAAAAAAACTGGTTTAAAAACTAGTTTGGTCGAATGAACAATACTTGCATGGTCACTACTCGAATGAACAATACTTGCATGGTCACTGGTCGAATGAAAAGTGCTCGAATGGTCACTGGTCGAATGAACAATGTCGAATGCTTGATGTCCAAAAGACTAGTGTTCAAATACCTAATGTTCGATTTGCCCAGTGGTCGAATATCTGCATTTAAAGACTGACTGTCAGCCTTGTTGACAACTTTAAAAATATAGATTTAAAGTTCAATTTCAGTCTCTTTTTGAAATCTTTATTTTTCTCATACTCGACCAAGATTATAAATGAATGTGAATGCAACATATGACCTAAGTTTCTCAGTTTTTTGCTGGAACTAAAAGAGATTTCGCAACACCTCTTAATAGTACAGTTAAACTAAAAGGAATTTCTATAAATCCGGTCAATACTCCAAACACCGAGATTGGTAAAATCCAAAACATTTATCTTAGGCTTTTCAATTTCCATTTTGCGACCCCCGTTTGGCGTTCAATCTTTTCAACTGATCTTATTGAGCATATTCAAAACAAATAGATTAGTCCAAGACACTTGTTGTCATTTATCATCAAAATCAAGATTAAGGGTCTAGATGCAACATGTGGAACCCATTACCAGGCTTGTGGGCTACTGTTTGAAAACTGAGTCCACGTTGAGACACGTCGCCCCTTCGTTCATGACCGTTGGATTGGTGCATTTGCTTCATCTGAGCCGTCGAACTGCGCCCGAAAATTCAGCTATTTCCCACTGGCCAATTGTTTCCCACGTTCGACCAAGACCAAGTCTTATATTTCGACTAGGGGAAAAACGACCAGACACACCATGTCGTCCTGTCGATCAGTTTGCCACATTTGACAACACACTATGACAACTGAATCAACCAGCAACCAAAATGTGACCTAAAAAAAAACTGTAGCTTTGACCAGGCACCACATTCGGCCCTAACCAAAATTGCTTATTTGACCCAAAAAATTTTACACTTTCGACCAAAACCAATCGACAAAAAGAAATTGACCAGAGATTTTACAAGTGCGACCAATACAAAAATTGTGACCATGATAAAAAAAAAAAAACAAATCTCTGCTTCGACCAGGCACCACATTCGAACACAAACAAGATAGTTGATTCGACCAAAATCAAAATGCAAACAAAAAAATAATTTACTGTTTTGATTCGACCAATTTTATGTTTTGCTGAATCAGGTCAAGATTTTGTTTTTGCCACGCTCGGCCAAGACCAAGTCATCAGATTCGACCAGGAGAAAAAATTGACCAGACACACTGTTCTGTAGCATCAACCTATTGGCAGCATTTGACCACAACCCATGATATCTCATTCACCCAAATAACAAAAAATGCGTAAAAACAAAATTCGACCCAAAAAATAATTAACTCTTTCATCCAAAATCTATCGACTGATACCAATCGGCCAATATTTATGCTGGCGGGCCCAACATTTGGCCAAATTTTTTTGCTGCTACGACCACACTGTTTCATACTGTTGAGCTGTTTGCCGTATTCGATAAGAAGCCGTGACAGTCGATTCGGCCAAGATAACAAATGCGACAAAAAACAATTAACTCTTCGGCCAAAATTAATTTACCAAAAGCAATGGACCAGATATTTTACAGGCGCCACTATTGTTTTTTTACTTCCTCAACTACATTTATGTTTTGCTGAATCGATAAGATATTTTTTGCTGATGCGACCAATTTTTATGCTGATGAGCCCAGCTTTGCCACCACATTCGACTAAAAGTTTACCACCACGACCAAGGCAGCTAACTTGATAACAAACCAAGACTTCTGATCATAGTCACGACCAAGAAAAATGATTTACTCTTTTGCTGCTGCAACCAACATTTATGTTGACCAAAATTGGCTATCAAATTTGTTGCTATTACGACCACAAAATAAAATGTGACCATCATAACAAAAAGTAAAACCGCTGCTTCAATCAGACATAGTTTCAGTGGACCTCTGATTCGACTATCATCACAAGAAATAGAAGTGGTCGTATCAACGCAAACTCTATTCTGGTCATAGTCTGCCAGTTCAAAACTGATCGTCCCAGCACAAACACTGTTCTAATCGTGGTCATCTGATTCAAAAGTGGTCGTTCTCGTGCAGTTTAATAATCTCAACAGTCATAACTAATTTATAAATATAATATCTTATCATCAACAAATCTATTTTCTCAATACCCACAGCAATGCACGGGATTCCGCCTAGTTCCAATAAAAATTGCACATTGCAATTGTTATCTAGAGAAAAAAAAAGATCACCTTCCTAGGAGCCTCACATTTTCAATGTAAAATATCTGATTGCAAAATTCAAGCAAGTCGTGAGGCTATAATCCCTTGCTTTTTCTACACTCGATCCCAAGTAATCCACGCCACAGAAAACTTCATGAAAGCATGATGCCTAAGTGCAAAAGTATTCAGCCAAATATGAAATCTTTTTTTAGGAAAGCATATTTGCAATTTCTAAACGTGTCAAGGACATGAATGAATTTGCCGTTAATAGTAAACCAAACCAATTACCAACCCACTTAACCCCAACAACCCAAACCACAAACCTCACCTCGGCACGAGCCCCGCACGTTCGTGGTATACTCTGTAAATAACGCGAAGTGCGCAGCTATAAATCGAACACAGGAGAGAGCTCTGCTCTTAGTAAAAGAACAGCAGTCCAATACACACAATACACATAAACACAAGAACAAGAGATCTCGATCCGTACATCCATGACGAAGGTGCACCCGAACGCCTCGGCAGCGGCGGCTGCGCTAGTGGCGGAGGACAAGGGGGAGAAGGGGGCGGCGGTGGCGCTGACGGTATGGCGGCGGTCGCTGCTGTTCAACGGCAAGGGGTTCACGGTGTTCGACGGCACGGGCAACCTGGTGTTCCGCGTCGAGTCCTACGCCGGCGGCAACCGCGGCGAGGTCGTTCTCATGGACGCGCACGGGCACGCCCTCCTCACCATCCGCCGCAAGGTACTGCTTCTTTCTTAGAGACATAAGGTTCTTGACCTGGTTTGGTCCTGGGAGAGTTCTTGGTTTGGATTTTTCTTGGGATGGTTGTTGATTCGGTGATTTGGATGCAGAGGCTGAGCCTGGCGGACGAGTGGCTCGTGTACGACGGCGACGCGGCGACACCGGCGAGGTTCTCGGCGCGGCGGCACGTGAGCCTGCTGCCCACTAGGTCGCTGGCGCACATCTCGCCGCGCCGCGCCGGCGGCCCGGGCGAGCCACGCTGCCGGTACGACGTGGAGGGCTCCTACGCGGGGCGCAGCCTGGACGTCTTCGCCGCTGCCTCCGACCAGCAGCGGCGGCGCGTGGCGGCGGTGTGCCGGAAGGACGCGGCGTTAGGGCCGGACGTGTTCCGGCTTGTCGTGGAGCCCGGCTTCGAGCCGCCGCTCGCCATGGCCGTCGTCATACTCCTCGACCAGATGCACGCATCTTAAAGCGCCACGTGGACGGATAGTTGCATACATAGCAATATTAGCACTCTGCTCTGGTTCATCATTCAAACATCATCTTTTTGATGCTTCCTACCTCGGGAAAGAACTTTTGTACTCTTCTCCACGTTCGAATCAACACTTTGCCCTGATTCGATGACACAGAGATGGATCTGCAGACTATTGAGGACGGTCCTCACAGAATACCCTTCCTCACAATGGAAGCATTTCTTTATGTGTGTTTGCGTTGGAGATGGTGTTGTACATCATTACAAGTGCCGGTTTGGTGAATTTTTGTTGGTAAATACTCTGTGCACATATATAGGAGATGTATATGAGAGATGATCCAAGATGATCATGTAAGGAGTATTTGTATGTATGTATGTGGCTCTTTTTTGTTCTTTTTTTGTTTACTTGGAGGAAACTGTGATGGAGTTGTATGATGCATCATTCTGTTGTGTCAAAGTAGAAAGTTGTGGTGAATTTATGTTGGTGATCTTGTTTGAGATTTTAGAATTTGTGGTAATTGAAAGTTAGCTATGCTAGATTAATTTTGGTGATGTTTCTTCTTTTTGTTTTGGTAGGGGGGGGGGGGGGGGGGATTATTAGTTTTTTCATTTTTTTTTGTTCTGGAATTGTTTACAGCTTCATTGAATTCATGTTGAGGAAAAACCATGGTAGGTCAACTGTGATGGAGGAGAGACTAAGGTTGATTTTATTGTTCTTTGGAATTTTTTTTCAGAAATAATCCAAAATAAAAAAAATTTAGAAGTAACCCTCAATTATTTTTTTTTTTTTGCAAAAATAGTCCATCACATCAGCCTGTCGAGTTTTGGAGACTCGATAGGTGACATGTCGTGGCACGAGAGGCGGACTGTGGCTTGTCGAGCTCTGGTGGCTTGACAAGCTGCTTGTTGTGTGTCTGAGCTGTGACAAGCGGCTTGTCGAGCCACCAGAGCCTCGACAAGCCGCAACTCAAGTTAATTTATAATTTGATAATATGAACATGCATTTATAATTTACGCAGTTAATAATTATGTTTGTACAAGATAAGGTTAATAATTACGTATGATTAATGGCAAAATTATTTTATTAACATGCATTTATAATTTATGCAGTTAGGTTACTTTGTCCGTTATTCATAAATTGCGAACCTAATTGTAACCCTAACCCTGAACTCAAAGTGGCGGAAACCCTAACTCCCCTCCTAATCGAAAATAACCCTAAACCATAAATCACATGAGTCTAGTTATTTTGTCGTGTTATGCTCTTCCAAATTCATGTGTGATATTTAATTTAGTAATGATTATCGATTGATTTATTGAAGTAATATGCATTTATATTTAATGTTAGCGTTAGCAAAAAAAACATAAAATGATGTTTCGGCTGAGGTATATTTGGTGAGAGTTGGGTGTGTCTTCTCTATTCGACAATGAAATTTTTTGAAATAAACAAGTTGTGGAAATAACTGTAAACCCTAACTTCGTCATGATCGCAAACCCTAACCCTAACTACTTCGAAACCTAGTCCTAACCGTAACTGCAAGCTATAAATTTATATTTTATGTGCCTACATATACATATGAAGATGAGGCTACCAACTATGTTCAAGTAATGATTATTGTTTATTTTATTTTATTAATGTACATTTATATGTGATGTTAGCGTTAGGTAAAAAAACACATAAAGATAAATTTATGAGTCACGGCCTAGTTCATATGCATGTAGTTAAATGGAGATATATTATTAAAAACTAGAGGGAGTACATAATTAAGTGAATAACACTCAAGGAAAGTAAGCACGGAAAGCATCTAGAAGGGCCAACGACGGGAAAAGCTCAGACCCAGTTGTGGATTCGCTATTTTGGTACGATTAGCTTCACGATGATGCTCTAATCTTTGGTCCTCTGTCAGTCGGTCTGGTGCCGAACACCATTCAGCCTCACAATAAGGGTCGACCTCGTTCGGATCCCACTTCTCCTGGAGACCGAACCTCTTGCGGCGAGTTTTTACTTCTTCCAGGAACTTTAAGTGTGTCTTAGCACTCTCGGACATCTTGGTATCTATCCACTAAACAAAGTCGCACTTACACTTGTAAATTTGAGGAATAAAGTTGAAAAATGAATAAGTCAAATAGTGTAGAAGAGAACTATAAACATAGTAGGGCACTCACATCAGTTCTCCAAGGATATTTGGACATTGCACAGCCATAGAACATTTGCTAGAGCGTGCATTCATCAGTGGACTTATGCTCCATGCACAACTTGTTGTAGTGACAATGCAGTGATAGCTGATATTGCTCCGTATCTTCAGGTTTTCCTTCGGAGGACGAATCAGAAGCAGCCATAAGTTCAGACGAGGAGTAATTAGCTTTGAGTGTGTTATGAGGAAGTAAATAGGATAAGTGCACAACCAAGCAGGGGAACACTTCATATTTATAGACCGGAGCTATGAACGTATCAAATGGATCAAAGGCGTGTTTCTTTATGCACGAAATCTGACAAATGAGGCCAGCTTTTATGACGGAAAGGTGAAAAGATGGAAATGTTGACATGATAGCTCGGGCAGCTTTTTGTGATGAAAAGCTACAAAGTCAAAAAAGTCGAAGTGACAACTCATGCAAGCTTTTCTGATCGAAAGCTAAAAAGATGGAAAAGTTGACGTGACAACTCGGGCAGCCTTTTGTGACGGAAAGTTGCAAAGTCTGCCAGGTCGAAGTGACAACTTGTGCAGGCTTTTCTGACCGAAAGCAAAAAATTTGGAAAAATTGAGGTGACAACTTGGGTAGTCGTCTGTGACCAAAAGATGGAAAAGTCGATGTGACAATTCTGACAGGCTTTTATGATGTATTCATGTACAACATACAGTAAATTAGTATGATGGGATCATTTTTGATTCATCTGTCTTTGGTGGGACAGTAACAAAAACACATGATGGCCTATAATTGAAAATAATTATCTTATTGACGACTAAATTATGTTGAGGTAATTAGATTTGTTTCGTTATTGTGTAAGGATTCAAATTACATGCTGGCTCTCTAAGATTGTTGTGTAAAATAGTTTTGGTTTTCGGCAATGAAACGATGCATTTCATAAAAGAAATATCAGGGGACATTAAATAATTAAAGATGTTCATACATATTCGAGATGGAAAATAGAACATTTGCTATGCTAAGGATTCAGACGACCCCTCTTATGTGCTGGCCTATCTCTCTTAAAAGACGATTGTGAATATGAATTAGGTGGCAGATGTGATCACTGCCCAACCATTGCAGAAGGACCCTGCCGCTCCATACAGTCGTGCCCCTAAGATGGCTGTGTTGGTGGAGCAAGATCTTCAAGCTCGCTCGATCATAGCTCATCCGGTGGGTAGGACTGATACACATGAGGGTCATGCATCCCTAGCATGCTCGAGACCCAGTCATCATTGTCTCACTGCTGTGCGACCCACTCGGCCTCATCCTTCTGTGGAGTGTATATGTTGGGCTCGCCTTGGTGAAAAATCGGGTCTTCGAAGCGCTCCCCTAGCTCGGTTGCAAAGGCATCCAAGGAACTGTGTCCCTGAGCCATCCACTCAATATGAGTTTGGCACCAAGAATCATTTGCCACTAGCCACTCTGCCAATGCCCTACCCACAGGCTCCTAGGCTCGATGGATGTCGTCCCCATTGTCGGAGTCATCTGAGTCATCCGCAGCTAGCGTGGGATGTCTCGATGAGCCTCCTATCTGCAGATCTCCGCGTCAACAAGTGTACTGATAGAGATATGTCCTAGAGGCAAACATGGAGATGGTTGTATCATGACATGTTTATGAATTCTTATTGTATTCCTTGAATAAAGTATCGATCAACAGGTATGTGACTTGTTCGTAACACTCTTAATAATGATATATGAATTGTCTAAATTTACTTACGGCATTATCAGTGATACTTATTCTAAACATCCCTAACTTTCGGCATTACATGTAATGATAATGCAAGATAAGTCAACACGATCATTGATTGATAGTCAAGTTTCACGGATCATGGATATGAGATATTAAGTCAATGATGTGGATAAATGTTGGTCGGATTGACCCAACTTGAGGCACTGTTGAGATTTTATGTGTCATCAGTTTGTTTCTAACGGTTATTTTGGTTTATCTTTAGACCTGAGATCATCATGGTTTCATACATGCTTAGTAACAAACCTTGGTGTCATCAATTGTTGCTCTTAACTGAGTATTCATAAAGGTGACATACAAATATGTTATGAGCCATGTGGTTAAAAGTGAATGGTTGAGATGGAATATGTCTTTCTCATATCTTGAGAGAGATATCCATGGGTCTCTTGATGTAATTGGACTAAGAAAGTGCATGGCACACGAACACGCAGCGCTAGGTATCACTTTTGACTTGTGATTCGGGAAGTTTCTGGTCGCGGCCAAATATACATGAACCTACAGGGTCACATACTTAACAGGTTGGAGCATTAATTCGGATGGGATCCAAAACGGGTCCTCTATTGGAAATGGATTTACTATTGATATTAGGGTTCACATTTGAGTAGGACTTATCTGCAAGGCCTTATAAAAGGAGGCGAGGTAGGCATGCAAAATATATCTGATCTATTCTGGCCGCCACCATCATCCATGAGATAGATCTTGTAAACCCTAGCCGCGTGTGTTGGTGCTAGCACACGAACACGCAGCGCTCCTTCACCAGACGTTTGTGTTGAATCTTGAGCCCTAATTAGGGTTTTGGTGATAAATGACATTAGGAATACATGCAACTAACCTTTCTAATTGAGTTTTAGGTTAAGGCGTGGTGGAAACGGCACAAAAGAGAAAAATCAAGATCGTCAAGATCTCTCGAAGCGTAGACGACGACGAAACTCAGCATGAGGGAAAAATACTGAGTAATATGCATGTTTCTTTTTGATAATTTCTAATTTTAGATGGTCGTACTATTAAGGGGGGTCTTAGCGTGAGAAATTTGATCAAACTCATTTCTTTGAAACCAAAATTGCATTTGCATATAGCCCCAAATTGATTTTGAGTGAAATTTGCTAAGTCTTGTTTTCGTTTTGCACAGGTCGGACATTGTTTGTGATGAGCGGACATTGTCCGGTCAGTACAAAACTCCTTTAGCAATTGCAAAATGAAACCAGAGATAGATAGATCTGTTTGGGGGTATTTGTCCGGATCTAGCCGGACAATGTCCGGCCAATACACAATTTTTAAGTGTTGAGCAAAAGTGAACCAGAGACAAATGAATTTGCCCGGGCACATCTATCCGGGACTGGGCGGGCTTTGTCTGGTGTGAGCGGACAATGTCCGCCCAGTACAAATCCTGGTTTCAGGCAAAATTAAAAAGTGAACCAGAGACATTTACATCTATCCAGGCTTTTTTTCCGGACAAAACGCTATTTGTCCGACCTTAAAAAAGGTAGTTGAACGGTAACTGACATGTTTGCAACGGTCACTATTGACCTTCCAGCCTGTACAAAATTTGCTCAGTTTCTTGCAAACGGCTAGTTTCCTTCAAAGGGTTATATATACCTCAACTTGGCCAGCATTTTGCTAGTTCATCAACTCGAAAATTCTTTGCAAAAGCTAGCCAAACCTCTCACACTCACTCTCTTGCATCTAGAGCCAATATTTGAGCCAAAATTCTTGAGAGCAATTGAGAAAAGAAGCAATTGAGCCATTTGACTTGCATCCTTGCATTTTCAAGCTTTGTGTTTGATCAAGTGAAGTGCTAGGCTTGTTACTCTTGGTGATTGTCGTCACCTAGACGACTCGGAAGGCCCAGCGATCTCTTCATCGACGGTGTGTGTCAGAGAGGCCCAGTGGTTGAGTGTAAAGGCCCGGAGCTCGCCTATCTGGAGAGGAGAAGGGCTACCATTAGTTGAATCGGGGCAAAACTCTTGTGTAGAGTGCTTCAACGAGGATTAGTGGAAATCGGCAAATTTCCAACACCTTGGGATAAATTTGATCGCTCTCGGTTATTTCTATTACTTGCTTTTCAATTCTAGAAATTCTCATATTGTGATTTGTCATCCTAGGATTGCAAAACTTTATTTGTGTCATCATCTAGATAAATTGTGAGTTGATATTGCAAACTACAACTTAAGTTACTCAAGCAAGATTAAAATTTGAAAAACTACCTATTCACTCCCATTCTAGTCGGCTGACGAGGATTATTACCCGAGCTAGTCATTTATTTATTTATATCATGTCTAAGATATTTTAGATATGGTGAGGAGTCTTGAATTCTAGCAAAATACTCTGACCGCGGGGACTATCTTCCTGCGACCTGAAGGTTGCGGACTCAAGAGAAGACTATGGTGGCAAGCTATGCATGATCAGGATATCACTCAAGCTTAAGTAGTGACTGAGTCTTCCGGTCATGATTCAAGCATAAGGTAGTTTCCTCTCCCACGTTTGAGGACAACCGTTAAGAGGTTAAGATGTATAGTTATCCATAACTGTACATGTTAACCGGCGAAGAGATCAAGATTAAAAGTGCAGTTATGCAACTGCATATTAACTTACCTGATAAACACTCTGAAAGGCCTTCAGTTCCTACTTACAAATCTGTGTAAGATCGACTAAGAACCCTGAGTCCCAATCGTCAACAGCTGGTGCCCACCGTGGGGCCTTTCTTAGGGTGTTTCCTTTCATCAGGAGTTCTGATAAGCTATGTCAGGAGTACGATTCTGAGAACGATTTCGATCTCGACGACTATGCCCATGTTCAGATGCCCTCATCTGACGATCCCGTTCCTATGGAGGCAGTTGATCGCGAGGGTGTCCTTGAAGAGCATCCTGAGGGTGAATTTTCTCCAACTCTAGTCATGTCTGTCAACCAAGAACCAGAGAAGATGGAACAAATGCCTCATGTGAGTTCTACCACATCAGAGGCTGAATATGTACCACAACACATTGCTCTAGAGGATGTGGATGATGGTAATTTGGAGCTTAGTACTGGAAAGTTTGACCCAGACAATTTCCAATGTCTCTTCGATTTTGAATCTGATTCGGAACAAGGAGGGATGTTTTCCCTATTTGCGACCTCGGCTCCTCGAGAATTTGTTGCGCTATAAGAGGAAACTCCTGAGCAGCGAATTGCCAGGGAAGAAAAACAACACAGACAAAAGGAGGATCAGGACTGTGAGCAATGAGAAAATGAAGTTCGCAGGTCCACTAAGGAAGCCTTACACCTTACGCAATCTCGTCATGATGCCGTTGTTCGGGATACCGCTCCTAGCAGTTCCCGTTCATCCGCATGGTTGTAGGCGTGACCAAACACCTTCTTTAACCTCGGACTACCCTCCGGCGGTTGAAGAGACGGTGACTCCTATGGCACCTAGGAGGAGCACACAAGACATAATTCGTTTGATCGTGGATACACTGCATAATCCTCCTCCTGACTTGGGAGATGCGGATAAAACAACCTTTGCCAGAGTCCTGGCGGACACACTCGACAAAGTTGCATTTGATGCAACTCCAATAGCGTCATCCCGTTCCACGATTCGTTCCCATGAGCGAGATTATTCTCACTCTAGTCATGGGAGGTGCAATCGATTGCCAGCAGGGCTAGTTCGGCATGACAAAGCTAGGTGAGTTGGAAGCTCCCGTGATCGAGATCGTGTACCAGTCCATTCTCGCCTAGGGCCGCGAGGTGTATCTCCTCAAGGTAATGTCACCCGCGACCATGTGGAAGGTCACGGTGATAGACATTTCCGCAGTTAGTATGTAGGTTGCAAGGCTTTCTCACCAGGCCTCCGTGTTGTAGTCTGGCCAGATAAGTTTAAACCAGGAACGATTGAAAGGTTCGATGGAACTCAGAATCCATCTGCGTTTCTTCAAATCTACATCACTGCCATTCAAGCGGCAGGAGGAGATGACCGCGTGATGGCAAATTACTTGCCAACGGTTCTCGAAGGACCAGCAAGAACTTGGTTGTTTAATCAACCAGAGGGGTCAATTTACAATTGGAAAATGTTGTGTGATGCAATACTCAAAAATTTCCAAAATTGTATCAGAAGCCTGGCAAGGAAGATGATCTTCATCGCTTGCGCCAGACTTCGACAGAAACTCTTTGGCAGTTTGTCAAGAGATTTGTTGGAGTGAGAAATACCATTCCTAACATCTCTGACAATTTCGTTATCAGGATATTTAAAGATGCAGTTCGATATCAAAGATTCATCGAAGACTTACTTATTCATCCACCTCGGTCAGTGGCCAATCTCTTCTACATGACTGACCATTATTCTGACGCGGCTGAGACTGTAGAATGGAACAGAATGGTGTAAAAGGGGAATTTGCCACCGCAACCAGGTCTCAAGAATGACAAGAAGGATGATTCTAGCAAGAAACCAGAGTCGTCATCCGACGGGAAATCTAACAAGTCCAAGAAGAATCGGGAAATCTAACAGGTCCAGGATGTTGCCGTTGTTGACAAACCGCCGTCGGGGAAAGGTAATAAGTTTCCATTTAAAAATAAAACTCCTTCTGGTGGTTGCGACGGCGACCATTCGGGAAAAAGCTAACCCCCAGGGAAAAAAAAAGTGGTGTCCATTCCATAATTCTTCGGGACATGATCTCAAGAGCTGTTGCAATTGGTTGAAGCAATTGGATGATTTTTATCAAGGAATTGGACCCATGCCAACCATACCACGGCAAGATCAAGCCTGTGAGGTTAGGGATGCTGATGGAGATGAAGAAATATCTTACCAGGTACCCCAAAATCATGTCAATATTATTTTGGGTGGTTCTTCTTCATATGCTTCTAAGAGCCAGTTCAAAACCTTTTACCGTGAGGTAAATAAAGTTGAAGCTCCCCTTGGAGAGCCTCAATATTCTCATTGGTTAGAAACTCCCTTAAACTTCGACCGGGACGATTGTCCCAAGGGGCTCACATGACCAGTGCGACTTCCTTTGGTCATTACCCCTATAATTAGCAATGCTAGGGTCGAAAGGGTTCTGATCGACAGAGGCAGTTCTTTGGACCTATTATTGGTCAAGACTCCTGAAGAGATGCAAATTCCTCGCTCAAAGATTAAACCCATAATTCATCCATTTTATAGTATAATTTCTGGTCCTTCCATGATGCCGATTGGACAAATTGTGTTACTGGTAACATTGGGAGAGCCGAACAGAATTAATTACATTTGATGTAATTAATTGTGACTCTGCATATAACGCTATATTTGGTAGGCCAACACTTGCTAAGTTCATGGCGGCGGTGCATTACGCTTATCAATGCATTAAGCTACCAGGCCCAAAAGGCGTTATTTCGGTCCAAGGCAGTCAAAACACGGCTCTTACTTGTGATCGGCTATCTCTGTAGTTGGTGGATCAGCTTCCCCTTTGGGATGTTAAAATTGCGACCACGGCCTCAAATGCGATCAAAGTTGCCCCGCGACTAGATGAGAAACTGAAAATGGTTCCATTGTACCCAGATGATCCGTCCAAAACCATTCGAATTGGATCGGGTTTGGATGACAAATAGGAACTCGAGCTCGTCACTTTCCTCCGAGCTAACGCAGATGTGTTTGTGTGGAAACTATCCGACATTCCTGGAGTCCCAAGGGAAGTGAATGAGCACAGGCTAGCAATTCGGCCTGGACAGTGACCAATAAAGCAAAAGCTGAGACACTTTGTGTTGACCACCAAGAAGCTATCCAGTCAGAGTTATGCAGGATTTATTCGCGAAGTCGATCATCCTGAATGGCTTGTGAACTCGGTCATGGTCCTAAAGTCAAATGGTAAGTGGCGCATGTGCGTCGATTACACCAGCCTAAATAGTGCCTGTTCGAAGGATGATTTTCCCCTACACCGTATTGATCAGCTGGTTGATTCTACTGTGGGTTGTAAACTGATGAGTTTCTTGGATGCTTATTCAGGCTACCATTAAATTAGCATGGCAGAAGAAGATGAAGAGAAAACTGCCTTCATCACACCTTTTGGCACTTACTGCTACGTCAAAATGTCATTTGGTCTCAAGAATGCCTGTTCCATGTATCAGCGCTTGATGCAAAAGACCTTTCTTTCCCAGTTAGGGCGTAATTTAGAAGCTTACGTCGATGAAGCGTTTGAAAAGTTCTAGTCACATAGATGATCTTGCTGAAACCTTGTGTAATTTGAATAAGCATGGAATAAAGTTGAACCCTAAAAAATGCTCCTTCAGAGTTTCTTCCAGTAAACTTTTGGGTTTCCTTGTTTGTTCGAGAGGAATTGAGGTTAATCTTAAAAAAATCAGGGCCATTGAGCAAATGAGATCTCCTTCGACCATGAAGGATGTCCAGAGCCTAACAGGTTGCATGGCGGCTTTAAGCTGTTTTATATCGCGACTAGGCGAACTTGGTTTGCCTTTCTTTAAGGTTCTTCGTAAGCACAATGGTTTTACCTGGTCGGATGAAGCCAGAAAAGCCTTTCAAGAGGTCAAAGCATATTTATCTAGTCCACCAGTACTGGTCTCTCCAAATTTGGGGGAACCATTACTCCTTTATTTGGCGGCCACCCCTCAAGCGGTCGGCGCAATCTTGGTCGCAGAGAGAGAAGGTGTACAACAACCAATCTATTATGTAAGTGAAGTACTGCATGGACCAAAGGAGCGTTACCCTGAAGTCCAGAAGTTATTTTATGCTATTTTGATGGCTTCCTGTAAGATACGACATTACTTTCAAGCACATAAAATTACTATGCCACTAGTACAGAAATGCAGTCTACTAACCCCTATATTCTATCGGTTATTAGTGTTTTAGTAGAAAACCGATAGAAAATGTGCCTCGCGGCCAAAAAAGGCCAACGGGTGTATTTTTCCTATCGGTTTGTAAGAAACTTACCGATAGAATAAATACTATGATTTACTCTAGCGGTGATGAACATATTTGCCGTTAGAAGAGATGCATAAGTACAGACGGGAGAATGTTGTGTGCCGATAGGACTGGTTGACTTCTTCAACTAGACTTATTCTATCGGTAATTTATTAGTATATCGACAGAATATCTCAAAAATTCCTATCGGCAATATGTAGTGTGCCGATAGAACCGTTCGCCTTCTACAAATATTTTTATTCTATCGGTAATGTATTCTTTTACCGTTAGAATATATCAAAAATTGCTTAGAACTGTTCGTCTTCAAATAGTTTTATTCTATCGGTAATGAATGTTTATACCGTTAGAATATAGAAAAAATATTTTAGAACTGTTCGCCTTCTACAACTAGTATGATTCTATCGGCAATGTACGTATATACCGACAGAGTGTGGACAAAAATTCCTATCGGTAATTTGTATTGTGCCGATAGAGCCATTCGACTTCTACAGATGTTTTTGTTCTATCGGTAATTGATTTTTTACCGTTAGAATATATATAAAATGACTAACGGTATGTGGTGTTTGTACCGATAGAATTTATCTAGTACTATAAATATAGGGGTATGTCTCTTCATTCTCACAGTTCATCTGGGGCTCGTAGTCCTAACCCGTAAGCTCCATGGACGGCCGGCACACCTCTACAGGCGACCGCTGCACCTCCGCACCTCCATCGACGCCCTCTAGACTTCCGCATCCCAAGCAAGGTACGTAAATCATTCTAATCCGATTATGGCAATTATTCTGCTTTTTTTGTATCCTTCATTTTGATGTGTCTTCTTTTCAATATTATTATGATCTTTGCAGGTCCTTGGATGATGCTCATGTGGGGCAACGTATTTCACGGTTCTTCATCGCAGTACGCTGCCTACATTGGCTTGTTGGCGAAAGAAACGGTGAAGATCACCGTCGAGAGCTGGAAGGACATGAAATGCGAGATCTTGGTTGGCTCGGTCGAGAAGATCCTTAAGCCCTGCGTGTTTCTCAAATCAGGACCTATAGAAAGCATCTTACATTTTTTTGCATGCACCAGCTTGTGGCCAGATGCTTACCTGCTTGGAGAAGAAGAATTGTTGTTATTTGCACAGCCATTCTACACCATCACTACACAGAACAACATCTTGGAAGGTCGGTTCTTTTTGTTAATGGAGTTGAGTTGAGTTGAGTTGATCGAGTTTGAGTCCGAGGAAATCACCAATACGTACAAATGTAAGTCGACGGCAGTTTCAGCTCCTCGGGCATCTTCGAACTGAACTCCTATGGTTAAGTCCAATGTGGTTCAGACATTTGTTGTTTTGGATGAATGGATTTGTTATGTATCAGGTCTAACTTGTATTCGCTAGTTGCATTGTCGCAACCTACAAAGGTTCTCTTTTATGTAAAATGTACGGGCCACTGGGTCCTCGTCGTGATCTGTTGTTAATTTCAGACGTGGCTTTTCTAATATACATCGAATGTGTGAATTGTTGTATTTGTATATTGTTGTATATTTGTGTATCATGTATTGCTAATTGGGACATGAACTTGAATGTGTAGGGAGTATTTGTGTATTTAATTGTATTGGTTGGTAGGTGTGTATTTGTACTGTTGTTTCAGACATGTACCTGAATTTGTATTGGTGAACTGGCATGTCAATTTTCCAATTTTTTGGCTATCTTCCCTCTTTCTTTATCATTCTGCAGCTTTCAAGCACGGTCTATTTGATGTTAAATTGTGTGTACCTTTTCATTTTCTGACAGGATTTTATTGTTTATACCAATAGAAAAAGGCATCCACTACTTCAAATATTCTTCCAAGAAATTTACTTTTTCTATCGGTATCATTTTGTTGTACCGATAGAAACGGAAATAATTCTATCGGTATTATTTTGTTTTACCGATAGAAAAGGTCATCCACTACTTTATTACTCGTACACGGCCCTTGAGTTTCCCTCCAGTCGAACAGTTCCAACTTAGAGCACTGCGTCTCTTCGAGAGCGAAGAAAACCACAACCTCCGCTGTGACCACTCACTTCCTCTCTCCCACACAACTATCGCCGGCTGGACACTGGTTCGCCACTGCCACTGGTTCTTATTTTCGTCCTTCGTCGGCCGCTGCTGTGTTCTACACCGCCTCTCCATCACCAGCACTGATCGCCATAAATACCCTAATTCGTCGTTCTATTTCCAGCATCTTCTTTATTTGATCCTAGTGTTTTGTACGTACTAATTCTTCGAGTTTTGCAATTACACTAGGGTTCCCTATTGTGTTGGATTATGTACATTCCGCAGGCAATGTTGATTTAAATTAGGGTTGACATAATATGTTCCAGTGCTGTAATGAACCTATTTTGAGATTTTAACTTATCTATACTGCTGTATGTGTGATCAATTGTATGCAACTTCCATGTAATGCACATTATATGTTGGAGTTGTTCATACACATATTCTATCGGTATCTCCTGTATTTGCCGATAGAAAATATTTCTGAACAAGTATTAAAACTTTGGATCTGGAAGGACATGAGGCATGCAATGTACTAGTTTGGTTGGGAATTTTTACTCACTTGGTATGAATATATGGCAATGTGGATGGGTCTTCGAAGTATATGTTTCAAATGCATATACATATATATATGACTTTTCCCAAACTAATAGATGTGATGAAGTCCTGATGACTTGCATACAGGTAATGCAAAAGATAACCAAGAGAGGGTGCTATAGACCATATTATTCCTTTTTTGGTTGTGACCTACTTTCTGTGCTACTTCAATATCTTTATATTCCATTAGCATTAGGTTCAAGAAAATATTTCTGAACAGTTCAAGAAGTAATTTATTCATGTATTTCTTTTAGTATTATTTTGTTCGGACATCCCTTTTGCAGCCCTAATTAGATTCCAGTCCTGGGCTGAGTTATGGAACTCCAAGAAGAATTAATTGCCATATGTTGCCTGCTTCCTATATGAAAATGTGTAGATGAAAACGCTGAGAAATAGAATCTTATCTTGTATTAATTGCATGGTAGCTTTTGTGTTTACCGATGGAAAAAATATTTAAAATAGGTCCTTTTTCTTTGTAAAATGATTTGGTTTGTGTTTCCATTAAATTTTTGATGATTTGTTGATGGTTTTGTAGGGAAAGACATGTCATCGTCTTCATCGGATGGTACCAGTGGTTCGACTAGGGCCAACCCCAACGTAACTGAAGATGCAGCTCTTACATCCCGGCGCAAGAGGGTGGGGTGAGGCGCGACTGTTGGATCAAGGATGCCGACTAGAGGGGGGGTGAATAGGAGGCTTTTAAAAACTTTAAAGCTCAAAACAATTAAATGCAAATCAAGAACAAAATAATATAAGCAAGGGAAAGAGAACGAACACAACGATTTTTACCGAGGTATCGGAGACTCGCCCAGTCTCCACTAATCCTCGTTGAAGCACTCAAATCACTTGAGTCTTGCCTCAATATCCACAAAGGATATTATCACTAGTGGTTGCTCCTTGTCCACTCCGGAAAGGCGAGCACCGATGCCTTGTACACACTTGCCGAGCCTCTCCGACAATCTCCGAACGGAGAGATCAACGGCCACGCCTCCGAACCGTATAGGTGAGGGCACTCACCAAGAGTAAAAGGCAGCGAGGTCTTCTCAAGACCTCCAAACACGCACCGAGAAGCTAAGTGAATGCAAAATGCAAAGAACTGAAACTCTCGGTGGAACGAAAATCACTCGACTTGATCAAAAGATCAAGATTTTATATAAGAAACTAATGCTCAAGAGTGTATATGAAATGCTACTGCTTGTTGTAAGAAACACATGCCCAAAGCCCCTATTTATAGCCTCAAGAAGCAAATGAACCGTTGGAGCTAGGGCTGAAAATCAGCAACTCAAACTGACAGTCAGTTCAGTGCACAACGGCCGACAAAATTTACGGAATAAACTTTGCTAGCCGTTCGTGGTCGAAAAAGGAAAGCTGAAACCCACAACTGACAGTCAGTTACACAAACTGACAGTCAGTTCGACCACAAACTCGACCAAAAACAAATAGAAACTCAGTTAAAAACACTTGGTCGAAACCCCAACTGACAGTCAGTATGGACAAACTGACAGTCAGTTTAGTACAAAAAGTTTGAGCTCAAAATACACCCTCTCTGGACAAATGTCAGTTAACACAAACTGACATTCAAACTGACAGTCAATTTAGCAAACTGACAGTCAGCATGAACAAAAACAGAGATAACTTTAAATCCAGAAATTCAAAAGAGGTGTTTAATAGCTCGTTGGAAAGATAATTTCAAGGGCTACATTTTTGTCAACAGAAGAAAAAGCCAGATATTCCTAGATCTTTCTAGAAAATCGAAAAACTCTTCTGCTATCAAAAACTGAACTGAAAAACCAGATTTTCAAATTAAGTTCAAACCAAATCCAACTCAAAAAGATGCAATGCAATGACCTAGGTTTCTCGGTTTGCGTTGGAAATAAAGAGAGGACTTTCACCACCCCTCTTTATAGTATGGTTAAAACTAGAAAATAATTTTCCTAACCGATCATTTCCATACGCCAAGATCGGTAAAAATAAAAACTCACAATACCTTAGGTCTTTCGCATCTTCATGATTTGCATCTTGTATTTTGCTCTTCTGCACCTTGTGCTTCACTTCAAGTCGGGTTCATCTTGATCTTCTTGCATTTCTTCCCAACTGATCCCTGTATCAAACAATCTCAAAAATACGATTAGTCCAAAACACTTTGTTTTCATTAATCATCAAAATTAGGGTTAGGCATGAAGGCCTAGATGCAACAGCGACGACGTTGGGCCGTTTGGCCAAAAGCACGGATCTTTCTTGTGAGTTCAAACAATTTGGGAGGCCGATTGGAAAGAATGCTGGGAAGTACGCGGCCTACGTTGGGCTATTGGAGAAAGAAAGGGTGAAGATCACCGTGCAGAGCTGGAAGGACGTGACGGCGGACGAGAGGGATAGGTTGTGGGCGGAAGTGAAGGTTAAATTAACTGAAATCACTGAACTCTTTCGTAATCACGTTCTCTTGGCTTATACTAAAGTTTAACTAACTCGTGATTAATTGTATGCATTTTTTGAAAATAGGCTAAGTGGAACATCCTCGACGATACACCTAGGACGGCCTGCTTGAAGGACATGAACGGAACATGGAAAACCTTTAAGAGCTGGCTCGTCAGTAACTTCCTCACTGCGGGGAAATATCCTTGCGAGAAGTACCCCTTCATATCGGAGGAGGTATGGGAGGAATTCACCAAGCAGAAGGGGACTGAGGAGTTCAAGGCCCTTAGCGAGAAGAATAGGGCGATCCAGAAGAGGAACGACCACCCGCATCGGCTCGGATCCTGGGGCTATGCGGGGAAGGAGGAGTAGTGGAAGAAGGAAGACGAGCAAAATCCTGTCATCGACACCCCTGAGTTGCCGCTCTCCGAGATCCGGGATGAGAGGTGCAAGCGATGGTGGAGGGGGAGGGGGTCCGTGTCATCCACGGGGTCTGTGCAGTTCGCAACCCTTGGGGACGTCGACGTTGTGAGGCGAATGGTAAGTTGGCTAACCTCGTAAACTATGTGCGCACAAGTGTATATAAGGCAATTTGTCTCACAAGGTACCTTTAAATGTAACATATCTCTTTTGAGAAGGAGGCAGTGGAGGGATTGTTTACCCCACAGAGGGAGAACGACATCCTCACCCGGGCTATAGGAAATAAGGAGCATCCCGGGCGGACACGGACCGTGGGAGCCATTGTGTCGTGGAAGGCCGGTTTCACAGATCCAGCTCCACCGAGGAAGAAGGCCCGCTCCTGGAAGGAAAAGGAAGCAGAGCTCTCCGATAAGATACGGGCTGAGGTACAGGCGGAGCTCTCTGAGAAGATACGGGTTGAGGTGCAGTCTGAGGTTGCACAAATGAGGGAAGAGTTTGCACAGTTGAGAGATGCATTGCTGAGCAAGAGTGCAGATGCGGAATCCCAGGGCGACGGTACCCCGCGGGGTCGGATAAGCAGTTGCGCTTCGAAGGTCCTCGCGGATCCAGTGGATGTACTTGAGGTACTGCAAGCCTTCATCTGTGCACTTAAGTTGATGCCACTCCCATTCTGTTAGAGTTGTTTCGCTAACCTGTTTTAATATTTAGAAATTTGCAGAAGCCGGAGGGTTGCATCCTACTGAATCACCTAGGCGACAGGCAGGAAGTGGTTGGACACGGCTTAGTATATCCGTTTGGGCCGGATGTCCGGGTCCATTGTGTACCTCTGCGGTTGGGGTTTGCAAAGGTACAGGTGGACATGGCCATACCGGGCTACAACGATTCTCCGTTGCCAGTCCCAACAGAGGAACTGCAGACACTTGCTGAGGCAGTGGGCTCCTACGTACAGTGGCCCAAGAAGTGTCTTCTAATACAACCGGTTAATTCTATACATTTTAGATTACATCCTACTCAGTACACTCAACTTGCATAATCTAACATACGTGCTCATTAATTGAAGTGGCCTGCCGTTGGGCTACCAGGGGACTGCGCCCCCAGCTCGGGGCATGAGGCCCGATCTCGTGCGACCCTGGAAACATCAAAGACGGCCTCGACCCCACCCAGCGCATCCACGCCTTCACCTCGGAAGAAAGCCGCCATCACCTCGCCCTTGCCATCGAAGGTACGCGCTCAGTCCCCGGCAAAAGGCAAGGGCAAAGGCAAGGGAAAAGGACGATAGGGACAGCCGGAGAGGTTCAGGAACGGGTTCCCACTCATGTCAGAGGCAGCTTTGAGCAAATTGGATCGATCAACCAGAGACCTCCACAAGTGGTACCTACACCGAGCTCGGCGCAATCTGAACTTCTTAGTTCCCTACAGGCCTGGGCAGTTCCACCGTGAGCCCGGGAGTATATCCGTGGCACACGAGGATCTGTTCGACCTCTACAACTGGCGGGAGCTCGATATGTCCATCATATGGACTGGAGTCCTGTGAGTTTACTGATGCTATGTATTGCTGTTTTCTAACTTTGTTTGCTTACTCTGCATTGTTGTAGTTCATTTGAAATGTAGTAACTTTCTGTGCAATACTAATGTCGTCCTTTGCATGCAGGTGCATGAACAGCTAGCATCGGAGGCTGCGTGTGACAAGGTGGGTTTCCTTGACCCAGAGAAAATAAGCCTCACGATGCTAGAGCATGACTCCGCGCACGTTGAGCAGTACATATCCAAGGCGCTGATGGCGTAGCAGGATAGGGAGTTCATTCTGGTGCCGTACCACCAAAGGTTAGTGCATTTCGTACTAATTTAACTCGATCTTGTATGTTACACCTGAGATATACTTTGAGCTAGCGGTCCTCTTTTACATACAATGCAGGGGCCACTGGATCCTCATCGTGATCTGTCCGCCGAGGAACGAGGTGTACTACCTCGATTCGATGCGTGACAGATTATCAATCGAATATGTGGTCAAGGGGAATATGGAGGCGTAAGTAACTTATATGTTTGATTTAAATTTTCACCTCACTAGCTAATGATAATACATTAACTGGAAATACTAACTGAAATGCAGGGCTTTTGATAAATATGTGTCCACTGGAGGGAGGCATGCCGCACCGCAGGGCTCCCTACTAGCTTGGAAAGAATATGAGGTACTCACGAGACTTTTTGTTTATGCTTAATTAGTTTATGGAAACAATAGCTAACATGTCTTCGCATATGCAATTATCTCAGTGCCATCAGCAGCCGCAATCGTGGGAATGCGGGTTTTATGTGTTGCGCTACATTACGACCTAGTGCAGACAAACTTTGCCCAATTCCCCCAGGTAAGCATCGATAGCTAACTCAAATTTGAAAATTGGGTGTCACGTTCTAAATTAGGAAGTTAGTTAGTAAGTATTCACACATGCTTGCAGATCGCCATGTCAAAAGACTCATACGAAAATGCAAAGATTAGAGATCTTCGACAAATCTGGGCTTAATATGTCATGGAGGAAGTTGCGCCCAACCATCCGCCATGATAATTTTCTCTTTTTTGTGTACTCTGTGCATAGACTGTTTATATACATGTGAATAAATATATATGTCAATAAATGTCCACATTGGATTGCAATTTGTATTTTTCCATATGTATGTGAATAAATGTGAATAACTGTCTAATGTGTCAATCTGTTTTGTGAATTTACCCTTGTTTGCATCTGTACTATATTGTGTATCCAATCTATAATGTATTGCATCTGTACTGTATATGTGAATGTAAATAATGTACTGTATATGTGAATGTTCTATCGGTAAATTCATTCACAACCGACAGACTACCACCACTTTTCTATCGGTAAACTCATCCACAACCGAGAGACTACTACCACTTTTTTTATCGGTAAACTAGAAATTAACCATCAGAATAGTGACTTTTCCTGCCGGTGAACTCATACACAACCGAGAGAGTACTAAGATTTTTTTCTATCGGTTATCTCATTTCCAAACGAGAGAGTACTAAGCTTTTTTCTGTTGGTAAACTTGTAATTAACCATTAGAATAGTGGTATTTTTCCCACCGCTACACGTCAGACTACGACGGGTTTTCTATCGGTACACTCATAAGGTGCCGATAGAATAGTAAGCTTTTTGTGTCGGTAATCTTGTAATTAACCGTTAGAATAGTGGTATTTTTCCCACCGCTACACGTCAGACTACGACGGGTTTTCTATCGGTACACTCATAAGGTGCCGATAGAATAGTAAGCTTTTTGCTGTCGGTAATCTTGTAATTAACCGTTAGAATAGTGGTACTTTTCCCATCGCTAAACGTCAGACTACGACGGGTTTTCTATCGGTACACTCCTAATATGCCGATAGAATTGTGAAGTTCTTCTGTCGGTTATTTACCGATAGAAAATGTTCTGTCTTGTTCTATCGTGTCTATCTCTATCGGTACGAAAACCGATAGTAGAAGGGTGTTTTTTACCGATAGAAGAAAGCTTTTCTGTACTAGTGTGCCTTCGTCCTTTCCATTGAGAGATATTGTCCGAAATCCGGAGAAATCTGGTTGCATTGTGAAATGGGTAGTGGAACTTGAAGCATTTTATATCCATTTCACCCCTCGTGTCATAGTTAAATCTCAAATTCTTGTAGATTTTGTAGTTGAATGGACTAATCCTGACCCTCCTGCGCAAGAATCTAAAGATTTACAATGCACTGACGTTTGGACGATGTATTTTCACGGCTCTCGCAGTTTTCAACACTCGGGAGTTGGAGTGGTCTTAATTATGCCTCAGGGCCACCAACTCAAGTATGTCATTCAATTACACTTTGTTGCTACCAACAACGCAACAGAGTATGAAGGTCTTCTTGCAGGGCTTCGAGTAGCAAAATTCGTTGGGGTCTGTCGATTAGTGGTGAGGGGAGGCTCACAGCTAGTCGTAAACCAAGTAAACAAGGAGTACAACACCTTCGATGAGACAATGGCTCATTACCTAGAAGAAGTGAAGAGATTGGAAAAACGCTTCAGTCATTTCGAAGTCCATTGCAGATCTATCTTGAACATAGGACCTTGCCCAAGGATGAAACCGAAAGTGCTCGGTTAGTACGAAAGGCGCATCTATATAAAGTAATTGATGGAGTTTTGTATAGAAAAGGTACTCAAGGAGTATTCATGCGCTGTATATCTCAAAAGAAAGGTAAATCCCTCTTGAAAGAAATTCATGACAGTGTGTGTGGCGCACATGCGTCTTATCGAATGCTGGTCGGAAAGGCTTTTCGACAAGGTTTTTATTGGCCTTCTACACTTAATGATGCCATGCATTTGGTCAAAACATGCCCACAGTGTCAATTTCATGCACGGCAAGTTCATCAGCCTGCATATGCTTTACAAACTATTACTTTAACATGGCTCTTTGCGGTTTGGGGAATAGATATAGTGGGTCCTATGCCCCAAGCGGTTAATAGGTACAAGTTCTTATTTGTAGCCATTGACACGTTTACTAAGTGGATTGAAGCTGAACCAGTCCGCAATATTATCGCCACTGCGGCGAAGAAATTCTTTCATAAGAATATTGTAACACGATTTGGAGTTCCAAGTCGTCTTATTATTGACAACGGTTCCCAATTCGTTAGTGGTCTTGTTCTAGACTATTGCGACGATATTGGAACCAAAGTGTATTTTGCATCTGTGCCTCATCCACAGAGCAATGGCGCCGTTGAACGTGCCAATAGGTAGATATTGCAACGCATTAAGAAACGAGTTTTCGATCACCTTAAAATGCGCTCAGGGGCTTGGGTAGATGAACTCTACTCTGTTCTATGGGCACTGCGCACTACATGTAGTCGAGCTACGGTTGAGACACCTTTTCAGCTAGTATATGGCGCTGAGGCTGTCTTACCCACGAAAATTTGTATTGGTTCTGTTCGTGTTGATTAGTTTGTTCTGATCAACATGAACAACATATCCAAGATATTACTCTCCTTGAGGAGAAACACGATTGGGCGTTGATTAAGTCTGCAGCATATTTACAAGTTTTGCGTAAGTACCACAGTAAACGGGTGCGACCTCATAGTCTTCACGTGGGCGACCTAGTTTTACAAAAAATTCAAAACCAGTCCAATCGCAACAAGTTCTCTCCTCAGTGGGAATGCCCTTATACTGTGATCTTAGTGCCGCGACAAGGATCAGCCCAATTAGCAATGGAAGATGGAAGGATCTTGTCCAATATTTGGAACATAGATCAGCTACGCAAGTTTTACGTGTAGGTTTTTCCATTTCCTTTTTTCTTTTTAATTAGCATGATTTCGTTAAAAACAACATGTCCTTTTGTCGTGTTACATTATGGTTTAGTTCTTGACCTTGATCCGGGAGGATCTTCAAGTTCTGATGGCATACGGATTCGCGACCAAGTCCTGATCACATACGGTTCGCGACCTTAACCGTGTTCGGAAAGGTTTCGCAACCATAGATTGGTTTGCGACCATGAAAAGGAATTTGTTCTCTGTTCGGAATTGTAATCCGATCCGAATATATATAACTAAGCTTATCTGTTTAGGATTAGTTAGTTAGTTATATGAGTCTAATACGTTTAGGTTACTAAGTCTGATACGTACTCATACAATTGGACTATAAATACCTTGTAATAGGTCTAGTTTAGATCATCGAAGAGTCATAGAACTTATTTGAGTTTTAGACACTTATAATTCCTTCGACGTAGGAAAGTGTGTCTAGCGTTCGACGTGTAAATCCCTCTTTGAAATAAAGAGTTGTGCAATTACTTTGGGTTTCGATATTTCCGAATAAGATCCCGTTATTCTGCATATTAGAATCTGGGCGAGCCTAGTACGAAAACCAAGGCTAGGTCTCAAACGGATCAGACCTTTACACTCCCTTTGTCGAGCTATGCTCGGGGGCTAGTCGACAATGATCATCTTAGTATAGTAACCGAGTTGGATTTGTTGGCTGATCTCATGGTCGCATCTAAATAAGACATCCTTAAAATAAGTCGTTTCTCAACACATATGGGACTGCATGTCTCTGACCATTCAAGGGGCTTCCAGTTCATCATAAAACTATGGTATTATGTGAAGATCAGTATTGGTGCGACCAGATGATCATATCTAGTTGAGATATTTCTTTCTAAACCATTTCTTAATGTATAAGAAACTTGCTAGATATTCCTCGATCATCTTTAACTCTTGTTTCCCCTGAGATTATAATACAATGCCTTCAGTATGTATGATCCTAGGAGGGGGCTAGGGGGATATGACCATAATATAAGACGATATTAAGTACGTTTTTTCCAACTTGAAAGGCATGCATATGCATATTTTCTACTATAATTGTATATGTGCGGGTACAATCCAAAAAGAGGATCATTGTTCATTGCAATGAGATCACGATGAGCCGAGTTATTTCAAGAGATTTTCAACTAAGGGCTTGACTTCTTCTATTATGGCTTCAAACTGATCTTCACTCTCGAATTCAACATCTCCCACCACCAAATTGAAATCCAAATTTGGACCGTGGTGATGTCTTAATTTGCACAAAATGGTAGAGGCTACAGATCTTGCATTGGTCTTCAATGCCTATTCTTGGCGCTTTGTATCTTCAGGAAGGTACTCCAGAAGTGATTCAGCTTGAGCCGCAACCAATTTGCATGATTCACTAAGGCTTAAATTCTCCTTTTGGGGATCGATGATATCAGTCTTCAGTAAATTTGCAACCATCTTCAGTTTTTCAAACACTTCTGACTGAGTGCTGCTGCAGGTTGAGATTGTCGCTTTCAGGGTTTTCCTCTCCTCGCAAATAGTTTTGGTTGTCTTTTTGAATGATTCAATGGTTGCACGAAGTTGCCCGTTCTGAGGTTCAGCCTGGGCACACTTCTGCTGGAAGTCATCCTTTTCCTTAGAAAGAATGCTTATCTGTTCCTCTTGTACTACATGAACAAAGTAACGAAAATTACAGTAGTTCATGTAAGGAAATAACATCCTTTGGCTGAAAGTAAACTTACAGGAAAGTTTTAAATGCGCCTTATTGAGTTCTTTCTCCATAGAAGAAAATCTCCTGGCCGCAGTTTCTTCCTGACCTCGTCGATTATCCAGGCTTTTCGTTAAAGAAGAATTTTCTCTGTGACCAAAGAGGCAACCTTTATACTTAGATGAAGTTCAAGTTGGTATAAACAAGTTATGGATACTTACTGTTGTAGACGGCTGATCTCCCTTTGCGTGACCTCAATTTGTTCTGCTAGAGCTCTTGACTTGGTTGCCATTTGGGTCAGATCCTGAAACTCAGTAAAACCTGTTGTTTAAACTTGAACATTCCTAAGATCCTCAATTCTAGAGAAGGTAAAAAAGTTTTTACTTACCTCTAAGAAATTGCTGAAAGTGGTCTTCAGCATGCTCTTATGTTCATTCGAAGGTTGACCCCTGAGACTAGTCATTTCCTTGACAACAGGAGCAGCGAATGTTGTTTCTTGCTGATTTAGTCCCGCAGTCGAGGTTGCAGTTTCCATCCGATGGGATTGGAGATCCACAATTATTTCCTCCACAATGGCTGAGGAGCCAACTTAGCCATTGTGCTTACACATGCATTCCTCATGACCTCTGTGGTAGGTGTTGCGTCAGTTTTTAGTGAGGTCGGCAAGGTGCTAGGCGCAGGGTTCCTGGAAAAATCACGATTTGTAACATTTCTGGTTTCAAAAACACGATTTGGTAATATGTGATACCCTTAATTGATTCGAAACCCCATCCGAGTTTTGGGTTTCGATGATGTGCTCCTGGGGGAAAGAAGCGCGCTGTGTGCTCTTGTTGCAGCGTCATCAGGACTTGTCCTTGTTCTTCTCTTCTTGAACAGGATAGTAGACTCCTCTCCCTGCATGCTCAAAAGATGATTAGTATATGCAGTGGAGCAAAGGTCGTGGGGTGTGATGTTCTTACCACAACAACTCCTTCAGTGTTTGGAGGAGGTGTCACCGCATCCGAGGCCGCTGAAACTATGGCCGCAGAGTCTTCTGCGACCATGGTTGTGGAAATTCTGGCCTTAGGGCTGGTAACTTCCTTTGTGACCACAAGTTCTTCAGCGGCCATGAGATCCCTTACCTCAATAGCCGCTTATGCCATTGAGTACAATATGTTGGCAAGGGTGAGGGAGGATGCCCTCTCTAGAATGTCAATCTGTAGAGGGTTCACCCCGCTCTGTTCTTTCGGCGAATGAGAGGAACGTCGTCTTCCTCATCCTCACTCCCCTCACCCTGTACGATTAAGAAGTGACTTCTATTCGTACATGGTATAACAGGGGGAAGAGAAACCTTACCGTAGCAGTTTTTGCGATAGTTTTCTTTGCCTTCGATGAAGCCCCTCCTACGGTCTTTACTTTGGACGCTCCAGGGGTTGGCTCCTTCATCTTCTTGGCTTTGGAAGAGATCACTTTTATTCTCTTCAATGGTGCTCTCCCGGAAGGTCCCACATCATCAGCAGGACATTTTGTCCCGATGGTTTGCCCCTCCAACAGCTGGGTGATTCGACAGATCATTCTTTGATGCTCAACACATCAGTAGAAGTTCAGAGATAAGTTTCTCAAAAGAGGCTTTACCTTTTGATGTTCTTGTCTCAAGTCGTCGCCGCTGTTCATTAAACTCTGAGGTCGGGGCAAACCTCGAGTTCCTTCTGTCGCTACATTATATGGCTTCAGAAGGCTATTCGTCCTCTTATCAATTTTGGATAGGGACAAAACTTTGTCACAAAAGCAAAATTACTTGGCATGACATGTCTCATCAGTAACTTGGCGTGCTTTGTAAATCAAAAAGCATACCAATGTTATAATCCAGGGTGTTGTCTACCATGGACTTCACCTCCCAGGCTGGATGTTCCCTTTTCTTCAAAGGACTCATCCTATTCTTTACAAAGTCATGGATGATATCCCGCGCAGTTAACCCCTGGTGAACTAAGTAAAGAATTACCTGAGCTTGCTTCTGTAAATCTTGGCTCAAAATAGGAACAATGTCCATTTCGCTGGTTTTCTCTGGCCGCCGATTCTCTAACAGAGATTGCTCTCTAATGGAGTGGTGCAGTAGAACCATTTTTGATTCCATCCATGCACGGAGTCCTGCATAGGGAGAAAGAGATAATCTTTCTTCTCCCTTATGCGGAAAAAAATGCACTCTGCAGCATTGGTACTCTTTGACCATGCTGAGAAGTAGAATCAGTAGAAAAGATCTACACTTGGTAACACTCCGATGAAGGCTTCACACAAATGTTGGAAAATTGCCAAAATCAGGATGGCATTGGGATGAAGTTTACCAGTTCCAGACCGAAATGGGCCAATATATCCTAAAGGAACTTGCTTTCTGCCAGACAAAATCTGCATCGCAAGAAGTCTTTGAAGATCACCAGCTCGTTTTCATGGACATCTAGGGTTTCTTCTTTCTTCCCCGCTAGCCACCAGTTGATGATCAGCAGCTGTGAAGGAAGAATCTCCTCCTTCTCTAATGCTGCTAGGTTCTCATCATCACAAAGGTTTGATCATGTTCACGATGCCATTGCGATGATGGAATCTTTGACAAAGATGAGAACTTTTTTGGTGGCAGAGTTAGCAGCGTCTAGAACTGAGGGTTTTTTGCGACGAAGTGGCTGATGAATAAGGAAGGTTTTCTTGAGGCTTCTCAAGCACAGTAACTCCTTTTATAGGGCCAACAACCCTCTACTAGCTGCATTTATTATTTTAACATTTCCTCTTAACGGGTTTTTAACGGATTGAATCAAAAACACATCGTTACCCTGGCAGAATTTGAAACAAAATGCATCTTTTTGGTAATTGAAAAGTTATTTTATTTCAAATTCGGGGGCTACCGTACAAGTTATTATATGAGAATTTTTTGCGGTTTAAATACCCTAGGATTTTAGGGTAATCTCGTAATTCCAGTACTGTTATGATCTCAAAGTGAATTTTGTAATCTCAGTACTATGCATGGTCTCAGTACAATCTGTGGTCGCAATGCTATTCTGTGACCACAGTGCTCCTTATGGTCTCAATGCTATTCTGTGACCTTAATATTGTCCTGGATTGATCATGGACAAAGTACTTATTACCTGTGTATGTTTTGGTCACAGAAGCATTTACCTATAACCATTTTTCACACAAAAAATTTTGAGAACTCCAACTGATGATTATAGATTATACGTAATCATTAAAAAAAGGAGTCAAGATGTAAAGAAAAGGAATTTTATTTCTTGCATTCTTTACACATAAAAGAGATGCAGGCGACCAGAGCGTCGACCTGAGCTGAAAGTAAATTACAAAGTTCTCCCAGGGATTAATTAATGTTGGAAGGATCAACACTAATTTCCCCAAGGGAGCTCGTGACATCCCTCAGTCTGTCAACGTCGCCTCCTACTAAAATGAAGTAGTGAGCCCTGATCGCATCAGAGAGGTCCCTTTGATCTTGTACAAAGTCTCTCTCTTCGCGAGTTAATCTTATTTCTTCATGAGCTCTCTGAAGGCTTTCTGTCAGGCGTTCGATCACTGTCAGGGTGGTTCTGAGACAGCGTTCTCGACTAGCGAGGTGCATCTCTATAATCTCTTGGTCTTCTTGGAGGATTTTGCATAAAGTGGTCTTCTCCCCAAGAAGAATCTGGATCTCACAAAGCCTTCTCATCCTGTAAGACCATGAGTTAATCAAAGGATATATCCAATGAGGTCAAAGATAAGAGAGTACTTATCTTGGAGGCAGCAGTTGGTTGGGAAACTAAAGGAATCAGCTCAAGAATGGTACCAACATTCCTACATTTTCAAAATAAAATTTAGCCATACTTAACTATGCAATTCAGTTAAGAGGAAATATCAAGAACCTTAAAACCTTGACCCCGAAGAATTTGGTGTCAAAGACACTGCTGGCACAATGGCAGTTGACACGCCTACAAATGGGCGCAGATCCGTAGATTGGGGAAATGAGACCACCCAATCCTCAATCTTCATCAGTTTTTCGATGAAGTTATGCTTGATGATCCAGCATCGTCCCCAAAATGCTTCTTCGAAGAAGAAGAATCATCGAATACCTAAAGAATTTCAGAATGCATTACTCTGAAAAATACTGCTAAAAATAATGAAAATTGGAACAGATGTTTCGAAAGAAGGTTACCTTTTGGATCATCTCCGCAATGGTGTCTTCAATATCTGAATCCTCTCCATCACTCTCAACAACTCGTTTTGAGCTTTGGTTCGCCATTGAAGACGAGAACAGAGGAGAAGATTTAGAGTTGGAAGATGAAAGAAAGTTCTAAGGACTTAGCGAGTGAAAAACTTGTGAATCTTAGAAACCAAGGAGCTCAACTATTTATAAGGGCCAAAGGCGACGGTTCGTATTCACAGAGGCCTCGAGCTCCTAAACGCAGTCACATTTTGCCTCGATTAAGTGGTCAAGGATTTCATGATTGCTTGTCAAGATAAACCCAAAGTTTTCCTTGGGAAACTAACCGTCATACGGTGTACAGTACAACAGAAGAAGGAGAAGAGTCGAGTTGTACTGTATCCAAGAGTTTTTAAATTTGAAGTTATAATCTTCTTATCTCTTCAAATTTGGGGGCTAGCTGATGAGGATTATTATCCGAGCTAGTCATTTATTTATTTATATCATGTCTAAGATATTTTAGATATGGTGAGGAGTCTTGAATTCTAGCAAAGTACTCTGACTGCGGGGACTATCTTCCTGTGACCAGAAGGTTGCAGACTCAAGACCAGACTATGATCGCAAGCTATGCGCGATCAGGATATCACTCAAGCTTAAGTAGTGACTGAGTCTTTCGGTCACGATTCAAGCATAAGTTAGTTTCCTCTCCCACGTTTGAGGACAACCGTCAAGAGGTTAAGATGTGCGGTTATCCATAACTGTACATGTTAACCGGTGAAGAGATAAAGATTAAAAGTGTAGTTATGCAACTGCATATTAGCAATCATCTAAACTCCCAGAACTACTCTACATTGGCATCCTTTCAATTTGTATAAAAGGGTGACAGATGTACAGGAGTAGGGGATCGAAGATTTGAACAAGTCAAGCGATAGACAATAGGCAGAAGCATAAGAAGAGATTGTCAACCTCTGTAACAATCTCTCCTCCTCTGTAAATATTCTCATACATAGTGAAATCATCACAGGACGTAGGGCTGTTACTCAATCTATTGAGGGCCCGAACCTGTATAATCCTTTGTGTCTCCATTTCATACTTGTCTTAACTTACCTGATAAACACTCTGAAAGGCCTCCACTTCCTTCTTACAAATCTGTGTAAGATTGACTAAGGACCCCGAGTCCCGATCGTCGACATCAGCATCCTTCAATCAATAGTGTGGACTTCCGTAGAGGTGCGGTTGCTATTACTACACTGCTGGTCACGATCCGGTTACGACATCAACTCTTTTTCCGCTATTGCGTTGTCGCATCCGCGCGTCTAGTGGTAAACTTCTGATCTATGATTTTATGCTTGCATGGTTCGTGGGTTTTTGGGTTAAATTTTTGTAATTATCGCTAGATTAGCAACTCGTTCTCCAACATGTACATCGATGATGAACGCTGGTGATCTAGACAAGATGGGCCAGCAGACATACCTGGGACATTACCTCCCCAAGCAGATGATGTGTCGTGCGGAGTGGAGCACGTCCCAGAGGCACTGGGTTGTGCCAATGATGTGCTCTGTCGAGCACTAGTCAGGCTAGACTAGCCGACATCGGGCTAGGTGGCTTCCCGCCTCTCCAATGTGTCACAGATGCGTCTTTTCTTTGACTGTAGCTCAAGTCAAACATGAGTCACCGTCCTCCGATTTGATGGAACATAAAGCGCCACGCACCTCCATCTGACACCAACATCCTCTGCGAGCAAGGTCAGACAATACGGAACGTTTCTGCCTCTCGATGGTCGTTGCTATATCTGTGAAATTACTGTGCCTCAGCAAAATTTGTTAAGAGTTTAACGTAAGGAAAAATTCAACACAACGTACCGAACGATGTATCTGGCCCGGCCACTCAACATCAAACTTGATTGGAGGCTTTCTTCATGTGATAAATGTGTCGGCGTAGGTGTGCCTGCATGAGCAAGTCGCGGCATACACCAGTCAAGATAATCTGGTACGTCGCAGGGTCGTACGGTCACTCCTCCACAACCACATCCGTCTCAGCATGGTCCTCCTACTCGCCGACCCATTTTGCATTCTTTTGATGCTAGTTGTTCGAGTGTTTTCCTTTCCTCATTTGTTTGCAAAAAGTAATGTAATGTACATAATAAAAAGAAATAAATGTACACTACGTAAATGAAATATAGCAAATGTATGGACATACATGTGAATCTCCCATGGAAGATGTTTCTGTCAATCTCTATCCGGGGGCGATATCTCTTGATGTAACCTGAACTAGCACATCACCCTCTCCAGAAAATAAGGCTCCACCATATGTGAGAAAACTAGATGGCGGTGAGTCATCCAATAGTCGTGGCCCACAGTGCACTGCAACGAAATGCCGTGCCGTGCAACCTGAGATATGAGCTCAGGTGTCCACGGTCTCCATATAACACGTGTGCCCTGCAAGAGATCAAGCTCTCTTGTACGACACGTAGCACCGGTGAACCTGAGACGCTGACCACCTAGGCTAACCTCCCAACCAAAGGGCTCACATGGTGGGTCGGTCAACCCAATCATGGTAATTCGCTGTCATATCATATGGATGAATGGGCCGTGATCGCGTGCGCATGGGTCATCACACGCGCAGATATATGTAATAACCACAAGTGAACAGTTGAACGTTGAGCACTTGAGGGTCGAATTCCATGAGGAACAAGCGTATTCATCTTTTTAGGTTAATGGATCACTGATTAAGTCTAAACGATTTGGGGGTTTGTTTGTCTACAATTAAATCTACTACTAAAGCTATCAATCTAGGGTTTAAAGTAGTAAATAGCAAGTATGAAATATAGGGTTTATAAAGCAGGAAGGCAAACCTAGAGTTTGGGGAGTTCCATAACCATCAGGCGTAATTTTATCCAAGGTCTCAGAATTCCAAGTTAATTTCAATTATTTTCTAAGACATATTAAGTTGCCAGTACGGTCGCTAGTACAACGGTCAGAGGATCGCTTCCACTGTTACATTTCGCGAGAGCCTCTCTCCTGTCCAAGATCCCACGTCAAAGTGCTAAGGACTCAAGAACTCTCCTCAATTCTTGCTAAGACTCAATTGTTACGTCTGTTGCCGAAACGAGAATTTAGGATTTAGAGGAAGAAAACATCAGGAAATAACTTCAAAACTTGAGATCGAGACCGAGAAAGAATCACACCTTCCGGCTTAGATCATCCCTAACCCTAGAAGTGAACTATTTGCAAAAATCCATAGAAATACTAAAATAATAAGAATTAAATGAAAACTTACTTGATTGATTGAAAATTAAGTCTACTATCCTTATCGGCTTACAAATGCAGGAAAAATAGAGAAGTGGGCTGTACAAAGTAAACTAAACTAAAGCCCTATAAATAGCATAAAAGAGCACATGGAAGTATATCTAATTGAGCCAAAAGCTTCTTTATTGATGTGCCCAAATATAACTCCTTGACGTGCTGTCGACGATTGGGACTCTAGTCCTTAGTCGAACTTATGTAAGTTTAGATAATGAAATATGAAGCCGATTGAAGATGACACTCAAGTAAATTAGGGTATTTATGTCTAAGGAAGAAAGGAATTTATACAAGTTTGGGCCCTCTGATGATGAGTAATAGTCCTACTCCTGTTGGTATTTCACTAAGAATATCAAGGTTTACAAGGGGAGAATAAGAGGTGTTCTTAGATGAACTAAGAACAATCTCCTATTCTTTGTTACACAGTGTATAACACCCTACTATTTCTATCTCTTAGGTCTTGTGTGTTGGATCCTTTTTTCAGATGAGTTGGTCCCCTTCTCTCCCTAGCGATCCCCCTTTTATAGCTCATCGTCGGTCGTCGGTTACAAGATTGAAGGGTCGCTGGGAGGTAGACGTGCGTCGGCCATGATGTGCCATTATGCCCAGTTATGATTGTGCTTTTAACTCCTTGACGGTTACTAGAAGCTACAACGTCCCTGGGGAATAAAGGACTGAAGGTATCCACGGTAGTGGTGGTGGTCGAACAGACTTAACTACTAGGTATGGTCGAATGGGTCTAACCATATAGCCGTTGGATGTTTTGACTCTTCAGTAGCCATGATCACGTACTGGCTACGACCATGTATTGTCATTCTTTCACTCTCCACGACCTGGGCGACTACGGGACGATATCTCCGTGACCAGGATATTTGTGGGTATGTGAGACCATGGACTTTGCGACCTTAATATTGTAGATGTCATGAGACTTCAAACCTCGCGACAATACATGTTGAGACCGCAGATAGGCCATGTCCAGAATATCTTGGACTATCCTATTGTCTCCCTCTTAGGTCCCTGAGACTACAGAGGGGTATGCAACTAATTTAGATCTCATTCTGTAGCTCTTGTGACTATAGAACGGCAAATGTGACTAACTCGGGTTATAATCCTCGTCATGTGCAAGCGATGAAATCCAACTTCAAAAGGTGCGAGAACAAACAAATCTGAGTGAAAACCGACCAAATTCGACCACTTATCCTCTAGAAACCGAGCCATGCACAACCTGGGGCACGGGTCGTGCTCCAGGCCGAACACAGGTCGTGCCCTCGATCGTGCTCCAGTCAGCCAAATAATCGACCAAGTGATAGTCGTGTTCAATTGGGACTCTTTTCGATCAGATGTGTTCGTGTTCAATGGGGACTTTGTTCGAGCAGGTGTCTTCGTGTTCGATCACAACTCTTTTTCGTCCAAGTGTGTTTCATTATGGTTCTTTCTTGTCTAAGTGTGTTCGATCAGGTTGTTTCGATGGAGGAATATTTGATCAGGGATCCTTTTTTTTTCTAGTTTTGGTATTTTTGTCGAAATTGGCCCAAATGAAGTAGAAATCTCCTCAAATTTGGTAGGTCTGATCCTTGAAACATGGCAAACACAGCCGTGAAAGTGATTTGTAAAAATAATATAAAAATATGCATTAAATGTTGCATTAAAGGAGTTTTTAGTATGTTTTTGCATGTTTTTAATTGCAAACTTAGGTTAAAAATACTACCAATTTAGTAGTTATCAGGCCGCTCCAAGCACAGCCAACCGATGGGGAAGTGCTCCCATGACTACAATTGCAGCAATACGGAGCATGCAGACATCAATGAGCCAGATGAGCTCTTGAGACTTGCCTCGCACAGTCCCCTATATGTAGCGCACAACACTGCCATAGCCCAATTGTACTATGGTATGGCCCCTGGGTCCGCATCAACTATGCTCTCCACTAGGGGAATGAACCACATGTACACAGTGTCGCCGTGCGTAGAAGGGAACACAATGTATTACAGTATGAAAGTAAGTAGGAAAAAAGATGCCACCGAATGACATCATCAGGGGCATCACGTGGGCACTCATGATAATGTGTGAGAAATATATGAGGGACACCACGCTTTGATGTCGGGATCTCATCACTGTGGTGCTCAATGTTGAATCAGAGGTGCACGTGCGTGTGCCAATATGCAGGCATAGGTGGGGGACGATGGGATGTCTTCTAGCAGGTAGACCATGGAGCATGGTCACGTTGTTCAGTGTGACCGTCATCTCCCCCTAGCCAAAGTGGAAAGTGTGGGTCTCTAGACACCATCGATCTACCAATGCGATGATCAATAACCTGTCCGGCGTGAGCCCATAACTGATCTGTAGCATATGAGCAAACAATAATAAACCTGCATCCTTAAGGATGGGGATGTATCCTTGATGGAGAGGCCAGTAGTCCACATGACCCTGTGCTACAAGCGGCTTGAGGTCTCAACCCTCTGATAACATACGGCCGCGACGGCCACGATCATATCTGCTGATGAGCAGCACTGGAAGATCTCTGTCCTCTCCGACCATATCTATTAAAACTCTTATCCATTAGTACAAAATTTAACCATTAACATGTTAACATGACAAAATAACATAACATACGCCATGATGATAACATACAAGATGGGATGTTTTGTAGTGCGTATGAATTACAATTATAATAAACAACAAAGCACAATGTTCAGCAGCACATACGAATAACATATAACATTTTAAGCTAAGTCGATGGTCCGGGTGCATTCACACAGTCCTTCCTGGTATGGCCAGGTTGTTTGCATATTGAGCATTTTCTAGCTCGGGTGCTACCCTTATGTGACTCGTTCATGTTGTTATGTATTCTTCATGTTTTTCGTCGCCCAGGACCCTTTCACCTAAGAGTAACATCTGGGATCCACGTGAGCTCACTCGTAGGGAAAACTCTGCAGTCCCCAAGCTTCATTAATACCCTCCATATTGTTGAATCTTGAGCCCTAATTAGGGTTTTGCTGATTAATGACATTCGAAATACATGCAACTAACCTCTGCATTCGAGACTCAGGTTAAGGAGAGGTGGAAGCGACACAAAAGTGCAAAATCAAGATTGTCAAAACCTCTCGAAGCATGGATGGTGACAAAACTAGGCAAAAGTGCAAAATACTAAGTAATATGCGCGTTTCCTTTTGAAATTTCTAGTTTAGATGGTCGTACTATTAAGAGGGGTCTCAGCACAAGTCACTTGATCAAACTCTGTACTTTGGAAACTAAATTGCATTTGCATTTAGTTACAAATTTTTTTTTGAGTAAAATTGTGAAATCCCTGTTTTCGTTTTCCACAGGTCGAACATTGTCAGTGATGGCCGGACAATGTCCGGCCAGTACAAAATTCTCTCAGCTCTTCCAAAACGAAACCAGAGACAAATAAATATGTCTGGTGCTTCTGTCCAGTATAGGCCGGACATTGTCCGTTATGGCCGGACAATGTCCGGCCAGTATATTTCTCGTGATTGTCGATCTAAAATGAACTAGAGACATTTGAAACCGTCCGGGGGCTTTTGTCTAGGTATGGCCGAACATTGTCCGGCATGTATAAAATCTTGTGAGCCATATTTGATCTTGCAACAGAGACATATTAATTTGTCCAGGGTTTTTGTCCGAACAAATGTCTTTTGTCTGGCCTTCATAAATTTTGTTGAAACGGTAACTGACAAGGTTGCCGTTGTGAGTAACGGTCACTATTGAATTGTATTGACCGAACATTGTCCAGAATGGCCGGATGATGTTCGGCCTGTACAAATTTGGCCCTATTTCTCTCAAACGGCTAGATTTCTTGAGTGCTAATATATACTTCAACCTTGGCAGCATTTTAGAAGTTCATTCAACTCAAAAACTCTGTGCAAAACCTTGCCTAACCTCTCACACTTACTCTCTTGCATTTGGAGCAAAATCTTTGAGCAAATAGTTGAGAGAAAATTGAGTAGAGTTGCATTTGAGCCATTTGCACTTACATCCTTGTTTTCCAAGCTTTGTGTTTGATCAAGTGAAGTGCTAGGCTTATTACTCTTGGTGATTGTCGTCACCTAGACGACCCGGAAGGTCCGGCGATCTCTCCATCGACGGTGTGTGTCGGAGAGGCACAACGGTTGGGTGTAAAGGCTCGGAGCTCGCCTATCCGGAGAGGAGAAGGGCTACCCCTAATGGAATCGGAGCAAAAGCTCTTGTGTAGAGTGCTTCAACGAGGATTATGGAAATCGGCAAATTTTTGATACCTCGAGAAAAATTCAATCTCGTTCGGTTATTTCTATTGCTTGCTTCATATTTCTAGAAATTGCGATATTGTGTTTTGTCACCCTAGGATTGCAAAACTTAATTTGTGTCATCATCTAGATTATTTGTGAGTTGTTAAGACAATCTAGGATACAAGTTATTCAATCAAAGTTAAAATTTGTAAAACCGCCTATTCACCTCCCTAGTCGGCATCCTTCGATCAACACGTGGTATTAGAGCATAGGTCTCTCCTTTCAGTACTTAACCGTCTAGAGAGAGGATGTTGTCGATCAAGGAAAACTATAATGGAAAGGTCCCCTTCTTTAAGGGTGAAAATTATTGCTATTGAAAAATTAGGATGGCGGTTTATCTTGAGTCTATTAGTCTTGATGTTGGGAGGGTCACTAGAGACGGATTTAGAGCTCCTGTTGATTTAGAAAATCTTACACCTCTAGAAACAAAAAATCTTTAAGCAAATGCTCAAGCAAAAAATGCTATATTCAATGGACTAGATTTAAATGAGTTCAACCGCATTAGTAATCTTGAAACATCGTATGAAATGTGGAAAACCTTAAAGTAATTCATGAAGGTACCTCTAAGGTTAAGGAAGCTAAGTTAATTAAATTAACTAGAGAATACAATTCTTTCATTATGGTTGAAAATGAAAATGTGAGTGACATGTTCACTCCACTCAACCTTTTAATCAATGATCTTAAAGGTTTAGGTACAAAGTTTGAAGACATTGACATTGTGCGCAAGATGCTTACGATTTTACCGATGAGCTTCGACACAATTGTGACCGTGCTTATAAATGGTGACCTCACATCTACAACTCCAACCGAGCTTTTGGGTACTCTCATTACCCATAAAATGCAAAAGGTGGAGAAGAAAGGAATTGTGGAAGCCTCTGGATCGAAGAAGAAAAATTTGGCTTTTAAGGCTAAAGTCGAGGAGGCCAAGGAGGATAGCTCGGATGATGGATCCTATGGTGATCTAGCCCTCCTTGTGAGAAAAACCCGAAAACTCCTAAATAAAATCAACAAGAAGGGTTTTGACTTTGAAAAGAGGCGAGGTCCGCACAAGAAAACCGGATTTAAGAACATAACATGCTATGAGTGCCATGAGAAGGGGCATTTCGCTTTGAGATGTCCGAACAAGAGGAGTGATCATCAAAGATCACAAGAAAGGAAAGATGGCGGAGAAGGTTCGAAGGGCAAAAAGATGCTCTTCAAGAAGCTGTACAACAATAGAGGTAAGGGCGAAGCTTGCATCGGAGAGTGGTACTCTGGATCAGAGGAGTCTGACTCTGATGATGAAGCTCCATCAACCTCCAAGAAGATGGCGGGAATTGCCATTGGGAATGCCTCTTCCATCGGAGATGAGTCATCGCTTTGCCTCATGGCAAGTGACGACGCAAAGGTATTGGATCCCGAACCTTCTTATGATGAACTTGTTGATATGGTTATGGAATTAGATGAGGCACCAAGTAAGTTAACTAAGGAACACAAAATGCTGAAAAAGGCATATTCAACTCTTAGTAATTTGTATGTTGAACTAAATGACTCACATGAGGTACTACTAGTTAAGGAATTTGTTGATTCCAAACAAACTAGTGATATAGGAATTACTTGTGATATTTTAAATGAATCACCTCAAATTGTCTCCCAATCAATATCGACTACTTGTGACGATCTAGGAATTAATCCTGAAAATGCTTGTGATTCGGTCGTTAATAATGATTCAAATTTAATTTTAGAAAATCTAGAACTCAAGGCACACGTGGAAAAATTAAATATAGGATTAGCAAGATGTTTTAAAGGCAAAGAAGTCCTAGATAAACTTCTTAGTGAGCAACGATGCTCATGTAGGAAAGAAGGTTTAGGATAGGAACCGAATAAAAGAAAGAAGTTGTGTACTAAAGTAGCTTTTGTTAAGGCTACTAATATGTTTTGTCACAAATGCCATGATATAGATCATTTACCAAATGCTTGTCCCTCAACTTCTAAAGCTAAAGAAAATGTGTCTCACTCCCATTACATGCTCAAGAAAAATAAGTTTGGAAAAGTGATTGCTAAATTTATTGGTATACCTCACCTAAATAAACATAAAAAGATGATTTTGGTTCCAAAAACCCTTGTTGCTAACTTCCAAGGACCCAAACAAGTTTGGGTACCTAAAAGCGTCTAACCTTTCTTTTAGGTGTACTACAAGACCGGTGGGAGGCATTGGGTGCTTAATAGCGGGTGCACTCAACACATGACCGGTGATGGAAATCATTTCTCCTCTTTTGAGAATGGTTGCAATGACATAGCACTAGTACAGAAAAGTTTTCTTCTATCGGTAAAAAACACCCTTCTACTATCGGTTTTTATACCATTAGAGATAAACACGATAGAACAAGACATGTCATTTTCTATCAGTAAATAATCGATAGAAGAACTTCACTATTCTAACGGCATTTTAGGCGACAACCGGTAGAAAACCCGTTGTAGTCCGACGTTTATGAAAGAGTTTACCGATAGAACAAGTACAGTACTCTCTCGGTTGTGAATGAGTTTATAGGCAGGAAAAGTCACACTCTTCTAACGGTTAATTACTTGTGTCCCGATAGAAAAAACCTTAGTACTCTCACGGTTGGAAATGAGTTTACCGATAAAAAAAAGGATAGTACTCTGTCAGTTGTGTATAAGTTTACCGGCAGGAAAAGTCACACTCTTCTAACGGTTAATTACGAGTGTACCGATAGAAAAAACCTTAGTACTCTCTCAATTGGAAATGAGTTTACTGATAGAAAAAACGATAGTACTCTCTCGGTTGTGTATGAGTTTATCGGCAGGAAAAGTTAAACTCTTATAACGATGAATTACGAGTGTACCGATAGAAGAAAGGATAGTACTCTCTCGGTTGTGGATGAGTTTACCGATAGAAAAAATGATAGTACTCTCTCGGTTGTGAATGAATTTACCGATAGAAATATAGTATAGATGCAATACGGTACATTCACATATACAGTACAGATGCAAAACAGTATAGATTGGATACACAATACATTACAGATGCAAAGAAGGGTAAATTTACATATACATTGAACAGATTGACGCATTAGACAGTTATTCACATATATATGGACAAATACAAATTGCAATCCAATATGGACATTTATTCACATATATATAAACAGTCTATGCACAGAGTACACGAAAAAGAGAAAATTGTCATGGCGGTTGGTTGGGCGCAACTTCCTCCATAACATATTGAGCCCAGATTTGTCGAAGATCTCTAATCTTTGTATTTTCGTATTGGTATTTCGACATGGCGATCTACAAGCATGTGTGAATACTGAGTAACTAACTTCCTAATTTTGAACGTGACACCCAATTTTCAAATTTGAGTTAGCTATCGATGCTTACCTGCGGGAATTGGGCAAAGTTTGTCTACACTAGGTCGTACATGTAGCACAGCACATAAAACCCGCATTCCCATGATTGCGGCTGCTGATGACACTGAGATAATTGCATATGCGAAGACATGTTAGCTATTGTTTCCATAAACTAATTAAGCATAACAAAAAGTCTCGTGAGTACCTCATATTCTTTCCAAGCTAGTAGGGAGCCCTGCAGTGCGGCATGCCTCCCTCCAGCGGACACATATTTCTCAAAAGCCCTGCATTTCAGTTAGCATTGCCGGTTAATGTATTATCATTAGCTAGTGAGGTCAAAATTTAAATCAAACATATATGTTACTTACGCCTCCATATTCCCCTTGACCACATATTCGTTCGGTAATCTGTCACGCATCGAATCGAGATAGTACACCTCGTTGCTCCATGGACAGATCACGATGAGGATCCAGTGGCCCCTACATTTTACATAAAAGAGGACCGCTAGCTCAATGTATATCTCAGGTGTAACATACAAGATTGAGTTAAATTAGTATGAAATGCACTAACCTTTGGTGGTATGGCACCAGAATGAACTCCCTGTCCTGCTGCGCCATCAGCGCCTTGGATATGTACTGCTCAGCGTGCGCGGCGTCGTGCTCTAGCATCGTGAGGCTTATTTTCTCTGGGTCGAGGAAACCCACCTTGTCACACGTAGCCTCCGATGCTAGCCTGTACATGCACCTGCATGCAAAGGACGACATTAGTATTGCACAGAAAGTTACTACATTTCAAATGAACTACAACAATGCAGAGTTAGCAAATAGACTTAGAAAACAGCAATACATAGCATCAGCAAAATCACAGGACTCCAGTCCGTATGATGGACATATCGAGCTCCCGCCAGTTGTAGAGGTCAAACAGATCCTCGTGTGCCACGGATATACCCCCGGGCTCACGGTGGAACTGCACAGGCCTATAGGGAACTAAGAAGTTCAGATTGCGTCGAGCTCGGTGTAGGTACCACTCGTGGAGGTCTCTGGTTAATTGATCCAATTTGCACAAAGCTGCCTCCGACACGAGTGGGAACTTGTTCTTGAACCTCTCCGGCTGTCCCTTTTGCCCTTTGCCCTTGCCTTTTACCGGGGACTGAGCGCGTACCTTCAAAGGAAAGGGTGAGGTGATGGCGTGGATGCGCTGGCTGTGGTCGAGTCCATCTTTGCTGTGTTCAGGTTCGCACGAGATCCGGCCTCATGCCTCGAGCTGGGGGCGCAGTCCCCTGGTAGCACGCGGGCAGGCCACTTCAATTAATGAGCACGTATGTTAGATTTTGCAAGTTGAGTGTACTGAGTAGAATGTAATCTAAAATGTGTAGGATTTACTTGTTGTATTAGAACACACTTCTTGGGCCACTGTACATAGGAGCCCACTGCCTCAGCAAGTGTTTGCATTTCCTCTGTTGGGACTGGCAATGGAGAATCGTTGTAGCCCGGCATGGCCATGTCCACCTGTACCTTTGCGAACCCCAACCGCAGAGGTACGCAGTAGATCCGGACATCCGGCCCAGATGGATATACGAAGCGATGTGCAACCACTTCCTGCTCGTCACCTAGGTGAGTCAGTAGGATGCATCTCTCTGGCTTCTGCAAATTTGTAACAATTAAAACAGGTTAGCGAAACAACTCCAACAGAATAGGAGTGGCATTAACTTAAGTGCACAGATGAAGGCTTGCAATACCTCAAGTAGATCCACTGGATCCGCGAGGAGCTTTGAAGAGCAACTGCTTATCCGACCCCGCAGGGTACCGTCGTCCTGGGGATCCGCATCTGCATTCTTGGCCAGCAATGCTTCTCTCAACTGTGCAAACTCTTCCCTAATTTGTGCGACCTCAGATTGCATCTCAGCCCGTATCTCCGCCTGTACCTCAGCCCATATCTTATCGGATAGCTCTGCTTTCTTTTCCTTCCAGGAGCGGGCCTTCTTCCTTGGTGGAGCCGGATCTGCCAAACCGGACTTCCACGACACAATGGCTCCCACAGCCCATGTCCGCCCGGGATGCTCCTTATTTCCTAGAGCCCCGGTGAAGATGTCGTTCTCCCTCTGCGGGGTAAACAATCCCTCCATTGCCTCCTTCTCAAAAGAGATCTGTTACATTTAAAGGTACCTTGTGAGACAAATTGCCTTATATACACTTGTGCTCTGATACCATTCGCTGTGAGACCCCCATTTGAGGATCACCTTGGTAACCACCCAGGTAGGTTACACACAGCATGATGCCACATGAGCTCAAACCACACAAGCATTGTAATATCATTAAACAAGTATCAGGCCAACATGGCCAATATTACATAGCCAAAGCACCGAAAATGGCGCTAAGTAGAGTTGCTAAGAAAATAACCCGTTTATCAGAACCAGAATCGGTATCCAAGTACCGAACACACAACATAAAGCATAAGGCGACGACAAACAGCTTGACTTCAATCAGCAGTGGGGTTGGAGGGACTTCTCCCACATCTGACTTGACTTGGTGCATGATCCTTCTAGAAAGTGGGCTCGTCCGGGGTGCTTCCATCTTCAGCTGAGTACTCATAACTGAAGGAATCGGGATCCTCGAATCCCTCTTCTACAGTGGGATATAAATGCAAGGGTGAGCACTTGGTGCTCAGCAACACTCATTTCAGGGGTTAATACAATTGTGCTTACATGAGGGTGAAATATATGATTCTGGGGTTTTGGTCCCATATGGTTAGAGATATATAGATTTCCAAGTTACTTATTCAGTAAAACGGTACTTTGTCGTGAAAATGATACTGTAAACATTAAACAGGTTTTCAGTAAAACATTAGGTGTAGTGGTCTCCCATGAGTCACTACTTTGTTAACCACATTCTGGAAACATTCCAAATATTACTTGTGCTATAACCCATGGATAACATCCACTACGAAAAGACTCCTGAACCTGGGAGTACAGAGTATCTGATACTTCTTTTACACTTTGCAAAGGCGTACCTCTTTTTAAATCCACTGGTTTACTCGGCTTTCAAGTCGGATCAGCTCCATGTGACTTATACACATGTGACAAGGCCAAGATCACACAACGCTTTTACAGTTCAGTATTAACAGTATCCCTGCCCAGTAAATAGACAATTAAGTCTCAAGTACTGTTGTGGGTCCTCCCCACTGCCTTACTTCCTAGCCTCTGGCTCATGTTCCCGCAAGACACATAGCCTTGGTCTGTGTCCACGCAAGACATATGACCATTCAAGATTACAACCGCGCACGGCTTAATCTGAGGCGTAGGGCGCCTTCCTTCTTTCCACCTTACTCTCTCATCATTTTTCTGAACTCACACCTCTCATGGCCGAACTGCGGCCCACCAGTTTCCACGCGAGAAACCAGACCGACAAACCATGCAGGGAACTGCTAATGCCAAAAAGCTACTAAGTTGTGCCTGTCCCATACCAGGCAAGTGGTTGGTACGTTTACAATTCGCATAGAGACACAGCACAAGGTTCTTGTCCTTATGAACCAATAGTGAGGAACATTCACATTCCCTGGTGCGCACCGCACCCTCTCCATACAATCCAATCCTCACTACTGATCCCTTTTATCAGTTTTCTTAGCAAAACGGTTTTCATTATAACTTCTCATGTATTTGACCATTTCAAGTTTAATGTGGATATTCAGTACATGAGTCGTAGGGTGACAAAAACATATATATATAAAGGTTCAATAACAAAAGGGGTTTCATGATTCATTAGGTGATATCTATTCATGTCATTCAAACATAACTTGTATCTCAAATAAGCATGCATAGTAAGAAACAGTGAATATACTTCATATGAAAATATTGGGTGAGACATGATCAAAGGAATGAGGCTTGCCTTGCAATGCTGGGTCTAAGTACTCAGATGATTCTTCGAAGACTTCCTCCGCTCCTTCAACTTCTGACTCTGCGGCAATCAAACGATACACAAATACATACCATAAGCATACAGAAAATAGTTTTCATAGAAATTATTAGTCAAAATCATCCTCAAGCTTGGAAACTAAGATCTCCCGTATTAACAGTATATCCATAAGCAGCGGACATGATGGTCCTGCACGGAGTTGTCCAGCAAAATTATCTTCAAATGGACGAAAATCTGAGCCCATTTCTGTTAATGGATATACTGTACAGTTTACGAGGTTAGCCAACTTATCATTCGCCTCACAACGTCGGCGTCCCCAGGGTTTGCGAACTGCACAGATCCATGGACGACACGGACCCTCTCCCCCTCCACCATCGCTTGCACCTCTCATCCCGGATCTCGGAGAGCGGCAACTCAGGGGAGTCGATGACAGAATTTTGCTCGTCTTCCTTCTTCCACTGCTCCTCCTTCCCCGCATAGCCCCGGGATCCGAGCTGATGCTGGTGGTCGTTCCTCTTCTGGATCACCTTATTCTTCTCGCTAAGGGCCATGAACCTCTCAGTCCCCTTCTGCTTGGTGAATTCCTCCTATACCTCCTCCGATATGAAGAGATACTTCTCGCATGGAGATTTCCCCGCAATGAGGAAGTTACTGACGAGCCAGCTCTTAAAGGCTTTTCATGTTCTGTTCATGTCCTTCAAGCAGGCCGTCCTAGGTGTATCGTCGGGGATGTTCCACTTAGCCTGTTTTAAAACAATGCATACAATTAATCACGAGTTAGTTAAACTTTAGTATAAGCCAAGAGAACGTGATTACGAAAGAGTTCAACGATTTCAGTTAATTTGACCTTCACTTCCGCCCACAACCTATCCCTCTCGTCTGCCATCACATCCTTCCAGCTCTGGACGGTGATCTTCACCCTTTCTTTCGCCAACAGCCCAACATAGGCAGCGTACTTCCCAACATTCTTTCCGATTAGCCTCCCAAATTGGTTGAACTTACAAGAAAGATCCGTGCGTTTGGCCAAACGGCCCAACGTCGTCGCGCCTTGCCCCACCTTCTTGTGCTGGGATGAACCAGCTACATCTTCAGTTACGTTGGGGTTGGCCCTAGTCGAACCACTAGTACCATCCGATGAAGACGACGACATGTCTTTCCCTACAAAACCATCAACAAACCATCAAAAATTTAATGGAAACACAAACCAAATCATTTTACAAAGCAAAAGGACCTATTTTAAATATTTTTTCTATCGGTAAACACGGAAACTACCAATAGAAGATAAGATTCTATTTCTGAGCATTTTCATCTACACATTTTCATATAGGAAGCAGGCAACATATGGCAATTAATTCTTCTTGGAGTTCCATAACTCAGTTCAGGATTGGAGACTAATTAGTGCTGCAAAAGGGATGTCCAAAGAAAATAATACTAAAAGACATGCAAAAATTAATTGCTGAAGTGTTCAGCAATGTTTTCTATCGGTAAACCCATGAGATACCGATAGACCATAACAATGTTTTCTATCGGCAAAGATACAAGATATCGATAGAACATAACAATGTTCCCTGTGTTATGGAATATTGTTGATAAGCCGCCATTCACTGGCATCACATAATCTTTGTTTAAGTCAACATTCTCCATGATTTGCTATACTAATATTCATGGGCTAGCATTATTATTTCACACATAACAATCTTTTCTATCGGTGAACACATGAGCTGCCGATAGAACATAACAATGTTTTCTATCGGTAAACACATGAGATACCGATAGAACATAACAATGTTCTGTATGTGTATATATGGAATATTGTTGATAAGTCGCCATTCACTGGTTATACATAATCTTGGTTTAAGTCAACATTCTTCATGATTTGCTATACTAATATTCATGGGCCAACATTATTATTTCACACATAAATATGCACACAAGCATCTAAGTGCCACTGTGCATAATCTGACAAACCTAATGCTAATGGAATATAAAGATATTGAAGTAGCATAGAAAGTAGGTCACAACCAAAAAAGGAATAACATGGTTTATAGCACCCTCTCTTGGTTATCTTTAGCATTACCTGTATGCAAATCATCAGGACTTCACATCTATTAGGTTGGGAAAAGTCATGTATAAGCATTTGAAATATATACATCGAAGACCCATCCACATTGCCATTTATTCATACCAAGTGATTAAAAATTCCCAACAAAACTAGTACATTCCGTGGCTCATGTCCTTCCAGATCCAAAGTTTTAATACTTGTTCAGAAATCTTTTCTATCAGTAAACACATGAGCTACTGATAGAACATAACAATTTTTTCTATCGGCAAATACAGGAGGTATCGATAGAATATGTGTAAGAACACCTCCAACATATAAAGTGCATTACATGGCAGTTGGATACAATTGATCACACATACAGCAGTATAGATAAGTTAAAATCTCAAAATAGGTTCATTACAGCACTGGAACATATTATGACAACCCTAATTTAAATGAACATTGCCTGCGGAATTTACATAATCCAACACAATAGGGAACCCTACTTTAATTCCATAACTTGAAGAATTAGTGCGTACAAAACACTAAGATCAAATAAGGAAGATGCTGGAAAAAAAATGATGAATTAGGGTATATTTTACGTACCTTGCTTGTGGTGATGGAGAGGCGGTGTAGAACGCAGCGGCGGCCGGCGAAGGACGAAAATATGAACCGGTGGCAGTGGCGAACCAGTATCCAGCCGGTGATCATTGTGTGGGAGTGAGGAAGTAAGTGGTCACTGCGGAGGTTGTGGTTTTCTTCGCTGTCGAAGAGTCGCAGTGCTATAAGTTGGAACGGTTCGACTGGAGGGAAACTCAAGGGCCATGTGTAATAAAGTAGTGGATGCCCTTTTCTATCGGTACAAACAATAAAATACCGTCAGACCAATGGATTTATTCTAACGGTACAACAAAATAATACCGATAGAACAAGTAAATTTTCCCAGTATAATATTTGAAGTAGTGATGCCCTTTTCTATCGGTACAAATAATAAAATACCGTCAGACCAATGTATTTATTCTAACGGTACAACAAAATAATACCGATAGAACAAGTAAATTTCTCCTAGAGTACTATTCGAAGTAGTGATGCCCTTTTCTATCGGTACAAACAACAAAATACCGTCAAACCAATGGATTTATTCTAACGGTACAACAAAATAATACCGATAGAACAAGTAAATTTCTCCGAGAGTAATATTTGAAGTGGGTAGGGCATTGGAAAATGATGTTTCAGGGAATGGGATTTTTGAAGAGCATAATTTTTGAAGCAAGAGGCTGCAATGAGAAAATGATGTTTCAAGGAATGGGATTTTTGAAGAGCTTAATTTTTGAAGAAGCAAGAGGCTGCAATGAGATTTTGGCAAGAAAATTTGAAGGGAAGAATTAAGTTCTTACAGGATAAAGGTACTGTACATGTTAGAACTCATGCTGTGGAGTAAAATTGAGATATATACTGTACATGTTACAACTCATGCTGTGGAGTAAAATTGAGATATATTAATGCTGTGATGTATTGCCTAATGTATTAATGATAAGTTCCTCACCTTGATGCACAACTTGTGGGCTGTTTGCTTGGCATTTTTCCCTGAAATAGAAAATAATCATCAATGGTTCTCAACCCATAATCCTTCTTCGTGATCATCTCGCAGATACGTTGTTTCGTCAATATCTTCAGTAGGGATAGATTGAATGTCCTCTAAAAATGGAGGTATTTCGTCGAATTGGTTATACTCCTCTTCGTCGACAACGTCTTCGACCCCAACAATACGTCTCTTACTGTGGAGGACAATGTGCAAGTTTGGATTGGACGGGTCAACGATGTAGAATACCAATGTGGCTTGCTTTGCAAGTATGAATGGATCGTCTTGGTGTCCGACTCTATCAAGATCGATGGGAGTAAACTCGTAACTGTCATCTTGAACACCTCGAGGGATTTTGACCCATTGGCATCGAAACAAGGGAATCTTAAATAATCGATAATCGAGCTCCTATATTTCATCAATAGCACCGTAATATGAGTTCAGTGCCCTTACTGACCTGGCATCCTCAGAAATAGCAAACAGTGTGACTCCGCTACATTGCGTGCTCTCTTGGCGTCTTGAGCTCTTGTGTAAAATGAATACCCATTGATGTCATACCCCTGCCAAGTCCCTATAGTGAATCTTGGGCCTCTAGCCAACCATGTCACAGTTTCACTTATGGAGCCCTCGGCAGCTCGCGTGACTTTTTCTTGGATCCACCCAGCAAATTTCCTGTTATGTTCTCTGGTGACCCAAATCTCTGACTTCGAAGGATTCTGTGACCGTAACATTACCTTGTGCTCATGTATGTATGGCTCGAGCTCCGTCATGTGTTGTAAGACCCAAAAATGTGATTTTGCGTACACATCACGGGCGGGGACGATAGCTTTGAATCCAATCGTTCTGATGCCCTGAAGCCTACCCTCATGTCGGGACCTAGGAACGCCAATTGGGTCAACCCTAGCCATATAATCTGTGCAAAATTCAATCACCTTCTTGGCGGCATAACCTTCCATGATACTCCCCTCGGGTCGACGACGAGTCCTTGCGTATCCCTTCAATACACCCATAAATCTCTCAAATGGATACATGTAACGCAGGCACACAGGTCCACAAAACTTAATTTCTCTGATAAGGTGAACAATCAGATGGACCATAACATCAAAAAAGGATGGAGGAAAATACATCTCGAGCTGACAAAGAGTTGTAACCACGTTGCGTTGCAAAGCGTCCAGTTCATATGGATCAATTACCTACGAGGACACAGTTGCGCCAAATATTCATATCAGAAAAATCTTCTAATTAAGCTCCACAAATGGAGCTAATTAACTTATAGTACGAGTGCACGTACTTACCTTGCAAGATATTGCGTTGAAGAAATAACATAGGTTTGTGATTGTCTCTCTGACTTTAACTGGGAGAATGCCTCTGATAGCAATGGGAAGCATTTGTGACATCAGCACATGACAGTCGTGGGACTTCGTGCCAACCAGTCTTAGGTCCTTCATCGACATAAGTTTTTTCAAGTTCGCGGAATACCCACATGGAACTTTAACACCGTGCAGCACCAACAAAGTTCTATTTTTTCGCTCTTGGACAACGTATAGCAGGCCGGGGGGAGGTATGTACACTTTCCCTTCTCCAAAGGTGCAAGCTCAGTCTTTATCCTCATTTCCACCATGTCACGACGAGCTTTCACACCATCCTTTGTCTTTCCCGGAATGTTCAACAACAAACCAATCAAACTGTCACAGACATTTTTCTCTACATGCATGACGTCAATGCAATGTCGAACTTGTAAGTGCTCCTAGTACGATAGATCCCAAAGAATTGATCTCTTCTTCCAAACATTTTTTTCTCAAGGTTTAGAATACTTACCAAACTCAGCTTTGATGTCCTTCAAGCGCGAGTAAATCTCCTTACCGGTCAGAAACACTAGAGCTGATCCATTCTCAGGCTTCCCGTTAAATGATTTCCTCTTCTTACGGTACGTGTGATGCACCGGAAGAAACCTGCGGTGACCCATGTACACTGTTTTCCGGCAATTTCACAGCCACATGCTCTCAATTTCATCTAGGCAAATAGGGCAAGCCTTGGCTCCTTTCGTACTATACCCTGACAAATTGCCATAGGCCGGAAAATCATTTATGGTGCAAAATATCAGGGCCCGCAAGATGAAATTCTCTTTCTTGTATGCATGCCACTCCTGCACCCCCTCGCTCCACAATTTCTGTAAGTCCTCGATTAAAGGCGCTAGAAACACGTCAATATCATTTCCGGGTTGTCTAGGTCCTGAGATTAGTAACGCTATCATGATGTACTTGCGCTTCATGCATAACCAAGGAGGAAGATTGTAGATGCATAAAAGAACCAACCAAGTGCTATGCTGACTGCTCATATTACCATGTGGGTTCATACCATCTGTACTCAGCCCGAACCTTATATTCCTAACTTCACCGCCGAACTGAGCAAATGTTCTGTTGATGTTTCTCCATTGAATAGAATCAGCTGGGTGTCTCAGTTTTTTGTCTTATTTCCGGGCTTCAGCATGCCAACGCAAGTGCTTCGCGACTTTCAGATTTGCAAACAGCCGCTTCAATCTAGGTATCATAGGCAAGTACCACACAGTTTTCGCCGAGGTCCTTTCTTTACCTCATGACGTTCATTGTCAATCCGGTCCCTACGCGTATACCTCGATGCGCCGCATCTTGGACAAACATGCAAACTGGAGTACTCGTTATGGTACAACACACAATCATTTGGGCCTGCGTGTATTCTTTCAATTTCCATTCCCAACGGACACAACAGTTTTTCGGCTTGGTAAGTAGATCTTGGCTACTCATTTCCCTCTGGAAGCATGTCCGCTAGAAGATCTAATAGTGTTGTAAAACTCTTAACGCTCCAACCGTTGCCTGCCTTCAAGTTATATAATCTCAGCACATAAGACAATTTTATAAATTTTGCACATCCAGGGAACAGAGGCTTCTCAGAGTCAGCAATCAGTTTCTCAAATTCACAGAAGTCGTTTTCGTTGTAATCTTCCTCTACATCACGTAACATCTCATCTAGATTATCATCATCATCATCTACGTGCACATCCGAATGAACATTATCAAAATTCGGATGATCATCGATATTATTGCAATCCACATCCGAGTCCTGCTGATTGGTAGTAGTGGTGCTTGTTTCCTCAAGATCTTCGCCATGCCATATCCAACGGGTGTATCGCGCGTTAAAACCACGACGAATCAAATGACTCTTAATTTGATCAGAGTTGCTAAACCTCTTCAAGTTCATACAATCTGTACAAGGACAAAGCATATCTTTCTCTCCCTTCCTCTCCTTTTGTTGCTCAGCAAATTTAATAAACTCATTCACACCATCCAAATATTCAAGAGTAGTACGTTTTATTCCATACATCCAATATTTCCTGTCCATCTACAATTAACAAAATTTAACGAGTCAGCCATGCATGAACCTGCCCGATTAAGTTATGTATATGTACATGTACATCCTCTTACAACTGATGTGTTAAACCCTAGCCTAACGAAATTAACACTAATTAACCTAGCTAACTACACAATACAAGCTAGTGAGCTCCTGAAACATGAGGCATTTCCAGCTAGCTAGCTCCCAAGCTTGGAGCTACAAGCTTGGAACTACACAATATAGCTAGCTTGCAAGTAGAGAGGGAGGGAGATCTAGAGGGAGAGAGAGATAAGTGATGACAATTAAGCTTACCTTAAAGAGAGGGGTGAAATCAACTTCCTTCCAGCTTGCCCTGATCACCCTAGCAGTGTAGCTGCGAGCGTGGAACTTTCATCACAAACAGAGGGACACAGAGTGCAACAGAACAAAACAGCAGCTCAGTAATGGTCGAGTGGGGTTTTACTTATACTGGCCCTATTTCTAACGGTAAATACATGAAATGCCCATTAGACTAAGTGCGGGTAATTTTGTACTCACATCTTCTATCGGTACAAACACACACATATACCGTTAGAACAGGTACTGGTGCATTGCTGAACAGGTACAAGTGTTGTTCTATCGGTAAATATTTCTACTTACCGTTAGAAGAGGTACTGGTAAACAAAACCAAACTAGGTAATGCATGACACAGCAATCTGGGTAATGCATGACACAACAAATATATGTGTTGTTCTATCGGTAAATATGTGTATTTACCGTTAGATGATGCATGACATAACAAATACAAGTGTTTTTCTATCGATAAATATGTGTATTTACCATTAGAAGAGGTACTGGTACATGGTTGAAACAAAACCAAACTAGGTAATGCATGACACAGCAATCTGGGTAATGCATGACACATCAAATATATGTGTTGTTTTGTCGGTAAATATGTGTATTTACCATTGGATGATGCAGGACACAGCAAATACATGTGTTGTTCTAATGGTAAATATGTGTATTTACCGTTAGAAAAGGTACTGGTAAATGATTGAAACAAAATCAAACTGGGTAATGCATGACACAGCAATCTGGGCAATGCATGACACATCAAATACATGTGTTTTTCTATCGGTAAATATGTGTATTTACCGTTAGAAGAGGTAACACAGCAAATACATGTGTTTTTCTATTGGTAAATATGTGTATTTACCATTAGAAGAGGTACTGGTACCAAACTGGGTAATGCATGACACACATGACACCAGTTCTCACATCCAAAGAATCATATCTAAACACAATGTAACATCAAACAGATCTTACATCAAACAGATCTTAACTAGAAGATAAAGAAATATTTCAAGAAATGCTAATTTGTAGATTAACTAGGAGACACAAAAATACTTTTCTTAGGTACTTGGTACTTCATCTTGCCAAAGAAATTAAAAATCTCTACTTACATGAGATCTTGGTTTGCCTCCATTCCTTTAAGAAAATGCAAGAGGAAACATAAAAAATGAGTACTATTTAAACTCATTCTAGTTAATGGCTGAAAACAAAAGCAAGCTGAGTCATGTATGACACAGCAATTTAGGTACAAACATACACATGCCAGTTCACAAATTCAAGTGCATGTCTGAAACAGCAGTACAAATACACACCTACCTACCAATACAATTAAATACACAAATACTCCCTACACATTCAAGTTCATGTCCCAAATAGCAATACATGATACACAAATATACGACAATATACAAATACAACAATTCACACATTCGATGTATATTAGAAAAGTCACGTCTGAAATTAACAACAGATCACGACGAGGACCCAGTGGCCCATACATTTTACATAAAAGAGAACCTTTGCAAGTTGTGACAATGCAACTACCGACTACAAGTTAGACCTGATACATCACAAATCCATTCATCCAAAATAGCAAATGTTTGAACCACATTGGACTTAACCATAGGAGTTCAGTTCGAAGACGCCTGAGGAGCTGGAACTGCCGTCGAGTTACATTTGGATTGGTGATTTCCTCGGACTCAAACTCGATCAACTCAACTCAACTCCATTAACAAAAATAACCTACCTTCCAAGATGTTGTTCTGTGTAATGATGGTGTAGAATGGCTGTGCAAGTGACAACAATTCTTCTTCTCCAAGCAGGTAAGCATCTGGCCACAAGCTGGTGCATGTAAAAAAAGGCTGAAACACCGATACAAATGTAAGATGCTTTCTATAGGTCCTGATTTGAGAAACACGCCGGGCTTAAGGATCTTCTCGACCGAGCCAACCAAGATCTCTCCCTTCACGTCCTTCCAGCTCTCGACGGTGATCTTCAATGTTTCTTTCCAGCTCTCGATGGTGATCTTCACCGTTTCTTTCGCCAACGTAGGCAGCGTACTGTGATGAAGAACCATGAAATACATTGCCACTAGTACAGAAATGCAGTCTTCTATCGGTAAAAAACACCCTTCTACTATCGGTTTTTGTACCGATAGAGATAGACACGATAGAACAAGACTGGACATTTTCTATCGGTAAATAACCGACAGAAGAAGTTCACTATTCTATCGGCATATTATGAATCTACCGATAGAAAACCCGTCGTAGTCTTACGTCCAGCGGCAGGGAAAGTACCATTATTCTAACGGTTAATTACAAGATTACCGACAGAAAAAATCATAATATTCTATCGGTATATTTGGAGTGTACCGATAGAAAACTCGTCGTCAGCGGTTGGAAAAGTACCACTATTCTAACGGCTAATTATAAGTTTACCGATAGGAAAAATCATACTATTCTATCGGCATCTTACAAGTTTACTGATAGAAAACTCGTCGCTAGCGGATTGAAAAGTACCACTATTCTAACGGTTAACTACAAGATTACCGACAGAAAAAATCATACTATTCTATCGGCATATTAGGAGTGTACCGATAGAAAACTCGTCGTCAGCGGTTGGAAAGGTACCACTATTCTAACGGTTAATTACAATATTACCGACAGAAAAAAGCTTAGTACTCTATCGCATATGTATGAGTTCACCGGCAGGAAAGGTCACACTCTTCTAACGGTTAATTTTGATTGTACCGATAGAAAAAAGTACAGTAGTCTCTCGGTTGTTGATGAATTTACCGATAGAGCATTCACATATATAGTACTTTATTTGCATTCACAATACAGTACATTCACATATACAGTACAGATGCAATACAGTATAGATTGGATACACAATACAGTCCAGATGCAAGGTAAATTCATAGAACAAATTGACACATTAGGCAGTTATTCACATTTATTCACATATGTATGGACAAATACAGATTGCAATCCAATGTGGACATTTATTCACATATATATATTTATTCACATGTATATGAACAGTCTATACAGAGTACACAAAAAGGAGAAAATTGTCATGCTGGATGGTTGGGCGCTACTTCCTCCATGACATATTATGCCCAGATTTGTCGAAGATATATAATCTTTGCATTTTCATATTGGTCTTTCGACATGGCGATCTGCAAGCATGTGTGCATACTGAGTAACTAACTTCGATCCTAATTTAGAACGTGACACCCATTTTTGAAATTTGAGTTAGCTATCGATGCTTACCTGGGGGAATCGGGAAAAGTTTGTCTGCACTAGGTCGTACATGTAGCGCAGCACATAAAACCCGCATTCCCACGATTGCGGCTGCTGATGGCACTGAGATAATTGCATATGCGAAGACATGTTAGCTATATATTGTTTCCATAAACTAATTAAGCATAAACAAAAAGTCTCGTGAGTACCTCATATTCTTTCCAAGCTAGTACGGAGCCCTGCGGTGCGGCATGCCTCCCTCCAGCGGACACATATTTATCAAAAGCCCTGCATTTCAGTTAGTATTGCCAGTTAATGTATTATCATTAGCTAGTGAGGTCAAAATATAAATCAAACATATAAGTTACTTACGCCTCCATATTCCCCTTGAGCACATATTCCATCGATAATCTGTCACGCATCGAATCGAGGTAGTACACCTCGTTCCTCGGCGGATAGATCACGATGAGGATCCAGTGGCCCCTGCATTGTACGTAAAAGAGGACCGCTAGCTCAAAGTACATCTCAGGTGTAACATACAAGATTGAGTTAAATTAGTACGAAATGCACTAACCTTTGGTGGTACGGCACCAGAATGAAGTCCCTGTCCTGCTGCGCCATCAGCGCGCTGGATATGTACTGCTCAGCGTGCGCGGCGTCCTGCTCTAGCATCGTGAGGCTTATTTTCTCTGGGTCGAGGAAACCCACCTTGTCACACGCAGCCTCCGATGCTAGCCTGTACATGCACCTGCATGCGAAGGACGAGATTAATATTAATTTCACAGAAAGTTACTCAGTATTCAAATGAACTGCAACATTAATGCAGAGTTAGCAAACAGAGTTAGAAAACAGCAATACATAGCATCAGCAAACTCACAGGACTCCAGTCCGTATGATGGACATATTGAGCTCCCGCCAGTTGTAGAGGTCGAATAGATCCTCGTGTGCCACGGATATAGTCCCGGGCTCACGGTGGAACTGCCCAGGCCTGTAGGGAACTAAGAAGTTCAGGCTGCGCCGAGCTCGATGTAGGTACCAGTCGTGGAGGTCTCTGGTTGATCAATCCAATTTCCGCAAATATGCCTCCGACAGGAGTGGGAGCGTGTTCGTGAACGTCCGCGGCAGTCCCTGTCGCCCTTTGCCCTTGCCTTTGCTGCCCTTGCCTTTTGCCGGGGACTGAGCGCGTACCTTCGAAGGCAAGGGCGAGGTGATGGCGGCTTTCTTCCGAGGTGGAGGCGTGGATGCGCTGGGTGGGGTCGAGGCCGTCTTTGATGTGTCCAGGTTCGCACGAGATCGGCCCTCATGCCCCGAGCTGGGGGCGCAGTCCCCTGGTAGCCCCGCGGCAGGCCACTTAAATTAATGAGCACGTATGTTAGATTATGCAAGTTGAGTGTACTGAGTAGGATGTAATCTAAAATGTGTAGGATTTACCGGTTGTATTACAAGACACTTCTTGGGCCACTGTACGTAGGAGCCCACTGCCTCAGCAAGTATCTGCAGTTCCTCTGTTGGGACTGGCAACGGAGAATCGTTGTAGCCCGGCATGGCCATGTCCACCGTACCTTTGCGAAACCCAACCGCAGAGGTACACAGTGGACCCGGACATCCGGCCCAGACGGATATACGAAGCCGTGTCCAACCACTTCCTGCCCGGCGCCTACGTGATTCTGTAGGATGCAACCCTCCGGCCCCTGCAAATTTGTAACAATTAAGTGCACAGATGAAGGCTTGCATCAACTTAAGTGCACAGATGAAGGCTTGCAGTACCTCAAGTAGATCCACTGGATCCGCGAGTACCTTCGAAGCGCAACTGCTTATCCGACCCCGCGGGGTACCGTCGTCCTGGGGATCCGCATCTGCACTCTTGGCCAGCAATGCTTGTCTCAACCGTGCAAACTCTTCCCTCATTTGTGCGACCTCGGTCTGCACCTCAGACTGTACCTCAGCCCGTATCTCAGCCCGCATCTCCGCCCGTATCTCCTCCCGTACCTCAGCCCGTATCTTATCGGAGAGGTCAGCTTCCTTTTCCTTCCAGGTGCGGGCCTTCTTCCTCGGTGGAGCCGGATCTACGAAACCGGCCTTCCACGACACAATGGCTCCCACGGCCCGTGTCCGCCCGGGATGCTCCTTATTTCCTAGAGCCCGGGTGAGGATGTCGTTCTCCCTCTGCGGGGTAAACAATCCCTCCGCTGCCTCCTTCTCAAAAGAGATCTGTTACATTTGAAGGTACCTTGTGAGACAAATTGCCTTATATACACTTGTGCGCACACAGTTTACGAGGTTAGCCAACTTACCATTCGCCTCACAACGTCGGCGTCCCCAGGGGTTGCGAACTGCACAGACCCCGTGGACGACACGGACCCCCTCCCCCTCCACCATCGCTTGCACCTCTCATCCCGGATCTCGGAGAGCGGCAACTCAGGGGTGTCGATGACAGGATTTTGTTCGTCTTCCTTCTTCCACTGTTCCTCCTTCCCCGCATAGCCCCAGGATCCGAGCCGATGCGGGTGGTCGTTCCTCTTCTGGATCGCCCTATTCTTCTCGCTAAGGGCCTTGAACTCCTCAGTCCCCTTCTGCTTGGTGAATTCCTCCCATACCTCCTCCGATATGAAGGGGTACTTCTCGCAAGGAGATTTCCCCGCAGCTAGGAAGTTACTGACGAGCCAGCTCTTAAAGGTTTTCCATGTTCCGTTCATGTCCTTCAAGCAGGCAGTCCTAGGTATATCGTCGGGGATGTTCCACTTAGCCTGTTTCCGAAAAATGCATACAATTAATCACGAGTTAGTTAAACTTTAGTATAAGCCAAGAGAATGTGATTACGAAAGAGTTCAGCGATTTCAGTTCATTTTACCTTCACTTCCGCCCACAACCTATCCCTCTCGTCCGCCGTCACGTCCTTCCAGCTCTGGACGGTGATCTTCACCCTTTCTTTCGCCAACAGCCCAATGTAGGCCGCGTACCTCCCAGCATTCTTTCCAATCGGCCTCCCAAATTGGTTGAACTCACAAGAAAGATCAGTGCGTTTGGCCAAACGCCCCAACGTCGTCGCGCCTCGCCCCACCCTCTTGCGCTGGGATGTAACAGCCCCATCTTCAGTAGTTACGATGGGGTTGGCCCTAGTCGAACCACTAGTACCATCCGATGAAGACGACGACATGTCTTCCCCTACAAAACCTTCAACAAACCATATATATGGCAATTAATTCGCCTTGGAGTTCCATAACTCAGCCCAGGACTGGAGACTAACTAGGGCGGCAAAAGGGAAAATAATACAAAAAGAAAGACATGCATAAATTACTTACTGAACTCTTCAGAAATATTTTCTATCGGTAAACACATGAGCTGCCGATAGACCATAACAATTACCTCCACACAAGACAATTTTTCTATCAGCAAACACGTGAGATACCGATAGAACATAACAATATTCTCTACATATGGAATTTTGTTAACAAGCCACCATTCACTGTCATCACATAACATTCTCGATGATTTGCTACACTAATATTCATGGGCCAGCATTATTATTTCACACGTAAATATGCACACAAGCATCTAAGTGCCACTGTGCATAATCTTTAGCCTAGCCTGTATGTGAGTCATCAGGACTTCACAGCTATTAGGTTGGGAAAAGTCATGTATATAGGCATTTGAAACATATACATCGAAGACCCATCCACATTGCCATATATTCATACGAAGTGAGTAAAAATTCCCAACCAAACTAGTACATTGCATGGCTCATGTCCTTCCAGATCCAAATTAAGTTTTACTACTTGTGCAGAAAAATTTTCTATCGGTAAACACATGAGCTGCCGATAGAATATGTGTAAGAACACCTCCAACATATAATCTGCATTACATGGCAGTTGGATACAATTGATCACACATACAGCAGTATAGAGAAGTACATAAGCACTGGAACATATTATGTAAACCCTAATTAAAATCAACATTGCCTGCGGAATGTACATAAGCCAACACAATAGGGAACCCTAGTGTAATTGCAAAACTCGAAGAATTAGTACGTGCAAAACACTAGGATCAAATAAAGAAGATGCTGGAAATAGAACGACGAATTAGGGTATTTACGGCGGCGATCAGTTCTGGTGATGGAGAGGCGGTGTAGAACGCAGCAGCGGCGGGCGAAGGACGAAAATAAGAACCGGTGGCAGTGACGAACCAGTGTCCAGCCGGCGATCGTCGTGTGGGAGAGAGGAAGTGAGTGCTCACGGCGGAGGTTGGGGTTTTCTTCGCTCTCGAAGAGACGCAGTGCTCTAAGGTGGAACTGTTCGAGTGGAGGGAAACTAAAGGGCCGTGTACGAGTAATAAAGTAGCGGAGGAACTTTTCTATCGGTATAACAAAATGATACCGATATACTTATGTAATTTTCTATCGAAACAACAAAATAATACCGATAGAAAAAGTAAATTTCCCGGAAAAATATTTGAATTAGTGGATGCATTTTTCTATCGGTATAAACAATAAAATCCCGTGAGACCAATTTTCCACAGAAATTTTTTTTAAAGTGCTTGAGATTGGGTGCCATTTTTCTATCGGTAAAAACAACAAAATACCGTGAGAGTAATGAAAAGGTGCCATTTTCTATCGGTATAAACAAAAAAATCCCGTGAGCCCAATTTTCCCCAGAAAATTTTTTTGATTAAGTGCTTGAGATTTGTGTGCCCTTTTTCTATCGGTAAAAACAACAAAATACCGTCAGAGTAATGAAAAGGTACACAATTTAACATCAAACAGACCGTGGTTGAAAGCTGCAGAATGTTAAAGAAAGAGGGAAGATAGCCGGAAAATTGGAAAATTGACATAAAAAGAAATTGTTCATTCATTGTTGTTTTATCACTTACCAAAAAAAATAAAACCCAAAATGCTAGGTCAAGGGGTGGTCTTAGCCCTGGCTGCATGTAGAATAGAGTCAGTTAGACTTGCAGCCAGGACGCAGGACTCCTCTAGCGACAAGTTGTCCCTAGGATCAACTACTACCGCGTCAAGAAGGCCTGCGACCTCCCTCAGCTTCGCTATGGTATCCTTCATAGTCAAACCGCAGCCAGCGATGGTCATATCCGCGGCTTTCTTCTCCTCGCGAAGACGCCTCGTCCTCGCCCTAGCATTGTCACCATCCGTCTTCATGCGCTTAATGCGCTGGAAGAGATCGTCAAGGTCAAGCCGTAGCTGAGTGTGCTTGTTTGTAAGGAGCTTGTGCTCCTCCTGGAGGGCCCTCAGGTCAGCCTTCACTTTGGCAGTGTCTTCCACGGCTACCATTCCCTGTGCAAATCAACAGGTCAAGAATGAACTGAACATGGATTAACAATACAGGGGTAAACCGAGGAGATTTAGAGTTCTTACCGGGGAGGCCGTGGATGACGATCCCATGGAGGTTGCCATTGTGAAAGAGAAGATGAGGAGTCGAACCGTTCGAGAATTAGAAAAACAACAAAATACCGCGACGCATGGCGAGGTACTTATAGAGTTTCCAAGGCGACGCATGGCGACACGTTTGAGAATTCAAAGCGGCAGAGTCTTCTTCTATCGGTAAAAACAGGAAAAAACCGTCAGACAACAAATACCGTGAGACAAACGAATTTATTCTAACGGTAAAATAGAACAATACCGATAGAAAACGTTTTGAAGTGCCTGAGAGAAGATGTCCTTCTCTATCGGTATAAATAACAAAATACCGTCAGAAAAAAGGGATTTTTGCTGAACTTAATTTGAAGAGGCTGCGATGAGATTTTTGCAAGTGCTATTTGAAGGGAAGAATTAAATATTTACAGGATAAAGGTACTGTACATGTTAGAACTCATGCTGTGGAGTAAAATTGAGATGTATTAATGCTGTGAACTAGCTTATCATTAAATTCTAAAGAAAAATGGACTGCCTGATGTATTAATGATAAGTTCCTCACCTTGCTGTAGAACTTGTGGGCTGTTTGCTTGGCATTTATCCCTGAAATAGAAATTAATCATCAATGGTTCTCAACCCATAATCCTTCTTCGTGGTCATCTTGCAGATACGTTGTTTCGTCGATATCTTCAGTACGGATAGATTGAATGTCCTCTAAAAATGGAGGTATTTCATTGAATTGGTTATACTCCTCTTCGTCGACAACATCTTCGACCCCAACAATACGTCTCTTGCTGTGGAGGACAACATGCAAGTTTGGATTGGCCGGGTCAACGATGTAGAATACCTATGTGGCTTGCTTTGCAAGTATGAATGGATCGTCTTGGTGTCTGACTCTACCAAGATCGACGAGAGTAAACCCGTAACTGTCAACTTGAACACCTCGAGGGATTTCGACCCATTGGCATCGAAACAGGGGAATCTTAAGTAATCCGTAATCGAGCTCCCATATTTCGTCAATAACACCGTAATATGAGTTCCGCGCCCTTACTGACCTGGCATCCTCGGAAATAGCAAACAGTGTCACTCCGCTACATTGCGTGGTACTCTTGGCGTCTTGAGCTCTTGTGTAAAATGAATACCCATTGGTGTCGTACCCCTGCCAAGTCCCTACAGTGAATCTTGGGCCTCTAGCCAACCATGTCACAGTTTCACTTACGGAGCCCTCGGCAGCTCGCGTGACACTTTCTTGGATCCACTCAGCAAATTTCCTGTTATGTTCTCTGCTTACCCAAACGTCTGACTTCGAAGGATTCTGTGACCGTAACATTACCTTGTGCTCGTGTGTCGCGGTATTAAGAATACCCCGGCAGGTTTTGAAGACGATCCTAGCGGAGATTACGCAGCGCGGGTTGACCGGGTGACCGGTCCTCCCCTGTCGGACAAACACAAGAATTGACACGTGGATTTATACAGGTTCGGGTCCCGGTGGGGGCCCTAGTCCTGTTGACGCGCTCCCGACCGGAGCCGGCTGGGGAGGCTCTCTCCGGGGGAGAGGCTTCCGGAGCACGTCTGTGAGTTTAGCTATTCCAAATAATAATGAGTTGATCCTTTACAACAGAGGGGTACAAGGGCTATTTATAGCCTCAAAAAGAAGCAAAAAGCCTAAACTACCCCGGAAGCCACCGTCGGATTGAAGGGTAGGACCGTCCTTCTTCCGGTCAAACGTCTTGGATGCTTGACAGGTGGTCACCGATTCCCGAGGCGTCCCTCGCGTGACCTGCACGTGATAAACAAACAGAGGTTTTACCTTTTAGAAGGGCGATGACGTCCGGGACCCTTTCCGGAGGGCAGGGTCCCGGGAGCCTAAAAGGCGGCGCCCGGGACATGCCCCGGAGGCACCGTCCCGGGGGTCGAAAGGCGATGCCTAGGGCAGGCACCGGGGGCCACTGTCCCCGGGCCAATGGCGGCGCCCGAGACTCGCCCGGGGGGCAAGGTCCCGGGGGCCAAATGGCGGCGCCCGGGGCAGGCACCGGGGGCCGCTGTCCCCGGGCCAATGGCGGCGCCCGGGACCCGCCCGGGGGGCACTATCCCGGGGGGCCAAATGGCGGCGCCCGGGGCAGGCACCGGCGGCCATTGTCCCCGGGAAAATGGCGGCGCCCGGGACCCGCCCGGGGGGCACGGTCCCGGGGGCCAAATGGCGGCGCCTGGGGCAGGCACCGGGGGCTGCTGTCCCCGGGCCAATGGCGGCGCCCGGGACCCGCCCGGGGGGCACGGTCCCGGGGGCCAAATGGCGGCGCCCAGGGCAGGCACCGGCGGCCACTGTCCCCGGGCAAATGGCGGCGCCCGGGGCAGGCACCGGGGGCCACTGTCCCCGGGCCAATGGCGGCGCCCGGGACTCGCCCAGGGGGCAAGGTCCCGGGGGCGAAATGGCGGCGCCCGGGGCAGGCACCGGGGGCCGCTGTCCCCGGGCCAATGGCGGCGCCCGGGACCCGCTCGGGGGGCACGGTCCCGGGGGCCAAATGGCGGCGCCCGGGGCAGGCACCGACGGCCACTGTCCCCGGGCAGATGGCGGCGCCCGGGACTCGCCCGGGGGGCAAGGTCCCGGGAGCCAAAAGGCGGCGCCCGGGACATACCCCGGAGGCACGGTCCCGGGAGCCTAAACGGTGGCGCCCGGGGCAGGCACCGGAGGCCACTGTCCCCGGGCAATCATGAACTTACCTGGACTTGACCGCGTGGAGATTTCTCCCAACAGCAGCCCCCCATGCCCTCCGGGGACGAAGCTTGAGCCCCCGGAGGGAGTTGTTATGGTACCGGGAAAATCTCCGGGCGAAACCTCCGGACGAAAATCACCGGACCCCCGACGACGCTTCGGTTTCTGTGCCGGGCGCTTTATGGCCGCGCCGTTTTCGCAATAAATGTACGCGTGGTTCGAACCGGTGTCTCGATTTACGCGCCTGTCCCTTCGTTTCCCGCGCACGGTTTGAATTTCAGTGGTCCAGATTGCTCCGAGGGGGCCACGTGGCGCGCATCTAGATCACAGCCAGCCTCTATAAATAGGGTCTTAGGGGGCCCCGGTAGCTCATTCCAAATTTTCCAACTCCAGCTTCAGCTCTCCCGGTAGCTTCCTCCGGTAGCGAGTGTCCGGGAGCTTTAGTCAACCTCCTGAAAAGTTAGCCACCGAAAAAAGAAAGAACTGACCTAATGGCGCCCAAAGGTCGAGCGAAGACCACGGAGGTGCCCCCGGAGGAAATCCCCGTGGATTTCCTCTGGGCCTCCGAGTTCTCGGTCTCGGACGCGGAGTCCCTGGTCAAGAAGGGCATCGTCGCGGAAGGGGACATCCGGGTCCCCTTAAAGAGGGACGGAGCCCCTCGCCCCAGGCCCGGAGTGGTTGTGGCCTTTGAGGCCTTCCTCGAGGCAGGGCTCCAGCTCCCGGTGCACCCGATGCTCCGGGAGTTCCTGAAGGAGTACGGGGTGGCGCTCAACCACCTCACCCCCAACGCCCTCGTCCGGATGGGTCTCTTCATCTGGCTGTACGAGACGGCGACCGGGCGGGAGCCCACCCTCCGCGCCTTCCGGTACTTTTACGAGCCGGCAGCGCGGAGCTCCCACCTGGTGAAGGGAGGACCGAAGTCCCCCTTCGGCTCGGTGATGGTCCAGATGCTGCCCTCCCGGGTGGTGGACTACCCGGCGGCGGCCTCCCGGGACCACTGGGGGGACTGGCTCCGGAGGTGGTTCTACCTCCGGGTCCGGGACGAGGCGGTGGTCTACGCCCCGGAGCCTCCCACCTACAGTCGGTCATCCGCACCGAACCCGCCGGTGTGGACGGACGAGGAGTTCGAGCTCCTCGGGAAGGTGGTGCTGACGAAGAAGGCCCGCTCGATGCGGGACGCCGCGGAGGAGCTGGCGCTCCTGCGGTTTCCCCCTTCTCACACGGGGAAAGGGGGATCGGCATGGGTCCGGAGCAGCGGCCTCCAGTGAAGCCGGTGACGTGGCGTAAGTCCCCTGCATTTTTGTACCTGCAGTTTTTTATGAGAAATTGACTAACTTTTTACCTCTTGCAGTGCGCCCGTACCCGGCGGCGAGGGACAAGGCGGAGCACCTCCTGGGGAGGTACTTCGCCGACGAACACGAGCGCATCGTGCGCCTCGTGGGGGAGGGGCCTCCCCGGAACCTGGTGGCCGAGGCCTACGGGCTCAGGCTTCCGGAGAGGAAGCCCCTTCCCACCCCCGGGTCTCATAAGCGGGGGAAGGATGCGGCCGGGGGCTCGGAGCCAAAAAGGCCCCGGGTCGAAAAGACCCCCGCCCCAATGACGACGCCGGCGACGACGCCGGTGAGGGCCCGGGACGCGGCTCCCGGAGCCGAACATACTCGGGCGGCGCCCCGGGCAGAGGCGACGCCTCCGCCCCCGGAGGCCCCTGTCGAGGCTCGGGGGAAGGAGGTTGTTACCGGCAGGGCAGGGTCCGATTCCGCGGACTACGCCCCGTCGCCAGTTCGAGTGACGCTCCTCTCGCCTCTCCCGGCGGCATTGGCGCCGGAGAGGCTAGAGGTGAGGTTTTCGGAGGCGGCGCCTCCGTGCCTCTGGCCGGTTGATGAGGAGGGGGGGAGCCCCTCAGTCTTCGAGGTCCCCCCGGAGCAGGAGGCTCCGAGGGCCCTCCGGCCTGGGGCGGGGAAAGGCCCGATGATCCCCCCCCGGGCGGAGATCCCCGCCCAATCCTCGTCTTCATCGTCCTCAGAGGAAACTTCGTCGACGAAGACACCGGCGACGACGGCCGTGCTCCCGGACTCCGAGGTCCGGGGGCCCTCTCCCGGCCACAACAGGGGCGCCGGGCAAGATACCTTTCTGCTTCCCGCCGGGGAGGTGGCCCGCTGGGCGGAGGGCCTGCACAGCCGGAAGGTGCAGGCCTTCGTAGCAGGGGGAACGCTCCACGAGCGTTTTGAGGGGCTCGAGTCCCTCGGAGCCCAGGTAGCCCGAGCACTTAATACTTCGGCTTTTTTCCTGCACTTAAGATTTTTCTAACTCTTTATGTATTTTGTAGGTAGCGACTGTTACCTGGGGCCTTGAGCAGCGGGTCACCCGGCTGCTCAAGGAGGCGGAGAGCCGGGCCGCGGCTTGCGTGGAGCAGCGGGAGGCGGCCCTCCGTGAGCGGGACGAAGCTCTTGATGAGCTGTCCCGGGCCCGGGCCCAGGTGCACCTTTTGGAGGGCGCCTACTGCCGCCTCCGAGAGGAGGCCAAGGTGAGGGAGAAGGCGCTCCGGGAGCTCGAGAGCTCCAGCATCCGGGCGCTGTCGGACGCGGGCCGCTCCGTCCGCTCTGCCTTGGAAAGCCTTGGCGTTAGCCTGGGCTCCAGGAGCGGCCCGGAGGTGCCCCCGGCGACCCTCGCGGAGGCTGTGCGTTTTCTTAACGCACAAGTCTCCGCCATCCCGGAGGCTGGGGACGTCCGGGCACGGGGCCGGGCGATCCCCGTCATCGCGGCCGCCTCGGGGCTCGTCGACTATCGGGGGGTTGGCGCCCGGGCGATCGGGGGGCGCATCCCCCGGAGCTTCCCAGAGGCCTTCGAGCCAACGCGCCGGGAGGTGGAGCTGCTGGCGGAGGGATTCTACGACCGGATCATCCGGACGAGGTTCCCGACACCGGCGCCTCCGGCCGCGGATGCCCCTGCCCCGGCCACGGAGGAAGCTCCCCGGGGGGAGGACCCCAATGCTAAAGTATGAGCCTCCCCCGGGTCTTTAGCTAGGACCCCTTTTATTTTTGTTAGACATTTTGATTCCGGTAGCTTCTTAGGAGAAGCCCCGGGCACTTGTACAAAAACATTTTGCAATGAAATATATTTGAAATTTTTCTAAGTCTGCAATGAAATGTTACCAGGGTACCCGGGGGGTTATTCCCGGGCAACGGTCCGGGAGAGGCTCTCCGGGGGACGCCCAAGAGGCTTTGATTTTGCTGAGCCTTGTCTCCGGGGAGCGCGACGCGGGTACTGCCCGGGAGCCTGTCCGGTTGAGGTGGCGCCCGGAGTGGCACTTGGATAATTTTGACAACAGCCGTGCTGAATTAACTCCCCCGCGCCCGAAGGCCCAGATGGTACCTCCTCTCCGGATACTTCCGCCGGCTGGGTACGAGTTTTGGGCCGAAGACGTACTTCGGGACTCTCAGCGTCGCGTCCGGGCGCTGTACCGGGACTTGGCCCGGGAGCTGAGGGAGCGCCTCCGGGAGCTTTAGGCGTAGGGGCCTTAGGCTCGTAGAAAATCCCCCGGGTTAGGACCCGGGTTGTATCATTTCCGAAACCCACCGGAGGGGGAAGATGTCCTCCGGATCTCTCAATAAATAAAGCTGCGTTTCTTTTGTTGGTTGCTTTGTCTTTTCTTCTTGGCTGGTCTTGTGGGGCTCATCTTCAAAAGAATGAGCTATGTTTGCTCGTGGGTGACCCGGGGGCCCCCTGTCCCCCCCGCCCACAGCGGGCCGGAGGAGACCTCCGCGCGCTGTGGGGGTAACAGGGTCCCCGGGGGGAACATAACCTGTAGGAGAAATATTTTTCTAAGTTAGAAAATTGTAAAAACGGGGTTTCCGAGGGAGGGACCTTCCAGGAGAGGTTCATCCGGCCGCCGGGAGAGCGGGGAACCGGGAACAAGGCGCGGTAGGGGCTCATGAAAAGCCAATAAGACCTCCGGAGGGGAGCTTCCCGGGAGACTTCGTCCGGTCGCCGTGAGAACGGGGAACCGGGAATAATGTCCGGGGGAAAATATATCCGAGAAATCCATATCTTCGTAAGGCAATTGTCTGGTCGCCGTGAGAACAAGGAGCCGGGAATAAGGTCTCCGAAAGATAATCATCCGGTCGCCGTGAGAACGGGGAGCCGGGAATAAGGTCTTCGGGAGATAATCATCCGGTCGCCGTGAGAACGGGGAGCCGGGAATAAGGTCTCCTAAGAAATCCCTCGGACGTCCCGCTGGGGAGAGCGTCCACTCCCGGAGGAGGGAGAAAATCCAGAAAGCCATTAGACGTCCCGCTGAGGAGAGCGTCTACTCCCGGAGGAGGAAGTGCCCGAAGACGGGTCTTGAGTGTTTGGGTAGAGGACTAGTCTCCCAAAGTGACTCGTTACCGCGGCCGCTGGGGACCGGGTTGCCGCTTACACCCTCAGTCCACGAGGGCTGATCGTAAGCCGCCCTACAGGAGGGACTTGCTGGGTCAGGGCCCACTTCCTCGCGGAGAGGGCATCCTCGCGGGGAGGGCATCTTCACCGGGAAGGCATCCTCACGGGGAGGGCATCGCCACTAGGGGGGGTCAATAAGAACCTGCAGTGAGACAGTTGAAGAACAAAGGCTATGCATTGATTAACAAAATATACAAAGCCCCCCCCCGTTAAGCCGCGAAGGGGGAAAAAGGAAGCTACAGTGTCCCCCCTCCCCCTCCGGCGTGACCGCTCCGGGGGAGGGGACAGGCCCGTAAGGCTAGACGTAGAACTTGCGAAGTAAACGCAAGTTCCAGGTGTGCTTCAGCTCCTGCTCTTGAAGGTTGGAGAGCTTGTAGGCCCCCGAGCCTAGGACAGCGGAGATCCTGTAGGGGCCCTCCCACTTGGGGGAGAGCTTTCCCTGGGCTTGGGGGTCCGTGACGCGCTTGAGGACAAGGTCCCCAAGGCGAAAAGCTCTTTCGCGCACGCGCTGGTCGTATGCGCGCGACATCTCGCGCTCGTAGATGGCGTGGCGGAGGAGCGCTCGGTCGCGTTCCTCCTCCACGAGGTCGATTTCCGACCGCCGGTTGTCTTCGTTGGCCCGGTAGGCTGCGGTCGTGGCTCCGTTCAGGAGCTCGACCCGCAGTGACCGGAAGCCGATCTCCGGGGGGAGGACTGCCTCCGCCCCGTAGACCAGAGAGAAGGGAGCACGCCCTGTGGCCCGGGACGGGGTCGTGCGCATGGAGCAGAGGATGCTAGGGAGCTCTTCTGCCCACGCGCCCCGCTTGGAAGCGGTTTGTTCGAGTCTCCGGCGCAGCCCCTGTAGAATCACGCCGTTGACCCTCTCGACGGCCCCGTTGTTCTGAGGATGGGCCACTGAAGCGAAGTGGATGACGATCCCCAGGCCTTCGCAGAATTCCCGGAAATAAGCCGAGTCGAATTAGGTCCCGTTGTCCACGGTGATTTCCCGGGGGACACCAAAACGACAAACGACGTTTTTCCAGAAAAACCACTGAACGGCCCGGGAGGTGATGCTAGCCAAGGGCTCCGCCTCGACCCACTTTGTAAAGTAGTCGACCGCGACTACTGCATACTTGTATCCTCCGGGCGCTGGGGGGAAGGGCCCTAAGAGGTCCATCCCCCAGCGCACGAAGGGCCAAGTGATGGGGATAGTCCGCAGCGCTACAGGGGGGAGATTCGAGCCCTTGGCCATTTTCTGGCATGCTTCGCACGCGGAGACAAGGTCTCGCGCGTCGCGCATGACTGTAGGCCAGTAGAAGCCCTGCCGAAGGGCCTTGGCGGCGATGGCACGCGGGGCTAGGTGAGAACCACAGCTCCCCGCGTGAATGTCTTCCAGGAGTTGAAGTCCCTCCGACCGGGGGAGGCAGCGCAGGAGGGCCGAAGCCCCCTGCTTGTAGAGCCTTCCCTCCAGCAGGAGATATGCCCGGGCTTTGGCCCGGAGGCGCTTAGCCTCAGTCTCATTGGGAGGGTCCCCCTCTCCCTTGATGAAGGAGATGAGGGGGTCCATCCAAGATGAAGGCCGGACGATCTCGGCGACCTCCGGGACCGGAGGCTCGGGGCCTGCATCCGGGGAGGCCACCGAGGGCTTCATGATGATTTCCAAGAAGGCCCCCCTGGGGAGCGTTTCCCGGGCGCTTGCTGCCCGCGCCAAGGCATCGGCCCGGTCATTCTCCCTGCTCGGGATATGTCGGGCCTCAAGGCCGTCGAAGTGCTTCTCCATCTTCCGTACTGCCTGCAAGTAAAGACTTAGATTTGCGTCATGGCACAGGTAAGACTTGTCCATTTGGCAGACAACGAGCTGAGAGTCTCCCTTCACTAGGAGGCGCCGGATCCCCAGGGAGCGCGCGAGGCGCATCCCGAGGAGCAGAGCCTCGTATTCGGCGACGTTGTTGGTTGCGGGGAACTCGAGCCGCGCGGCATACTCGAGCTCCTTTCCCTCGGGGCTCCGGAGGACTACCCCCACGCCAGCCCCGGCGAGACACAGCGACCCATCGAACAGCAGGGTCCAATGGTCACTGCGTCGGGGCGGCACAGGGAGATTTTCGTCCCCGGACCCAGAGGCGGGAGTCCATTCTGCGACGAAGTCGGCGAGGACCTGCGACTTGATTGCGGAGCGGCCGGTAAGGGACAGGGAGAAGGGGGCAAGCTCGGCCCCCCACTTCCCAATCCGGCCGGTGGCTTCTTTATTCCGCAGTACCTCCCCCAGGGGGAGGGACGACGGGACGGTGATGGGGTGCCCCAGGAAGTAGTGCCGGAGCTTCCGGGACGCCATGAGGAGAGCGTAGCAAATCTTCTCTATCTCCGTGTACCGAGTCTTGGCCCCTTGGAGGGCTTCACTGACGTAGTACACGGGACGTTGCTGCCCCCCTTGTTCCTTCACCAAAACCGCGCTGACGGCGACGGGGGTCGCGGCGAGGTAGAGGAGCAAGGGCTCTTCCGGAGACGAACTCACGAGCATTGGAGGGCTCGAGAGGTACTTCTTGAGGTCGTTGAAGGCTTCCTGGGCCTCGGGGGTCCAGCGGAACCCCTCGAGCCCTCGGAGGATCTTGAAGAACTGGAGGCCCCGGTCCCCCGAACGGGAGACGAAGCGGCATGTGGCGGTAGCAGAAGGTTCCGAGGGGAGTTATAAAACTCGTCTTTTCCTCGTCCCCCTCCGCCATCCGGACTTGGTGGTATCCCGAGTAGGCGTCTAGGAAGCTCATCAGCTCGCACCCCGCGGTGGAGTCAACGAGCTGGTCGATCCGTGGGAGCGGGAAGTTGTCTTTGGGGCAGGCGCGGTTAAGGTCGGTGAAGTCCACGCACATGCGCCACTTGCCACTTGATTTCTTGACGAGGACGGGGTTTGCGAGCCACTCAGGATGCAAGACTTCCCGGATGAACCCCGCCTCTTGGAGCCGAGCTATCTCCGTCTTGATGGTTTCTTGACGTTCGAGGGAGAGCTTTCTCAACTTCTGCTTGACAGGGGGGTGACCGAGGGTTACCGCGAGCCTGTGTTCAATAACCCCCCGGCGACACCCCACATGTCCGAAGGCTTCCACGCAAAAACATCGGAGTTTTCGCGCAGAAAAGCTGCGAGTTGCGCTGCATGGTCTTGGGGGAGCTCTGCCCCGATTTGGACAGTTTTGTCCTCGCTGCCTGGGGACAGCGGGACCTTCCGGAGGCCCCCTTTTAGACGCGGCTTGAGAAGGGGCCTCCCGGGGGACGGCGCGGCGATGCCTACGTCCGAGGGGGGAGCCTCCCCCCCGGGCGCCTTGATCAGGTTGACGCTTCCTATTGTGGCGGCAGCCCGCTCGTATAGAGCACGGGCCATGTCTTGGTCCCCCCGGACGTTGATCAGGCCATGCGGCCCGGGGATCTTCATGCACAGGTAGTTTTGGTGGGTGGCAGCCCCCAGCCGATTGATCGTAGTCCTCCCCATAATCACATTGTAGGAGGAGGGGAGGTCCACCACGTCGAAGCGGACTAGCTCGGTCCGGTAGTTCTCCGGGGTGCCGAAGGTGATCGGGAGATCTACCTTGCCCACGGGGTGGATCGCCTTCCCCGGGACAAACCCTTGCAGAGGCCCTGCCGCTGGTTGCAGGAGCTTCTCATCCACCTGCATTTCCTTGAAGGTTTTGAGGAACAGGACGTCGGCGGAGCTTCCGCCGTCCACGAGGATGCGGGCCAAGTGGCAGTTGTAGATTGTCGCGGAGACAATGAGCGCCTCGTCGTGGGGGAAGCGAACCCCTCGCGCGTCTTCCGCCGTAAAGGTGAGGGGGACGTCCGACCACTTGGGCGGCACGGACGCGTGTAGCACCCCCACTACCTTAACTTCTCGCGCGTACTCCTTGCGCTGGCGCTTGGAGTCCCGCCCGGAGGCGGACCCCCCTACGATGACGTTGATGCGGCGCTGAGAAGTTTGAAAGGGGAGAGCGTCTGAAGGCTCCCCCTCCTGCACCTGCTGCCCCCCCGCGGGAGCGGGAAGGGCCGGAACAGCTGGCCGAGGGGGCAAGGAGGCCGGAGTCCCCCCCCTGCCCGCGCTGGTCGAGGAACGCCGCGAAGTGCTGCAGCAGCTGGTGGCAATCTCGGGTGGCGTGGGTACTGGACCCGTGGAAGCTGCACCACGGTCCTTCCCGGCTTCTCCCCGCGGGGCCTTCGCGGCCGCGAGAAGACTGTCCTCCCCCATGGCCTCTCGGCTTGGGAAAGGGGCGGTTGCCCTTCGGGGGGTCGCGCGAGCCGCCTCCGCCCTCGAGGACAAAAGTGTCCCGAGGCCGTGGTTCGCTACGGCCCCCCTGCCTGGGGCACCTGGGGGGATCCCGGGCCCCCCGCTCGGCGGGGGCAGGAGCCCCCTGGGTCTTCTTCCAGATGTCGTCTTCCTCCGCGCGAGCGTACTTTTCGAGTACGTTGAAGAGCTCATCGGCGGAGGAGGGGCAGCTTCGAGAGAGTCTTCGGTGGAGTTCCCCCGGGAGGATCCCGCTTTTGCAGGCTTCGATCACTGTGGAGTCCGGGACGTGGGCCACTTTGCTTTTTACTTGGGCAAAGCGCTTGAAGAAGCTTCTGATGGTCTCCCCGGTTCTCTGGCGCACTGTGTATAGCTATGAAGAATCCAGGGGACGTACGTAATTTCCCTGAAAGTTGGCGCAGAACTCCCGCTTCAGCTGTGAGAAAGACTTGATGGAGTCCGCCTTCAGATTGTAAAACCAGGAGCGGGCAATGCCGGTGAGGTAGAGGGGGAAGACGTTGCATTGGACGCTCTCGTCCACCCCTGCCGCGGAGATGGCTGTGGAGTAGATCTGCACGAACTCGTAAGGGTCCGCTTCGCCATTATAATGTTTGATGTGCGGGGGACGGTAGGGCCGCGGCCATCGGATGCTGCGGAGTCTTCGACACAGAGGCTGGTTCGCCCCCTGCACTTCCCGGGGGGAGCCCCAGTCACCGTCTTCTTTAACGGGGGACGCCCCCTCGTTATCCGAGTCAGGTAGCGGTCCAAGAGGGCCGCCAGAGTGGTGGTGACGACGCTTCTCTTCCGGGCCGGGACTGATTTCCCGGACGTCCGGGCTTCCCTCCGGGGAGGATGGTTCTTCGGCTGGTCTCTTCCCCCGACCGGTGCGAGAGCGAGGCTCCCTGCGACAACGACCGGGGGGAAGCTCTTCCCCGCGGCTGGGAGAATGCATTCGCTCGACCTCCCCCCGGGAGAAGCGGACCTGCTTCGCCGGGGGAGGGAGCTCCTGCACTGTAGCAGCCGGCCCAGAAGCTACCGGGGCCTGCTGGGGGGAGCCCCCTGCGACGGCCCCCGGGACCGGAAAGGGGGGAGCCCCTGCACCATCCGGAACCGGGGAGGGGGCGCCCGGGGCGGCGTTTGCATCCGAAGAGGGGGCCCCTGCGGCAACGACCGGGACCGGAAAGGGGGAAACCCCTGCGACATCCGGAACCAGTGGGGGGTGAGCCCCCTCGGCGACGTCCGGGGTTGGGGAGCCAATGCGGGGGGAAATTCGCTGAGGCACGGGAGCTGCTCTGTCGACCGGCCCTGGTGCGGTAAACGCAACGCGAGGGGCGGGACTGGCTCCCGGTGTAGGAATAACCCCCGGCATGAAATGACCCCCCAGCCCCGGAAGCGGGCCGGGGACGGGGTACCCCCCTGGTGCCACGAAGGGCCCGGGCATGAAATAGCCTCCCGGCACCGGGACAGGCCCGGGTGCCGAGGGGGAGGGAACCCCCCAGCGGGATCATACGGGGTAGACAGCCCCCCTGACACCGGAGGGGCCGCTGGGTATCCCATAAACGGGGGCATGATCCCCGGATACGGGTGCGACGAAAATGTGGGAGCCGAGGGCCGCGCCAACACACTAAGGAGCTCGTCCATAGAGCGCTGGGCGCGGAGCTGGCCCTCCACGAGAGCCTCCAGCAGGGCATCCCGTCCCGGCCGGGGGAGCCGCCGGGGGGAAACCCGTCCCGGCCGAGGTCCCCGCGGCCGCCGGGAGCGACCCGGAGGTGGAGGCACCTAGATTGAGAGGAAAGGTGGGAGGCGGTACCAGGGAATGGTCGCCTCCGGACGGAAGCGCCGGAACAGCAGCGTCCCGGACGGGTGGCGCCAGGTCACCGGGACCGGCGTCACCGGGGAGGGCGCGGGCCATTGTTCTCGGAAGAGCCATGGCGATTTGTCACGGGTCCCCACGGACGGCGCCAACTGTCGCGGTATTAAGAATACCCCGGCAGGTTTTGAAGACGATCCTAGCGGAGAATACGCAGCGCGGGTTGACCGGGTGACCGGTCCTCCCCTGTCGGACAAACACAAGAATTGACACGTGGATTTATACAGGTTCCGGTCCCGGTGGGGGCCCTAGTCCTGTTGACGCGCTCCCGACCGGAGCCGGCTGGGGAGGCTCTCTCCGGGGGAGAGGCTTCCGGAGCACGTCTGTGAGTTTAGCTATTCCAAATAATATTGAGTTGATCCTTTACAACAGAGGGGTACAAGGGCTATTTATAGCCTCAAAAAGAAGCAAAAAGCCTAAACTACCCCGGAAGCCACCGTCGGATTGAAGGGTAGGACCGTCCTTCTTCCGGTCAAACGTCTTGGATGCTTGACAGGTGGTCGCTGATTCCCGAGGCGTCCCTCGCGTGACCTGCACATGATAAACAAACAGAGGTTTTACCTTTTAGAAGGGCGATGACGTCCGGGACCCTTTCCGGAGGGCAGGGTCCCGGGAGCCTAAAAGGCGGCGCCCGGGACATGCCCCGGAGGCACCGTCCCGGGGGTCGAAAGGCGACGCCTGGGGCAGGCACCGCGGGCCACTGTCCCCGGGCCAATGGCGGCGCCCGGGACTCGCCCGGGGGGCAAGGTCCCGGGGGCCAAATGGCGGCGCCCGGGGCAGGCACCGGGGGCCGCTGTCCCCGGGCCAATGGCGGCGCCCGGGACCCGCCTGGGGGGCACGGTCCCGGGGGCCAAATGGCGGCGCCCGGGGCAGGCACCGGCGGCCACTGTCCCCGGGCAAATGGCGGCGCCCGGGACCCGCCCGGGGGGCACGGTCCCGGGGGCCAAATGGTGGCGCCCGGGGCAAGCACCGGGGGCCGCTGTCCCCGGGCCAATGGCGGCGCCCGGGACCCGCCCGGGGGGCACGGTCCCGGGGGCCAAATGGCGGCGCCCGGGGCAGGCACCGGCGGCCACTGTCCCCGGGCAAATGGCGGCGCCCGGGACCCGCCCGGGGGGCACGGTCCCGGGGGCCAAATGGCGGCGCCCGGGGCAGGCACCGGCGGCCACTGTCCCCGGGCAAATGGCGGCGCCCGGGACCCGCCCGGGGGGCACGGTCCCGGGGGCCAAATGGTGGCGCCCGGGGCAAGCACCGGGGGCCGCTGTCCCCAGGCCAATGGCGGCGCCCGGGACCCGCCCGGGGGGCACGGTCCCGGGGGCCAAATGGCGGCGCCCGGGACCCGCCCGGGGGCCAAATGGCGGCGCCTGGGGCAGGCACCGGGGGCCACTGTCCCCAGGCCAATGGCGGCGCCCGGGACCCGCCCGGGGGGCACGGTCCCGGGGGCCAAATGGCGGAGCCCGGGGCAGGCACCGGCGGCCACTGTCCCCGGGCAGATGGCGGCGCCCGGGACTCGCCCGGGGGGCAAGGTCCCGGGAGCCAAAAGGCGGCGCCCGGGACATACCCCGGAGGCACGGTCCCAGGAGCCTAAACGGTGGCGCCCGGGGCAGGCACCGGAGGCCACTGTCCCCGGGCAATCATGAACTTACCTGGACTTGACCGCGTGGAGATTTCTCCCAACATCGTGTATGTATGGCTCGACCTCCGTCATGTGTTGTAAGACCCAAAAATGTGATTTTGCGTGCACATCACGAGCGGGGACGATAGCTTTGAATCCAATCGTTCCAATTCCCTCAAGCCTACTCTCGTGTCGGGACCTAGGAACACCAATTGGGTCAACCCCGGCCATATAATCTGTGCAAAATTTAATCACCTCCTCGGCGGCATAACCTTCCATGATACTCCCCTCGGGTCGACGACGAGTCCTTACGTATCCCTTCAATACACCCATAAATCTCTCAAATGGATACATGTAGCGCAGGCACACAGGTCCACAAAACTTAATTTCTCTGATAAGGTGAACAATCAGATGGACCATAACATCAAAAAAGGATGGAGGGAAATACATCTCGAGCTGACAAAGAGTTGTAACCACGTCGCGTTGCAAAGCGTCCAGTCCATCTGGATCAATTACCTACGAGGACACAGTTGCGCCAAATATTCATATCAGAAAAATCTTCTAATTAAGCTCCACAAATGGAGGTAGTGAACTTATAGTATGAGTGCACGTACTTACCTTGCAAGATATTGCGTTGAAGAAATAACATAGGTTTGTGATTGTCTCTCTGACTTTAACTGGGAGAATGCCTCTGATAGCAATGGGAAGCATCTGTGACATCAAGACATGACAGTCGTGGGACTTCATGCCAACCAGTCTTAGGTCCTTCATAGACACAAGTTTTTTCAAGTTCGCGGAGTACCCACATGGAACTTTAACACCGTGCAGGCACCGACAGAGTTCTGTTTTTTCGCTCTTGGACAACGTGTAGCAGGCCGGGGGGAGGTATGTACGCTTTCCATTCTCTAAAGGTGCAAGCTCAGTCCTTATCTCCATTTCCACCATGTCACGACGAGCTTTCACACCATCCTTTGTCTTTCCCGGAATGTTCAACAACAAACCAATCAAACTGTCACAGACATTTTTCTCTACATGCATGACGTCAATGCAATGTCGAACTTGTAAGTGCTCCCAGTACGGTAGATCCCAGAGAATCGATCTCTTCTTCCAAACATTTTTTTCTCGATGTTTAGAATGCTTACCGAACTCAACTTTGATGTCGTTCACGCGTGAGTAAATCTCCTTACCGGTCACAAACACTGGAGCTGATCCCTTCTCAGGCTTCCCGTTAAATGATTTCCTCTTCTTACGGTACGTGTGATGCACCGGAAGAAACCTGCGGTGACCCATGTACACTGTTTTCTGGCAGTTTCGCAGCCACATGTTCTCAGTTTCATCTAGGCAAATAGGGCAAGCCTTGGCTCCTTTCGTACTATACCCCGACAAATTGCCGTAGGCAGGAAAATCATTTATGGTGCAAAATATCAGGGCCCGCAAGATGAAATTCTCTTTCTTGTATGCATCCCACACCTGCACACCCTCGCTCCACAATTTCTGTAAGTCCTCGATTAAAGGCGCTAGAAACACGTCAATATCATTTCCGGGTTGTCTGGGTCCTGAGATTAGTAACGCCATCATGATGTACTTGCGCTTCATGCATAACCAAGGAGGAAGATTGTAGATGCATAAAAGAACCGGCCAAGTGCTGTGCCGGCTGCTCATATTACCATGTGGGTTCATACCATCTGTACTCAGCCCGAACCTTACATTCCTAAGTTCGCCGCCGAACTCAGCAAATGTTCTGTTGATGCTTCTCCATTGAATAGAATCAGCTGGGTGTCTCAGTTTTCCGTCTTGTTTCCGGGCTTCAGCATGCCAACGCAAGTGCTTCGCGAGTTTCGGATTTGCAAACAGCCGCTTCAATCTAGGTATCACAGGCAAGTACCACACAGTTTTTGCCGGGGGCCCTTTCCTTACCTCGTGACGTTCACTGTCAATCCGGTCCCTACGCGTATACCTCGATGCGCCGCATTTTGGACAAACATGCAAACTGGAGTACTCGTTACGGTACAACACACAATCATTTGGGCATGCGTGTATTCTTTCGATTTCCATTCCCAACAGACACAATAGTTTTTTGGCTTGGCAAGTAGATCTTGGCAACTCATTTCCCTCTGGAAGCATGTCCGCTAGAAGATCTAATAGTGCCGTGAAACTCTTATCACTCCAACCGTTTCCTGCCTTCAAGTTATATAATCTCAGCACAGAAGACAGTTTTGTAAATGTTGCACATCCAGGGAACAGAGGCTTCTCAGAGTCAGCAATCAGTTTCTCAAATTCACAGAAGTCATTTTCGTTGTAATCTTCCTCTACATCACGTAACATCTCATCTAGATTGTCATCATCATCATCTACGTGCACATCGGAATGAACATTACCAAAATTAGGATGATCATCGATATTATTGCAATCCACATCCGAGTCGTGCTGATTGGTAGTAGTGGTGCTTGTTTCCTCAAGATCTTCGCCATGCCATATCCAACGGGTGTATCGCGCGTTAAAACCACGACGAATCAAATGACTCTTAATTTGATCAGAGTTGCTAAACCTCTTCAAGTTCATACAATCTGTACAAGGACAGAGCATATTTTTCTCTCCCTTCCTCTCCTTTTGTTGCTCAGCAAATTTAATAAACTCATTCACACCATCCAAATATTCAAGAGTAGTATGTTTTATTCCATACATCCAATATTTCCTGTCCATCTACAATTAACAAAATTTAACGAGTAAGCCTTGCATGAAACCTGCCCGATTAAGTTATGTATATGTACATGTACAGCCTCTTACAACAGATACATGTGTTGAACCCTAGCCTGACGAAATTAACACTAATTAACCTAGCTAACTACACAATACAAGCTAGTTAGCTCCTAAAACATGACGCATTTCCAGCTACCAAGCTCCCAAGCTTAGAGCTACAAACTTGGAACTACACAATACAGCTAGCTTGCAAGTAGAGAGGAAGGGAGATCTAGAGGGAGAGAGAGATAAGTGTCGACGATTAAGCATACCTTAAAGAGAGGGGCGCAATCAACTTCCCTCCAGCCTGCGCTGATCACCCTAGCAGTGTAGCTGGAACTTTCGTCACAAACAGAGGGACACAGAGTGCAACAGAACAAATTAAAGAGCAGCTCAGCAATGGTCGAGTGGGGCTTTCCTTATAATGGACATTTTTCTAACGGTAAATACATGAAATAACCGTCAGACTAACTTAGGTAATTTGCCGCTCACATATTCTATCGGTAAAAACACACACATACCGTTAGAGAATATACATTACTGAGCAAATATATGTGTTCTCCTATCGGTAAATATGTGTACTTACCGTTAGATCATGCATGACACAGCACGCACATGAGTTTTTCTATCGGTATATATGTGTACTTACCGTTAGATGATGCATGACACTCGAGCATTAGTTTTTGTATCGGTAAATATGTGCATTTACCGTTAGACTATGCATGACTGAGCAAATATATGTATTTTTCTATCGGTAAATACGTGTACTTACCGTTAGAATATGCATGACTGAACAAATATATGTATTTTTCTATCGGTAAATATGTGCATTTACCGTTAGAATATGCATGACTAAACAAATATATGTGCTTCCTATCGGTAAATATGTGTATTTACCGTTAGAATATGCATGACTGAACAAATATATGTGTTTTCCTATTGGTAAATATGTGTACTTACCGTTAGAGGAGGTACTGTTACCAAACTGGGACAAACATGCACATGGCATTTCTCACATTCAAGGAATCATATCAATGTAACATCAAACAGATCTTACATAAAACGGATCTTAACTAGAAGATAAAGCAATATATTAAATGCTAATTTGTGGATTAACTAGGAGACACAAAAATACTTTTCGTAGGTAGTTGGGACTTCATCTTGCCAAAGAAATTACAGATGCCAGTTCACAAATTCAGGTACAAACATACACATGCCAGTTCACCAATACAAATTCAGGTACAAACATACACATGCCAGTTCACAAATTGAAGTGCATGTCTGAAACAGCAGTACAAATACACACCTACCTACCAATACAATTAAATACACAAATGCTCCCTGCACATTCAAGTTCATGTCCCAATTAGCAATACATGATACACAAATATACAACAATATACAAATACAACAATTCACACATTCGATGTATATTACAAAAGCCACGTCTGAAATTAACAACAGATCACGACGAGGACCCAGTGGCCCATACATGCATTTTACATAAAAGGGAACCTTTGCAGGTTGCCACAATGCAACTACCGACTACAAGTTAGACCTGATACATCACAAATCCATTCATCCAAAACAGCAAATGTCTGAACCACATTGGACTTAACCATAGGAGTTCAGTTCGAAGACGCCCGAGGAGCTGGAACTGCCGTCGACATACATTTGTACGTATTGGTGATTTCCTCGGACTCAAACTCGATCAACTCAACTCAACTCAACTCAACTCCATTAACAAAAAGAACCTACCTTCCAAGATATTGTTCTGTGTAGTGATGGTGTAGAATGGCTGTGCAAATAACAACAATTCTTCTTCTCCAAGCAGGTAAGCATCTGGCCACAAGCTGGTGCATGCAAAAACATGTAAGATGCTTTCTATAGGTCCTGATTTGAGAAACACGCCGGGCTTAAGCATCTTCTCGACCGAGCCAACCAAGATCTCACCCTTCACGTCCTTCCAGCTCTCGACGGTGATCTTCACCATTTCTTTCGCCAACAAGCCAACGTAGGCAGCGTACTGCGATGAAGAACCGTGAAATACTTTGCCCCTCACGAGCATCATCCAAGGACCTGAACAGATCATAATCATATTGAAAAGAAGACACATCAAAATGAAGGATACAAAAAAAGCAGAATTATTGCCATAATCGGATTAGAATAATCTAACAATATTGAAGAAATTTTACGTACCTTCCTTGGGATGCCGACGTCTAGAGGGCGTCGATGGAGGTGCGGAGGTGCAGCGGTCCCCTGTAGAGGTGCGCCGGCCGTCCATGGAGCTTACGGGTTAGGACTACGAGCCCCAGATGAACTGTGAGAATGAAAGAGACATACCCGTGTATTTATACAATTATATATTTTCTATCGGTAAGAAAACAGAATACCGTTAGTAATAAAAACATCTGTAGAAGCCGAATGGTTCTATCGGCACAATAAATATTACCGATAGGAATTTTTGTACATACTCTATCGGTGTGTACGTACATTACCGATAGAATATTACTAGTTGTAGAAGGCCAACAGTTCTAAGATATTTTGTGCAATATTCTACCGGTATAAACATTCATTACCGATAGAATAAAACTATTAGAAGACGAACAGTTCTAAGCAATTTTCTATATATTCTAACGGTAAAAGAATCCATTACCGATAGAATAAAAATATTTGTAGAAGGTCAACTATTCTATCGGCGAACTACATATTGCTGATAGGAATTTTTAATATACTCTGTCGGTATATTCATACAGTAGCGATAGAATAAGTCTAGTTGCTGAAGTCGACCAGTCCTATCGGCGCACAACATTCTTCCGTCAGTACTTATGCATCTCTTCTAACGGCAAATATGTTCATCACCGCTAGAGTAAATCATACTATTTATTCTATCGGTAAGTTTCTTAGAAACCGATAGGGAAAATACATCCGTCGGGCTTTTATGACCGCGAGGCACATTTTCTATCAGTTTTGTGCTGTTTCGCTAATAACCGATAGAAGATAGGGGTTAGTAGACTGCATTTCTGTACTAGTGTGCCCCTCATGAGCATCATCCAAGGACCTGCACAGATCATAAATAGGCATTCTAGAGCAAATTAAGATTGTTTACAATTTCCTACATGACTCGCTATCTGAGAAAGACTACCAACTGAAGGTTAGGTTGTGCTTTGTCATTGTAACATCAACTTGCAACTGGAGATCAAGATATTACATTTCTACTCTATTTCATCAGAAGAAATTACCTTGCCAATATACATATATTAATTATTTAATGAACTTTTACATGCACTTGATCATTGAGCAAGCTAGTTGGCATTTGACTATGTTATTGACATTGAACAACCTACAGAGAAGATCAAGATATTTGTGTATCTCATGATATTTGTAAATATCTTGACATTAATGATCTTTCAATTCAACTTCAATTTCAATTTCAATTTCATGATCTTTCAATTTCATTTTCAATTTCATGATCTTCCAATTTCAATTATTACTAAGTCCAAGTTGGCATTGAGCAACCTACTGAGAGATGAAGATATTACATTTATACTCTTATTGGCATTTCACTATGTTAGATAGCGTTTGTATTGCAAATATATCCTGATAATTTTCTTCATTTGATAGGATCAGCAAGCAATTGAACATTATCTGTCCCACAGTGATATTATGTAGTTGTTTTAATAAAAAACAGGAACAAAACACCGTACATAATCATATTTGTCGTGGTATTAAGAATACCCCGGCAGGTTTTGAAGACGATCCTAGCGGAGATTACGCAGCGCGGGTTGACCGGGTGACCGGTCCTCCCCCGCCGGACAAACACAAGAATTGACACGTGGATTTATATAGGTTCGGGTCCCGGTGGGGGCCCTAGTCCTGTTGACGCGCTCCCGACCGGAGCCGGCTGGGGAGGCTCTCTCCGGGGGAGAGGCTTCCGGAGCACGTCTGTAAGTTTAGCTATTCCAAATAATAATGAGCTGATCCTTTACAACAGAGGGGTACAAGGGCTATTTATAGCCTCAAAAAGAAGCAAAAAACCTAAACTACCCCGGCAGGCACCGTCGGATTGAAGGGTAGGACCGTCCTTCTCCCGGTCAAACGTCTTGGATGCTTGACAGGTGGTCGCTGATTCCCGAGGCGTCCGTCGCGTGACCTGCACGTGATAAACAAACAGGGATTTTACCTTTTAGGAGGGCGATGACGTCCGGGACCCCTTCCGGAGAGCAGGGTCCCGGGAGCCTAAAAGGCGGCGCCCGGGGCAGGCATCGGGGGCCACTGTCCCCGGGCAAATGGCGGCGCCCGGGACCCGCCCGGGGGGCACGGTCCCGGGGGCCAAATGGCGGCGCCCGGGGCAGGCACCGGAGGCCACTGTCCCCGGGAAAATGGCGGCGCCCGGGACCCGCCCGGGGGGCACGGTCCCGGGGGCCAAAAGGCGGCGCCCGGGACATACCCTGGAGGCACGGTCCCGGGAGCCTAAACGGCGGCGCCCGGGGCAGGCACTGGAGGCCACTGTCCCCGGGCAAATGGCGGCGCCCAGGACCCGCCCGGGGGGCACGGTCCCGGGGGCCAATTGGCGGCGCCCGGGGCAGGCACCGGAGGCCACTGTCCCCGGGCAAATGGCGGCGCCCGGGACCCGCCGGGGGCACGGTCCCAGGGGCCAAATGGCGGCGCCCGGGGCAGGCACCAGAGGCCACTGTCCCCGGGCAAAGGGCGGAGCCCGGGACTCACCCGGGGGGCAAGGTCCCGGGAGCCAAAAGGCGGCGCCCGGGGCAGGCACCGGAGGCCACTGTCCCCGGGCAAATGGCGGCGCCCGGGACAGGCACCGGAGGCCACTGTCCCCGGGCAAAGGGCGGCGCCCGGGACTCACCCGGGGGGCAAGGTCCCGGGAGCCAAAAGGCGGCGCCCGGGACATACCCCGGAGGCACGGTCCCGGGAGCCTAAACGGCAGCGCCCGGGGCAGGCACCGGAGGCCACTGTCCCCGGGCAATCATGAACTTACCCGGACTTGACCGCGTGGAGATTTCCCCCAACAATATTGAAAAGAAGACACATCAAAATGAAGGATACAAAAATTACAAAATAATTGCCATAATCGGATTAGAATAATCTAACAATATTGCCGAAATTTTACGTACCTTGCTTGCGATGTCGAAATCTAGTGGGCGTCGATGGAGGTGCGGAGGTGCAGCGGTCGCCGGTAGAGGTGCGCCAGCCTTCCATGGAGCTTATGGGTTAGGGCTACGAGCGCCCGATGAACTGTGAGAATGAAAGAGACACACCCGGGTATTTATAGTACTAGATAAGTTCTATCGGTACACAACCACATACTGTTAGTAATTTGAGATCTCTTCTAACGGTATAAACATACATTACCCACAGAATAAAACTATTTGTAGAAGGAGAACAGTTTGATCGGAACACTACATCCTACCGATAGGAATTTTTGTACATATTCTGTCGGTATAGACATACATTACCGATAGAATAAGACTAGTTGTAGAACTCGAACAGTTCTAAGATATTTGCGCTATCCTCTAACGGTATAAACATACATTACTGATAGAATAAATCTATTTGAAGATGAACAGTTCTAAGCAATTTTCGATATCTTCTAATGGTACAAACATCCATTACCGGTAGAATAAAGTATTTGTAGAAGGCGAACGGTTCTATCGGCACACTACATATTGCCGATAGGAATTTTTGAGATATTCTGTCGGTATAAACATACTGTATCGATAGAATAAAACTATTTGTACAATGAGAACAGTTCTATCGGCACACTACATCCTACCGATAGGAATTTTTGTACATATTCTGTCGGTATAGACATACATTACCGATAGAATAAGACTAGTTGTAGAAGTCGACCAGTCCTATCGGCGCACAACATTCTCCCGTCAGTACTTATGCATCTCTTCTAATGGTAAATATGTTCATCACCGCTAGAGTAAATCATACTGCTTCTTCTAACGGTAAGTTTCTTACAAACCGATAGGAAAAATACATCACATATGCCTTTTGTGACCGTGAGGCACCTTTTCTAACGGTTTTCTACTAAATCGCTAATAACCGATAGAAGATAGGGGTTAGTAGACTGCATTTCTGTATTAGTGTAGACAAAATCACGTTTGGTGATAATAGTAAAGGAATGGTAATTGGATTAGGTAAAGTTACGATCATTAACAACCTTTCCATCTCAAACGTATTACTTGTTGAATCCTTGAATTTGAATTTGCTTTCAGTTGCAAAAATTTGTGATTTGGGTCTTCGATGCATGTTTGAACCAAATGGAGTTTACTATTGAAAGCTTAGAAGACAAACCTCTAGTGTTCAAAGGTTTTTGATATGGAGATTTGTATTTGGTGAATTTCGGTTCAAAAGATTCTTGCATTTCAACTTGCTTGGTTGCCAAAAGTTCTTTGGGATGGCTTTGGCATCGCCGTTTGGCTCATGTTGGAATGCATCAATTGAACAAGCTTTTAAAAGGAGATTTGGTTTTAGGGATGAAAGATGTAAAGTTTGAAAAGAATAAACTTTGTAGTGCTTGTCAAGCCGGAAAACGAGTTGCTAGTACTCACCCCGCTAAAAATGTTTTATCAACATCTAGACCACTTGAGCTTTTGCATATAGACTTGTTTGGTCCATCTGAAACTTACAGTATTGGTGGTAGCAATTATTGTTTTGTCATTGTTGATGATTTCTCCCGATTTACTTGGATTTTCTTTTTAAATGATAAGTCGGAAGCTCCAAGTGTTTTCAAAAGATTTGCTAAATGCGTTGAAAATGAATTTGAATTCTTCATCAAGAAACTTCGAAGTGATCATCGTGGAGAGTTTCAAAATTAGGAATTTATTGAACTTTGTGATGAATCTGGGATTAAACACGAATTTTCCGTGCCATACGCTCCTCATCAAAACAGTGTTGTGGAAAGGAAAAATCGAACATTAATCGAAATGGCTTGAACCTTGTTAGATGAGTATAAAACCCCCACTAGGTTTTGGGCCGAGGCCGTCAATACTGCTTGTTATGCTATAAATCGGCTTTACACTCATCCACTTTTAAACAAAACTCCTTACGAGCTAATTGTTGGAAGAAAACCAAATATTTCATATTTTCGAGTCTTTGGTTGCAAGTGTTACATTCTTAAAAAGCGCATGCATCTTGGAAAGTTTCAGAGACGTGTTGACAAGGGCTTTCTAGTTGGATATTCATCAACTAGCAAGGCTTATCGTATTTTTAACACAATAACCGAATGCATTGAGGAAGCTTGCAATGTTGAATTTGATGAAACTAACGACTCTCAAGAAGAGCATGAAAATATTGAGAATGTAGAAAATGAGGAACTACAAGAAGCAATGAAGAACATGACGGTTGGGGACATCAAGCTTAAAGATGAAGATTCAAAGTCACCCGTTCAAGAAAATGTAGCTCCTATGGTTCCGAAGACCGCTATTCAAGTCGATCTTGATCCGGAGATGAAGGAAAATGAACATCAAGCATTACAAAATCCAAGACTTCATCAAACCATCACTAAGGATCATCCCATCAACCAAATAATAGGTGATGTTGGTAAAGGAATAAATGCCAAATGCTTTGATGAAGCTCAAATCGCATCTTTTTGTGAGCACCCATCATTCATTTCTAGTCTGGAGCCCAAATGCTTTGATGAAGCTCTAGCTGACCCAGATTGGGTAAATGCCATGCATGAGGAATTGAACAATTTTAGTAGAAATAATGTATGGAAACTTGTAGAAAAACCTCTTGATCACAATATAATTGGTACAAAATGGATCTTTCGAAATAAGTAAGATGAAAATGGCATAGTTGTAAGGAATAAAGCTAGCTCGATTGGTAGCACAAGGTTATCCTCAAATTGAAGGATTAGATTTTGATGAAACCTTTGCTCCCGTGGCTAGACTAGAAGCCATTCATATTTTACTTGCATTTGCATCAAGTTTTGAAATCAAACTATTTCAAATCGATGTTAAAAGTGCCTTCTTAAATGGTGAAATTTCGAAACTTGTTTTTGTAAAGAAACCGCCAGCCTTTGAAGATCCAAAATATCCTAATCATATCTATAAACTTTCAAAATCCCTCTATGGTCTTAAGCAAGCTCCTAGGGCTTGGTATGAACTGTTGCGAAATTTTCTAATTTCACAAGGTTTTAAAGTTGGAAAAATTGATACAACCTTCTTTACTAAAATTATAGATGATGATTTCTTTGTATGTCAAATCTATGTTGATGATATAATTTTGGTTCCACTAACGAATCCCTTTGTCAAGCTTTTGGTGAAACTATGTCAAAGGAATTTGAGATGTCCATGATCGGTGAGTTGAGCTTTTTCCTAGGGCTTCAAATCAAGCAAATCAAGGAAGGAATATTCGTGAGCCAAAGCAAATACGTAAAGGATTTGCTCAAGAGATTTGGAATGGAGGACGCAAAGCCAATCAAGACCCCCATGTCTACAAATGGTCATTTGGACATGGACGAGGGAGGTAATCTAGTGGAACTCAAATTATATCGTTCTATGATTGGTAGTTTATTATACCTCACTTCTTCTAGACTGGACATTATGTTTAGTGTATGCATGTGTGCTAGATTTCAAGCCGCACCTAGAGAATGTCACTTGATTGTGGTAAAAAGAGTATTTAGGTACTTAAAACATACACCAAACATAGGTCTTTGGTATCCTAAATATGCTATCTTTGATCTTCTTGGATATTCGGATTCGGATTATGCCGGTTGTAAAATTGATAAAAAAGTACTTCCGGTTGATGTCAACTTCTAGGAAGATCATTAGTCTCATGGACTTCTAAGAAACAAAATTTGGTTGCACTTTCAACCGCCGAGGCTGAATATGTTTCGGCCGGTAGTTGTTGTGCACACCTATTATTGATGAAGCAAACTTTGCTAGACTATGGCATAAAAGTCAATTGTGTTCCACTTTTATGTGATAATGAGAGTGCCGTTAAAATTGCTAACAATCCCGTTCAACACTCTTGAACTAAGCACATTGACATTAGACATCACTTCTTAAGGGATCATGTATAAAAAAGGGACATAGTGATTAGTCATGTTTCAACCGAAAATCAATTAGCGGACATATTTACTAAACCCTTAGATGAGTCAAGATTTAGCAAGTTAAGAAATGAATTGAATGTTATTGACATTTCTAATGTTATTTGAATTCTTGCTTGCTTAGAATGGTCCTTTATTGTGCTTTTATCTAATATATACTTGTACTTATACATATGTATATATATACAAGTAATGTAGGCATCTATGCCAATCACTTCCTATTTTGAAGAAAAAGACCAAAAGATCACCTCTTCATCTCTTTTCAACAAAACTTTGATGACACATTAAGGGGGAGCAACTTCAAGCTCATTGAATATTTGTATACCCCAAATTGTGTACATAAATGAAAATTATGCATTTTTTGTTAAAAGAGTCAGTTCCAAATCAAAAAGGTGAAAAAGTGCTCAAAACTTTCAAAATGTGCAAAATTAGCACAAAACCTTCAAAAAACATTTCAAATATGTTTTCAAAGGTTTTGAAAGTGAAACAAAAGGATTTCAAGCTAAAATGTAGAATTTTGATCTTGTTTTGGCCAAAAATGACTTATTTTCATAAAATAAGATTGGTTGAGTTTTGACAAACTTTCTACATGAAACACTTAGAACTCAATCACCCAAAGATAGTTTGTGTTGAACGTTTTCTCAAAAGACCTACGGTTTTCAAGTTATCACATTTACTAGGTCGCCCGAAAACGACCCTTGACACGAAAATACCCAAAATGTGTATTTTGTGAATTTAGCTATTTGAGCTAGATTTTCTTCCATGTTTTGGCTTGAAATAGTATTTCAAATTCATACAAGTCCAAACATTTTAGAAAAATCCAAATTTCATTGAGAATTGAAGATTTGGTGAAAATTCGGTTGTTTTACCCATTTTACTCCAAAATCTCTTTTTGGGACTCATATCAAGATCTTCTTTGACTCTTATCCTTCTCAATGCTATCCATCTCTAATCCTAACATGATATTTGAGCCCATTCTGAAACTAAATTCCTTTTTGAAGCAAGTTTGCAAAAATCTCAAAAATTCAGAAGATTCAGCAGTTTGTCTGAACTGTCCGGACTTTGTCCGCCCAGTGCCGGACTCTGTCTGCCCATACCAGACTTTTTCTGGCCCGAGCGGACTCTGTTCGGCCTGTGCACGTCTCGGCAGTTACTTAATCTTTCGATCTCTTCTTCTTCCCCCAAATCGTTTTAGACGCAAATTTCTCATTCCTGTTTCTCTCTCACCGAGCTCTCACTCCTCACACCCGACATAAGGATCCGTCCGACCGTTTTTCGTCCGGCTTCAGATCTTGGCTCCTGTACCTCTTCTCCTTCATTTGCCTTGGTCAGATTTCTTATCCTCTTCTCCATATCTTGCATCTCATCATATCACACATTCTAGGGTTTGAACTAGTTTTGTTTTTGCATGTCAAAATTGATATAATTTTCATGAAATTGGCTCCAAATATGTTCTAATTTTATTTGATTTCAGTAGGTTGAATCACCTTGTAACATGCATGTCATGAATGATCAAATGTCTTGTTCATGGATAATATATATGAAGAAAAATTGTGTAGTTCTTGTATAAATGTGATAAGCACTTTGGATTAGATTTTGAACACATGGAGCCATATCACACCTTGTAAAGAATTAAGATTTCTATGACATGCACAAAGCTATCTTTTAGAAAAATTCAAAAGAATAAAATTTGACAACTAGTGCTATGATTGATTTGGCTAATAACAAATTCTGTAAGAAAAATATAAAATCAACACTTTCTTATGATGATGCTTGACCCACTTGTATAAAAATGATGCATTTAGATTTTCCAAAATTCTTAAAGGATCACTTAAAAGTGCATTTGAGGATCATGCATTTCATTGCATTCTCTTCTTATCTTATCGGATCATCTTCTTATCAAACTCTATATCAATCTTTCTCTCCACAGAGTTAGCATGTCGAGATGAGTCAAATAGACTAGCTGTCGCCATGGCTCTGGGTCTTCCCAACCGGCTCAACCCATCGATTGGGATGCGTTGGCGGTAGACGGGGATGATGCTGCTCAAGTTCCTCCCATGGGTTCCAATGTTGCGAGCTCAGATTCAACTGATAGCAGCAATGGCGGTGATCAGAGGCCTAGGGGTGCTCAGACCTTTTCAGCTAGCGCAGTTTGACAGCTTCGCCGAAAGAACCCGTATGAGCACCCACGGACATGCACAGAATGAAACTTCCTAAATGCCTTCCAGATGTCTCAGTATTGCACTTGGTTCTCCTCCGCCAAGGTTTTCCGACATCAGGCGGTTGATTGGAACATAATTGAGAGCAAAGTCCACTATCCTCTGAAGGCAAGTTCCTAGCAATCAATATGTGATCATTAACTGAGATGCAGGAAGAATGGAAATGGAACGAGGATATCGTTCGATCCTTTTTTGCATCCCTTCACATTGCCTCAGACCGATCTCATATCATCTTCATGAACAACAATTAGAAGAAGACACTCACCAAGGCGCAGTTCGACAAAGCTCATCAGATTGAGAATGTTGACCACAACCTCTTTTCCTTGGATGAGGTATGAGTTGAAGATGTCGCCCATCTCTTTGATAATCCAGACCCAATCATCGGCAAATTCTCTCAGTTGATTCCCCCGGTTGCGATCCTTGAGAAGATCAATCGGATGACCATTCTGCCAAAGATCGGGGATCAAGGGGCCGTCACCTCTACCATGCTATGCCTTCTGAAGGCTCAGATTGACGAGACCCCGTTTGACATCATTGAGTTTATGTTCCATGAGATGTAGGAGGTTCACATGGATCCGAAGAGGCTTTTTCCCTTCGCGCCTTTTATTGCTCACACCTTATCTTACTTTGGTCTACACCGTGCATCTCGTCCTACTTCGATGGAGTACTACCGGATGAAGAGTCTAGGGATTCTCATTCCTTATGAGGCTCAAGTAGGGCAACCAGCTGATGATGATGAGCAGATGGCAGACATTTCAGTTGCGGTGTGAGCTCCCTCTCCACTTCAGTCCTATTCTATATCTCCTAGCCCAGATGTCTCTGCCCCCTATATGATGATCATGGAGCATCTCAACTAGATGTCCATGCGCTTCGAGGCCCGTTTTGATGCAGTTGACTCACGTCTCAATTCCATTGATCATCGGCTGAACTTCATCGAGCCTCAACTAGATTCCATGAGCCACGATATCTTCGAGCTACGCGGGCATTTTGATGCAAGACAGTATCAACATCGCTGTCGTGGTGACTCTTCCTCCGATCATCCTCTGCAACCTTAGCTCATATAGTGATCGATAGACTTCTTTGAAGCGTGTGTGTTTATGGGCATGGTGGATGTATGCTTGTATGGTCTATTCTCAGCTACCTTTGTATGACTGTATGCCTTTCTCCTCTTGTGGTTGTTTGATGCCAAAGGGGGAGAGTTATCAAACAAGTTATCTCATATATATACATACATACATATATATATATATATATATATATATATATATATGTTTGGTTTGATCCATATAAGCTTGAATGTTGTTTTACTACATGTATGCATATGATTCAGGGGGAGCACTGTATGCTTTTATTTATTTTTGATATCCCTATGTTTTATGTATATCAGTTATCATCAATCACCAAAAAGGGGAAGATTGTTGAATCTTGAGCCCTAATTAGGGTTTTGTGATTAATGACATCCGAAATACATGCAACTAACCTCTACATTTGAGACTCAGGTTAAAGAGAGGTGGAAGCGACACAAAAGCACAAAATCAAGATTGTCAAGACGTCTCGTAGTGTGGATGGCGACGAAACTCGGCATAAGTGCAAAATACTGAGTAATATGCGCGTTTCCTTTCGGAAATTTCTAGTTTAGATGGTCGTACTATTAAGAGGGGTCTCAACACAAGTCACTTGATCAAACTCAGTACTTTGGAAACTAAATTGCATTTGCATTTAGCCACAAATCTTTTTTGAGTAAAATTGTGAAATCCCTATTTTCGTTTTGCACAGGCCGGACATTGTCTGTGATGGTCAGACAATGTCCGGCTAGCACAAAATTCTCTCAGCTCTTGCAAAACGAAACCAGAGACAGATAAATCTGTCCAGTGCTTCTATCCAGTATAGGCCGTACATTGTCCATTATGGCCGGACAATGTCCAGCCAGTACATTTCTCGTGATTTTCGATCTAAAATGAACCAGAGACATTTGAAACCATCCGAGGGCTTTTGTCCGGGTATGCCGGACATTGTCCGGCATGTATAAAATCTTGTGAGCCTTATTTGATCTTGCAACAGAGACATATTAATTTGTCTGGGGTTTTTGTTCGGACAAATGTCTTTTGTCCAGCCTTCATAAATTTTGTTGAAACAGTAACTGACAAGGTGGCCATTGTGAGTAATAGTCACTATTGAATTGTACTGACCGGACATTGTCCGAAATGGCCCTGTTTCTTGCAAACGGCTAGATTTCTTGAGAGCTATATATATACTTTGACCTTGGCAGCATTTTAGAAGTTCATTCATCTCGAAAACTCTGTGCAAAAGCTTGCCTAACCTCTCACACTTACTCTATTGCATTTGGAGCGAAATCTTTGAGCAAATAGTTGAGAGAAAATTGAGTAGAGTTGCATTTGAGCCATTTGCACTTGCATCCTTGTTTTCCAAGCTTTGTGTTTGATTAAGTGATGTGCTAGGCTTATTACTCTTGGTGATTGCCATCACCTAGACAACTCGGAAAGTCCGGCGATCTTTCCATCGACGGTGTGTGTTGGAGAGGCACGGCAGTTAGGTGTAAAGGCTCGGGGCTCGCCTATCCGGAGAGGAGAAAGGCTACCCCTAGTGGAATAGAAGGAAAAGCTCTTGTGTAGAGTGCTTCAACGAGGATTAGTGGAAATCGGAAAATTTTCGATATCTCGGGAAAATTCGATCTCGTTCGGTTATTTCTATTGTTTGCCTCATATTTCTAGAAATTGCGATATTGTGTTTTGTCACCCTAGGATTGCAAAACTTAATTTGTGTCATCATCTAGATTATTTGTGAGTTGTTAACGCAATCTAGGATAAAAGTTACTCAATCAAAGTTAAAATTTGTAAAACCGCCTATTCACCCCCCATCTAGTCGGCATCCTTCGATCAACACATATGTCACCCCATGGTTTACGAAGGTTCTCGGGACTGAAGTACTCAAAAAGGTAAGGTACTGGGATTACACCAAGCATCGCACATGAAGCAAGGATATGCGAGCAGGGTTTGTGTAATAGCTTTGGTTTGTTGCACATGCATTCAGCAGCATCCACTAGAATGTCGTCATGCACCCGCCCTGGCATAAGTTGGCCACTCAAGTTATTTAGCCAGAGTCGGACTTGAATTATTTGGTGTAGCCTGTTAATTACTGTCACCTCGTGCCTTTGTGCCTTGTCTATGTGAGCAGTCATGTAGGATTGCACAAAATCGGGCAAGATTCTCATGGGATCGTCGACTAGCATTTTGGCTGCAACCCTTCTATTATTGAAGTACTAGCAGTGCGGTACCATGTCATCTACACTATTGCAGTCACTGGTAAGCACCTCACTCCCTTCAACACATAATTACACACTTTTGATAAGTTGGTCGTCATTATCCCATACGTCGCGCCATCGTCGTGCAACAAGGACCACTTCTCCATGTCCTTGTCTTGAATCCACTCTAAGAATTTGCTTAAGTTTGCATCATCGACCACATTTGTGCCTCTCTTCGTGGAGTACTTCACTGTCAACACCTCCAATTTGTTGAACACGGCCTCCATTAGGTTTTGCGAGCATAGTCTCTTGAAAAGGTCCATGATCTGTTTGCTGCTGAATTGGGTGAAAAGGTTTGCGGCAATGTGCCGCATGCACCAACGGCTATGCACATCCTTCCACTTGTAGGGTGCATCTGGGGCACCATGCATGACCTCAATGGCCGTGAGTAGTCCTCGATGTCGGTCTGATATGATGCAGACCTTCTCTCAATCACCGACGACCCGCTGCTTCACATTGACCAGAAACTACAACCAACTTTCTATGCTTTTTGTCTCAACAATTGTGTAAGCCAATGGAAGCAATTAGTCATTACCGTCTTCAGTAACACCAATGAGAAGCGTTCCCTTGTACATGCCGATCAAGAATGTATCATCTACGCCTATGACTGGATGACAATAAGCAAATGCCTCAATGCACTGCCGGTACGACTAGAACAATTGACGAAGCACTTGAGTGTTCTCTATGGGGTTGCCATCTCGACCAACAGTTGGTTGATTGAAGACATCCACAAACGTGCCTGGGTTTGTCCGAGTGATATTACGGAGCAACCTCATTACAGTATTGTAGGCATCGTTGAATGTGCCGAACATGTCCTTAATAGCTTTCTATTTTACTTTGCACGCTCTTGTGTACCTGATAGTATATCCACACCTATCAGCCATTTGCTTCATAATTTCTCTCGGCATTATGGAGATGTTCTCTCGCACGGCTGGCTGGATGATGTTACTGATATACTCAGACATCATGTTCCTGTGCCTATCCAATGCCTCCGTAAGCATGAATGTGTGCACGCTAACTCCTGTTACCACAAAACCTGTTGGGGGAAATCTCAGCGGCGCTAAGTCCAGGTAAGCCGTGTCACATTTGCCCGGGGACGTGGCCTCCGGCCCCTCCCCGGGCGCCGCCTTTTGGCCCCCGGGACCTGGCCTCCGGCGCCGTCCCGGCCTCCGCCATGTGTCCGGGGACGTGGGCTCCGGCCCCTCCCCGGGCGCCGCCATTTGGCCCCCTGGACCTGGGCTCCGGCGCCGTCCCTGGCGCCGCCATTTGCCCGGGGACGTGGCCTTCGGCCCCTCCCCGGGCGCCGCCATTTGGCCCCCGGGAGCTGGCCTCCGGCGTCGTCCCAGGCGCCGCCATTTGCCCGGGGACGTGGCCTCCGGCCCCTCCCCGGGCGCCGCCATTTTTCCGAGGACGTGGCCTCCGGCCCCTGCCCGAGCGCCGCCATTTGGCCCCCGGGATGTGGCCTCCGGCGTCGTCCCGGGCGCCGCCATTTGCCCGGGGATGTGGCCTCCGGCCCCACCCCGGGCGCCACCTTTTGGCTCCCGGAATCTGGCCTCTGGCGCCATCCCGGGCCTCGTCGCCCTTCTAAAGGTAAAGTCTTGAGTTGTTTTGTCACGTGCAGGTCACGCGAGGAGCGCCTCGGGAATCAGCGACCACCTGTCAAGCATCCAAGGCGTTTGACCGGGAGAAGGACGGTCCTACCCTTCAATCCGACGGTGGCTTCCGGGGTAGTTTAGGCTTTTTGCTTCTTTTTGGGGCTATAAATAGCCCTTGTACCCCTCTGTTGTAAAGGATCGGATCACTTTTAATGGAATAGCTAAACTCACAGGCGTGCTCTGGAAGCCTCTCCCCCGGAGAGAGCCTCCCCAGCCGACTCCGGTCGGGAGCGCGTCGATAGGACTAGGGCCCCCACCGGGACACGAACCTGTATAAATCCTCGTGTCATTTCTTGTGCTTGTCCGGCGGGGGAGGACCGGTCATCCGGTCAACCCGCGCCGCGTAATCTTCGCTAGGATCATTCTCAAAACCTGCTGGGGTATTCGCAATACCACGACAGTTGGCGCCATCCGTGGAGACTCGTGACAAGACGCCATGGCTCCCCCAAGATCAAGGGCTCGCACCCTTCCCGGTGACGCCGGTCTCGGAGACCCGGCGCCGCCTGTCCGGGACACTGCTGTCCCGCGCTTCCGTCCGGAGGCGGTTAGGCCCAAGTACCGCCTCCCTCCTTCCCTCTTAACTTAGGCGCTTCCACCTCCAGGTCGTTCCCGGTGACCGCGGGGACCTCGGCCGGGACCAGTCTCCCCCCGACGGCTCCCCCGGCTCCCCGGGACGCCCTGCTTGAGGCTCTCGTGGAGGGCCAGCTCCGCGCCCAGCGCTCTATCGATGAGCTGCTCAGTGTGTTGGAGCGGCCCCCGGCCCCCACATTTGCGTCGCACCCATATCCGGGGGCTATGCCTCCCTTTATGGGTTACCCGGCGGCCCCCCCCGGCCTCCGGGGGTTTGTCCACCCCGTATGACCCTGCCGGGGGGTTCCCTCCCCCTGCGGGATATACGTCTGGATCCTTCCCGGCACCCGGGCCCGTCCCGGTGCCGGGAGGCTACTTCATGCTAGGGCCCTTCGTGGCACCAGGGGGGTACCCCGTCCCAGGCCTATTCCCGGGGCCGGGAGCCCACTTTATGACGGGGATTTTCCGTTCGTCGGGAGCCAGCCCCGCCCCTCGCGTCGCGTTTACCACACCGAGGGCGGTCGACAGAGCAGCTCCCGCGCCTCAGTGAACTTCCCCCCACATGGGCTCCCCGGTCCCGGACGTCGCCGCGGGGGCTCCCCCCTCGCCGGTTCCGGATGTTAGAGGGGCTTCCCCCTTTCCGGTTCCGGTCGTTGCCACTGGGGCCCCCTGCACTTCGGTTCCAAACGTCGCCGTGGGCGCCCCCTCCCCGGTTCCGGATAATGCGGGGGCTTCCCCCTTTCCGGTCCCGGGGGTCGTCACAGGGGGCTCCCCCCAACCGGCTCCGGAAGCCTCCGGGCCGGTAGCTACAGTGCATGAGCTCCCTCCCTCGGCAGGACAGGTCCGTTTCGCCCGGGGGACGTCGAGCGAATGCATTCACCAGAGCGCGGGGAAGAACTTCCCCCTGGCCGCGGGCGCGGGGAGCCTCGCTCTCGCACCGGTCGGGGGAAGAGACCCGCTGAAGAGCCAACCTCTCCGGAGGAGAACCCGGACGTCCGAGAACTCAGTCCCGGTCTGGAGGAAAAGCGTTGCCACCGCCACCCTGGCGGACCTCTCGGACCGCTTCCAAACTCAGACAACGAAGGTCCCGTGAAGGAAGACAGCGACCGGAACTCTCCCCGGGAGGTGCAGGGGCCTAACCAGCCCCAGTGCCAAAGACTTCGCAGCATCCGGTGGCCGCGGCCCTACCGCACTCCACACATCGAGCACTATAACAGTGATGCAGACCCTTACGAGTTTGTGCAGGTCTACTCCACAGCCATCTCCGCGGCTGGGGGGGACGAGACCGTACAGTGCAACGTCTTCCCCCTCTACCTCTCCGGCATTGCCCGCTCCTGGTTCTACAACCTGAAGGCGGGCTCCATCAAGTCTTTCTCGCAGCTCAAGCAGGAGTTCTGTGCCAACTTCCAGGGGAACTACGTGCGTCCCCTGGACTCCTCGCAGCTGTACACTGTCCGGCAGAGGACTGGGGAGACCATCAGAAGCTTCTTCAAGCGCTTTGCTCAGGTGAAGAGCAAAGTGGCCCACGTCCCCAACTCTACGGTCATCGAAGCCTGCAAAAGCGGCATCCTCCCGGGGGAGCTCCACCGAAGGCTCTCCCGGAGCTGCCCCTCTTCCGCCGATGAGCTCTTCAACGTACTCGAAAAGTACACTCGGGAGGAGGAAGACGACATCTGGAAGAAGACCCAGGGGGCTCCCGCCCCTGTCGACCGGGGGGCCAGGGATCCCCCCAAACGCCCCAGACAGGGGGGGCGTAGCGAGCCACGGCCTCGGGACACCTTTGTCTTCGAGGGCGGAGGCGGCTCGCGCGACCCCCCGAGGGCCAGCCGCCCCTTCCCCAAACCGAAGGGCCATGGGGGAGAACAGTCTTCGCGCGGCCGGGAAGGCCCCGCGGGGAGAAGGCGGGAAGGACCGTGGTGCAGCTTCCACAGGTCCAATACCCACGCTACCCGAGACTGTAGCCAGCTGCTGCAGCACTTCGCGGACTTCCTCGACCAACGCGGGCAGGGGGGGGACTCCGGCCTCCTTGCCCCCTCGGCCAGCTGTTCCGGCCCTTCCCACTCCCGCGGGGGGTCAGCAGACGCAGGAAGGGCAGCCTTCAGAAGCTCTCCCCTTTCAAACTTCGCAGCGGCACATCAACGTCATCGTGGGAGGATCTGCCTCCGGGCGGGACTCTAAGCGCCAACGTAAGGAGTACGCGCGCGAGGTCAAGGTTGTGGGGGTGCTACACGCGTCCCCGCCACCTAAGTGGTCAGACGTCCCCCTCACCTTCACGGCAGAAGACGCGCGAGGGGTTCGCTTCCCCCACGACGACGCGCTTATTGTCTCCACGACCATCTACAACTGCCACCTGGCCCGCATCCTCGTGGACGGCGGGAGCTCCGCCGACGTCCTATTCCTGAAAGCCTTCAAAGAGATGCAGGTGGATGAGAAGCTCCTGCAGCCCGCTGTCAGGCCCCTGCAAGGTTTTGTCCCGGGGAAGGCGATCCACCCCGTGGGTAAGGTAGATCTCCCAATGACCTTCGGCACACCGGAGAACTACCGGACCGAGCTGGTCCGCTTCGACGTAGTGGACCTCCCCTCCTCCTACAACACGATTATGGGGAGGACTACAATCAACCGGCTGGGGGCTGCTACCCATCAAAACTACCTCTGCATGAAGATCCCCGGGCCGCATGGTGTGATCAATGGCCGGGGAGACCAAGACATGGCCCGTGCTCTATACGAGCGCGCTGCGGCCACAATCGGAAGCGTCAACGTCATAAAGACGCCCGGGGGGGAGGCTTCTCCCCCAGAACTAGACGCCGCTGCGCAACCGCCCGGGAGGCCCCTCCTCAAGCCGCGTCCGGAAGGGGGCCTCCGGAAGGTCCTGCTGTCCCCGGGCGACAAAGACAAAACCGTCCGGGTCGGGGCGGAGCTCCCCGATGTTTTTGCGTGGAAGCCCTCGGACATGCGGGGCGTCGCCGGGGAGGTCATTGAGCACAAGCTCACAGTGGCCCCCGGTCACCACCCGGTCAAACAGAAGGTGCGGAAACTCTCCCTCGAGCGCCAAGAGGCAATCAAGGTGGAGATCACCCGGCTCTGAGAGACGGGGTTCATTCGGGAGGTCTTGCACCCCGAGTGGCTCGCGAACCCCGTCCTCGTCAAGAAATCAACCGGCAGGAGGCGGATGTGCGTGGACTTCACCGACCTTAACCGCACCTGTCCCAAAGACAATTTCCCGCTCCCGCAGATTGATCAGCTCGTCAACTCCACTGCGGGATGCGAGCTCATGAGCTTCCTAGATGCCTACTCGGGCTACCATCAAGTCCGGATGGCGGAAGGGGACGAGGAAAAGACGAGTTTCATAACTCCCCTCGGAACCTTCTGCTACATCCATATGCCCTTCGGGCTCAAGAACGCGGGGGCGACCTTCCAGCGCCTCATGACGCTGGTTTTCAAAGATCAAGTTGACCGCAACGTCGAAGTCTATGTAGACGACGTGGTCGTCAAGAGTCCCCGCGCAGCCTCCCACATTGACGACCTGGCTGAAACCTTCCGCAACCTCCGCGCGTTCGGGCTCAAACTCAACCCGGAGAAGTGCGCCTTCGGGGTGCGCGGGGGGAAGCTCCTAGGTTTCCTCGTGTCCCAGCGGGGCATTGAGGCAAACCCCGAGAAGATCTGGGCTTTCCTAGATATGCCCCCATCGCGCTCCGTCAAGGATGTCCAGCGGCTCTCCGGCCGCCTAGCCGCGCTAAGCCGCCTCGTCTCCCGGTCGGGGGAGCGGGGCCTCCAGTTCTTCAAGATCCTCCGGGGGCTCGAGGGGTTCCGCTGGACCCCCGAGGCCCAGGAAGCCTTCAACAACCTCAAGAAATACCTCACGAGCCCTCCAATGCTCATGAGTCCATCTCCAGAAGAGCCCTTGCTCCTCTACCTCGCCGCGACCCCCGTCGCCGTCAGCGCTATCTTGGTGAAGGAGCAAGGGGGGCAGCAGCGTCCCGTGTACTACGTGAGCGAGGCCCTCCAAGGGGCCAAAACTCGGTACATGGAAATGGAGAAAATCTGCTACGCCCTCCTCATGGCGTCCCGGAAGCTTCGACATTACTTCCTGGGGCACCCCATCACCGTCCCGTCGTCCCTCCCCCTCGGGGAGGTACTACGGAACAAAGAAGCCACCGGCCGGATCGGGAAGTGGGGGGCTGAGCTCGCCCCCTTCTTCCTGTCCCTTACCGGCCGCTCCGCCATCAAGTTGCAGGTCCTCGCCGACTTCGTCGTAGAGTGGACTCCCGCCTCTGGGTCCGGGGACGAAGATCTCCCTGTGCCGCCCCTACGCAGTGATCATTGGACCCTCATGTTCGATGGGTCGCTGTGTCTCGCCGGGGCTGGTGCGGGAGTAGTCCTCCGGAGCCCCGAGGGGAAGGAACTTAAGTACGCCGCGCGGCTCGAGTTCCTCGCAACCAACAACGTCGCCGAATATGAGGCTTTGCTCCTCGGGATGCACCTCGCGCGCTCCCTGGGGATCCGGCGCCTCCTAGTCAAGGGAGATTCTCAGCTCGTAGTTTGCCAAATGGACAAGTCTTACCTGTGCCATGACGCAAACTTAAGTCTTTATTTGCAGGAAGTGCGGAAGATGGAGAGGCATTTCGACGGCCTCGAGGCCCGGCATATCCCGCGGAGGGACAATGACTGGGCCGACGCCTCGGCCCGGGCGGCAAGTGCCCGGGAATCGCTCCCCAAGGGGGCTTTTCTGGAAATCATCACGAAGCCCTCGGTGGCCTCCCGGGACACGGGCGACGAGCCTCATGTCCCTGAGGTCACTGAGATCGTCCGGACTCCGTCTTGGATGGACCCCCTCATCACCTTCATCAAGGGGGAGGGGGACCCTCCTAGTGAGACCGAGGCTAAATGCCTCCGGGCTAAATCCCGGGCATATCTCCTGCTGGAGGGGAGGCTGTACAAGCGGGGGGCTTCCGCCCTCTTGCGCTGCCTCCCCCGGCTGGAAGGACTTCAACTTCTCGAAGACATCCACGCGGGGAGCTGTGGTTCTCACCTAGCCCCGCGTGCCATCACGGCCAAGGCCCTCCGGCAGGGCTTCTACTGGCCCACGGTCATGCGCGACGCGCGAGACCTTGTCTCCGCGTGCGAGGCATGCCAGAAGATGGCCAAGGGCTCGAACCTCCCCCCTATAGCGCTGCAGACAATCCCCATCACTTGGCCCTTCGTGCGCTGGGGGATGGACCTCTTAGGGCCCTTCCCCCAGCGCCCGGAGGATACAAGTATGCGGTAGTCGCGGTCGACTATTTTACAAAGTGGGTTGAGGCGGAGCCTTTGGCCAGCATCACGTCCCGGGCCGTCCAGCGGTTTTTCTGGAAAAACGTCGTATGTCGTTTTGGTGTCCCCCGGGAAATCACCGTGGACAACGGGACCCAATTCGACTCGGCTTATTTCCGGGAATTCTGCGAAGGCCTGGGGCTCGTCATCCACTTCGCTTCAGTGGGCCATCCCCGGAGCAATGGGGCTCTCGAGAGGGTCAACGGCGTGATCCTACAGGGGTTGCGCCGGAGACTCGAGCAAACCGCTTCTAAGCGGGGTGCATGGGCAGAGGAGCTCCCTAGCATCCTTTGCTCCATGCGCACGACCCCGTCCTGGGCGACGGGGCGCAACCCCTTCTCACTGGTCTGCAGGGCGGAGGCAGTCCTCCCCCCAGAGATCGGCTTCCGGTCACTGCGGGTCGAGCTCCTGGAGGGAGCCACGCCCGCAGCGTACCAGGCCAACGAGGCCAACCAGCGCTTGGAGATCGACCTCGTGGAGGAGGAACGCGACCGAGCGCTCCTCCACCACGCCATCTACGAGCAAGAAATGGCGCGCGCGTACAATCAGCGCGTGCGCGAGAGGGCTTTCTGCCTTGGGGACCTTGTCCTCAAGCGCGTGACGGACCCCCAGGCCCAGGGTAAGCTCTCCCCCAAGTGGGAGGGCCCCTACAGGATCTCCGTGGTCCTGGGCTCGGGGGCCTACAAGCTCTCCAACCTTCAAGAGCAAGAGCTAAAGCACACATGGAACTTGCGTTTACTTCGCAAGTTCTATGTTTAGCCTTACGGGCCTGTCCCCTCCCCCGGAGCGTTCACGCCGGAGGGGGAGGAGGGACACTATATTTTCCTTCCCTTTCGCGACTTCGCAGGGGGAGGGCCTGTACTTCATTTTATTAACAATACATAGGTCTTGCTTTTCAAACTGTCTCATTGCAGGTTCTACTTATTACCGCCCCTAGCGGCGATGCCCTCCCCGCGAGGGCGCCCTCCCAGTGAGGATGCCCTCCCCATGAGGATGCCCTCCCCACGAGGAAGTGGGCCAGGCCCAGCAAGTCCCTCCTGTAGGGCGGCTTACGACCAGCCCTCGTGGACTGAGGGTGTAAGAGGCAACCCGGTAACAGTGGCCGTGGTAACAAGTCACTTTGGGAGACTAGTCCCCTGCCCAAACACTCAAGACCCGTCTTCGGGCACTTCCTCCTCCGGGAGTAGACGCTCTCCCCAGTGGGACGTCTAATGGCCTTCTTGGATCTATCTTCCTCCTACGGGAGTCGACGTTCGACGCTCTCCCCAGTGGGACGTCTAATGGCATTCTTGGATATTTGGTCCCCGGCGACCTTATTCCCGGCTCCCCGTTCTCACGGCGACCAGATGAATGCCTCCCGGCGACCTTATTCCCGGCTCCCCGTTCTCACGGCGACCGGATGAATGCCTCCCGGAGACCCTATTCCCGGCTCCCCGTTTTCATGGCGACCGGACGATTGTCTCCCGGAGAAGTCGCGGATTTCTCAGACATTTTCCTTCCCAGAGACCCCATTCCCGGCTCCCCGTTCTCACGGCAACCGGACGATTGTCTCCTAGGAAGCTCGCCTCCGGAAATCTCATTGGGTTTTCTTGGACGTTTCTTCCACCTGAGGCCTTATTCCCGGCTCCCCGTTCTCACGGTGACCGGACGATTCTCTCCCGGAAGGTCCTTTCCTTGGAAACCTCGTTTTAAAGTTTTTCTAACATAAAAATTCCTATGCTACAGGTTGTTTTCACCTCGGGGGCCTTGTTACCCCCACAGCGCCCAGAGCTACCCTCCGGCCCGCTGTGAGCGGGGGGGGGGGGGGGGGAATAAGGAACCCCCGGGTGTCGACCGCACCGCCCACGAGCAAACTTAGCTCATTCTAACCCGGGGGATTCTCTACGCCCTAAGGCTCCTACCCCTAATACTCTCGGAGGCTCTCCGCTAGCTCTCGGGTCAAGTCCCGGTACAATGCTTGCACGCGGCGCCGAGCGTCCCGGAGCACATCTTCGGGCCAGAACTCGTATCCCGCCGGTGGAAGTATCCGGAGGGGGGTATCATCCGGAACCCCGGTCGCGGAGGGGACAATTCGGCGCGATGATTGTCAAAGTTGTCCAAGTGCCACTCCGGACGCCACCTCCCGGAGACAAGGCTTAGCAAGATTAAAGCCGCTTGGGCGTCCCCGGGGAGCCCCCCCCGGACCTTCGCCCGGGAGCAACCTCCCGAGAACCCTGGTAACAAAACATTTAATTCAAAGACTTAGAAAAAATTCTAACTTCATTGCATTCAAAATATTTTTGTACAAGTGTCCGGGGCTTCTTCTAAGAAGCTACCGGGATCAAAATCCTAAGAAAACAAAAAAGGGCCCTAACTAAGACCCGGGGGGAGGCTCATACATGTTCATTGGCGTCCTCCCCCCGGGGGTTTCCCTCCGAGGCCGGGGCTAGGGCGTCCCCTGCCGGAGGCGTCAGAGCCGGGAATCTCGCCCGGATGATCTGGTCATAGAATCCTCCGGCTAGCTGCTCGACCTCCCGGCGCGAGGGCTCGAAGGAGTCCGGGAAGCTTCGGGGGATGCGGCCCCCGATCGCCCGAGCGCCGACCACCCAGAACTCGACAAGCCCCGCAGCGGCCGCGATGATGGGGATCGCTCGGCCCCGCGCCCGAGCGTCGGCAGCCTCCGGAATGGCGGAGACCTGTGCGTTGAGAAAACACACAGCCTCCGCTAGGGTCGCCGGCGGCACCTCCTTGCTCCCGGAGCCTAGGCTTACACTAAGGCTCTCGAGGGCCGAACGGACGGAGCGGCCTGCGTCCGCCACCACCCGGACGCTCGAGCCCTCGAGCTCTCGGAGCGCCTCCTCCCTCGCCTTGGCCTCCTCCCGGAGGCGGCCGTTGACAGCCTTGGAAATATGAACCTGGGCTCGGACCCGGGTCAGTTCCGCGAGGGCTTCATCGTGTTCCCGGAGGGCCTCCTCACGCTACCCTACGGAGGCCACGGCCTGGCCCTCCGCTTCCTTAAGCAGCCGGGCGACCTGTTGCTCAAGGCCCTAGGTAACAGTTGCCACCTACAAAATATATAGAGTTAGAAAAAACTCAAATGCAGGGAATGAATGAAGACACCATTGACTCGAGTTACCTGGGCCCCGAGGGACTGAAGCCCCTGGAAACGCTCATGGAGCATTCCCTCCGCGACGAAGGCCTGCACCTTCGGGGTGTGCAGGCCCTCCGCGTAGCGGGCGACTTCCCCCGCGGGAAGCAGAGGGGCCTCTCGCCCGTCGTCGGTGTCGCGGCCGGTGGGGGGTCCCCGGACCTGTGAGTCCGGTAACGCGGCCGGCGTCACCGGCGTCTTCGTGGCCGAGGAGGTCTCCTCCGAAGACAAGGCCGAGGAGCTTTGGGCTGGGGTCCCTGCCCGGGGGGGATCATCAGACCTTTCCCCGCCCCGGGCCGAAAGGTCCTCAGGGCCTCCTCCTCCGGAGGAACCTCGTAGACCGAGGGGCTTCCCCCCTCGTCCACCGGCCAAACTCGCGGAGGCGAGGCGTCCGCGAATCTGACTTCCAGCCTCTCCGGCTCCAAAGAAGCCAGAAGGGGTAGGAGGGGCTCCACCGAGGGTGGCGACGGGGCGTAGTTCGCCGAGTCGGACGCCGCCCCGCCCGCAGCCGCCTCCTTCCCCCGGGCCTCGACGGGGCTCTTCGGGGGAGGAGGTGTTGCTCCCTTCCGGGCGGGTGCCCGGGCACGCTCGGTCCCGGGGGTCTTGTCCCGGGGCTTCGCCGGTGTCACCGCCGGCGTCGACGACAGGCCGGGGGTCTTTTGGACCCTGGCCTTCTTGGGCTCCGAGCCCCCGGCCGCATCTTTCTCCCGTTTGTGCGACCAGGGGGTGGGGAGAGGCTTCCTCTCCGGCAGCTTTAGCCCGTAGGCCGCAGCATCCAAGTTCCGGGGAGGGCCCTCCCCGACAAGGCGCACGACGCGCTCGTGCTCGTCGGCGAAGTACCTCCCGAGGAGGTTAATTCTCCGCCTTCTCCCGCGCCGCCGGGTACGGCCGGACTGCAAGAGGTAAAGAGTTAGTCAAATTTTCAAAAATTCGTAAGTATAATGCAGCAGGTTCCCGGAGCTTACGTCACGTCACCGGCTTCACCGGGGGCCGCTGTTCCGGGCCCGTGCCGACTCCCCTCTTCCCGCGCGAGAAGGGGGAGATCCGGAGGAGAGCCATCTCCTCGGCGGCATCCCGCATTGAGCGGGTCTTCTTGGAGTGGACCACCCTGCCGGGGAGCTCGAACTCCTCGTCCGTCCACACCGGAGGCTTCGGCGCGGACAATCGGCTGTAGGTGGGGGGCTCCGGGGCGTACACCACCGCCTCGGCCCGGACCCGGAGGTAAAACCACCTCCGGACCCAGTCGCCCCAGTGGTCCTGGGAGGCCGCTGCCGGGTAGTCAGCCACCCGAGATGGCAGCATCTGTACCATCACCGAACCGAAGGGGGACTTGGGTCCCCCCTTCACCAGGTGGGAGCTCCGCGCCGCCGGTTCGTAGAAATACCGGAAGGCGCGAAGGGTGGGCTCCCGCCCGGTCACCGTCTCGAAAAGCCAGATGAAGAGGCCCATTCGGACGAGCGCGTTCGGGGTGAGGTGGTTGAGCGCCACCCCATACTCCTTTAGAAACTCCCGGAGCATGGGATGCACCGGGAGCCGAAGCCCCGCCTCCAGGAAGGCCTCGAAGGCCACGACCTCTCCAGGCCTGGGGCGGGGGGCTCCGTCTTTCTTCACGGGGACTCGGATGTCCCCGTCCGCGACGACGCCGCGTTCGACCAGGGACTCCGCGTCCTCGGCCGAGAACTCCGACGCCCAGAGGAAATCCGGAGGGATTTCCTCCGGGGGCACCTCCGTGGTCTTCGCTCGGGCCTTGGGTGCCATCAGGTTTGGCTTTCTTTTTCCGGTGGCTAACGTTTCAGGAGGCTACAACTAAAAGTTCCGGACGCCTGCTACCGGGAGAGGGCTACCGGGAGAGCAAAAATCGCTAAGGCCGAAAGTTTGGAATGAACTTTCGGGCCCCCTAAGGCCCTACTTATAGGGGCGGGATGTGCTCTAGATGGGCGCCACGTGGCACCCCGCGGAGCAATCTGGACCGTAGAAGTTCAAACCATGCGCGGGAAACGAAGGGACGGGCGCGCGAAATGAGGCACCGGTTCGAACCACGAGCGCATTTCTGTCGAAATGGCGCGGCCATAAGCATCCGGCATGGGAATCGAAGCGTCACGGTTCCGGTGGCTTGGTCCGGAGATTTTCCCGGTGACGTGTACCATACCCACCGGGGACTCGAGCATCGTCCCCGGGGGGCATGGGAGCTGCTGTTGGGGGAAATCTCCGCGGCGCTAAGTCCAGCTAAGCCGTGTCACATTTGCCCGGGGACGTGGCCTCCGGCCCCTCCCCGGGCGCCGCCTTTTGGCCCCCGGGACTTGGCCTCCGGCGCCCTCCCGGGCGCCGCCATTTGCCCGGGGACGTGGCCTCCGGCCCCTCCCCGGCGCCGCCATTTGCCCGAGGACGTGGCCTCCGGCCCCTGCCCGGGCGCCGCTATTTGGCCCCCGGGATCTGGCCTCCTGCGCCGTCCCGGGCACCGCCATTTTCCCGGGGACGTGGCCTCCGGCCCCTCCCCGGGCGCCGCCTTTTGGCTCCCGGGATCTGGCCTCCGGCGCCGTCCCGGGCCTCGTCGCCCTTCTACAGGTAAAGTCTTGAGTTGTTTCTCACGTGCAGGTCACGCGAGGAGCGCCTTGGGAATCAGCGACTACCTGTCAAGCATCCAAGGTGTTTGACCGGGAGAAGGACGGTGCTACCCTTCAATCCGACGGTGGCTTCCGGGGTAGTTTAGGCTTTTTGCTGCTTTTTGGGGCTATAAATAGCCCTTGTACCCCTCTGTTGTAAAGGATCGGATCACTTTTATTGGAATAGCTAAACTCACAGGCTTGCTCCGGAAGCCTCTCCCCCGGAGAGAGCCTCCCCAGCCGACTCCGGTCGGGAGCGCGTCGACAGGACTAGGGCCCCCACCGGGACCCGAACCTGTATAAATCCTCGTGTCATTTCTTGTGCTTGTCCGGCGGGGGAGGACCGGTCATCCGGTCAACCCGCGCCGTGTAATCTTCGCTAGGATCATTCTCAAAACTTGCTGGGGTATTCGTAATACCACGACAAAACCAATGTCATACTTTAGTTGCATGGCACGAACGTTCCATGGGCAATTTGGTGTTATGCAGGCTACGACATATAAGTTGGGGCTCGACTTGACAACCCTGTATTGCCGGTTTATTGCAAGAGACCATCTAGCCACAGCATTCTTCAGATTTTGTTTGCTCCAAAACTCCTACTCTAGTTGTATGCCATCCCGATCGAAAGACCACCTAGAATCCTGATTTGTTAGCAGCACAACGTGACCATAAGCAGAATGATCGAGCCACTGTTGCGGGGGACCAGGATTATCCTCATTAGTGCCATCAGATGCCTCTGAGTCTATCGAATCATCTTCATCAGACACTGATGGAAGGCCATCTAATACCTCACATACATAGATGTGAGTGTGGCAGAATAGATCTGACCACTCGCTAGCCCTGAAAATTGTTAGGCCAGACACACTGCTTGCATCACCTTCAAGGTCACATTGGCTGATTCTATGTTTCAAAACTGCACATATATCACAAACTGGCCAACCAGTCCCTTGTAGGGGTCTTTCACTCTTCGAACAAAAGTGTCGACGATTCGGACTCGGGGTCCTCAGCCGAACTTATGCAGAATTTGTAATTGTGAGACCTTTCAAGATGACCCTCCGGGAAGGTATGCCGAACAATGGTGAACAAGAGCACAGAGAAATTTATACAGGTTCGGGCCCTCGATGGTGGGAGTAAAAGCCCTACGTCCTGTTGGGATTTCAGTATATGAGATAAAGCTTTACAAACTAGCCGGGAGAAAACCTCACAGGTGAAAGTTTCCCCTATATAAGTGTACAAAAAGAAGCTATAGGAGACTTGTAAGTGTTGTCTAATCTAAGCCGTAGACTTGGCTGTTTGAGTGATCGAGATATCTTGTATCTTGATTATCTTTTGAGTCTGGTTCTTCCAAAATGTCTTGGATCCCCTGTTTGATGTACTTTGCCACCTTTTTATATTGGTCGAAAAGGTGCCATATGAAGAAAACTGCATCAAACGGTTGGATGCAGTTGTTGAAGAACCGTTATTAACTTCCACGGAGGTTATTAACACGTGTTAATCATGAATAACCGCATATAATAACCTCTGACGGTTGGTCTTCAACGTGGAGGAATCTTCGGGATGCCTAGAATATCCTGGTATGAAGATAACCGAACAAACTCCAAGCACCTTGGTCGAGAATGTTCTGACCGCGGAATATGGGCTGACCGCGCAACATCCCGATATTCAGTCCAGTCCACGTATAGCATACGAACTTCTAACCGCACAAAGCTGTAGGCCTGATCGCACAAAACCCGCGACCTGATCGCGTAAAGCTTGCGACCTCATGGTGATGCCCCTCAGAAATAGCTTGAGTTCGCATCGAACCAAATACATGTCTGGTTCGAACCTGTCTTGAACCAAAAATTTATTAGAAGTGACCCGGCTGTCAATCCTCGTCAGCTAGCCCCCAAATTCGAAGAAAACGAAGAGACGTGTTTACTTTGAATTTTAAAACCATGCATTGGATTTTTAACCCGATTCTTCAATTTTTCCATTTAGTAGCGGACTAAGTGAAAACGGTTGGTTTCCCAAGACGGGTTCTGACATTACGTGACGGGCAATGATAGCGCCGTAGAATTGTTTTTATCTCGAGGTAAAATTGTAAATGCTTTGACGAAACCCGAGGCGCCTGGAATGCAAACCGTCACCCAGGCGGCTATAAATACCAGGCTCTTGGATTTGTAAAACTCCACAATTTCCCTCCACGTCTAAGTCCTTTTCTTGTTATCCTGCCTCCTTCCTTTTCACATACTCCTCCCAATGGCAGATCATGAAATCATCGAGATTGAGAGCGATGAAGGGGAAATTGTCGAACAAAGGCCTCAAACGATTGAAGTCATGTCTCCCTTAAGGAAGAATCCCAAGGTCGACGAAGTATCTTCTAGTGGAACAAAGGTGAAGAATGTAGCAAGTTTCTTTCTTCCTTCAGTTCCTTTGACCCTCCCCATTCATGCCTCTCGGCAAGTTAGGCCTTTATCCTTTAGAGAAAGATCCCATCACATTCAATTCTCCCATTCTTTTGGGTGATCAACATCCTGGTCGGCAAGCGGTGACTATCCCTCGATCAAATGATCGCCATATTGGGTTGGCGAAGCAATCTTCTGATGGGAAGGTTGCTCTTCTACCATATGATGATCTTCCTCCCAAGATGGGTGTATTAACGGGTTATGCACCGGGACAGGTAACAATTCTTCTCCCTTTTTGCTGATAATTTTAGTTAGTATGACTAACTTTTGCAAAATGTAGGAGGTAGGAGGCTCCAGCGATCAGCCTTCTGCTGTTCCATCTCTTCCTTCCGGACAGACTCTTCTGGAAGAGAAGAATACCCTGGAGAAGAAGACCGAGGAGATGGCCTCGAAGATTCTGCGTTTAGCAGAATGTCTTGATCGATCCCGAGAAGAGGCACACCATTTCCGTCGAGAGAGGGACTTCGCTCAGCAACAGCGAGAACTCTCTGACTTGATTAGGGACAATAGTGCGTCTGTTGTTAGGGACGATATAGATAGACTTAGGGTAGTTGCTAGTTCCCTGGGGGTTGCCAGTGTAAATTCTACTGACAACAACATGTCCCTTGGGGAACTTTGTAAACTTCTTTCGGAGCAAGTCGATGTTTTGATCGACTGCATTCCTTTTGTATGTAAAGAATGTAAGAAATAAAAGTTTCTTATTTCTCATGAATATTCTTCACATCTTCTGTGCGAAAATATAGCCATAAACTTTACGTTCGCGACCATTCATACACAGGAAACTTTAGTTCTGCGATCAGAATCGCTTTTAAGAAAAAAGCACCGCGACCTGCCCTGATTCCGCGATCAGTTTCAGAGCTGCGGTCAGAACTAAAGTTCGACCAGAGTTGGGACTCGGTCAGGTTGTCACTTCGATTAGAATCGAAGTTTTAGCCTAAAACACGATTTCGATAAAACCATAACCCAATTAGAAACACTCCAGTACGTTAAAAATTGAGTTACATGATTTTTTCGAATAAAATGTTCAAAGTATAAAAAGGAAAAACGTCCTCTGAAAAGTACTGAAAATTTTTCAGTCCTTTTACACTTTCAGTTTCCAAAACAAAGAAGTCTTTTTGTTTCAGATCCGACGCCTGAGTACTTTATCGGGTCCATCAGAGACAGTATCCATTATGGGAAATGAATAAAGCATTCAATGGAACGTTTGAAATGAGCCGTTTACTCATTAATGCGTCGCCTTGGGTCTATAAAAAGAGCAGATGTCTTCTCAAAGAATCCACACAGCTAAAACCCTCATTATTCCCGCCGCTCAAAACCCTCATTTCCTTCAGCCTTCATCTTCCCCAAATCGCCAGCTTCCCCTTTGATTCTACACCAAAGATGGCGTCCTGGAGCAGATCCATCCACCATTCTGAGGAGAGCCTAATGGCGTTAGAGAAGGAGGAGATCCTTTTTCCGCGGCTGCTCATTAACTGGCGGCCTGCGGAGAAGGACCAAGAAACTCCAACTGTCCAAGAGGGCGAGTTGGTGATTTTTGAGGAGTATCTGTGTTGCGGGTTCCGATTCCCTGAGAGTCGGTTCCTTAAGGATGTCCTTGAACATTACGGGTGGGAACTGATCAACCTCCACCCCAACGCGATGCTGATCCTTGCAGTATTCCAGCATCTTTGTGAAGCCTTCGTCGGAATATATCCCAGCGTGGATCTTTTCCGACGATTCTACTTTTCGGCGTGGTCGAAGAGCACCAACGCCGCCGGATGCATCTACTTCCGGCTGAGGGATAAAAAGGAGTATCCCTCCCCACCCCTATGAGATTCTGTGCATGGGTGGCACCAAAGGTCGTTTTACTGCTCTCCACCATCCGAAAGCAGTTTATGGTTTGAAAACTCGAGACCAGAGAAGTCGAGCGAGTTAGACTTTCCTCCGGCGATGAACTCGGAGCTTTCAAAGCATGCCGAGGTGATTCTTCACTTGGTCAATCAAGGATTGACGGCTCGAGATATCATTCGAGACTTCGTGAAGAACCGGGTGAGTCCTCTGCGTGAAAGGGCTCATCCAGCGTGGGAGATTAGGTCCATGGCTGATAGCACCCTGGACTACAGCCAAGGTATTTCTTTCTTTGGTGCTGAACTTTCTTCTTTTTGAATTGTACAAATTCTGACTTGAGTTTGGGAACAGTTCTGCCTTCATCCGAGATTGAAAGGCGGACCAACTCCCTCCTGAGGGCCTACAACTCCGATGTAGAGGGCCCTAAGGGATCACCTCGTCCCCAAAGTCTGATTCACGCCGGCGACGACCTTAAACAGGAGCGTCGAAAGGTACATTCTCTATCTGGCCTCTATTCAAGATCTTATGCACGTCCTGTGTTAACATTTTCATCGAAAATGTGAATCAGCTCCTAGGAAGGTTTGCCGAGACGACTTTCCCAAGTGAGAACGTAGGTTCTCACGGGAAGCCGACGGTAAAAAACGTGAAGAAGGTCTCCCAAAGACCCAGGACAAAGAGTCCTGCCTCCAAGAAAGCCAGACTGAATCCTGGGGAAGGGTCTTCACGGAGCATTCCTTCTACCACAAGAAAGACAGCGGTAAGATATCGCATCCCTTCTGTTTTACCAAGCACAGATTGGGATTACTTCTTCGACGTACAGGGAGAGGGGAGCGAGGGGAAGAGGATGACGTTCCTCTGATCCTTCGAAGGAGGAAGATCGCGGATTTCCCATCCAGCGATGCCCCAAGCTGCCCCGTAGAGACCACTACTACCGAAGAGGTGGTCGTGGAAGATCCTGCGACCACCGAAAATCTTGTGGTCGCGGATGACCCTCCAATTCCTGAAGCCCCCGAGTCTTCAGGACTAGTTGTTTCCGTCCCTCTGGTCGAAAGGACGACCATGGTAAGGATTCCTCTCTGTCATTCTTTCTTCAATTCCTTCCGTACATTTCGACAAGTCAATGTTTATACAGAGAGAAGAGCTTCTCCCTGTGACTACCGTGAGTCCTAGGGAGGAAAATCCTCCTCCTCCGCGGACAGAGGGGGAGGTAGTTGAGCAAAGTCCGGCTGTGGTGGCTCCATCGACCCAAGAGTCGCCAAGGCCTTTGGATGTAGCCTCACCAGCCAGTACGGTAGCCCAGGTAAAGACCTTGCTTTTTGTCTCTATCTGTTCTTTAGAAATATGCTCATAGCTAAACATATCCAGGGGGGAGCTACCTTGTTTGTCATGAGGAAGGCAAGAACCGATGATGGTTCTTCTTCCCAAGGGGAACCTTCCCAGAAATCCCAGGAGCGCCAGAAATCCCAGGAGCGAATGGGATTTCAAATAAGGTAAGAACCTTAAATTTGGCAATAATCTTAAATAAAAACTGCTCAAATTGTCCTTCATGTCAGGCAAAGAAAGACGGCGCCCAGCTCTTCAATCGCCTCCGGAGAGGTTGAAGCCGCAGCTGGTGCAGGAGCTTCCAACGAAGAACGCTCCACCCCTGTGGTCCAGGAAGTCGTCCAGACCGCAGGGGAAAGAATAAATGTAGGGACCCAGTCACCACCGATGACTACTGGGGGTGGCGCCCAGCCGGCACTCCCACCAACTGTCCCTGTAGTGAGCGCGTCGGAGGCTCTAGCGAGGATTCCCGCTGAACTGAATGATGCTGTCTTACAAAAGTTTATGAAGGTATAATAAAACTCTTCTTTCGTGCCTGAATTGTACTTAGGACACCTTTGATCCTCTTCCTTTGCATCACAGGGGTTATCCTGGCTAACAGGCCAGTCGCATGCTGTGATGGCCAGTACAGAAGCCATTCAGAAAGAACGCGACAGCTTGCGCAGGTGAGGATCATTACCCTTTGGTTAGTATGGGTGCTTTTTGGTTGTGACTGCCTTGATTTCGCTGCAGAGAGGTTACATTTTTGAAGAGAGAGGTGGCCAAAATGAGGCTCAATTCAGTCTCGATGTTTAAGAAACAAGAGACCGAAATCAACAAACTTCGATCAGAAAATGCTGGTAAGCCAATTCCTGATTAAGAAGACTTGAATCCATAACATGCAAATAATCTCCTCTCTCTGTACAGCGCAAGCAGGTCGAATTACACAGCTTAGTCGGGACAAGGGGATTCTTGAATCCTCGATTCGCCACACCGATCGGGCGATCAAAGAGCTGAGCCTCCTGGTCTTCGAAAAACTGAAGGCCGTGGCTGATCTTCTGAAAACCGATGTGGTGGAACCAAAGACAGACAACCTCAGCGTAAGCGACTGGACATCGCTGCTCACTGCCAAGGCAGAATCACTGCTTGAGTATCTTCCTGGAGATGTACGGCGACGCGAAGAGATGATCAGAACCAGGGTTCGATCAGCCGCAGCAGCTGTACTCAGCCGGGTTCGACTTCACCATGGCCCAGATGCAGATCTGAGCACATTGGTGGGTCCGATTGAGGTCGAGAGTGAAGAGCTGCTCGATGCAGTCATAGAGGAAGCCAAGCCCCTAGTAGATAGACTCCTGACTGAGCTGGGGATCGAATGATCCTTATTTTTGTACTTAGAAACTTGTGTATAATGCAAATGTATGTAAAAAATTATTTTTGACAAGAAAATATATATTTCGTATTTTCGTAATATGAATTCTATATTATGAGCACATCTCCCCTAGCCCCCGCCTCTGCTATGAACACTAAAGCCTTGGTGTTATAAGCAGAGGAGAAAGTATAAGCGTAACGACCAGGGATATGCATATTAAACCAACGACCAGGATCAATATAACATCTAATCTTATTGCGAACTGGTAGCCACTCGGATGACCAAGGACTTATCAGATAACCCCGTATGCGTTGAGAAACGGCTTATTTAGGAATGACTTATCTGTAAGTGATCATGAGATCGACCAGCGAATCCGATTAGATTGTTGTAATGATCTGACCGTCGGCGATCAGCCCCCAGGTCGAATGCATATGATATGGGCTTAAAGAGAAAAACTCATTGTATGAAAGCAAAACATTTTTTGTTTTGGCAAAAGATGCTAATTGAACAGGAAAACAGTGATTGGAATACTTACACGTAAAACTTGCGAAGTTGATCGATGTTCCAAGTATTGGACAAAATCCGACCATCCTCCATAGCTAACCGCGCCGATCCTGTCCACGGCACTGAGACAACAGTATAAGGACCTTCCCATTTTGGGGAGAATTTGTTGCGATTAGACTGGTCTTGAATTTTCTGTAAAACCAAGTCGCCCACGTTGAGATCGCGTGGTCGCACCTTTTTACTGTGATACCTGCGTAAAGCTTGCAAGTATACCGCGGACATAACCAGGGTGCGATCACGTCGTTCTTCTAAGAGGATGAGATCTTGTGCCCGTTGTTCGGACTGATTAATCTGTTCGAACTGATCTGTCCGAATAGAACCAATACTTACTTCCATGGGCAATACCGCCTCGGCCCCATAGACCAAATGGAAGGGCGTCTCACCAGTGGCGCGACTAGAAGTAGTTCGTAATGCCCATAGAACAGTATAGAGCTCATCTGCCCAAGCCCCCGAGCGGGTCCTAAGGCGATCAAAAACGCGCTTTTTAATGCCTTGCAGTATTTGCCCATTGGCTCGTTCTACGGCACCATTGCTTTGTGGATGGGCCACAGAAGCAAAGCACACCTTGGTCCCAACCTGATCGCAGTAGTCCAGAAAAAGACCGCTGGCGAACTGAGAACCATTGTCTGTGATGAGACGGTTTGGAACACCAAATCGTGCCACAATGTTCTTATGGAAGAACTTTTGTGCGGCTGATGCAGTAATATTTCGTACCAGTTCGGCCTCAATCCACTTTGTAAATGTGTCAATGGCTACGAACAGAAACTTGTACCCATTGACCGCTTGTGGCATAGGACCGATGATATCCATTCCCCAGATCGCGAATGGCCATGCAAGAGGAATGGTTTGCAACGCATAGGCAGGTTGATGAACTTGCCTTGCGTGGAACTGACACTGGGGACACTTCTTGACCATATGTTTGGCATCATCAAGTGCCGAAGGCCAGTAGAATCCTTGTCGAAAAGCCTTTCCGACCAGTGTACGATATGACGAGTGCGCACCGCATACACCGTCATGTATTTCTCTCAAGAGGGACTTTCCTTCCTCCTGAGATATACAACGCATGAATACTCCTTGAGTACCCTTTCTGTACAAAATCCCATCTATGAGTTTGTACAGACGCGCTTTTCGAATTAACCGATCACTTTCGGTTTCGTCCTCGGGTAGGGTCCCATGTTCAAGATAGACTCTCAATGGATGAGCCCAATCTTGTTCCTGACCGAGGTTGGTAACGAAGGCTATTACCGGATCATCCTCGACCGAAGTCATGATCGAAGGATGGTCCAAGTGTTCAATGAACACTCCTGCCGGAGCGGATGAGCGTGAGGACCCAATTTTGGATAATTGGTCTGCGAGAATGTTGTCCTTTCGCGGGATGTATTGGACTTCGAAATGACTGAAGTGTTTTTCCAATCTCCTCACTTCCCCCAGGTAATGAGCCATTGTCTCATCGGAGGTGCTGTACTCCTTGTTTACCTGCTTTACGACCAGTTGTGAGTCTCCCCTCACCACTAATCGACGGACTCCGAGGGATTTTGCTGCCCGGAGCCCTGCAAGAAGACCTTCATACTCTGCTGCGTTGTTGGTTGCAACAAAGTGTAGTTGAATGACATACTTAAGCTGTTCGCCCTGGGGCGTAACTAAGACTATTCCAGCCCCCGAGTGTTGAAAACTACGGGAGCCGTCAAAGTACATTGTCCAATAATCGGGGCACTCCAGTTCCTCTGCCAACTGCACGGGTGGCTCAGGGTTGGTCCATTCGACCACAAAGTCGGCCAAAACCTGAGACTTGACTGCCGTGCGAGGGGTGAAATGGATCTCGAAGGCACCGAATTCGACCGCCCATTTGGCGATTCGACCAGATTTTTCTGGATTTCGGACAATATCCCCTAAAGGAAAAGAGGAGGGTACTGTGATCTTGTGTGCTTGAAAGTAATGTCGTAGCTTACGGGAAGCCATCAGTAGCGCGTAAAGTATCTTCTGGACTTCAGGGTAGCGCTCCTTAGGACCATGAAGTACTTCGCTCACATAGTAGACGGGTCTATGTATTCCTCCTCTATCCGCGATCAGAACGGCGCTGACCGCGTGTGGTGTGGCCGCCAGGTAAAGAAGCAACGGTTCTCCTTTGTCAGGAGACACCAATACTGGCAGACTGGATAGATATGTTTTTACCTCCTAGAATGCTTTTTCGGCCTCATCCGACCATGTAAAGTTGTGATGCTTCTGCAGGGCTTTGAAGAAAGGTAATCCCCTTTCGCCTAATCGTGATATAAAGCGACTGAAAGCCGCCATGCGACCAGCCAGGCGTTGAACATCCTTCATGGTCGAGGGCGACCTCATTTGTTCAATAGCCCTGATTTTCTCAGGATTAACTTCAATGCCCCTAGAACACACAAGGAAACCGAGGAGTTTTCCTGAAGAAACCCCGAAAGAGCATTTCTCCGGGTTTAACTTTATTCCAAAGTGATTCAAATTACAGAAGGTTTCAGTGAGATCGTCCAAATGAGACAATCTCTTGGCACTTTTTACAACCAAATCGTCTACATATGCTTCAAGATTACGCCCTATCTGGGAAAGAAAGGTCTTTTGCATCAAGCGCTGGTACGTGGAACCTGCGTTCTTGAGACCGAACGGCATTCTGACGTAGCAGTATGTGCCGAACGGGGTGATGAAGGCAGTTTTCTCTTCATCATCTTCTGCCATGCTAATTTGATGATATCCTGAGTAGGCATCCAGAAAACTCATCAGTTCGCAACCCGCAGTGGAGTCGACCAGCTGATCGATGCGGGGAAGGGGAAAGTCATCCTTCGGACAGGCAGAGTTGAGGCTAGTGTAGTCAACACACATGCGCCACTTGCCATTTGACTTGCGGACCATGACCGGATTGGCGAGCCAGTCCGGGTGATTCACTTCGCGGATAAACCCGGCTTGTAAGAGTTTGTCTAACTCTTCTCGGATGGCTTCCTGTCGGTCGGTGGCAAAACGCCTGAGCTTTTGCTTTATTGGTCGTTGTCCAGGTCGAATTGCTAACCTGTGCTCAATTACTTCCCTTGGGACACCGGGCATGTCGGACGGTTTCCACGCAAACACATCTGCGTTAGCCCGGAGGAAAGCAACAAGGTCGAGTTCCTATTTGTCATCCAGGGCTGACCCAACCCGAATTGTCTTGGATGGGTCATCTGGGTACAAAGGAACTTGTTTGAGTCTCTCATCTGGTCGAGGAGCAGCCCTGATCGCATCGGTGGCAACGGTGGTGACTTGAGCGTCCCGGAGGGGAAGTTGATTGACCATCTCCAAAGATAGCCGGTCGCACGTGAGCGCCACGTTGCGACTACCTCGGACCGAAATGACACCTTTGGGGCCAGGCAATTTCCCGCACTGATAAGCATAGTGCGTTGCCATCATGAACTTAACAAGAGTCGGCCTGCCAAAGTTGCATTATAAGCTGAATCACAATCGATTACATCGAAAGTAACCAATTCTGTTCGGAAGTTGTCTGGTTCTCCCAGAGTGACCGGGAGGACCACTTGTCCCAATGGCATCATGGAGGGGCCTGGGATTATCCCATAAAACGGATGAATTATGGGCTTGATCTTCGAACGAGGAATTTGCATCTCGTCGAGTGTCTTGACCAATAAAAGATCAAGGGAACTTCCCCCATCAATCAGGACCCTTTCGACTCTCGCGTTACTGATGATTGGGGTTATAACCAGAGGTAGCCTCAATGGTCGAGTTAGCCCCACAGGACAGTCAGCGCGATCGAACGTCAAAGGCATATCCGACCAACGGGGATATTGAGGTTCGCCAAGGGATGTCTCCGTTTGGTTAACCTCTCGGCAAAAGGTTTTAAACTGCCTTTTGGAAGTGAAAGAGGAGGAACCTCCGAAAATGACATTAACATGATTTTGAGGTACCTGGTAAGCCATTTCTTCGTCTCCGTCGACGTCTCTAATCCCGCACGCCTGCTCTTTAGGCGGTAAGGCTGGCATTGGCCCAGCTCCTTGGTAGAAATCATCCAGCTGTTTCAACCAACTCCTGCAGTTTTTGAGGTCGTGGCCTGCGGAGTTGTGGAGTGGACACCACCTCTTGCCCTCCTGCGGATTAGTTGATTTTTCTGGCTGGTCGGAATCCCGGCCACCAGAGGCAGTTTTACTTTTAAAAGAAGACTTATTACCTTTGGTCGAAGGTGGTTTCTCCGCGACTGCGACCTCACGGTACTGTCCAGAGCGGTTTCTCTTCGACTTTTTTGACTTCCCACCCGGTGAAGACTCCGGCTTTTTGCTTGAATCTTCTTTCCTGGCGTCCTTGAAGCCTGGTTGGGGCGGTAGGTCCCCCTTGTCAACCATTCGGTTCCATTCTACTGCCTCGGCTGCATCGGAATATCGATCAGCCATATCGAACAGATCGGCCACTGATCGAGGAGGGTGGATAAGCAAGTCTTCAGTGAATCTCCGGTATCGAACGGCATTCTTAAATGCCCTGATTACGGAGCCATCAGATATGTTCGGGATGGTATTTCTTACCCCGACAAACCTCTTGACAAACTGCCGAAGTGTTTCGGTCGAAGTTTGCCGCAGTCTATGCAGGTCGTCCTCCTTACCCGGCTTTTGGTAACAGTTTTGGAAATTGCTGAGGATGGCATCGCATAGCATTTCCCAATTGTAGATGGAACCCTCAGGCTGATTAAACAACCAGGTTCTAGCCGGTCCTGCGAGGACTGTTGGCAGGTAGTTGGCCATGACCTTGTCATCGCCTCCTGCTGCTTGGATGGCAGTAATATAGATCTGAAGGAACTCGGATGGGTTCTGAGTTCCATCAAACCTCTCAATGGCCCCTGGTCGAAACTTATCGGGCCAAACGACTGCTCGTAGGCCAGGCGAGAAAGCTTTGCAACCAACATAAGGACCGTGAACCGTCCTGTGACTTTCGGTTGGGTTTCGAGCAAACTCACGTAATGGCGAGGTTACTCGTGGTCCCAAACGAGAGTGAACGGGAACTCGATCCCTACTACGAGAGTCCTGCATTCGCCGGTAGTTGTCCTGTCAGGACGGTACAGGCGGCGGGTAACTCCGCCGGCCAGAGCCAAAATGAGGACCATCCCGTTCACGGGAATGTGTTACTGAGCGGGAAGAGGCTGTTGGGGTCGCCTCGGATGCGACCTCGTCCAGTCTTTCCGCCAGGATCCTAAAAAAGGCCGGTCTCTGCACATCTGTGACCGTAGGAGGAAAATTGCGCATGACTTCCGCGATAGATCGCAGTCGACCATGGGTACTTCTCCTAAGGGCACCAGGTGTTATTGTTTCTTCGTCCACTGGGAAATGCTCCGGTGGTAAAGAAGGAGTCTGGTCACGTCTACGACCATGCGACGGTCGAGAAGAACTCGGGGCAGCATCGTAACGAGCCTGCGCATCTTGAAGAGCCTCTAGGGCAGTTCTGCGTAGTTCGTTGTTCTGTTGCTCGAGATCTTGATCCTCCTTCTGTTTGCGATCTTGTTCTTCCCTGGCAGCCTGTTGATCGGGAGTTTCTTCCGACAACGCAGCAAACTGCCTAGGGAGTGAGGTCGCCGATGGGGAAAACATCTCGGTTTGTTCTGAGTTGGACTCGAAATCGAAGAGACGGTGGAGGTTATCAGGGTCGAACCTTCCTGGGCTAATTTCAGGGTCACCATCATATTTTCCCTCAGCGGGGTCGTATGACGGGCCGGATTCATCACCTAGCACATTAAGAACCTCTGTGGGTTCTCACCTTGTGCCAGTTACCTCCTGGTCGATTGACATGACTTGGAGAGATGATTCAACCTGTGGAAGATTCTGGCCTTCGACCTCTTCCATCGGAACAGGATCGCTTGGAGAAGGCATTGGTATATGGGCATAATCCTTGAGATCGAAATCATTCTCGGAATCATATGCTCCAGCCATGTTTCGGCGAACCTCCGAATTTCAATTAGGACGCCTTGAGAAAGGCCCCACGGTGGGCGCCAGCTGTCGACGATTTGGACTCGGGGTCCTCAGCCGAACTTATGCAGAATTTGTAATTGTGAGACCTTTCAAGATGACCCTCCGGGAAGGTATGCCGAACAATGGTGAACAAGAGCACAGAGAAATTTATACAGGTTCGGGCCCTCGATGGTGGGAGTAAAAGCCCTACGTCCTGTTGGGATTTCAGTATATGAGATAAAGCTTTACAAACTAGCCGGGAGAAAACCTCACAGGTGAAAGTTTCCCCTATATAAGTGTACAAAAAGAAGCTATAGGAGACTTGTAAGTGTTGTCTAATCTAAGCCGTAGACTTGGCTGTTTGAGTGATCGAGATATCTTGTATCTTGATTATCTTTTGAGTCTGGTTCTTCCAAAATGTCTTGGATCCCCTGTTTGATGTACTTTACCACCTTTTTATATTGGTCGAAAAGGTGCCATATGAAGAAAACTGCATCAAACGGTTGGATGCAGTTGTTGAAGAACCGTTATTAACTTCCACGGAGGTTATTAACACGTGTTAATCATGAATAACCGCATATAATAACCTCTGACGGTTGGTCTTCAACGTGGAGGAATCTTCGGGATGCCTGGAATATCCTGGTATGAAGATAACCGAACAAACTCCAAGCACCTTGGTCGAGAATGTTCTAACTGCGGAATATGGGCTGACCGCGCAATATCCCAGATATTCAGTCCAGTCCGCGTATAGCATACGAACTTCTGACCGCACAAAGCTGTCGGCCTGATCACACGAAACCCGCGACCTGATCGCGTAAAGCTTGCGACCTCATGGTGATGCCCCTCAGAAATAGCTTGAGTTCGCATCGAACCAAATACATGTCTGGTTCGAATCTGTCTTGAACCAAAAATTTATTAGAAGTGACCCGGGTGTCAATCCTCGTCAAAAAGTGCTCCACAATTTGTCCTCTTTGACTGCACACAGCATCCAGTACGGCATGTTGTCTGTCTCCCTCACGATCAGCCCTTCAATTAGAACTATTTTGTTGTGAGAGTTCTTTCTGAACAGATTCAAGATCCATAAATTCACGTCCAGAAATGATGTATTCTGTAAACTCAGCTTGCCCATCACATATTTGCAACGGCTCATCTGTACACACCGTTTTACCCCTCGTGAACTAAGCCATTGCCTTAAAATATGCAAAATTTTTCAGAGGGCTCACATTCCTAGGCACATTTAAGCCACATAAATAACACTATGTAAATTGTTGTACATTTTGAGATCTTGAAGCAAACTCCACATATGTGGATTATTATGTATGTTACACAAATTTGTCTTCGGAAACCAAATCAAATTTACTTGTCAAGCCTTGAAACCATACCTTACTCCGTTTTTGAAAATAGAATTTCCTAAATTATTGTAATTACCTGGTCACTACATTTTCTAGTTTTAGTAATTGCTATACATATTTTGCCTGCGATATTTTGAAACCTTGAATTATATTATAATTGCATAACAATGCTAAAAGTTCTCAACCAACCCCTACCATATGACCACTTTTCAAAAATTAGTCCATAGTTCAGTACATATTAGTCCTTTCTCCATATTTTATTCTATTGCAATGTAAAAGAAAATATTACGTAATGCACCTCTAACATACAACAAAGTATGGTTCGGTGCTAGTTTTTTTTTCCAAACTACACTAGTCATATTTTCTTCTATTTCCTATACCTAAATAAATTACTCTCTTAACAAATTACGATTTTATTATTTCACGCAAAATGAAACAAAAAATAATAACTTCACAAAACCTATATCTAAAAATGACCTAGTCGTACTATGTTCTAAATGTTTTAATCCGTTCACAATTTTTAATCTTTACAAAAAATACTCACTTAACTAAATATTTTCTTTTTCTTTTTTGCAATGTACGCCCAACCACATGCAACCATACAGTAGTGTCCAACAATAATTTTTTTCACACATATATGCAGTACACAACATAATTTTCCTTTTAATTTAAGACACATGCAAAAAAAATTAACTAATGGCTCAATCATATATTACCCTTCAACATGCTTATTATCATTAATGACATCATTACCATAGTCATTAACATAAATATTGTTGCATGCAAATCAAATTTATATTTTTTTGAAGAGCTTCCCTCAAACTATAATTTTTAAACTTGTGCAAACTGAAAATTATGGCTAAATATCAATATATTACAATTTAAAGTAAGCTCATATATGTACATGCAAAACTAATTATGACATTATTAGTTTGCCTTATTTGGGAACACATTTTTTTTCACCCTACCAACCATTACATTCACTGTTATTTTTTTCTCTGTTTCCAATGTACAAATATTATTCACACATAACATATGGTTGATACCACTAATGACATCATTAATATAGTCATTGATAAAATTATGATTGCATGTAAATGAAATTTACTTTGTTTTGAAGCTTTTCCTATGAAATTTTATTTCGATAATTGCACCAACTGAAAATTACGGCTATATATTAATACATTTCTATTTAAAGTAAGCTAGTATATGTACATACACAAAAAAAAATTTAATGGCATTATTAGTTTGCCTATTTTATTAACACATTTTTTCCGCCCTAGCAAACATTACATTCACTTTTTTTCTTTTTTTCAATGTACACCCAAAGTTTACACACATAATATATTGTTTGCACCACTAATGACATCATTAACATAGTCATTAAAAAAATATTTGTATGTAAATGAAATTTACCTTGTTTTGAAGCTATTCCCACGACTACAGAAAATTATGACTAAAAATTAATGTATTTCTAATCAAAGTATACTAATTACATATAAATTCAAAAAAAACATAATTCCTAATCATACACATACACATGCACAAAACCCTAATTCCTAAACATACACATACACATGCACATAACCCTCATTCCTAAACATACACATACACATGTACAAAACCCTAATGCCTACACATTACAAAGATTAAAATCCTAATTCTTCCATATTATTGCTAATGACATGATTAACAGAATATTTAACAAAATCATAATTTTATTTCAACAAAAAATTACCTCGATTTGAAGAGCTTGGAAGCCTTTACAAATTTGCTTCTTGCATCAAACCAATTTAACAGCTAGAATTTACTAGATCTAAAAAATAAAAATGAAGTAGATGGAGAGAGTGAGATCTACTGCTCTCGGGTGTGTGAGAGAAATGAGAGAAATGAGGGAAAGGGAGAGGGGAGAGGAGGGCCTGAGCTGGGATAAGTTGGGTACTCGACAAGTCACTTGTCGCATATTGGAATCATGACAAGTAATTTGTCGAGTGCCCAGCATTGATTAGTCATTTATTTTCAGTCGTAGCGGGACACATTAGCTGTCATGTCTTCAGGACTTGACAGGTTGACATGGCAGGTTAATTTTGCAAAAAAAAAACACAACTGTGGGTTATTTCTATAAATTATTTTACTTTGGGTTATTTTCAAAAAAAATTCTTGTTCTTTGTCTATGTAATTGCTTTTGTTAGCTTAAATTATACAACGCAATTATGACTGGGCACGCAAATTAATAAGAGGCTATAAGATTAAGGAACCAATTGGCTAAACTTTCTTTATTCATAGATGATTTAGAAAGGAGAGAGTTTAGTATAAGTGATTAACTGATTATTCATAAATAGTGGAGAACAAAACAAATAAGGTAAATATAGAAAAAAAAATGTCGTAAACAAGATTAAAATATGCTTATATTTTATAACGAATGCTATACACTGCATGAAAAATCACAAGTAGCTACAAAGGTTAATTGGACATTAAAGATTTCACTGCAACGCTAAACTTCGATTATATTATTATCTAGTAAAAAGGGGCGGTTTTAGAGGCATACGTGAATTTTGAGGCGTAAAAATTATTAGATTAATCAGGAAAATCTACATCATTTATTTGTGGGTCCAGGTTCAGATTATTATGGGGTTGATCTATTAGATAAGTTGTTAAGGACCTACAATGCATCCAAATCTGATTCTTATATACAAAGATTATGATAAATAAATTCAGTTTTTATTACATATCTATAAACTTAAATATTAATTTCAAAATTATTGTTGCAATTTCACCGGATTTTGTCTAATTTACTAAATAAGGGGAGAAGTTTCTTCCACTATTCTAAAAACAGTCTAAACAACTGCTTAAGTGGTCACATAATTGGTAAGCACACTTTTTCTACTTATCTTTTATATAAGCGATTACAATAAATTAAATTAATGTTTAAATGGGCCGTTTACCGCTTAATCGTTTAAGAGGTCGCATAAGCGGCTCAAATAGACCTAAATGTATTTAATTTTTATCCATTGTTTATTTTTTTTGGTTAAGTATAGTTGGAAGACTCTTAATATTTTTTGTAGCAATCATTAATATTACTTTTTTTTTTCTTTTTGATTTGCTTGAAAAATGATGTACAATACTATGAATATATTTTTTTATTAGTAAATATGTAGTCCACTTGCAAAACAGCGTAAGCACCTGTTTATTGTATAAGCACTTAGTGGAATAGTGGCTCACTTATCAGTTAGTATTTTTTAAATATTGGTCTCTTGAGGGCACTGCACTAGTAGAAGACAAAATGAGGCCTAACCTAAATGATTATTTGCTTCAAGACAGTGTATGCATGTTCTAGTGATAAACTGTGGAGATTTGGGGGGATCAGCTGGAAGATTTGGGTGGTAGGTACTAAAATGATTTGAACAAAAGAAACAAAAGAGATGACTGTAGGATCATATCTTTCTTGTTGCAGACAGAATAATTAACTTCCACACTTTGGTTGATTTGTACTAGCGAGTTGTTCAAGCGAACATCTCTTGAAACACAGCAAATTACATCTTATATATAAAAAAAATGATATAGGAGAAATCATGTTTATTGTAAGAGTTGCAAATTTCTATATTAACTGAAAAATTAGAAAAAAAAAAGAAAAGCTTAACCACCAAATATTAATAGTGTAGATTAATCTTATAAATTTTAAAAATCCCTATAGAATTCAACTTTAAATACGTTTAGAATTATATATAATTATACAAATTCGTAATATATACAATCCTTTTAGAAAGTTGAACTCTATGACCATACAACTCTGATAAGATCAATCAGACTATCTTTTAATCTTCATAATGGATAATGTCGTGGTATTGCGAATATCCCGGCAGGTTTTGTGGAAGATTCTAGCGAAGAAAATACGACGCGAGCTGACCGAGTGACCGATCCTCTCCCGTCAGGCAAACGCAGCGAATGACACGAAGATTTATACAGGTTCGGGCCTCAGTGGAGACTCTAGTCCTGTCGGCGTGCTCCCAACCGGAGTTGGCTAGGGGAGCTCTCTCGGGGGAGAGATGGCTCCGGGGCACACCTATGAGATTGTCTATTCCAAGTAATAATGAATTATTCTCCTACATGAGGTGTTACAAGGGCTTATATAGCCCCAAAAGACGCAAAAAGACTAGACTACCCTGCCTGCTACCGTTGGATCGAGGGGTAGCGACGTCTTTCTCCCGGCCAGGAACCTTGGATGCTTGACAGGTGTCTGCCGATTCCCGAGGCACTTCTCGCGTGACCCTCACGTGACCAGGGACCGGAGACCCCTGTCTCAGGAAGGATGGCAACGCCCGGCACAAGCCGCCGGGGGGCCTTATCTCCGGGCAAAAGGCGGCGCCCGGGACAAGCCACCGGAGGGCCTTGTCCCCGGGCAAAAGTGGCATGCCAAGCAACCGGGGGCCCTTGTCCCCGGGCAAATGGCGGTGCCCGGGACAAGCCACCGAGGGGTCTTGTCCCCGGGCAAATCGAACAGCCTCTTACTTGGTCTTAGTCTCGTCGAGATTTCCTCCAACAGCAGCCCCTCATGCCCTCCAGGGACGATGCTCGAGTCCCCGGAGGGGATGGGCCATGTCACCGGGGAAATCTCCGGGACAAGCCACCGGAGCCGTGACGCTTCGATTCCTACGCCGCGCGTTTATTACCGCGCCATCGTTCATTAAGGCTCGTCTCGATGGGAGCACGCCGTTTGGCCATAATGGCCGCTCGCGGTTCGAACCGGCGACGTCTCGTTTCGCGCACCCATCTCTTCGTTTCCCGCGCGCTGTTTGAATTGAACGGCGCGGATGCACCACGAAGGGCCACGTGGCACCCATCGGGGCCGCGTTTGGCCCCTATGTATAGGGCCTCGGGGTGCCCGGAGAAATCATTCCAAACTTCAAACCCTCAAACTCCCTTAGTGCCCTTAGCTCTTCCGGTAGCCCTCTTCCGGAAGCTCACTCCCGGAAGCTTAGCCTCCGGAACCCCTAAGCCCCCCTTTTTCCTAGAGCCTAAGCCACCGGAAAAATTAGATGGGACCCAAGGGCCGTACCAAGGCCGCGGAGGTGCCACCGGAGGAAGTCACTGCGGACTTCATCTGGGCCTCCGAGTTTACATCCGGGGACCTGGAGTCCCTGGTGGACCGGGTGGTGGTCGCAGATTGGGACGTCCGGATCCCCGCGAAGAAGGACGGAGCCTCCCCCCCCCCCCCCAAGGCTCGGGGAAGTGGTGGCCTTTGAGGCTTTCCTCGAGGCCGGGCTCCGGCTCTCGGTGCATCCATTGCTCCGGGAGTTTTTGAAGGAGTACGGGGTGGCCTTGAACCACCTGACGCCGAACGCGTTCGTCCGGATGGGCCTTTTCATTTGGCTCTTCGAGACAGCCACCGGACGGGAGCCCACGCTCCGGCTGTTCTGGTATTTCTACGAGCCGACGGCGAGGAGCTCCCACCTGGTGAAAGGAGGGCCAAAGTCTCCCTTCGGCTTGGTGATGATTCAGTTGCTGCCGTCCCAGGTAGGAGTACCCGGTGGCGGCCTCCCGGGACCACTGGGGGGATTGGATCCGGAGGTGGTTATACCTCCGGGTCCGGGAAGACGAGGTGGTGTACTCCCCGGAGGCCCCCTCCTACAGCCGGTCGTCCGCTCCTAAGCCCCCGGTGTGGACCGAGGAGGAGCTGAAGCTCCTCAGCAAGGTCGTGGGCTCCCGGGGCATCCGCTCTATGAGGGACGCCGCCGAGGAGTTAACGCTACTGAAGATCTCCCCCTTCTCGCACGGGAGGAGGGGGATCGGGATGTGCCTGGCCCAGCGGCCCCCGCAGAAGCCGGTGACCCGACGTAAGGTCCCGGTTACCTTGCTCGTTTTCTTTTCGCGTATTTTTCTGACTCTTACCTTTTGCAGTTTGGTCGTCCCCGACCGCCCGGGAGAAGGCGGAAAACCTCCTCGGGAGGTACTACACCGACGAGCACGACACATCGTGCGCATCATGCGGGAGGGCCCTCCCCAAAACCTAGTGGCTGAGGCCTTTGGGCTGAGGCTAGCAGCGAGAACGCCCCTCCCCACCCCCGGCTCCCACAAGAGGGGGAAGGAGGCCACCGGGGGCTCTGAGCCAAAATGGGCCAAGGCTCAGAAAGCCCCCGGTCCATCGACGACTCTGGGCTCCACGCCCGTGAAGGCCCGGGACGCAGCCCCCGGCTCAGGGCGTGCACAGGCGCCTCCCCGGCATGAAGCAATGATACCTCCTCTAGAGAACCCGGAGAGGCTCGGGGGAAGGGACCAGCCAACGACGGGGGGGCGTCCGATTCAGCCGATTATGCCCACTCGCTCCCTTCGGCGATAGCCCTCCCAGCGGCCCCGGCGCTACCGGAGCCGGAGAGGCCAGAGGTCCGATTCGGGGAGGCCTCCCCTCCACGCGTCGAATGGCCGGTAGATGAGGAGGGAAGCCCCTCGGTCTACGTGGCTCCCCCGGTGACGGAGGTCCCGGGGGCCCCACGGCCTGGAAAGGGGAAGGGGCTCCTGATCCCTCCCCGCGGGGGGACCCCCTCCGAAAGCTCGTTGCCCTCCTCCTCTTAGGCGGCCACTTCCTCGACGAAAAGGACGCCAGCCACTGCCACCCCGGTCCACATCGCCCCCAGACCTTTTGTGAGGGGGCCCGTCATCGGTCGCGATGGGTCCGGCACTAGGAGGTGGACCGGTACGCGGAGAGCCTGCAGACCTGGAAGGTCCAGGACTATGTGTCACAAGGGACGCTCCGCGAGCGCTTCGGGGAGCTTCAATCCCTCCAGATCTAGGTACTCTCCTGAGCCGGCGGATGGTTTCCTTCGTTGCCCCCAACTCAAATTTTTTCTAACTCTTGCGTTTGTAGGGGGCGGCCATCACCTGGGGGCTTGAAGCGCGCTTCAGCTGGGTGCTAAAGGACGTAGATGAGAAGGCCGCTACTTATTTGGAGCAGCGGGACGATGCCCTCTGGGAGCTGGCCCGGGTCCGGGCCCAGATCCACACCTCCGAGACCGCCAACGACCGGCTCTGGAGGGAGGCGAAGGCGAAGGAGGATGCCCTTCGGAAGCTTGAGGGCTCCAGCGTCCGGGCGGTGATGGACGCGGGCCGCTCTGTTGACTCGGCCCTCGAGGGGCTTGGAGTGAGCCTGGGCTCGGGGAGCAGCTCTGAGGCGGCCCCGGCGACTCTCACGGAGGCTGTGCGTTTTCTCAACGCACAAGTCTCTGTGATCCCAGAGGCCACTGATGCCCGGGCGCGAGGTCGGGCGATCCCGGTGGTGGCCGCTGCGGCCGAGCTCGTGGAGCACCGGGTGGTGGGCGCCCGGGCGATCGGGGGCCGAATCCCCCGGAGCTTCCCGGAATTCTTCAAGCCATCGTGGCGAGAAGTGGAGCAGCTCCCCGGCGGCTTCTATGACCGGATAATCCGGGTGAGATTCCCGGCGCCGACGCCTCCGGGAGCGGATGCTGCGGCTCCGGTGGGAGCCCCCCGGGGGGAGGACGCCAATGAAAAAGTATGAGCCTCCCCTCGGGCCTTTAGATAGGGCCATTTTTGTTTTTAGGCTTTTGCTTCCAGTAGCTTCTTAGAGGAAGCCGTGGACACTTGTATAAAAAACATTCTGATGCAATACAAATTGAATTTTTTGCTAAGTCTTTGAATGAAATGTACCAGGTCACCCGGGAGGTTACTCCCGGGCGAAGGTCCCGGAGAAACTCTCTGGGGGTGAGGCCTTTGAGCCCCGGCGGGTGTAACCCGGGGGATGCCCAGGCCGCCTTTATTTTGTTAAGTCTCTTCTCCGGGGAACACAACAGGGGCGTTTCCTGGGAGCCGATCCGATTGCAGTGGCATCCGGAGTGGAATGAGGACAACTTCAATAATCACCGCGCTGAACTATCCCCTGCGCGACCGGGGTCCCGGAGGGTTCCCCCGCTTCGAATACTTCCACCGGCGGGCTACGAATATTGGCCCGAAGACCTGCTCCGGGAGGCCCAGCGTCGCATACATGCTTGTACCGGGACCTGGCTCGGGAGATATCGGATGGTCTCCAGGATTATTAGGCATATGAACTTTCTGGGTTACCCCCCGGGTTGTATCGTATCTGATGTAATGATGCCCACCGGAGGAGGAAGATGTACTCCGGTTAAATGATCTTCAATAAAGCTAAGTTTGCTTGTGTACTTTGATTTCTTTAATAGAGCTAAGTTTGCTCGTGTATTTTGCATTCTTAGATGGTCCAGAACTGGGTGATTCCTGGGAGCTGCTTATGCCCCCCCTCCACAGCGGACTGGAAGGTAGCTCTGCGCGTTGTGGGGGTGACAAAGCTCCTGGGGTAAGGACCCTTCGCTTAAGAATTCAAGTTTTCTCAAGGTTATAAAAATTTCCGGGAATGATTTTTTGAAAGCCCCGGTGGGATCCTCCGGTTGCCGTAAGAACGGGGAGCTGGGGATGAGGTCTCTGGGGAAAGAACGTCCAAGAAAATCCGTAAAATTCCCGGGGAAAATTTTTCCGGGAATTCCGAAATTCCAAGAAATTCTCTCCGGGGTAAAAACCTTCCAGTCACCGTGAGAACGGGGAACCGGGTGAGTCTTCCGGGAGGCCCAATATCTCTAGGAATTTTCCTGGGAGAGAACCCTCCAGTCACCGTAAAAATGGGGAGCCGAGAACGAAATCTCCGGGGAAGAACATCCAAGAAAGTCCGAGGTGAAATTCCGAGGGATAGTTTTTCTGGGAGAAAACCCTCCGGTCATCGTGAAAATGGGGAGCCGAGAACGAGATCTCCAAGCAAGAATATCCGACAATTGCGTCTCACTGAGGAGACAATCGACTCCCGGGGGAGGATGCGCCCGATGACGGGTCTGAGTGTTTGAGTAGGGGACTAGTCTCCCAAATTGACTCGTTACCACGGTCCTTGAGGATCGGGTTGCCGTTTACACCCTCAATCCATGAGGGGTGATCGTAAGCCGCCCTACGGGAGTGGGACTCCCGTTGTAGGGACTTTTTGGGTCGTGATAGCCCACTTCCTCACGGGGAGGGCATCCTCGTTGAGAGGGCATCCTCACGGGGAGGGAATCGCCGTGAGAGACGATAATGTAAAAACCTGTATTGAGACAGGCTGAAGAAAAAGCCAGCTGTATTGATAATGAACCGAAGTACAACGCCTCCCCCCGCGAAATCGCGATAGGGGAGGGAACGATGAGTACAATGTTCCCCCTACCCCTCCGGCGTAATCGCTCCGGGGGAGGGGACGAGCCCGTAGGCTAGACGTAGAACTTCCGAAGTAAACGCACGTTCCACGTGTGCTTCAGCTCCTGCTCTTGAAGGTTGGAGAGCTTGTAAGCCCCCGAGCCCAGGACTGCCGAGATCTTGTAGGGGCCCTCCCACTTGGGGGAGAGCTTGCCCTGGGCTTTGGGGTCTGTGACACGTTTGAGGACAAGGTCCCCAAGTCAAAAAGCCCTCTCGCGCACGCGCTGGTTGTATGTGCGCGCTATTTCGCCCTCGTAGATGGCGTGACAAAGGAGCGCTCGGTCACGTTCTGTCGGGGGAAATCTCCGCGGGACTAAGTCCAGGTAAGTTGTGTCACGATTGCCCGGGGATCCGGCCTCCGGGGCCTCCCCGGGCACCGCCATTTGGCTCCCGGGACGTGGCCTCCGGTGCCCTCCCGCACGCCGCCATTTGGCCCCCGGGACGCAGCCTCCGGTGCCGTCCCAGGCGCCGCCATTTGCTCGGGGACGTGGCCTCCGGTCCCTCCCTGGGCGCCGCCTTTTGGCTCCCGGGACGTGGCCTCCGGTGCCGTCCCGGGCGCCGCCATTCGCCGCAGGGACGTGGCCTCCAGGGCCTCCCCGGGCGCCGCCTTTTGGCTCCCGGGACGCGGCCTCCGGTGCCGTCCCGGGCGCCGCCTTTTGGCTCCCGGGACGCGGCCTCCGGTGCCGTCCCGGGCACCGCCTTTTGGCTCCCGGGACGCGGCCTCCGGTGCCGTCCCGGGCGCCACGCCGCCATTTGCCCGGGGACGTGGCCTCCGGCCTCCCCGGGCGCCGCCTTTTGACCCCCGGGACGTGGCCTCCAGTGCCGCCCCGGGCGCCGCCATTTGCCTGGGGATCCGGCCCCCGGGACGTGGCCTCCGGGTACAATGCCCGTACGCGGCTCCGGTGACTTGGCCCGGAGATCTTCCCGGTGACCTGAACCATACCCACCGGAGACTTGAGCATCGTCCCCGGCGTGCATGGGGGGCTGCTGTTGGGGGAAATCTCCGCAGGACTAAGTCCAGGTAAGTTGTGTCACGATTGCCCGAGGATCCGGCCTCCGGGGCCTCCCCGGGCGCCGCCATTTGGCTCCCGGGACGCGGCCTCCGGTGCCCTCCCGGGTGCCGCCATTTGGCCCCCGGGACGCGGCCTCCGGTGCCGTCCCGGGCGCCGCCATTTGCCCGGGGACGTGGACTCCGGGGCCTCCCCGGGCGCCGCCTTTTGGCTCCCGGGACGCGGCCTCCGGTGCCGTCCCGGGCGCCGCCATTTGGCTCCCGGGACGCGGCCTCCGGTGCCGTCCCGGGCGCCGCCATTTGCCCGGGGACGTGGCATCCGGCCTCCGCGGGCGCCGCCTTTTGACCCCCGGGACGTGGCCTCCGGTGCCGCCCCGGGCGCCGCCATTTGCCCGGGGATCCGGCCTCCGGGGCCTCCCCGGGCGCCGCCTTTTGGCTCCTGGGACGTGGCCTCCGGCGCCGTCCCGGGCGCCGCCTTTGACCCGGCGACGTGGCCTCCGGGGCCTCCCCGGGCGCCGCCCTTTTGGCCCCAGGGATGTGGCCTCCGGCGCAGTCCCGGGCCTCATCGTCCTCCTGAAGGTAAAGTCTCGAACTGTTTGTCACGTGCAGGTCACGCGAGGAGCGCCTCGGGAACTAGCGACCACCTGTCAAGCATCCAAGGCGTTTGACCGGGAGAAGGACGGTCCTACCCTTCAATCCGACGGTGGCTTCCGGGGTAGTTTAGGTTTTTTGCTTCTTTTTGGGGCTATAAATAGCCCTTGTACCCCTATGTTGTAAAGGATCGGTTCTTTTATTGGAATAGCTAAACTCACAGACGTGCTCCGAAAGCCTCTCCCCCGGAGAGAGCCTCCCCAGCCGACTCCGGTCGGGAGCGCGTCGACAGGACTAGGGCCCCCACCGGGACCCGAACCTGTATAAACCCGTGTGTCATTTTTTGTGCTTGTCCGGCGGGGGAGGACCAGCCATCCGGTCAACCCGCACCGCGTAATCTTCGCTAGGATCATTCTCAAAACCTGCCGGGGTATTCGCAATACGACGACACGTTCCTCCTCCACGAGATCGGCCTCCAGTTGTTGATTTGCCTCGTTGGCTTGGTACGCCGCGGTTGTAGCTCCGTCTAAGAGCTCGACCCGCAGCAACCGAAAGCTAATCTCCGGGGGGAGGACTGCCTTAGCCCCGTATACCAGAGAGAAGGGAGTACGTCCCGTCGCCCGGCTCAGAGTCGTGCGCATAGAGCAAAGGATGCTAGGGAGCTCCTCTGCCCATGCACCCGGCTTCGAAGCGGCTTTCTCGGGCCGTCGGCGTAACCCTTGTAGGATTACGCCGTTGACCCTTTCAACGGCCCCGTTGCTCTGGGGATGAGCTACCGAGGCGAAGTGGATGGTGAGCCCCAAGCCTTCGCAGAATTCTCAAAAATATGCCGAGTCGAATTGGGTCCCATTATCGACAGTGATTTCTTGGGGGACGCCGAAGTGTTATACGATATTTTTTCAAAAAAACCGCTGTACTGCCCGGGACATGATGCTGGCCAAAGGTTCAGCCTCTACCCAGTTAGTAAAGTAGTCGACCGCGATCACCGCATACTTGTAGCCCCCGGGCGCTGGGGGGAAGGGGCCTAGGAGGTCCATCCCCCAGTGTGCGAAGGGCCAAGTGATGGGATAGTCTGCAGTGCTACGGGGGGGAGGTTCGAACCCTTGGTCATCTTGTGATAGGCCTCGCACGCGGAGACAAGATCTCGCGCGTCACGAATCACCGTGGGCCAATAGAAACCCTGGCGAAGGGCCTTGGCCGCCATGGCACGCTGGGCCAGAGGAGACTTCCCGTGTAAATATTCTCAAGAAGCCGAAGCCCCTCCGGTCGTGGAAGGCAGCGGAGCAAGGCGGAAGCCCCTTGCTTGTAGAGCTTCCCCTCCAACAGGAGGTATGCCCGTGCTTTGGCCCAGAGGTGCTTAGCCTCTGTCTCGTTGGGAGGGTCCCCCTCCCCCTTGATGAAGGAGACAAGGGGGTCCATCCAAGACGAAGCCCGGGTGATTTCGGCGACTTCCGGGACGCAGGACTCGTCACCCGCATCCGGGGAGGTCATCGAGGGCTTCGCAATAATCTCCAGGAAGGCCCCTTTGGGGAGCAGTTCCCAGGCGCTGGCTGCCCGGGCTAGGGCGTCGGCCCGGTCGTTGTCCCTTCACGGGATGTGCGGAGCCTCTAAGCCGTTGAAGTGCTTCTCCATCTTGCGCACTTCCTGCAAGTAAAGGCTCAAGTTTGCGTCATGGCACAAGTAGGACTTGTCCATTTGGCAAACTACGAGCTGGGAGTCCCCTTTCACTAGGAGGCGTCGAATCCCCAGGGAGCGCGCAAGGCGCAACCCGAGGAGCAAAGCCTTGTATTCAGCGACATTGTTCGTGGCAGGGAACTTGAGCCGCGCCGCGTACTCGAGTTCCCTCCCCTCGGGGCTCCGGAGGACTACTCCCGCACCAGCCCCGGTGAGACACAGGGAACCATCGAACATGAGTGTCCAATGGTGGCTACGTTGGGGCAGCGCGGGGAGGTCTTCATCCCCGGGCCCAGAGGCAGGAGTCCATTCTGCCACGAAGTCGGCGAGGACCTGTGACTTGATGGCGGAGCGCCCCGTAAGGGAAAGGGAAAAGGGGGTGAGCTCGGCCCCCCACTTCCCTATCCGGCCGGTGGCTTCTTTGTTTCGGAGCACCTCCCCCAAGGGGAGGGATGACGGGACGATGATGGGGTGTCCCAGGAAGTAATGGCAAAGCTTCTGGGACACCATCAGGAGGGCGTAGCAGATCTTCTCCATCTCCGTGTACCGAGTTTTGGCCCTTTGGAGGGCTTCGCTCACGTAGTACACGGGATGCTGCTGCCCGTCTTGCTCCTTTACCAATACCGCGCTTACAGCAACTGGGGTCGCGGCGAGGTAACGGAGCAAGGGCTCCTTCGGAAACAGGCTCACGAGCATTGGGGTGCTCGTGAGATATCTCTTCAAATCATCGAAGGCTTCTTGGGCTTCGGGGGTCCACCAGAACCCCTCGAGCCCCCGAAGGATTTTGAAGAATTGGAGGCCGCGTTCCCCCGAATGCGAGACAAAGCGGCTCAGCGCGGCTAAGCGACCAGTGAGCCGTTGAACGTCCTCGACAGAGCGCGGCGGGGGCATGTCCAGCAATGCCCGGATCTTCTCGGGGTTTGCCTCTATGCCCCACTGGGACACAAGGAAGCCCAGGAGCTTCCCCCCGCTCAGGCCGAAGGAACATTTCTCTGGGTTGAGCTTCAACCCATACGCGCGGAGGTTGCGGAAGGTCTCCGCTAAATCATCAACGTGAACAGTCGCGCGGGGACTTTTGACGACCGTGTCGTCGACGTAGACTTCGACGTTGCGACCGATTTGGTCCTTGAAGACCAGTGTCGTGAGCCGCTGGAAGGTCGCTCCAGCGTTCTTCAGCCCAAAGGGCATGTGGATGTAGCAGAAGGTTCCGAGGGGAGTTATGAAACTCGTCTTTTTCTCGTCCCCTTCCGCCATTCGGACTTGGTGATAGCTCGAGTATGCGTCCAAGAAGCTCATCAACTCGCACCCCGCGGTCGAGTCGACCAATTGGTCAATTCGCAGGAGCGGGAAGTTATCCTTGGGGCAAGCACGGTTGAGGTCAGTGAAGTCCACGCACATCCGCCACTTGCCGTTTGAGTTCTTTACGAGGATGGGGTTCGCAAGCCATTCGGAGTACAAGACCTCCCGAATGAACCCCGCCTCTCGGAGTCGGGCAATCTCTACCTTGATCACCTCTTGGCGTTCAAGGGAGAGTTTCCTCAGCTTCTGCTTGATCGGGGGGTGACTGGGGGTCACCATGAGCTTGTGCTCGATGACATCCTGGGTGACGCCTCGCATGTCGGAGGGCTTCCACGCAAAAACGTCAGAGTTTTGGCGCAAGAAAGCCGTGAGTTGCTCCGCGTGCTCTTCTTGGAGATCCGCCACGATCCTAACGGTTTTGTCCCCGTTGCCCGGGGATAGTGGGATCTTCCGGAGGTCCCCCTCCGGGAGTGGCTTGGGAAGGGGCCTCCCGGAAGGTATCACCGCGGCGTCTGACTCCAGGGGGGACGCCTCGCCCCTGGGATTTTGATGATGTTGATGCTCCCGATAGGTGCGGTGGCGCGCTCGTATAGAGCGCAGGCCACATCTTGATCTACCCAGGCGGTGATCACGCCATGAGGCCCAGGGATCTTCACGTAGAGATAGTTCTGGTGGATCGCGGCCCCCAAGCGGTTGATTGTGGTCCTCCCCATGATCGCGTTGTAAGAAGAGGGGAGGTCTACCACATCAAACCGGACCATCTCTGTCTGGTAATTGTCCCGGGTGCCGAAGGTCATGGGAAGATCCACCTTTCCCACAGGGTGGATCGCCTTCCCCGGGACGAATCCTTGCAAAGGCCCTGCTGCGGGCTGCAAGAGCTTCTCGTCCACCTGCATCTCCCTAAACGCCTTTAGGTAGAGGACGTCGGCGGAGCTCCCGCCATCCATGAGGATGTGGGCCAGATGACAGTTGTAGATGGTGGAAGAGACGATGAGCTCATCGTCATGGGGGAAGCGAACCCCACGCGCGTCTTCTGCCGTGAAGGTGAGGGGGACGTCCGACCACTTGGGTGGTGGGGACGTATGCAGCACCCCCACCACCTTCACTTCGCACGTGTACTCCTTGCACTGACGCTTAGAGTCCCGCCCGGAAGCGGACCCTCCTGTGATGACGTTGACACGCAACTGGGAGGTTTGGAAGGGGAGAGTTTCTGATGGCTCCCCCTCCTGCGTTCGTCCCTGCTGTCCCCCCTTGGGAGCAGGAAGGGCCGGTAAGGCCGACTGAGGGAGCAAGGAGGCCGGAGTTCCCCCCCTGCCCATGCTGGTCGAGGAATGTAGCGAATTGTTGAAGCAGTTGATGGCACTCTCGGGTGGCAAGGGTATTAGACCTGTGGAAGCTGCACGGTTGACAAGTGTCACAGAAAGCTGCACGGTCGACAAGCATGAATTTGGGGTTTTAACAGGTGTTTTGATTGTTTTATATTTTGTACTAGATTTTTGGAATGTTCCAACATTCATATCTTTTAAAAAAATTATAACTTAGATTGACAATTCATTTTGACCATTTAAACTATGATGTCAAAACAATAAGATCGTCATTAATCAGAGTTGTATATCTCAAAACGACCAGCACAATTTAATCTAGAAAACAATGCATTTACTAAAATAAATAATATAACACGTTGAAAAAATAAAGGTGTTAGTACATGTTTGCTATGGGTTCAGACGACCCCCCTTATGCCCTTGGCTATCTCTCTTAAAAGGCGACGACAAATATGGATCAGGTGGCACATTCAATCGCCACCCAGCCGCGGCAGAAGGACCATGCCGGTTAGTATTTGCATGGCCCTGAGGTGGCTATGTTTGTCGATGATTCGAACTCTGGTCTTTAGTCGAACTTACGTAAATATTAAGGAAGAATATGAAGCCAATCTAAGGTGTAGTGCAAGTAAATTTCAGTATCTATGTCAAAGGAAGAGAGGAATTTATACAGGTTCGGGTCCTCTGATGGTGAGTAATAACCCTACTTCCTATTGCGATTTTACTATGTACATTGAGGATTAGAAGAAGAGAACGAAGGATGTTCTTAGATGGATTAAGAACAATCTTGTACTCTTTAACTTACAGTCAATGTTGATCCACTGTGTCTAGTTCTAAAGTATTATGTCTTGAATCTCTTGCTTGGTCCCCTGATCTCTCCCAGTGATCCCCCTTTTATAGCTCGTTGCCAGTCGTCAGTTACGGGATTGAAGGGTCATTGAGAGGCAGATGTGCACCGGCCATAATGTGCAACTATGTCCGGTCTTGATTGTAGTTTTATTTTCTTGACGGTTATAGAGAATTTAAAGAGCTAAATTATCCAGATGGCAGTAGTGCTAAAACAGGCTCAACTACTATATATGATTGAATGAGGCTAACCATGTAACTGTTGGATGTTTTAACTCTTTAGAAAGCCATGGTCACGTATTAACTGTGACAATACACAGCTATCTTTATGTACTCCACGTCCTTGGCGACCACGGGAAAATATTTCCATGTCGAGGGTATTCGCGGGAATGTGAGACTATGGTCTCTGCGATTTTGGTATTGTGGATATCTAGAGACTATAATCCCAGCGACATCACAATTTGAGACCATGGAATAGGCTATGTCCAGAATATCTTGGACTATTCTATTTTCTCTCTCTTGAGTACCTAAGATCATAGAGAGATAAAAATCTCATTCTGTAGCCATTACGACTATAGAACGGCAATGGTGACTAACTCGGGTCATAATCCTTGTCAGTGTCGGTGGAGGGGATCTTCGATCTCACTCGACGCTAACTCATTTGGTGGGTACGTAGTACTAATGCGCATGAGGGTTTCGTATCCCTAGTATGCTCGAGACCTAGTCCTCGTTGTCTCGCTAATGTGCTACCCACTCAGCCCCATCCCCCTGCAAAGTGTACAAGTCAGGATTGCCATGTTGATACATCTGGTTGTGGACTGGCTCCCCCCAAGGTACTATGTGTCCCTGAACCATCTGCTCAATACAAATCTAGTCCCAAGACTCATCAGCCGCAAGCCGCTCCACCAACGCCCTACTCGCAGAGTCCTGGGCTTGATAGATGTCGTCCTCATCGTCAGAGTCATCTGAAGCGGGAGTGTGATGTCTCGATGAGCCTCCTATCTGTAGATCTCCGCGTCGAGCAGTGTGCATCGATGATGAATGACAAATCTGAGATAGGCCAGCGGACATACCCGGTACGTCACTCCCCAAGTCGATGATGTGCCGCGCTGACTGGGTTGTGCCGACGAAGTGCTCTGTCGAGCACCACTCAGGTTAGGCCTAGTTGACATCGGGCTAGATGGTCGGGCCCCTCTTTGGTGTGGAATAGATGTGTCTGTATTTCGACCACAGCTCAATTCAGAGACAAGTCCTCATGCTCCAATGTTGATGGAATGTAGAGCGCCACGTAGCTCCATCTGACATTGTTGTCCTCCTCGAGTAAGGCTGGACAACAGGTAATGCTTCTGCCTCTCGATGGCCACCGCTATGTTAACCTGTACATGCGAAATTATTGCAGGAACTCTGGTGATCTTGGTGGATCTTAGGTCAAGCTCGGAAAGGATTCGCGACCTTGGAAAGGGTTCACGACCATGGGAAGGATTCGATCTCTAGTCGACTTGTATTCCGATCAATATATATATAACTGGGTTCTATCTGTTTAGGTTTAGTTAGTTGTCTGAGTCTAATACATTTAGGTTATTGAGTCTGATACGCATTCATACGATTGGACTATAAACACTTTGTAATTAGTCTAGTTTAGATTATTGAATAGTCATTGAACTTATTTGAGTCTTAGACACATAGTTCATCGATGTATGCAAGTGCGTCCTAACGTTCGACATATACAAGATCCCTCTTTTCAATAAAGAGTTGTGCTATATTTTGAACTGTGTTTTGATCAACCTTGGTTTCGGTAATTCCGAGTAAGATTTTGTTATTCGCATATTAGCATCTGATCAAGTATAGTCGAAACCTGTCTATACTTCAATCGGAGCAAATCAGTATCTCGTCGAGTATAGCCAAAACTTGGTCTATACCTTAATCAGATCAAGTTGGTATCAGAGCAAGTCTAGTCCAAAACTTGTTCTAGGTCTTAATCTGATCAAGTTGGTATCAGAGCAACTATCCTGTCCTATGGATGGTGAAGACTTGCCAAGGTTACAAAACCTTCGGCAAAATTCCACAAAAAGCACTTGCAACCAAAGGCGATCATTCGACAGTTCCTACAGTCGCGTCTCCGAAGATGTCTGACGATACCTCCATTAATTCAAGCTAACCTAGCCGAACAAGTGGCTAAGCTCTCCGCCGACATGGATACCGTACTTGCTTGGATTAAGTTGTAGGCCAGGGCGGTACCTACTGAAGTTGATGCTTCAAAAGGCTAGGTTAAGGGTGTGAAGATTGGTGAAGACTTGCGCAACCCAGACGAAGATGAAGACGAAAACGACCATAAGGCCAACGACCTCGCCAACACCTCCTTAGCTGTCGAATCTTTTAAGGTTGAAGCTAAGGTTGACATAACCATATACGATGGGGTGATTGATGCCGAGAAACTGGATTCTTAGATCGACCAACTTAAGACCTACTTTGACCTACAGAGGGTTCAATAGTGCTCAAAAGGTGAAGTTTGCACCTTTGAAGATGAAGGACCAAACCAAGACATGATGGAAGGCTCTTGTGGCTAGTGGTGAAACTGACAACCTTGCGTGGGGTCAGTTCAAACGACTCCTATGACAAGAATTCTACCCGATGGGTTATGATAGAGAAACGCAGTCCCGATCTTTCGATGAAAGATGTAAATTTTGATTGAGGAGGAGTAGACGTTAGCGACCCGACTACAACTGTCCAGGACGTTGCACCTTAGCAATCGATACACCAACTCCAAAGTGTTATTGATCTTGCCGGGGCACGATCAACCTACCCACGAGGGGCTTTTTCCCTGCAAGAAATCGAAGAACGTGCAAGAACAAGATGAACAAGCAACTCAATTGCGAATATAGATTAAGGTCCAAATCTAAGAACACAATATGGCGGGGTTCCGAAGATGAGTAAAACGGGCGGTCTAGCTGACACACGCGATTACAAGATGAAGTAGCAAAGGCTAACTTTAATCTAACAAAACCCAATACAAAATGGTGTAGGACCCCTCCTTATAAAGGGATTCAAGTTGGTGCTACAGTACGCATCCACATACAATGTATTCTTCGAGTGCAAGAAAGCTACTTTGCAAAATATCAAGCCGTCTTCCTAAACTTCTGTTCACACTACTTTGAAAAGTATCAAGCCGTTTTCCTAAACTTCTATTCACACTAGACAGATTTTTTTGGAGGCCGAACTGTAGATGTACTGGTGCTCCTTCTTGGGTCTTGTGCTCGTGCTCGAACTATAGATGTACTTGTATTCTTTTGTTGCAAAGAGGCTAGGTGGTAGCCAAGAAGCTAGGTGGCAATCATAATAGACTATTAGAGAATTCAAGTGGAAATTGGATTCTTCTTCATGCTTTTCAAGTGGAATTTGAATTCCTCATCATGCTTTTCGAATGGAAATTGAATTCCTCATCCTTATTTCTTTTTCTCAATTTTCATACTCAACTTCTTATCTTCCTACTTATAGTTTCTTGACTCCATTTCCTTGCTGGTCCACACCCATACTCCTAAGCATAAGAATATCACAAGGTAGCGTCCCATTCTCCAAAGTATAATTGCAAGAACAGATGAACGAGCTCACCTGGTAATTTAACTGGCGTGCACGAGCTCGAGTGATTGGACCTTCTGGTGTCAAGGTGGTGAAGTGTGTGTATCCATTGAGGTGATGTCCTCATCATCCTCCCCTTCTTGCATTTGAGTTTTCCTCGACTCAAGCTCATCCTCTTCTCCCAAGTAAGGCTTCAAATCTCCAATGTTAAAAGTGGGACTAACCCCAAAATCTGCAGGCAACTCAAGCTTATATGTATTATCATTAATCTTTTCTAACACTTTGAAAGGACCATCAGCTCTAGTCATTAACTTTGACTTACTTAACATAGGAAATCGATCTTTTCTCAAATGCAACCAAACTAAATCTCCAGGTTCAAAAGTTAATTATATGCTTCCTCCCCTTACTACCAGCAAGTTTATATTTAGCATTCATGCGCTTTATGTTTTCTTTAGTTGTTTCATGCATTTTCAGCATCAAATTAGCACGTTGTTTAGCATCAAAATTCAACTTCTCCGAAGATGGAAGAGGTAACAAATCAATAGGAGCACGAGGCACAAAACCATAGACAATCTCAAAAGGGCACATCTTAGTAGTAGAATGCAGTGAACGATTATAAGCAAACTCAACATGAGGCAAGCATTCTTCCCACATTTTTTGTTCTTTTTCAAAACAGCCCTAAGCATGGTAGATAAAGTTCTATTGACAACTTCAGTTTGTCCATCAGTTTGGGGATGACAAGTAGTAGAAAATAAAAACTTAGTCCCCAATTTAGCCCATAAAGTTCTCCAACAGTGGCTAAGGAATTTAGTGTCACGATCTGAAACTATTGTCTTTGGCACACCATGCAAGCGAATAATTTCACGAAAGAACAAATCAACAATGTTGGTAGCATCATCACTTTTATGACAAGGGGTGAAGTGTGCCATCTTAGAAAATCTATCCACAACAACAAAGATGCTATCCCTCCCCTTCTTTGTTCTAGGAAGGCCTAAAACAAAGTCCATAGAAATATCTTCCCAAGGTATGCTAGGAATAGGTAGAGGCATATACAAACCATGAGGATTAAGTCGTGACTTAGCTTTTTTGACATGTAGTGCAGCGAGCAACGTATCGTTCCATGTCCCTTCTCATCCTTGGCCAAAAGAAATGACCAGCAAGTATGCCCTCCGTCTTCTTCACACCAAAGTGTCCCATCAACCCGCCTCCATGTGCTTCCTATAACAGTAACAAACGAACAGAGCTAGCTGGAATGCATAGCTTGTTAGCTCTAAACACACACCCATCATTGAGGACAAATTTGTTTCATGTTTTTCCCTCTTTACAATTCAGCAACACATCTTTAAAATCATCATCATGCACATATTGCTTTTTAATCGTCTCTAATCCAAAGATTTTGAAATCAAGTCGTGAAAGCATGGTGTATCTCCTAGAGAAAGCATCAGCAATAACATTATCCTTTCCCTTCTTGTGTTTTATAACATAAGGAAAAGATTCAATGAATTCAACCCACTTTGCATGTCTACGATTCAATTTACCTTGACTTCGCATATGCTTTAATGATTCATGATCAGAATGTATGACGAATTCTTTGGGCCATAAATATTGCTGCCATGTTTCTAAAGTTCGAACTAGAGCATATAATTCCTTATCATAAGTAGAATAGTTCAAACTAGGCCCACTCAACTTCTCACTAAAATATGCAACAGGTTTTCCTTCTTGCAACAACACGCTACCCAAACCAATTCCACTAGCATCACATTCTAGTTCAAAAGTCTTAGAAAATTCTAGAAGTTGGAGTAGTGGTGCATGTGTTAACTTATCTTTCAACGTGTTGAAGGTGTTCTCTTGTGCATCGCTCCAAGCAAATGGCACACCCTTTTTGATGAGCTCATTCAATGGTGCATCGATGGTGCTGAAATCCTTCACGAAGCGACGGTAGAATCCAGCAGGTCCTAGAAAATTTCACACCTGTGTGACTGTGTTAGGAGTCGGCCAACTCTGTATTGCCTCAACTTTGGCTTGATCAACTTCAATTCCCTGTGGAGTAACAACATAGCCAAGAAAAGAGACTCGATCAGTGCAAAAGGTGCACTTCTCAAGGTTACCAAACAAGCATGCATCACGTAAAGCATCAAAAACATCACGTAAATGGTCAAGGTGTTCCTCTAATGATTTGCTATATATCAAAATGTCTTCAAAATATACCACCACAAATCTACCAATGAAAGCACGCAAAACTTCATTCATTAATCTCATGAAGGTGCTAGGTGCATTAGTTAAACCAAAAGGCATTACTAACCATTCATATAGACCGAACTTAGTTTTAAATGCTGTTTTTCATTCATCTCCTAACTTCATGCGAATCTGGTGGTACCCACTATGCAAATCAACTTTAGAGAACACTGTAGAGCCACTTAATTCATCAAGCATATCATCTAATCTAGGAATAGGATGACGATATCTAATGATGATATTATTGATTGCTCTACAATCCACACACATGCGCCACGATCCATCTTTCTTAGGCACTAAAATGACCGGAACAGCACAAGGACTAAAAGACTCACGCACATACCCTTTTTCAAGCAATTCTTGAACTTGGCGTTGTATTTCCTTCGCTTCTTCTAGATTGGTTCTGTATGGTGCACGATTGGGCAAAGATGCCCCGGGAATGAGGTCAATTTGGTGCTCAATCCCTCGAATTGGTGGCAGCCCCGGTGGTACGTCCTTTGGAAAGACATCAGTGTACTCCTGCAAAAGGTTAGTGACAGCAGAAGGCAAAGAAGAAGATATATCCTCAAATGAAAACAAAGCTTCTTTGCAAACCAGTGCATAGCAAATAGAATTACTAGCATCCAGCTCATTTACATCATATTTGGTAGCAAGAAACAAGCACCTTTCAATTTAATCTCATTTTTCTTCTCACAAATAGGTATAGATTTGTTCTTTTTATGTTGCTCAAGTCCCTTTGCTACAATCTGATTTTCACTCTTAGCATGCTCCCAATTTTTCTCTTTAATAGCTCTAGCAATCTCATCTTTTAAAATAGCTTCAGGAGACATTGGATGTAACACAATTTTCTTCTCTTTATGCACAAAAGAATATTGATTGGTTCTACCATGATACAAAGAATCTTTATCATATTGCCATGGTCTACCTAACAACATAGAGCATGCTTGCATAGGTACGACATCGCAATCAACAAAATCATGGTAAGAACCAAGAGCAAAATGTATTCTCACAAATCGTATTACCTTTAGTTTGCCACTGTTGTTGAACCATTGAATGTAATATGGTTGAGGGTGCGGTTTGGTGTTCAATGCAAGCTTCTCAACCATATCGAAGCTTGCGAGGTTGTTGCAGATCCCTCCGTCAATAATCACACGGCATGAACGCTCCTTGATCACACACTTAGTTTGAAACAAAATGTGTTGCTGATTTTGCTCCGCCTTCTCCACTTGTGCACTCAACACATGCTGCACAATGAGACTCTCATAATGTTCCGCTTCTTCAGCGTCAATGTGCTCTTCTTCTTGATCCTGCTCATCTCCACTCCCTGCATGGTCAGCTGCAAGCATAGCATAGGTATCTTTATCCAAATCACTAGCAGAAGAAAACTCACCATCCACTAGTACAGAAAAGCTTTCTTCTATCGGTAAAAAAAACCCTTCTACTATCGGTTTTCGTACCGATAGAGATAGACACGATAGAACAAGACAGAACATTTTCTATCGGTAAATAACCGACAGAAAAAATTAAAAATTCTATCGGCATGTTGGGAGTGTACCGATAGAAAACCCGTCGTAGTCTGACCATTAATGGTGGGAAAAATACCCATATTCTAACGGTTAATTACATGATTACCGACAGGAAAATATTACTTTTCTATCGGCACCTTATGATTGTACCGATAGAAAACCCGTTGTCGTCTAACGTTTAGCGTTGGGAAAAATACCCATATTCTAACGGTTAATTATAAGTTTACCGACAGAAAAAAGTGTAGCACTCTGTCGGTTGGAAATGACATTATCGATAGAAAAAATCTTAGTACTCTCTCGGTTGTGTATGAGTTCACCGGCAGGAAAAATCACACTCTTCTAACGGTTAATTATAGGTTTACCGATAGAAAAAACCACAGTAGTCTCTCGGTTGTGGATGAGTTCACCGGCAGGAAAAGTCACACTATTCTGACGGTTAATTTCAAGTTTACCGATAGAAAAATGGGTAGTAGTCTCTCGGTTGTGGATGAGTTTACCGATAGAAAATTTGTAGTGGTCTGTCGGCTATGAATGAATTTACCGATAGAACATTCACATATACAATACGTTTACATTTACAATACAGTACATTCACATATACAGTACAGATGCAATACATTATAGATTGGATACACAATACAGTACAGATGCAAAGAAGGGTAAATTCACAGAACAGATTGAGACATTAGACAGTTATTCACATTTATTCACATATATATGGACAAATACAAATTTCAATCCAATGTAGACATTTATTGACATATATATTTATTCACATGTATATAAACAGTCTATGCACAGAGTACACGAAAAAGAGAAAATTATCATGGCGGATGGTTGGGCATAACTTCCTCCATGACATATTGAGCCCAGATTTGTCGAAGATCTCTAATCTTTGCATTTTCGTATGAGTCTTTCGACATGGCAATCTGCAAGCATGTGTGAATACTTAGTAACTAACTTCCTAATTTAGAACGTGACACCCAATTTTCAAATTTGAGTTAGCTATCGATGCTTACCTGGGGGAATTGGGCAAAGTTTGTCTGCACTAGGTCGTACATGTAGCGCAACACATAACACCCGCATTCCCACGATTGCGGCTGCTGATGGCACTGAGATAATTGCATATGCGAAGACATGTTAGCTATTGTTTCCATAAACTAATTAAGCATAAACAAAAAGTCTCGTGAGTACCTCATATTCTTTCCAAGCTAGTAAGGAGCCCTGCGGTGCGGCATGCCTCCCTCCAGCGGACACATATTTATCAAAAGCCCTGGATTTCAGTTAGTATTGCCGGTTAATGTATTATCATTAGCTAGTGAGGTGAAAATTGAAATCAAACATATAAGTTACTTACGCCTCCATATTCCCCTTGACCACATATTCGATCGATAATCTGTCACGCATTGAATCGAGGTAGTACACCTCGTTCCTCGGCGGACAGATCACGATGAGGATCCAGTGGCCCCTGCATTGTATGTAAAAGAGGACCGCTAGCTCAAAGTATATCTCAGGTGTAACATACAAGATCGAGTTAATTAGTACAAAATGCACTAACCTTTGGTGGTACGGCACCAGAATGAACTCCCTGTCCTGCTGTGCCATCAGCGCCTTGGATATGTACTGCTCAGCGTGCGCGGCGTCGTGCTCTAGCATCGTGGGGCTTATTTTCTCTGGGTCGAGGAAACCCACCTTGTCACACGCAGCCTCCGATGCTAGCCTGTACATGCACCTGCATGCAAAGGACGACATTAGTATTGCACAGAAAGTTACTACATTTCAAATGAACTACAACAATGCAGAGTTAGCAAACAGAGTTAGAAAGCAGCAATACATAGCATCAGCAAACTCACAGGACTCCAGTCCGTATGATGGACATATCGAGCTCCCGCCAGTTGTAGAGGTCGAACAGATCCTCGTGTGCCACGGATATACTCCCGGGCTCACGGTGGAACTGCCCAGGCCTATAGGGAACTAAGAAGTTCAGATTGCGCCGAGCTCGGTGTAGGTACCACTCTTGGAGGTCTCTGGTTGATCGATCCAATTTGCGCAAAGCTGCCTCCGACAGGCCACTTCAATTAATGAGCACGTATGTTAGATTATGCAAGTTGAGTGTACCGAGTAGGATGTAATCTAAAATGTGTAGGATTTACCGGTTGTATTACACGACACTTCTTGGGCCACTGTACGTAGGAGCCCACTGCCTCAGCAAGTGTCTGCAGTTCCTCTGTTGGGAGTGGCAACGGAGAATCGTTGTAGCCCGGCATGGCCATGTCCACCTGTACCTTTGCGAAACCCAACCGCAGAGGTACACAGTGGACCCAGACATCCGGCGCAGACGGATATACGAAGCTGTGTCCAACCACTTCCTGCCTGGCGCCTACGTGATTCTGTAGGATGCAGCCCTCCAGCCTCTGCAAATTTGTAACAATTAAAATAGGTTAGCGAAACAACTCTAACAGAATGGGAGTGGCATCAACTTAAGTGCACAGATGAAGGCTTGCAGTACCTCAAGTAGATCCACTAGATCCGCGAGTACCTTCGAAGCGCAACTGCTTACCCGACCCCGCGGGGTACCGTCGTCCTGGGGATCCGCATCTGCACTCTTGGCCAGCAATGCTTCTCTCAACCGTGCAAACTCTTCCCTCATTTGTGCGACCTCGGACTGCACCTCAGACTGTACCTCAGCCCGTATCTCAGCCCGCATCTCCGCCCGTATCTCCTCCCGTACCTCAGCCCGTATCTTATCGGAGAGGTCAGCTTCCTTTTCCTTCCAGGAGCGGGCCTTCTTCCTCGGTGGAGCCGGATCTACGAAACAACACAATGGCTCCCACGGCCCGTGTCCGCCCGGGATGCTCCTTATTTCCTAGAGCCCGAGTGAGGATGTCGTTCTCCCTCTGCGGGGTAAACAATCCCTCCGCTACCTCCTTCTCAAAAGAGATCTGTTACATTTAAAGGTACCTTGTGAGACAAATTGCCTTATATACACTTGTGTGCACACAGTTTACGAGGTTAGCCAACTTACCATTCGCCTCACAACGTCGGCGTCCCCAGGGGTTGCGAACTGCACAGACCCCGTGGACGACACGGACCCCCTCCCCCTCCACCATCGCTTGCACCTCTCATCCCGGATCTCAGAGAGCGGCAACTCAGGGGTGTCGATGACAGGATTTTGCTTGTCTTCCTTCTTCCACTGCTCCTCCTTCCCCGCATAGCCCCGGGATCCGAGCCGATGCGGGTGGTCGTTCCTCTTCTGGATCGCCCTATTCTTCTCGCTAAGGGCCTTGAACTCTGTCGGGGGAAATCTCCGCGGGACTAAGTGCAGGTAAGTTGTGTCACGATTGCCCGGGGATCCGGCCTCCAGGGCCTCCCCGGGCGCCGCCATTTGGCTCCCGGGACGTGGCCTCCGGTGCCCTCCCGGGCGCCGCCATTTGGCCCCAGGGACGCGGCCTCCGGTGCCGTCCCGGGCGCCGCCATTTGCCCGGGGACGGGGCCTCCGGTCCCTCCCCGGGCGCCGCCTTTTGGCTCCCGGGATGCGGCCTCCGGTGCCGTCCCGGGCGCCGCCATTTGCCCGAGGACGTGGCCCCCGGTCCCTCCCCGGGTGTAACACCCCAGTTTTTGACTATCTTTTCTGCTTACGAATCAGCATACCTTCTTTGGAAACCCTGATATTTTAACCCTATCTTGATCTTGGGTATGCCACTACCCTAACCCAAAAAGTTGGCTGCTAAACTTCATTGACCAGATCGTTTTCACATTTCAGTCCAAAGGTGTTTCAATTTAGTCCTTTTCAGAAGTTTCAGAAAACCCAAAAAGGCTAAAAGTCCCAGATCACCTCAAAATCCAAATCTGATCAAGTGATAACCTTTCTTTCATTTTTCTGAACATTTTTCCCTTCTGGAAGAATTCCAGAATCTCGACCAAAACCCTAGTTTTAGCCTCGACAAAAGTTCAAACCCTATTTACCCTAATTACCCTGTTTTCGAATTTTGTCAAAACCACCAGATGTTATCGGATTTCATCATTTTTCCTGCTAGATGAGTCCAAGATATTTAGTAGCACTCATCTGCAAAATCAGAATTCAAATCGGCCCTTCAGATCTTCAAAATTGCAATTAGGCCCAAACTCCCAAGCCAAAACCTTCACAGATCAGTCCAAATTGTTGCAAATAGGTCCAAAGTTCACAACCAGGTCCCTGTGAAGTTTTCAACCAGCAACCGCCAATTTGCCGCGCCGTTGAGCTCGTCGCCGGCGAAGCCCCTCGCGCTGCCACCTCACGGCCACGTAGCCCCCAGCCGTGCGCACCTGTACCGCCACCGTGGAGCGCTCAAGCCCCACCGTGCCATCGTCTTCCTCGCGCGCGCGTGCTGCTGCTGCTGCTGCTGCTGCCAGGAGCTTTATGCCACTTGGCTGCCATCCCGAAGATCTTCGCCACCACCTCCTGACCGAATCCTGCTTCCCCGCGATTCACCGCCTCTGGCAGAGCCCCGCCGTGTCCCGAAATACCTCGATGACCGTCCCGGCGTCAGAAGAGGATCTCCCCGGCGATTGCTGCTGCTCCCGAGAGCTTCACCCACGGCTATAAAAGCCCCATCCCTTGCCCAGCATTGCCTCACACCACCTGCATTGTAAGCTTTAGCTTCCCTCACCCGAGAGCATCCGAGTTCTTCAGCGCCGCCGCGAAGCTCATCTTCCCCGGCGAGCAACCGTTGAAGCTCACGGCGCCAGCCTCGCCCGAAGCTTCCCCCTCCAAACCAACGCCACCAGTAAGCTCCCTACACCTCTCTCTACGTTTCATAGCCGTTAATTGGTCCCCGGCGCACCTCAACGCCGGCAATCACCGGAAAACTTAAAAACCCCTGTTCCCGCAATGCCTAGCGATTTAGCCCGAATTGGCCTTCGTACCAGTGATAGGAATTGACCAGTGCACCCATTTGAGCAAGCCTGTAGGCTTAGATTTCAAATTTGAGCAACAGTCATGGCTTTTCCGGAGTTTGCGCGCCACCAGTGAGCTGGTCCTCGTCGCCAAGCTTCTCCGGCCACCCTCCGGCCGATTCAACCCCACAAATAGATCCCTCACCTCACCCTCTCACTCCCTGAGCAAGGAATCGAGCTCAAACCCTTTAGAACAGAAACGCCCAATCTGGAGGTTGTCTTCTCCAGCGCCGGTCGCCAGAATTTATCCCCGGCCGATCTAGCCTCGCTCACCTTGTCATTTAGATAGATCTCAATCCCCTGAGTAATTTTGTCTACTAGCCCGACCTCTGAATCGACCTGAATCAAAAGTTATAGCCATGCCAAGGTTGCTGTCCAGTGGCTCAATTCATGTTCAGGCCACCGTGTTTGCTCACCGGATTTGGCCACCCTCCGGCCACTTTCAGCCCTTGAGCCTGTTGAGAGTTTTGTAGCTGACATCAATGCCTAAACCCTAGACAAAGTTGTACATCAATTGGAGCTCTGAGTCAAAAGTTATGCAATGCCCTAGTTTCTGGCCATGTCAAACACTATGTCAGTGCATGTCCACCTGTGGCATTGGATGATTTAGACTTGTTTCTTTTGAGCAATTGAAATGCCACTTTGTCCACTAAGCCTTTTGAGCCATGTTCTACAATATTCCCTACTATCACATCTCCAGAAAACAAACCTAGGACCGATTTAGGGCAACGTCGAGCCATGAGTCGAATGTCAGCCCCTCGACATTCAAGCCCTTTGAACCCATCTCTTCAACCAATGTCAAGTGACCTTGTCTAAACCAATTCCCCTGCATACATGATGTATTTACGCATTATTTTCTAGTGCTTGTGTGCTTATATAGTGTGTATGTGTTGTTTGTACCCGTCGTGAAACCAGACGTTGAAGGAGCAGAGGAGATCCCTGAAGATTCATTTGAGCAGCTAGACCCGTCACTGCAAGGCAAGTCTCAATCCCTTGATCATGTCTAGCCTACTATTTTGAAATGAAGTATGTTAACCGTTTTCAAGTATATGCATGCCTTAGATTCAAATAAGAGTTATATTTCAATAAAGATGACTAGATATGACCTAAATGATTGTAAAGCCCCTTTTGACATTGAATATCCCTGCACCCTTGTCACCCTAGATTATCATGCTTGGGCTATGCTATGCTTAAAGATTATATGATAAATGTTGAATGGTCACATATGAGGAAAGCATGTTCAAAACCCCTTTTTGTGAAAGAAAATGTGATTGGAATCGATAGTGAGGATGGTTTGATTGGATGGTGCTGTGTGCGCACTGGGAATGTGAAAGACTCCTCACTAAAGATTCATAAGGACTAGAACCTTGTGTTGTGCTTCTATGCGGCATGAAAAACGTACCAACCACCTGCCTGTTTATGGGACGGGCGCAACTTAGTAGCTTTCTTTAGTGTTAGCTTTTCCCTGCAATGGTTGTCGGTCCAGTTTCTTGCGAGAACTGGTGGGCCGCAGAAGGCCATGAGTGATGTGAGTTCAGAAAAATCAGGAGAGGAAAAGGTGGAAAGAAGGAAGACGCCCTAAGCCAGATTAAGTCGTGCGCGACTGTAATCAAGGGAGGCTATGTGTCTTGCGAGAACATAGGCCCAGGCTAGGAAGTAAGGCAGTGGGGAGGACCCACAACGATACTTGAGACTTAACTGTCTATTTACCGGGCAGGGAAATGGTTAATACTAGGACTGTAAATTGTTGTGTCATCTCGGCCTTGTCACATGCGTAAAAGTCGCATGAAGCTGATCCGACTTGAAAGCCGAATGATTGGTGGATTAAGGTGGTACACCTTTGCAAAGTTTAAAAAGTATCAGATACTCTGAGCTCCCAGGTCATGGAGTCTGCGCGCTGTGAATCCTATTCACGTCGATGCAGCACAAGTAGCTTTTGGAAGTTTTTCACAAAATCTGAGTAAAGTGGTGACTCATGAAAGACCGCCACACACAACATTTCTGAAAATCTAGCTTAGGATTTCAAAAGCCCCGCTTTCGAAAATAAAGACCATTCTTTAAAGCTGCATGTGAAAATCTATTTATACACAGAGCCAAAGAGCTGTTCTTTGAGAAATGCCCCATCATTTATACATATGCATTGTTACTTGGGACTTGTTGAGCACCATGTGGACAATGTGCTCACCCTTGCTTTTACAAACAAATTTAGAGGAAGGATTCGCCGACCCCGAATCTTATGGTCTTGAACCCAATGTGGAACAAGAAGAAGAAACTGAGGACCCATCTGGTTAAAGGGTTATGCACCAAGGTGGAGTTCGATGTGGAGAAGGCCCATGCAATACCGCCGCTGCAGAGAAAGAAGACTGAAGGAGTCCTTTTGTTTATCGTTGCTGTTTTATTTTGTGCCGACCTTTGTGTCGAAAACTCCTTAATTTGTACTAACAATTAAATGCGTCACTTCGGCGCTAAGTTATTGTAATGTTGGTCCTTGTGATCAGCACTTGTTTTTAATTACTCGCATTTTCATATAATGCATCTTGTTGTTGTGAGCTGTAATGTGCCTTTTCTGAGTGCAATCCACCTGGGCGATTGCCACTGGAATCCTCAAATGAGGGTCCCACACCGGGCGCCGCCATTTGGCTCCCGGGACGCGGCCTCCGGTGCCGTCCCGGGCGCCGCCATTTGGCTCCCGGGACGCGGCCTCCGGTGCCGTCTCGGGCGCCGCCATTTGCCCCGGGACGTGGCCTCCGGCCTCCCCGGCGCCGCCTTTTGGCCCCTGGGACGTGGCCTCCGATCCCGCCCCGGGCGCCGCCATTTGCCCGAGGATCCGGCCTCCGGGGCCTCCCCGGGCGCCGCCTTCTGGCTCCCGGGACGTGGCCTCCAGCCTCCCCGGGCGTCGCCTTTTGGCCCCCGGGACATGGCCTCCGGTGCCGTCCCGGCAGCCGCCATTTGGCCGGGGATCCGGCCTCCGGGGCCCCCCCGGGCGCCGCCTTTTGGCTCCCGGGACGTGGCCTCCGGCGCCGTCCCGGGCGCCGCCTTTGACCCGGGGACGTGGCCTCCGGGGCCTCCCCGGGCGCCCCCCTTTTGGTCCCCGGGACGTGGCCTCTGGCGCCGTCCCGGGCCTCATCGCCCTCCTGAAGGTAAAGTCTCGAACTGTTTGTCACGTGCAGGTCACGCGAGGAGCGCCTCGGGAACTAGCGACCACCTGTCAGGCATCCAAGGCGTTTGACCGGGAGAAGGACGGTCCTACCCTTCAATCCGACGGTGGCTTCCGGGGTAGTTTAGGTTTTTTGCTTCTTTTTGGGCCTATAAATAGCCCTTGTACCCCTCTGTTGTAAGGGATCGGTTCTTTCATTGGAATAGCTAAACTCACAAACGTGCTCCGGAAGCCTCTCCCCCGGAGAGAGCCTCCCCAGCCGACTCCGGTCGGGAGCGCGTCGACAGGACTAGGGTCCCCATCGGGACCCGAACTTGTATAAACCCGTGTGTCATTTTTTGTGCTTGTCCGGCGGGGGAGGACCGGTCATCCGGTCAACCCGCGCCACGTAATCTTCGCTGGGATCACTCTCAAAACCTGCCGGGGTATTCACAATACCACGACAATTGGCGCCGACCGTGGGGATCCGTGACAAGACGCCATGGCTCCCCCAAGAACAAGGGCTCGCACCCTTCCCGGTGATCCGGGTCTCGGAGACCCGGCGCCGTCCGCCCGGGACACTGCTGTCCCGGTGGACCCTTCCGGAGGCGACCTGGCCCAGGTACCGCCTCCCTCCTTTCCTCTTAACTTAGGTGCTTCCACCTCCAGGTCGTTCCCGGTGACCACGGGGACCTCGGCCGGGACTAGTCTCCCCCCGACGGCTCCCCCGGCTCCCCGGGACGCCCTGCTCGAAGCTCTCGTGGAGGGCCAGCTCCGCGCTCAGCGCTCTATGGAGGAGCTCCCTAGCGTGTTGGCGCGGCCCCCGGCCCCCACATTTGCGTCACACCCGTATCCGGGGAACATGCCCCCGTTTATGGGTTACCCGGCGGCCCCTCCGGCCTCCGGGGGGTTGTCCGCCCCGTATGATCCTGCTGGGGGGTTCCCTCCCCCTGCGGGATATACACCCGGGCCCGTCCCGGTGCCGGGAGGTTATTTCATGCTGGGGTCCTTCGTGGCACCAGGGGGGTACCCCGTCCCCGGCCTATTCCCGGGGCCGGGTGCCCACTTCTTGCCGGGGGTTTACCCTGCGCCGGGAGCCAGTCCCGCCCCCCGCGTTGCGTTTACCGCGCCGGGGGCGGTTGACAGAGCAGCCCCGTGCCGCAGCGGACTTCCCCCCGCATGGGCTCCCCGGTTCCAGACGTCGCCGCGGGGGCTCCCCCCTCGCCGGTTCCGGGTGTTACAGGGCCTGCCCCCTTCCCGGTTCCGATCGTGGCCACTGGGGCCCCCTCCACTTCGATTCCAGGCATCGCCGCGGGCGCCCCCTCCCCGGTTCCGGATGATACAGGGGCTTCCCCCTTTCTGGTCCCGGGGGTCGTCGCAGGGGGCTCCCCCCAACCGGCTCCGGAAGCAACAGCGCACGAGCTCCCTCCCTCGGCGGGACAGGTCCGTTTCGCCCCGGGGGAGGTCGAGCGAATGCGTTCACCAGAGCGCGGGAAAGAACTTCCCCCCAGCCGCGGGCGTGGGGAGCCTCGCTCTCGCACCAGCCGGGGGAAGAGACCCGCTGAAGAGCCAACCTCTCCGGCGGAGAGCCCGGACGCCCGGGAACCCAGTCCCGGCCCGGAGGAAAAGCGTCGCCACCGCCATTCTGGCGGACCTCTCGGACTGCTTCCAGACTCAGACAACGAAGGTCCCGTGAAAGAAGACAGCGACCGGGGCTCTCCCCGGGAAGTGCAGGGGGCTAACTAGCCCCTGTGCCGAAGACTTCGCAGCATCCGGTGGCCGTGGCCCTGCCGCCCTCCGCACATCGAGCACTATAACGGTGAGGCAGACCCTTACGAGTTTGTGCAGGTCTACTCCACTGCTATCTCCGCGGCCGGGGGGGACGAGACAGTACAGTGCAACGTCTTCCCCCTCTACCTCTCCGGCATTGCCCGCTCCTGGTTCTACAACCTGAAGGCCGGCTCCATCAAGTCTTTCTCGCAGCTCAAGCGGGAGTTCTGTGCCAACTTCCAGGGGAACTACGTGCGTCCCCTGGACTCCTCGCAGCTGTACACTGTCCGGCAGAGGACTGGGGAAACCATCAGAAGCTTCTTCAAGCGCTTTGCTCAGGTGAAAAGCAAAGTGGCCCATGTCCCCGACTCTACGGTCATCGAAGCCTGCAAAAGCGTCATCCTCCCGGGGGAGCTCCACCGAAGGCTCTCCCGGAGCTACCCCTCTTCCGCCGACGAGCTCTTCAACGTGCTCGAAAAGTACGCTCGGGCGGAGGAAGACGATATCTGGAAGAAGACCCAGGGGGCTCCCGCCCCCGTCGACCGGGGGGCCAGGGATCCCCCGAAACGCCCCAGGCAAGGGGGGCGTAGCGAGCCACGGCCTCGGGACACCTTTGTCCTCGAGGGCGGAGGCGGCTCGCACGACCCCTCGAGGGCCAACCGTCCCTTCCCCAAACCGAAGGGCCATGGGGGAGGACAGTCTTCGCGCGGCCGGGAAGGCCCCGCGGGGAGAAGGCGGGAAGGACCGTGGTGCAGCCTCCACAGGTCCAATACCCACGCTACCCGAGATTGTAGCCAGCTGCTGCAGCACTTCGCGGACTTCCTAGACCAGCGCGGGCAAGGGGGGGGGGAATTCAGCCTCCTTGCCCCCTCGGCCAGCTGTTCCGGCCCTTCCCGCTCCCATGGGGGGTCAGCAGACGCAGGAGGGGGAGCCTTCAGAAGCTCTCCCCTTTCAAACTTCGCAGCGGCACATCAACGTCATCGTGGGAGGATCTGCCTCCGGGCGGGACTCTAAGTGCCAGCGTAAGGAGTACGCGCGCGAGGTCAAGGTTGTGGGGGTGCTACACACGTCCCCGCCACCGAAGTGGTCGGACGTCCCCCTCACCTTCGCTTCCCCCACGACGACGCGCTCATTGTCTCCGCGACCATCTATAACTGCCATCTGGCCCGGATCCTGGTGGACGGCGGGAGCTCCGCCGATGTCCTATTCCTGAAGGCCTTCAAAGAAATGCAGGTGGATGAGAAGCTCCTGCAGCCGGCCGCCGGGCCCCTGCAAGGTTTTGTCCCGGGGAAGGCGATCCACCCCGTGGGCAAAGTAGATCTTCCAATGACCTTCGGCACCCCAGAGAATTACCGGACCGAGCTGGTCCGCTTCGATGTAGTGGACCTCCGCTCCTCCTACAACGCGATTATGGGGAGGACGACAATCAACCGGCTGGGGGCTGCCACCCATCAAAACTATCTCTGCATGAAGATCCCCGGGCCGCATGGTGTGATCAATGTCCGGGGAGACCAAGACATGGCCTATGCTCTATACGAGCGCGCTGCGGCCACAATCGGAAGCGTCAACCTCATAAAGACGCCCGGGGGGGAGGCTTCTCCCCCGGAACAACACGCCGCTGCGCCACCGCCCAGGAGGCCCCTCCTCAAGCCGCGTCCGGAAGGGGGCCTCCGGAAACTCCTGCTGTCCCCGGGCAACGAAGACAAGACCGTCCGGATCGGGGCGGAGCTCCCCGAGGAGCATGCAGCGCAACTTGAGGCTTTTCTGCGCGAAAACTCCGATGTTTTTGCGTGGAAGCCTTCGGACATGCGGGGCGTCTCCCGGGAAGTCATTGAGCACAAGCTTGCCGTGGCCCCCGGTCACCCCCCGGTGAAACAGAAGCTGTGGAAACTCTCCCTCGAGCGCCAAGAGGCAATCAAGGCGGAGATAAACCGGCTCCGAGAGGCGGGGTTCATTCGGGAGGTCCTACACCCCGAGTGGCTGGCGAACCCCGTCCTCGTCAAGAAATCAACCGGCAGGTGGCGGATGTGCGTGGACTTCACCGACCTTAACCGTGCCTGCCCCAAAGACAACTTCCCGCTCCCACGGATTGATCAGCTCGTCGACTCCACTGCGGGGTGCGAGCTCATGAGCTTTCTAGACGCCTACTCTGGCTACCATCAAGTCCGGATGGCGGAAGGGGACGAGGAAAAGACGAGTTTTATTACTCCCCTCGGAACCTTCTGCTACATCCATATGCCCTTCGGGCTCAAGAACGCGGGGGCAACCTTCCAGCGCCTCATGACGTTGGTTTTCAAAGAGCAAGTCGGCCGCAACGTCGAAGTCTACGTAGACGACGCGGTCGTCAAGAGTCCCCGCGCAGCCTCCCACATCGACGACCTGGCTGAAACCTTCCGCAGCCTCCGTACCTTCGGGCTCAAACTCAACACGGAGAAGTGCGCCTTCGGGGTGCGCCGGGGGAAGCTCCTAGGTTTCCTCGTGTCCCAGTGGGGCATTGAGGCAAACCCCAAGAAGATCCGGGCATTCCTAGATATGCCCCCGCCGCGCTCCGTCAAGGATGTCCAGCGGCTCTCCAGCCGCCTAGCCGCACTCAGCCGTTTTGTCTCCCTGTCGGGGGAGCGGGGCCTCCAGTTCTTCAAGATCCTCCGAGGGCTCGAGGGGTTCCGTTGGACCCCCGAGGCCCAGGAAGCGTTCGACGACCTCAAGAAGTACCTCATGAGCCCTCCAATGCTCGTGAGTCCGTCCCCGGAAGAGCCCTTGCTCCTCTACCTCGCCACGACCCCTGTCACCTTCAGCGCGGTCTTGGTGAAGGAGCAAGGGGGCAGCAGCGTCCCGTGTACTACGTGAGTGAGGCCCTCCAAGGGGCCAAAACTCGGTACACGGAGATGGAGAAGATTTGCTACGCCCTCCTCATGGCGTCCCGGAAGCTTCGGCATTACTTCCTGGGGCACCCCATCACCGTCCCGTCGTCCCTCCCCCTAGGGGAGGTACTGCGGAACAAAGAAGCCACCGGCCGAATCAGGAATGGGGGGCCGAGCTCGCCCCCTTCTCCCTGTCCCTTACCGGCCGCTCCGGCACCAAGTCACAGGTCCTCGCCGACTTCGTCGCAGAGTGGACTCCCGCCTCTGGGTCCGGGGACGAAGATCTCCCTATGCCGCCCCGACGCAGTGATCATTGGACCCTTATGTTCGATGGGTCGCTGTGTCTCGCCGGGGCTGGTGCGGGAGTAGTCCTCCGGAGGCCGAGGGGAAGGAACTCGAGTGCGCCGCACGGCTCGAGTTCCCCGCAACCAACAACGTCGCCGAATACGAGGCTTTGCTCCTCGGGATGCGCCTCACGCGCTCCCTGGGGATCCGGCGCCTCCTTGTCAAGGGAGATTCTCAGCTCGTAGTTTTCCAAATGGACGAGTCTTATCTGTGCTATGACGTAAACTTAAGTCTTTATTTGCAGGAAGTGCGAAAGATGGAGAGGCATTTCGATGGCCTCGAGGCCCGGCATATCCCACGGAGGGACAATGACCGGGCCGACGCCTTGGCCCGGGCGGCAAGTGCCCGAGAATCGCTCCCCAAGGGGGCTTTCCTGGAGATCATCACGAAGCCCTCGGTGGCCTCCACGGACACGGGCGACGAGCCTCATGTCCCGGAGGTCGCCGAGATCACCCGGACTCCGTCCTGGATGGACCCCCTCATCTCCTTCATCAGGGGGGAGGGGGACCCTCCTAGTGAGACCGAGGCTAAACGTCTCCGGGCTAAAGCCCGGGCATATCTCCTGCTGGAGGGGAGGCTCTACAAGCGGGGGGCTTCCGCCCTCCTGCGCTGCCTCCCCCGGCCGGAGGGACTCCAACTTTTCGAAGACATCCACGCGGGGAGCTGTGGTTCTCACCTAGCCCCGCGTGCCATCGCGGCCAAGGCCCTTCGGCAGGGCTTCTACTGGCCCACGGTCATGCGCGACGCGCGAGACCGTGTCTCCGCGTGCGAGGCATGCCAGAAGATGGCCAAGGGCTCGAACCTCCAACAATAGTGCTACAGACGATCCCCATCACTTGGCCCTTTGTGCGCTGGGGGATGGACCTCTTAGGGCCCTTCCCCCCAGCGCCCGGGGGATACAAGTATGCGGTAGTCGCAGTCGACTATTTTACAAAGTGGGTTGAGGCGGAGGCTTTGGCCAGCATCACGTCCCGGGCCGTTCAGCGATTTTTCTGGAAAAACGTCGTATGTCGTTTTGGCGTCCCCCAGGAAATCACCATGGACAACGGGACCCAATTCGACTCGGCTTACTTCCGGGAATTCTGCGAAGGCCTGGGGCTCGTCATCCACTTCGCCTCGGTGGCCCATCCCCGGAGCAATGGGGCTGTAGAGAGGGTCAACGGCGTGATCCTACAGGGGTTGCGCCGGAGACTCGTGCAAACCGCTTCTAAGCGGGGTGCATGGGCAGAGGAGCTCCCTAGCATCCTCTGCTCCATGCGCACGACCCCGTCCCGAGCGACGGGGCGTACTCCCTTCTCCCTGGTCTACGGGGCGGAGGCAGTCCTCCCCCCGGAGATCTGCTTCCGGTCACTGCGGGTTGAGCTCCTGGAGGGAGCTACGCCCTCAGCGTACCAAGCCAACGAGGCCAAGCAGCGTCTGGAGATCGACCTCGTGGAGGACGAACGCGACCAAGCGCTCCTCCGCCACGCCATCTACGAGCAAGAAATGGCGCGCGCGTACAATCAGCGCGTGCGTGAGAAAGCTTTCCGCCTTGGGGACCTTGTCCTCAAGCGCGTGACGGACCCCCAGGCCCAGGGTAAGCTCTCCCCCAAGTGGGAGGGCCCCTACAGGATCTCCGCGATCCTGGGCTCGGGGGCCTACAAGCTCTCCAACCTTCAAGAGCAGGAGCTGAAGCATACGTGGAACTTGCGTTTACTTCGCAAGTTCTATGTTTAGCCTTACGGGCCTGTCCCCTCCCCCGGAGCGTTCACGCCGGAGGGGGAGTAGGGACACTGTATTTTCCTCCCCTTTCGCGGCTTCGCAGGGGGAGGCCCTGTACTTCATTTTATTAGCAATACATAGGTCTTGCTTTTCAAACTATCTCATTGCAGGTCTCTCTCATTACCGCCCCTAACGGCGATGCCCTCCCCGCGAGGATGCCCTCCCCGCGAGGAAGTGGGCCAGGCCCAACAAGTCCCTACAACGGGAGTCCCACTCCCGTAGGGCGGCTTACGATCAGCCCTCGTGGACTGAGGGTGTAAGCGGCAACCCGGTCACAGTGGCCGTGGTAACGAGTCACTTTGGGAGACTAGTCCCCTGCCCGAACACTCAAGACCCGTCTTCGGGCACTTCCTCCTCCGGGAGTAGACGCTCTCCCAAGTGGGACGTCTAATGGCCTTCTTGGATCTATCTTCCTCCTACGGGAGTCGACGTTATTCCCGGCTCCCCATTTTCACGGCGACCGGAAGATCGGCCCCTTGCGGCTTGATTGGATCGATCTTCCTCCTCCGGGAGTCGACGTTATTCCCGGTTCCCCGTTTTCACGGCGACCGGACGATTGGTCCCCGGCGACCTTATTCCCGGCTCCCCGTTCTCACGGCGATCAGATGAATGCCTCCCGGAGACCCTATTCCTGGCTCCCCGTTCTCACGGTGACCGGACGATTGTCCCTCGGAGAAGTCAAGGATTTCTCGGGCATGTTCTTCCCCGAAGACCCTATTCCCGGCTCCCCGTTCTCACGGCGACCGGACGAATGTCTCCTAGGAAGCTCGCCTCCGGAAATCTCATCGGGTTATCTTGGACATTCCTTCCACATGAGGCCTTATTCCCGGCTCCCCGTTCTCACGGAGACCGGACGATTGTCTCCCGGAAGGTCTTCTTGAAAACCTCGTTTTAAAATTTTCTAACTTAGAAAATTTCCTATGCTACAGGTGACTTCCATCCCGGGGGCCTTGTTACCCCCACAGCGCGGGGAGCTATTCTGTGGCCCGCTGTGGGCGGGGGGGATAAGGAACCCCCGGGTGTCGACTTCACCACCCACGAGGAAACTTAGCTCATCCTTGTTAAGATGAGTCGTCCAGACCATCCTAGAAGAAGAAAATAAAGAGGCAATGAAAGGAAACAACAACACAGCTTTATTGATTATCAAACCCGGAGGACATCTTCCCCCTCCGGTGGGCTTCAGAAATGATACAACCCGGGTTCTAACCCGGGGGACTCTCTACGCCCTAAGGCTCCTACGCCTAATACTCCCGGAGGCTCTCCACTAGCTCCCGGGTCCGGTCCCGGTACAATGCCCATACGCGGTGCCGAGCGTCCCGGAGCACATCTTCAGGCCAGAACTCGTATCCCGCTGGTGGAAGTATCCGGAGGGGAGGGATCATCCGGAGCCCCGGTCGCGGAGGGGACAATTCGGCACGATGATTATCAAAGTTGACCAAGTGCCACTCCGGACGCCACCTCAACCGGATCGGCTCCCGGACACTATCCTCGCCGCGATTCCCGGAGACAAGGCTTAGAAAGATCAAAGCCGCTTGGGCGTCCCCCGGGGAGCCCCTCCCGGACCTTCGCCCGGGAGCAACCTCCCGGGAACCCTGGTAACAATAAATTCAATTCAAAGACTTAGAAAAAATTCTAACTTCATTGCATTCAAAATGTTTTTGTACAAGTGTCTGGGGCTTCTTCTAAGAAGCTACCGGAATCAAAAAGTCCTAAAACAAAAAAGGGCCCTAGCTAAGACCCGGGGGGGGGGGGGGCTCATACATGTTCGTTGGCGTCCTCCCCCCGGGGGGCTTCTTCCAAGGCCGGGGCTGGGGCGTCTCCCGCCGGAGCCGGGAACCACGCCCGGATGATCCGGTCATAGAACCCTCCAGCAAGCTGCTCGACGGGGATCGCCCGGCCCCGGCCCGAACATCGGCAGCCTCCGGGATGGCGGAGACCTGTGCGTTGAGAAAACGCACAGCCTCCGCGAGGCTCGCCGGCGGCACCTCCCTGCTCCCGGAGCCTAGGCTTACGCCAAGGCCCTCGAGGGCCGACCGGACGGAGCGGCCCACGTCCGCCACCACCCGGACGCTCTAGCTCTCGAGCTCCCGGAGCGCCTCCTCCCTCGCCTTGGCCTCCTCCCGGAGGCGGCCGTTGACGGCCTCGGAAATATGGACCTGGGCCCGGACCCGGGTCAATTCCGTGAGGGCTTATTCGCGTTCCCGGAGGGCCTCCTCGCGCTGCCCTACGGAGGCCGCGGCCCGGCCCTCCGCCTCCTTAAGCAGCCGGGTGACCCGCTGCTCAAGGCCCCAGGTAACAGCTGCCACCTACAAAATATAGAGTTAGAAAAATCTCAAAGTGCAGGGAATGAATAAAGACATCATCGACTCGGGTTACCTGGGCCCCGAGGGACTGAAGCCCCTCGAAACGCTCATGGAGCGTCCCTCCCGCGATGAAGGCTTGCACCTTCCGGGTATGCAGGCCCTCCGAGTAGCGGGCGACCTCCCTCGCGGGAAGCAAAGGGGTCTCCCGCCCGGTGCCGCCAGCGCGGCCGGCGGGGGGTCCCCGGACCTCAAGGTCCGGTAACGCGGCCGGTGTCACCGGCGTCTTCGTCGACGAGGAAGTGCCCCCCGAAGACGTGGCCGAGGAGCTCTCGGCGGGAGCCCCCGCCCGGGGGGGAACCATCAGGCCTTTCCCTGCCCCGGGCCGGAAGGTCCTCGGGGCCTCCTCCTCCTCTGGAGGAACCTCGTAGATCGAGGGGCTCCCCCCCTCGTCCACCGGCCAGACCCGCGGAGGCGAGGCCTCCGCGAATCTCACCTCCAGCCTCTCCGGCTCTAAAGAGGCCGGAAGGGGCAGGAGGGGCTCCACCAAGAGCGGCGACGGGGCGTAGTTCGCCGAGTCGGATGCCGCCCCCCCCCCATGGTCGCCTCCTTCCCCCGGGCCTCGACGGGGCCCTTCGGGGGAGGAGGTGTTGCTTGTTTCCGGCCGGTGCCCGGGCACGCTCGCTCCCGGGGGTCTCGTCCCGGGGCTTCGCCGGTGTCACCGCCGGCGTCGTCGATGGGCCGGGGGTCTTTTGAACCCGGGCCTTCTTGGGCTCCGAGCCCCCGGCCGCCTCCTTCCCCCATTTGTGCGACCCGGGGGTGGGGAGAGGCTTCCTCTCCGGCAGCTTTAGCCCGTAGGCCGCCACTACCAAGTTCTTGGGAGGGCCCTCCCCCACGGTGCGCACGACGCGCTCGTGCTCATCGGCGAAGTACCTCCCCAGGAGGTTCTCCGCCTTCTCCCGCGCCGCCGGGTACGGCCGGACTGCAAGAGGTAAAGAGTTAGTTAAATTTTCAAAAATTCGTAAATACAATGCAGCAGGTTCCCGGAGCTTACGCCGCGTCACCGGCTTCACCGGGGGCCGCTGCTCGGGGCCCATGCCGATCCCCCTCTTCCCACCGGTGAAGGGGGAGATCCGGAGGAGAGCCATCTCCTCGGCGGCGTCCCGCATCGAGCGGGTCTTCTTGGAGAGGATCACCTTGCTGAGGAGCTCGAACTCCTCGTCCGTCCACACCGGAGGCTTCGGCGCGGACGACCGGCTGTAGGTGGGAGGCTCCGGGGCGTACACCACCGCCTCGTCCCGGACCCGGACGTAAAACCACCTCCGGACCCAATCCCCCCAGTGGTCCCGGGAGGCCGCCGCCGGGTAGTCGATTACCCGGGACGGCAACATCTGGACCATCACCGAACCGAAGGGGGACTTGGGGCCCCCCTTCACCAGGTGGGAGGTCCGCGCCGCCGGTTCGTAGAAGTACCGGAAGGCGCGAAGGGTGGTCTCCCGCCCGGTCGCTGTCTCGTAGAGCCAAATGAAGAGGCCCATCCGGACGAGCGCATTCGTGGTGAGGTGGTTGAGAGCCACCCCGTACTCCTTGAGAAACTCCCGGAGCATGGGATGCACCGGGAGCCGGAGCCCCGCCTCCAGGAAGGCCTTGAAGGCCACGACCTCTCTGGGCCTGGGGTGGGGGGCTCCGTCCTTCTTCAAGGGGACTCGGATGTCCCCGTCCGCGATGACGCACCTTTCGACCAAGGACTTGGCGTCCTCGGCCGTGAACTCCGATGCCCAGAGGAAATCCAGAGGGATTTCCTCCGGGGGCACCTCCGTGGTCTTTGCTCGACCCTTGGGTGCCATGAGGTTAGTCTTCTTTTTTCTTCGTTCGGTGGCTAACCTTTCAGGAGGCTACTACTAAAACTCCCGGACGACTACTACCGGAAAGAGCTACCGGAAGGAGCTACCGGGAGAAAGCTACCGGGAGAGCAAAAATCGCTGAGGATGAAAAATTTGGAATGAGCTTCCGGGCCCCCCAAGGGCCTATTTATAGTGGCGGGACGTGGTCTAGATGCACGCCACGTGGCACCCGCGGATCAATCTGGACCGTAGAAGCTCAAACCGTGCACGGGAAACGAAGGGACGGGCGCGTGAATCGAGGCACCGGTTCGAACCGCGCGCGCATTTATGGCAAAACGGCGCGGATTTAAGCGTGGGGCACGGAAACCGAAGTGCCGCGGCTCCGGTGACTTGGCCTGGAGATCTTCCCGGTGACCTGAACCATACCCACCGGGGACTCGAGCATCGTCCCCGGCGTGCATGGGGGGCTGCTGTCGGGGGAAATCTCCGCGGGACTAAGTCCAGGTAAGTTGTGTCACGATTGCCCGGGGATCCGGCCTCTGGGGCCTCCCCGGGTGCCGCCTTTTGGCTCCCGGGACGCGGCCTCCGGTGCCCTCCCGGGCGCCGCCATTTGGCTCCCGGGACGCGGCCTCCGGTGCCCTCCCGGGCGCCGCCATTTGGCTCCCGGGACGCGGCCTCCGGTGCCCTCCCGGGCGCCGCCATTTGGCTCCCGGGACGCGGCCTCCAGTGCCGTCCCGGGCGCCGCCATTTGCCCGGGGACGGGGCCTCCGGTCCCTCCCCGGGTGCCGCCTTTTGGCTCCCGGGACGCGGCCTCTGGTGCCGTCCCGAGTGCCGCCATTTGCCCGGGGACGTGGCCCCCGGTCCCTCCCCGGGGGCCGCCATTTGGCTCCCGGGACGCGGCCTCCGGTGCCGTCCCGGGCGCCGCCATTTGCCCGGGGACGTGGCCCCCGTTCCCTCCCCGGGCACCGCCATTTGGCTCCCAGGATGCGACCTCCGGTGCCGTCCCGGGCGCCGCCATTTGCCCGGGGACGTGGCCTCCGGCCTCCCCGGGCGCCGCCTTTTGGCCCCCGGGACGTGGCCTCCGGTGCCGCCCCGGGCGCCGCCATTTGCCCAAGGATCCAGCCTCCGGGGCCTCCCCGGGCGCCGCCTTTTGGCTCCCGGGACGTGGCCTCCGGCCTCCCCGGGTGCCGCCTTTTGGCCCCCGGGACGTGGCCTCCGGTGCCGTCCCGGCCGCCGCCATTTGCCCGGGGATCCGGCCTCCGGGGCCCCCCCGGGCGCCGCCTTTTGGCTCCCGGGACGTGGCCTCCTGCGCTGTCCCGGGCGCCTCCTTTGACCCGGGGACGTGGCCTCCGGGGCCTCCCCGGGCGGCCCCCTTTTGGCCCCCGGGACGTGGCCTCCGGCGCCATCCCGGGCCTCATCGCCCGCCTGAAGGTAAAGTCTCGAACTGTTTGTCACGTGCAGGTCACGCGAGGAGCGCCTCGGGAACTAGCGACCACCTGTCAAGCATCCAAGGCGTTTGACCGGGAGAAGGACGGTCCTACCCTTCAATCCGATGGTGGCTTCCGGGGTAGTTTAGGTTTTTTGCTTCTTTTTGGGGCTATAAACAGCCCTTGTACCCCTCTGTTCTAAGGGATCGGTTCTTTCATTGGAATAGCTAAACTCACAGACGTGCTCCGGAAGCCTCTCCCCCGGAGAGAGCCTCCCCAGCCGACTCCGGTCGGGAGCGCATCGACAGGACTAGGGTCCCCACCGGGACCCGAACCTGTATAAACCCGTGTGTCATTTTTTGTGCTTGTCCGGCGGGGGAGGACCGGTCATCCGGTCAACCCGCGCCGCGTAATCTTCACTAGGATCACTCTCAAAACCTGCCGGGGTATTCGCAACACCACGACAAACTCCTCAGTCCCCTTCTGCTTGGTGAATTCCTCCCATACCTCCTCCGATATGAAGCGGTACTTCTCGCAAGGAGATTTCCCCGCAGCGAGGAAGTTACTGACGAGCCAGCTGTTAAAGGTTTTCCATGTTCCGTTCATGTCCTTCAAGCAGGCAGTCCTAGGTGTATCGTCGGGGATGTTCCATTTAGCCTGTTTCCGAAAAATGCATACAATTAATCACGAGTTAGTTAAACTTTAGTATAAGCCAAGAGAACGTGATTACGAATGAGTTCAACGATTTCAGTTAATTTAACCTTCACTTCCGCCCACAACCTATCCCTCTCGTCCGCCGTCACGTCCTTCCAGCTCTGGATGGTGATCTTCACCCTTTCTTTCGCCAACAGCCCAACGTAGGCCGCGTACGTCCCAGCATTCTTTCCAATCGGCCTCCCAAATTGGTTGAACTCACAAGAAAGATCCGTGCGTTTGGCCAAACGCCCCAACGTCGTCGCGCCTCGCCCCACCCTCTTGCGCTGGGATGTACCAGCTGCATCTTCAGTAGTTACGATGGGGTTGGCCCTAGTCGAACCACTAGTACCATCCGATGAAGACGACGACATGTCTTCCCCTACAAAACCTTCAACAAACCATATATATGGCAATTAATTCGCCTTGGAGTTCCATAACTCAGCCCAGGACTGGAGACTAACTAGGGCGGCAAAAGGGAAAATAATACAAAAAGAAAGACATGCATAAATTACTTCCTGAACTCTTCAGAAATATTTTCTATCGGTAAACACATGAGCTGCCGATAGACCATAACAATTACCTCCACAGAAGACAATTTTCTCTACATATGGAATTTTGTTGACAAGCCACCATTCACTGTCATCACATAACATTCTCGATGATTTGCTATACTAATATTCATGGGCCAGCATTATTATTTCACACGTAAATATGCACACAAGCATCTAAGTGCCACTGTGCATAATCTTTAGCCTAGCCTGTCTATGAGTCATCAGGACTTCACATCTATTAGGTTGAGAAAAGTCATGTATAGGCATTTGAAACATATACATCGAAGACCCATCCACATTGCCATATATTCATACCAAGTGAGTAAAAATTCCCAACCAAACTAGTACATTGCATGGCTCATGTCCTTCCAGATCCAAATTAAGTTTTACTACTTGTGCAGAAATACTTTCTATCGGTAAACACATGAGCTGCCGATAGAATATGTGTAAGAACACCTCCAACATATAATGTGCATTACATGGCAGTTGGATACAATTGATCACACATACAGCAGTATAGATAAGTTAAAATCTCAAAACAGGTTCATTACAGCACTGGAACATATTATGTAAACCCTAATTTAAATCAACATTGCGTGCGGAATGTACATAATCCAACACAATAGGGAACCCTAGTGTAATTGCAAAACTCGAAGAATTAGTACGTGCAAAACACTAGGATCAAATAAGGAAGATGCTGGAAATAGAACGACGAATTAGGGTATTTACGGCTTGCGATCAGTTCTGGTGATGGAGAGGCGATGTAGAACGCAGCGGCGGCCGGCGAAGGACGAAAATAAGAACCGGTGGCAGTGGCGAACCAGTGTCCAGCTGGCGATCGTCGTGTAGGAGAGAGGAAGTGAGTGGTCACGGCGGAGGTTGTGGTTTTCTTCGCTCTCGAAGAGACGCAGTGCTCTAAGGTGGAACTGTTCGAGTGGAGGGAAACCCAAGGGCCGTGTACGAGAAATAAAGCAGTGGAGGAACTTTTCTATCGGTACAAAAATATGATACCGATAGAATTATGTACTTTTCTATCGGCACAACACAATAGTAACGATAGAAAAAGTAAATTTCCTGGAAAAATATTTGAAGTAGTGGATGCTTGTTTCTATCGGTATAAACAATAAAATCCTGTTAGACCAATTTTCCCCAGAAAAATTTTTAATTAAGTGCTTGAGATTATAGTATTGTGTGCCTTTTTCTATCGGTAAAAACAACAAAATACCGTCAGAGTAATGAAAAGGTACACACAATTTAACATCAAACAGACCGTGGTTGAAAGCTGCAGAATGATAAAGAAAGAGGGAAGATAGCCGGAAAATTGGAAAATTGACATAAAAAGAAATTGTTCATTCATTGTTGTTTTATCACTTACAAAAAAAAATAAAACCCAAAATGCTAGGTCAAGGGGTGGTCTTAGCCCTGGCTGCATGTAGAATAGAGTCAGTTAGACTTGCAGCCAGGACGCAGGACTCCTCTAGCGACAAGTTGTCCCTAGGATCAACTACTACCGCGTCGAGAAGGCCTGCGACCTCCCTTAGCTTCGCTATGGTATCCTTCATAGTCAAACCGCAGCCAGCGATGGTCATATCCGCGGCATTCTTCTCCTCGCGAAGACGCCTCGTCCTCGCCCTAGCATTGTCACCATCCGTCTTCATGCGCTTAATGCGCTGGAAGAGATCGTCAAGGTCAAGCCGTAGCTGAGTGTGCTTGTCTGTAAGGAGCTTGTGCTCCTCCTGGAGGGCCCTCAGGTTGGCCTTCACTTTGGCAGTGTCTTCCACGGCTACCATTCCCTGTGCAAATCAACAGGTCAAGAAAGAACTGAACATGGATTAACAATACAGGGGTAAACCGAGGAGATTTAGAGTTCTTACCGGGGAGGGCGTGGCTGACGATCCCATGGAGGTTGCCATTGTGAAAGAGATGATGAGGAGTCGAACCGTTCGAGAATTAGGAAAACAACAAAATACCACGACGCATGGCGAGGTACTTATAGAGTTTCCAAGGCGACGCATGGCGACACGGTTGAGAATTCAAAGCGGCAGAGTATTCTTCTATCAGTAAAAACAGGAAAAAACCGTCAGACAACAAATACCGTGAGACTAACGAATTTATTCTAACGGTAAAATAGAACAATACCGATAGAAAACATTTTGAAGTGCCTGAGACACATGAAAGTAGCGGATGTCCTTTTCTTTCGGTATAAATAACAAAATACCGTCAGAAAAAAGGGATTTTTGCAGAACTTAATTTGAAGAAGCAAGAGGCTGCGATGAGATTTTTGCAAGTGCTATTTGAAGGAAAGAATTAAGTATTTACAGGATAAAGGTACTGTACATGTTAGAACTCATGCTGTGGAGTAAAATTGAGATGTATTAATGCTGTGAACTAGCTTATCATTAAGTTGTAAAGAAAAATGTACTCCCTGATGTATTAATGATAAGTTCCTCACCTTGCTGCAGAACTTGTGGGCTGTTTGTTTGGCATTTATCCCTGAAATAGAAATTAATCATCAATGGTTCTCAACCCATAATCCTTCTTCGTGGTCATCTCGCAGATACGTTGTTTCATCGATATCTTTAGTACGGATAGATTGAATGTCCTCTAAAAATGGAGGTATTTCATCGAATTGGTTATACTCCTCTTCGTCGACAACATCTTCGACCCCAACAATACGTCTCTTGCTGTGGAGGACAACATGCAAGTTTGGATTGGCTGGGTCAACGATGTAGAATACCTGTGTGGCTTGCTTTGCAAGTATGAATGGATCGTCTTGGTGTCCGACTCTACCAAGATCAACGAGAGTAAACCCGTAACTGTCAACTTGAACACCTCGAGGGATTTCGACCCATTGGCATCGAAACAGGGGAATCTTAAGTAATCCGTAATCGAGCTCCCATATTTCGTCAATAGCACCGTAATATGAGTTCAGCGCCCTTACTGACCTGGCATCCTCGGAAATAGCAAATAGTGTCACTCTGCTACATTGTGTGCTACTCTTGGCGTCTTGAGCTCTTGTGTAAAATGAATACCCATTGATGTCATACCCCTGCCAAGTCCCTACAGTGAATCTTGGGCCTCTAGCCAACTATGTCACAGTTTCACTTACGGAGCCCTCGGCAGCTCGCGTGACTCTTTCTTGGATCCACTCAGCAAATTTCCTGTTATGTTCTCTGCTGAGCCAAACGTCTGACTTCGAAGGATTCTGTGACCGTAACATTACCTTGTGCTTGTGTATGTATGGCTCGACCTCCGTCATGTGTTGTAAGACCCAAAAATGTGATTTTGCGTACACATCACGAGCGGGGACGATAGCTTTGAATCCAATCGTTCCGATTCCCTGAAGCCTACCCTCGTGTCGGGACCTAGGAACGCCAATTGGGTCAACCCCGGCTATATAATCTGTGCAAAATTCAATCACCTCCTCGGCGGCATAACCTTCCATGATACTCCCCTCGGGTCGACGACGAGTCCTTACGTATCCCTTCAATACACCCATAAATCTCTCAAATGGATACATGTAGCGCAGGCATACGGGTCCACAAAACTTAATTTCTCTGATAAGGTGAACAATCAGATGGCCCATAACATCAAAAAAGGATGGAGGGAAATACATCTCGAGCTGACAAAGAGTTGTAACCACGTCGCGTTGCAAAGCGTCCAGTCCATCGGGATCAATTACCTACGAGGACACAGTTGCGCCAAATATTCATATCAAAAAAATCTTCTAATTAAGCTCCACAAATGGAGGTAATGAACTTATAGTACGAGTGCACGTACTTACCTTGCAAGATATTGCGTTCAAGAAATAACATAGGTTTGTGATTGTCTCTCTGACTTTAACTGGGAGAATGCCTCTGATAGCAATGGGAAGCATCTGTGACATCAAGACATGACAGTCGTGGGACTTCATGCCAACCAGTCTTAGGTCCTTCATAGACACAAGTTTTTTCAAGTTCGCGGAGTACCCACATGGAACTTTAACACCAAGCAGGCACCGACAGAGTTCTGTTTTTTCGCTCTTGGACAACGTATAGCAGGCCGGGGGAGGTATGTATGCTTTCCATTCTCTAAAGGTGCAAGCTCAGTCCTTATCCCCATTTCCACCATGTCACGATGAGCTTTCACACCATCCTTTGTCTTTCCCGGAATGTTCAACAACAAACCAATCAAACTGTCACAGACATTTTTCTCTACATGCATGACGTCAATGCAATGTCAAACTTGTAAGTGCTCCCAGTACGGTAGATCCCAGAGAATCAATCTCTTCTTCCAAACATTTTTTTCTCGAGGTTTAGAATGCTTACCGAACTCAACTTTGATGTCGTTCACGCGCGAGTAAATCTCCTTACCGGTCAGAAACACTGGAGCTGATCCCTTCTCAGGCTTCCCGTTAAATGATTTCCTCTTCTTACGGTACGTGTGATGCACCGGAAGAAACCTGCGGTGACCCATGTACAATGTTTTCCGGCAGTTTCACAGCCACATGCTCTCAGTTTCATCTAGGCAAATAGGGCAAGCCTTGGCTCCTTTCGTACTATACCCCGACAAATTGCCGTAGGCCGAGAAATCATTTATGGTGCAAAATATCAGGGCCCGCAAGATGAAATTCTCTTTGTTGTATGCATCCCACACCTGCACACCCTCACTCCACAATTTCTGTAAGTCCTCGATTAAAGGCGCTAGAAACACATCAATATCATTTCCGGGTTGTCTGGGTCCTGAGATTAGTAACGCCATCATGATGTACTTGCGCTTCATGCATAACCAAGGAGGAAGATTGTAGATGCATAAAAGAACCGGTCAAGTCCTGTGCCGGCTGCTCATATTACCATGTGGGTTCATACCATCTGTACTCAGCCCGAACCTTACATTCCTAAGTTCGCCACCGAACTCAGCAAATGTTCTGTTGATGTTTCTCCATTGAATAGAATCAGCTGGGTGTCTCAGTTTTCCGTCTTGTTTCCGGGCTTCAGCATGCCAACGCAAGTGCTTCGTGACTTTCGGATTTGCAAACAGCCGCTTCAATCTAGGTATCACAGGCAAGTACCACACAGTTTTTGCTGGGGGTCCTTTCCTTACCTCGTGACGTTCACTGTCAATCCGGTCCCTACGCGTATACCTCGATGCACCGCATCTTGGACAAACATGCAAACTGGAGTACTCGTTACGGTACAACACACAATCATTTGGGCATGCGTGTATTCTTTCGATTTCCATTCCCAACGGACACAACAGTTTTTTGGCTTGGTAAGTAGATCTTGGCAACTCATTTCCCTCTGGAAGCATGTCCGCTAGAAGATCTAATAGTGCCGTGAAACTCTTATCACTCCAACCGTTTCCTGCCTTCAAGTTATATAATCTCAGCACAGAAGACAGTTTTGTAAATGTTGCACATCCAGGGAACAGAGGCTTCTCAGAGTCAGCAATCAGTTTCTCAAATTCACAGAAGTCATTTTCGTTGTAATCTTCCTCTACATCACGTAACATCTCATCTAGATTGTCATCATCATCATCATCTACGTGCACATCGGAATGAACATTACCAAAATTCGGATGATCATCGATATTATTGCAATCCACATCCGAGTCGTGCTGATTGGTAGTAGTGGTGCTTGTTTCCTCAAGATCTTTGCCATGCCATATCCAACGGGTGTATCGCGCGTTAAAACCACGACGAATCAAATGACTCGTAATTTGATCAGAGTTGCTAAACCTCTTCAAGTTCATACAATCTGTACAAGGACAGAGTATATTTTTCTCTCCCTTCCTCTCCTTTTGTTGCTCAGCAAATTTAATAAACTCATTCACACCATCCAAATATTCAAGAGTAGTACGTTTTATTCCATACATCCAATATTTCCTGTCCATCTACAATTAACAAAATTTAACGAGTAAGCCATGCATGAAACCTGCCCGATTAAGTTATGTATATGTACATGTACAGCCTCTTACAATAGATACATGTGTTGAACCCTAGCCTGACGAAATTAACACTAATTAACCTAGCTAACTACACAATACAAGCTAGTTAGCTCCTAAAACATGACGCATTTCCAGCTACCAAGCTCCCAAGCTTAGAGCTACAAACTTGGAACTACACAATACAGCTAGCTTGCAAGTAGAGAGGAAGGGAGATCTAGAGAGAGAGAGAGATAAGTGTCGACGATTAAGCGTACCTTAAAGAGAGGGGCGCAATCAACTTCCCTCCAGCCTGCGCTGATCACCCTAGCAGTGTAGCTGGAACTTTCGTCACAAACAGAGGGACACAGAGTGCAACAGAACAAATTAAAGAGCAGCACAGCAATGCACGAGTGGGGTTTTCCTTATAATGGACATTTTTCTAACGGTAAATACATGAAATAACCGTCAGACTAACTTAGGTAATTTGCCACTCACATATTCTATCGGTAAAAACACACACATACCGTTAGAGAATGTGCATTACCGAGCAAGTACAGGACTTCTTCTTTCGGTAAATATGTGTATTGACCGTTAGATCATGCATGACACAACACGCACATGAGTTTTTCTATCGGTAGATATGTGTACGAACCGTTAGAAGATGCATGACACACGAGCAAGAGTTTTTCTATCGGTAAATATGTGTATTTACCGTTAGAATATGCATGACTGAGCAAATATATGTGTTTTCCTATCGGTAAATATGTGTACTTACCGTTAGAGGAGGTACTGGTACCAAACTGGGACAAACATGCACATGCCATTTCTCACATTCAAGGAATCATATCAATGTAACATCAAACAGATCTTACATCAAACGGATCTTAACTAGAAGATAAAGCAATATATTTCAAGAAATGCTAATTTGTGGATTAACTAGGAGACACAAAAATACTTTTCTTAGGTACTTGGGACTTCATCTTGCCAAAGAAATTACACATGCCAGTTCACAAATTCAGGTAGAAACATACACATGCCAGTTCACACATTCAAGTGCATGTCTGAAACAGCAGTACAAATACACACCTACCTACCAATACAATTAAATACACAAATACTCCCTGCACATTCAAGTTCATGTCCCAATTAGCAATACATGATACACAAATATACAACAATATACAAATACAACAATTCACACATTCGATGTATATTAGAAAAGCTATGTCTGAAATTAACAACAGATCACGACGAGGACCCAGTGGCCCATACATTTTACATAAAAGAGAACCTTTGCAGGTTGCCACAATGCAACTACCGACTACAAGTTAGACCTGATACATCACAAATCCATTCATCCAAAACAGCAAATGTCTGAACCACATTGGACTTAACCATAGGAGTTCAGTTCGAAGACGCCCGAGGAGCTGGAACTGCCGTCGACATGCATTTGTACATATTGGTGATTTCCTCGGACTCAAACTCGATCAACTCAACTCAACTCAACTCCATTAACAAAAAGAACCTACCTTCCAAGATGTTGTTCTGTGTAGTGATGGTGTAGAATGGCTGTGCAAATAACAATAATTCTTCTTCTCCAAGCAGGTAAGCATCTGGCCACAAGCTGGTGCATGCAAAAAAATGTAAGATGCTTTCTATAGGTCCTGATTTGAGAAACACGCCGGGCTTAAGCATCTTCTCGACCGAGCCAACCAAGATCTCGCCCTTCACATCCTTCCAGCTCTCGACGGTGATCTTCACCATTTCTTTCGCCAACAAGCCAACGTAGGCAGTGTACTGCGATGAAGAACCGTGAAATACGTTGCCCCTCATGAGCATCATCCAAGGACCTGAACAGATCATAATCATATTGAAAAGAAGACACATCAAAATGAAGGATACAAAAAAAGCAGAATTATTGCCATAATCGGATTAGAATAATCTAACAATATTACAGAAATTTTACGTACCTTCCTTGGGATGCCGACATCTAGAGGGCGTCGATGGAGGTGCGGAGGTGCAGCGGTCCCCTGTAGAGGTGCGCCAGCCGTCCATGGAGCTTACGGGTTAGGACTATGAGCCCCAGATGAACTGTGAGAATGAAAGAGACATACCCGTGTATTTATACAAATATATATTTTCTATCGGTACGAAAACAGAATACCGTTAGTACTAAAAACATCTGTAGAAGGCGAATGGTTCTATCGGCACAATAAATATTACCGATAGGAATTTTTGTACATACTCTATCGGTGTGTACGTACATTGCCGATAGAATATTACTAGTTGTAGAAGGCCAACAGTTCTAAGATATTTTTGTAATATTCTACCGGTATAAACATTCATTACCGATAGAATAAAACTATTTGAAGACGAACAGTTCTAAGCAATTTTCTATATATTCTAACGGTAAAAGAATCCATTACCGATAGAATAAAAATATTTGTAGAAGGCCAACGATTCTATCAGCGCACTACATATTGCCGATAGGAATTTTTAATATACTCTGTCGGTATATTCATACAGTACCGATAGAATAAGTCTAGTTGTAGAAGTCGACCAGTCCTATCGGCACACAACATTCTCCCGTCAGTACTTATGCATCTCTTCTAACGGTAAATATGTTCATCACCGCTAGAGTAAATCATACTATTTATTCTATCAGTAAGTTTCTTATAAACCGATAAGAAAAATACACCCGTCGCCCTTTTATGACCACGAGGCACATTTTCTATCGGTTTTCAACTAAATCGCTAATAACCGATAGAAGATAGTGGTTAGTAGACTGCATTTCTATACTAGTGATCATCCCGCACGATCAACACATGCTTGTTTGGACATTCACTCCGCACATGTCCATACCCCTTTCATTGATGACATTGAACATCTCTTGTTCGCCCCACAAATGCAATGGAGGGAGAACTCTTGGTGGGTGCTTGGACTGACCCCTTTGTTGCCTCGAATGCCCTGGATGCTGGAATTGATGAAGAAGGACATGGCGGTGGACGGCTTGTTGGGGTAGCGGGTGTACGTGGAGACCAAGAGTTAGCACGACCTGCAGAAACATTAGTCCTCATGCTTGCGCGTCGTCCCTGCACTTCTCTTTCAGCTTTACAAGCAAGATGAAATAAAATAAGATGTCCTGAATTTCACGGTTCAAACCACCCCTAAAAGCAGCCTCCTCACCTTCCTCTAAAACACAACGTAACATTCCTATTTCCAACTCTTGATAATAGTCTTCTACACTTTTACTACCTTGCCTCAATTGTTGCAATTTATGTAACAAATCACACGCATAATATGATGGAACAAATCTATCTCGCATGGTTCTTTTCAAAGCATCCCAAGTTTGTGGGGGTAGCATCTGGATTTTAACGACAATATTCACTCCACCAAACAGAAGTAAAATCAGTAAATTCACTAGTAGCAGCCCTAACCCTTTTGTTCTCAAGAAATTCATGGCAAACAAATTTTTGATCAACAGCTAATTCCCAAGTGAGGTAAGCATCAGGATCATATTTACCATCAAAAGGTGGCATAGTGAACTTAATCGTTCCTAGTGACTCATCATTGTCACGTACCTCACAGCGTGGGTGCAAAGGTCCTATGCCGGTGCGGTTGCGGCGTAGCTGACGTCAATGACGAGTGTCTACATCATCAACCTCGGTGTCGGTGGCATAGTCTACAATGTTCTCATCCACTGCACTGCCCAAGACACCGTTGTTGTTGCGGATACACTGAGTAACAGTGCCATCAGCAGGGCTAGCGGGAGCAGTCGCTGGAGGTGCACTACCCATCTCATCAAGTCGCCTTAAAATCTTAGCGAGAGAAGTGTTGATAGCGCCAACGGAAGTCTCCAATCCTGTAAGCTTGCTAGTGGTGTCAATTTGAGCCGCCTCCAATTGACCAAGTCGGTCATTAGTAACCCGCACATCCTCATCAAGGCCTTCAGTGTGCATCTTTACTTGGCGCTCAAAGTGTTGTATGACGCCCCTGGTACGAGGAGAATGTGGTGTGGCCGCATCCGAAGATCCTGACATTGTTAGGGGAAAACAAAAGAACAACAAGAAAAGTAATATAATCATAGAAAATATGTCCCTAAAAACTACTAGGAAGTGGCTATATCAAGTCGCTCACTCTCAACCCATTCTGTCAAGCTATTACCAATTCTTACCAAGCTTAGCAGAAGGTGACGGCAACTGACAAGTCAACAACTCCTGGAGAATGGCTGTATCGATGCCAGTCACTAGTACCTGGACAGTAGTAGTCAAATATGCGGAGCTATAGGTGGGTTGAAAATAAGACAACGGAAAACTAGAACCATGTTAGTCAAAGCAAGTTGAATAAACGCTCAACGACGGTACCGTGCTGGTCCTAGGCTAGACCGTACTAGAGACGTGAGCCTGCACACAAACAACGTCACGAAACACCAACCAGCACATAGAAAGTAAAGGAACTAGCTAGATCTCCTGATTTTTTTTATATTTTTATTTTTTTTGTAGGAGCCCTAAATTCTTAACCTTGACTCAAGGGACTCCGGAACAAGCACTCACAGCACACATTTTTTTTTGAGAAACTAAGAAGCACGCAACAGATAAGGACTCAACTGGAAGAGTATAACTCCGACTCAACTTGGCAGACCACTCGGACTCGACAAGGAAGTCGACTCGGACTCAAAGTGGCGGTGATGATGAAGGCGATGGAATCGGTGACGATAAACGTGACAAGAACTCAAAACTCTAAGTTCTAGACGCTAAGACTAGCAATCTTGACACGACGATGCAACCAAAAACTCAACAAACAAAGACTAAGTAGTAATAGAGGAAAGGCTCGAACTGTTTTGGACCTCAGGGACAAATTCTATCTTTTTTTTTTGTTTTCTGGACTATAGGTAAAATAAATCACAGAACTAGAAATCTCTTACCGATCAACCTGCGCTCTGATACCAATTGATAGAGAAACACAGTCCCGATCTTTCGATGAAAGATGTAAATTTCGATTGAGGAGGAGTAGATGTTAGCGACCCGACTACAACCATCCAGGACGTTGCGCCTTAGTGATCAATACACCAACTCCAAAGTGTTATTGATCTTGCCGGAGCACGATCAACCTACCCACAAGGGGCTTTGTCCCTGTAAGCAATCGAAGAACGAGCAAGAACAAGATGAACAAGCAACTCAATTGTGAATATAGATTAAGGTCCAAATCTAAGAACACAATATGGTGGGGTTCCGAAGATGAGTAAAACGGGCGGTCTACCCGACATGCGCGATTACAAGATGAAGTAGCAAAGGCTAACTTTAATCTAACAAAACCCAATACAAAATGATGTAGGACCCCTCCTTATATAGGGATTCAGATTGGTGCTACAGTACCCATCCACATACAATGTATTCTTCGAGTGCAAGAAAGCTACTTTGCAAAATATCAAGCCGTCTTCCTAAACTTTTGTTCACACTACTTTGCAAAATATCAAGCCGTTTTCCTAAACTTCTATTCACACTAGACAGATTTTTCTGGAGGCCGAACTGTAGATGTACTGGTGCTCCTTCTTGGGTCTTGTGCTCGTGCTTGAACTATAGATGTACTTGTATTCTTTTGTTGCAAAGAGGCTAGGTGGCAGCCAAGAAGCTAGGTGGCAATCATAATAGACTATTAGAGAATTCAAGTGGAAATTGGATTCTTCTTCATGCTTTTCAAGTGGAATTTGAATTCCTCATCATGCTTTCCAAGTGGAAACTGGATTCATCGTTATGCTTTTCAAGTGGAATTTGAATTCCTCATCGTGCTTTTCGAGTGGAAATAGAATTCCTCATCCTTATTTCTTTTTCTCAATTTTCATACTCAACTTCTTATCTTCCTACTTATAGTTGCTTGACTCCATTTCCTTGCTGGTCCACGCCCATACTCCTAAGCATAAGAATATCACAAGGTAGCGTCCCATTCTCCAAAGTATAATTGCAAGAACAGATGAACGAGCTCACCTCGTAATTTAACTGGCGTGCACGAGCTTGAGTGATTGGACCTTCTGGTGTAGGAGGTGGTGAAGTGTGTGTATCCATTGAGGTGATGTCCTCATCAAGTTATCTCAAGGAGAGATGGGATCGTTGGCACAGATTGTATCAGCGCCGCGACCAATCCGTCCAGGATTATACGACGAAGTTTCGAAGACAAGCAATGATCATTGGCGTCTCACTCTCTGATTCTCAGGTATTCCAAAAATATACATCTGGACTTCAGAAATTGATCAGTGCTAAGCTAAGCCTGTTCGGCGTCCAGGACATTGTCACCGTGAGCACAACTACTATTGCGATCGAGAAGAAAAATAAATCCAGCAATGACAAGAAAGAGAATTCGACGTCATCAAAAGGAAAGTTGCGTCCAAAGAAAAGTACTCCGAAGTCTAGTATGAGCATCTCTTGTGATCATTGTCATTTTGTCGGGCATACAAAGGATAAGTGCTATAAGCTCCATTCTGAGCTTCGACCAAAGAGAAACGGACCAGGGAGAGAACAGCTACAGCTACTGCGGCTCCACCCGAAGAAGGAGTTGTTCGAGTAAATTCGATCAATGAGGCGGATACGACTTTGTCTCTGATGGCAATGCCGATGGAGAAAGGTTCGGATTCATCAAATGGCCATCACTCAATGGAGGACTTATTCACTATCCACATCCAAGTGAAGCACGAAGTGGTCGCAATAATATTCGATCGCACAAGTCAGAAGAATTTGGTTTCCGCTGGACTGGTTCGATGATTTGATTTGAAGACGACCACACACCCACAACCATATCCGCTTGGTTGGTTTACATCCGACGTGAACCAACAGATCATGAGTTAGTGTGCGTTGAAATTTGCGATCTCTGCTCGATATATCGAGGAGATTCAATGCGATGTTGTTCTTGCCGATATTTGTCAGGTGATCAAGACGCTTACTTCCATTGACGAGCACAAGAGTACAAGCTCACTAAAGATGGAGTTAAGTTTGCGATCAGTAGAGATGTCCACGTCAAAACTTTGAACTTGATTACCGCAAATCAGGCCAAAAGAATCGTCAATGCATGTCACAAATACGTGCTTGTTATGATAGTACTCAAGCAGCGCTGTCATTGGTGTGCCGAGAAGATTCTGGTCGTTTGTCGGGACTACTGGAGAAATACAGTGATCTGTAGTGATTCTTTGGCCCTTAAGAAGGCTGATTGGCTTCCAAAGATGACATCAGGGTCATCCACCAAAATGTCCAGTCGAGCACGAAATGCAGCTCGTGTCTAATGTGACACGTCCCAATCTAAGTATGTATCGCAACTCAGTATTGTAGAACGAAGAGATCAAAAGAAAACTTGGAGAACTGTTGAATGAAGGTGTCATTCAACCAAGTACTTCGTCTTGTGGATCTCCTGTGGTTCTACTACCAAAGAAAGATGGGACTTGGAGGATGTGCATCGACTATCGAGCACTGAACAAGATCACCATCAAGAACCGGTACCCTATTTCTCGTATTGACGACCTGTTAGACCAACTGAAGCATGTTGCTGTCTTCTCAAAATTGGATCTAAAATTAGGGTACATCAAGTCAGCATCCGAGAGGAGGATACCTGGAAAACCGCATTCAAAATGCGACAAGGTTTGTTCGAATGGCTGGTCATGCCGATTGGGCTCTGCAATGCCCTGGCTACTTTCACGCGTCTCATGAATGACGTATTGCGATAGTTCATCGATGACTTTGTGATCATTTACCTCGACGACATACTGGTCTATAGTCGTTCGTGGGATGAGCACCTAGTTCATGTGGAAAAAGTGTTCAAACAGCTTCGGCAACATCGACTTCGCTTCAATCATAAAAAGTGTGAGTTCGGCCAGTAAACTCTACTTCACCTAGGATTCATGGTCGGCAAGGGAACATTGCAAATCGACCCCGACAATGTGAAAGTGATTCGAGAGTGGCCTTGACCACAAACTGTTATGGAAGTGCGTACTTTTGTGGGAGCATGCCAATAACTTCAGAAGTTCATATGACACTTCTTGATAGTGGCTTCTCCGTTGCATGCATTAACCAGGATCAACCAAAAGTTCAAGTGGAATGAAAAACATGAAGGCACGTTTCTCTTGTTAAAGAAGATGATGAATGAAGCACATGTTTGGCTTTACTGAACCTATAAAAGCCATTTGAGCTAGAAACTGATGCCTCAGGTTATGCAATGGGCACAATGCTCATCCAAGAACGTCGACCAGTAGCATATCACTCCAAGTTATTCCAGAGAGCTCAGAAGAACTATTTGACTTACAACAAGGAGTTGTGTGCATTGCATCAGATCGTAAAACATTAGCGGTGTTACCTTTTGGGTAAAGAAACTGTTGTCCACACCAACCACCAACCTTTGCAATATTTGTAAACTCAATAGAAGCTACAACAAACTCGACATATGAAGTGGATATCATATCTGCAACAGTTTCATCTTGTGATTACGTACAAGAAGGGCATACACAATAAACTGACTGACATGCTTTCATGACCACCAGTTACGACCCTCTACTTATCAGTATTCATGCAGATCGAGCCCTAATGTCATGAAGACTATGCCATAATGTACAATGAAGATCCTGATTTTTTATTAGCATTGGCTAAGCTCGAAATAGGGCAACCTACAGAGTTTGTTTGACGAGAAGGACTCTTGTACAAGAACAATTTACTTTGTATACCTCGTGGAGCATCTTGAATACAATGGTTGCGAGAAGCGCATACATCGAAGGTTACTGGTCACTTTGGGGTTATGAAGACTTTGCAAAATCTTCATCGACATGTGTTCTAGCCGCGAATGCAGCAGGATGTGGCTAGTTTGGTTCGAGGCTGTGGTCTTTGCAGCATTTCGAAACCAGCAAATCAAAAATTGGGTTTGTATACCCCTTTGCCTGTTCCATCACGACCATGAGAAAACATATCCATAGATTTCTTGGGAGTATTTCCTAAGACCCGACGTGGCAACGACTATCTCTTTGTGCTCGTTGATCGGTTCTCCAAAATGATAATTCTCATACCTTATTGAAAGACTATCACGGGAGAAGAAGCGGCTCGGGTATTCTTTCAGCACATTTGGACACATTTTATACTGCCGACTTCTATTGTGTCTGATCATGATACCCGGCTCCTTATTCACGTTTGGCTATCACTCTGGACAATGATCACTACTACATAAATGCAGTCCACTAACCTCTATCTTCTAACGGTTATATGCAATCTGGGAGAAAATCGTTAATGTACGAGGACCGTAGTGGAGAAGAGATTTTGTACTAACAGTTATAGTCTGGGAAACCATTAGTGAATAGCACATAACTTTTACTATCGGTTATTAGTGTACGAACTGATAGAAGAGAGGAAAGTTCACTAACGATTGTGTTTTTGAACCGATAGTAAAATTATATCATTTTTACTATCAGTTATTAGTGTACGAACCGATAGAAGAGATAAAATTTTATTATCGGTTTGTTTATTCAACTGATAGTAAAAGGACATCATATATATACTAGTCGTTATGACAGTGGGGACCTTTAGAAGAGAGGAAAGTTCACTAACGGTTGTGTTTTTGAACCGATAGTAAAATTACATCATTTTTATTATCGGTTATTAGTGTACGAACCGATATAAGAGATAAAATTTTACTATCGGTTTGTTTATTCAACCGATAGTAAAAGGACGTCATATATACTAATAGTTATAACAGTGGGGACCTTTAGAAGAGAGGAAAGTCCACTAACGGTTGTGTTTTTGAACTGATAGTAAAATAGTACAAGAACCCTATAGTGGGTTAAACGCACGGGAGTTTTCCCACCAGTCCAACCAAACACATTTCCAAATAAGTCCCTACTCACGCGCGGAAAACCCTAGCCTCCCCGACGTCCCCTTTTTGCTCCTGCACTACCATTGCCGCTCGCATTTGTGTTCTCCACCATCGCCGGCCAGTGCATCGCACCATCGTAGGCCACTCCACGAACTGTAAGTGTTCTTAACTAACCCAATTAGAATTGTTCTTGCTGCTCGTGTCAGTTTCTTAAATTGATACTGAACTCGATTAGAACCAGGCAGTCTTTAGGAAAGAGTAATTGAAATGAAATCAGTTTCCTAACTTCATACAAGCATGCAGAGCGCCATGTTGAAAGACCAATACGAGTTGCCTCAGTTGAAGCAGCTGTGACAAATTTGGGCTCAATATGTGATGGATGAAGTGGCTATCAATGATTGATCGTAAATGACTTGTGTAATATGCATTGAATGTGTTAATTGGTGTATGTGTGTACTTGTATTGGTGTATTTGTGAATAAACTCAATATGTGAATAATTAGATTCAATCTATCCAATGCATGTGTATATCTTTGTATTCGTGTATTTGTGAATAAATTCAATCTCTGAATAATTAGATTTAATCTGTCTAATGCATGTGTGTATCTTTGTATTAGTGTATTTGTGAATAAATTCAATCTCTGAATAATTAGATTCAATCTGTCCAATGTGTGTCTCTCTGTATTGTTGTATCTGTTAATGATCCTTTGTAATACTATCGGTTCATATCCTACAACCGATAAAAGAAAGTTTCCAGTACTAACCGTGTCGAGTAACTAACCGATAGGAAAACTATACAGTACTATCGATTTCCAGTGTAGAACCGTTACAAGAAATCTAACATCACTATCGGTTGAGTTCACTGAGCCGATAGAAGAAATTATCATTCGCGATTAGTGAACTTTGGAATGTAGGTATTTTACTAGTGGTTTGCAACCGATAGAGTTGTGCTACATTTCTTCTATCGTGCCGATCATTAGCGGTAAGAGAACTTATAGTAGGCCGATTTTAAACCGGTAGTGAAAAGCAATTCTGTAGTAGTGGATGGACACAAAGTTAAAGAGGAGTACTGTGTTTCATCCTCAAACTGATGGTCAAACAGAGCTGGTGAATTGAACAGTCATTTATCTCTTGAGGGGCTTTAACTCTAAGCATCCGAAAACCTGGGATGAAAGCATACTGCACCTGTAGTTTGCCTTTAATCGAGAAGTGCATGGTTCAACTGGAAAGTCACCTTTTGAGATTTGTTTCGGATTTCTACCACAGAGTCCATTCGACATGGAGTTTGTCATCCCTACCTTAGCGTAGAACAACAAAGAAACATCTGATTAGGATCGAGCACAAAAATTCCTGGAAGGCATACAACGACTCCATAGTGAGATTGAACAGAACTTGCTGAAAGTTCAACTCAAGTACAAGGCGTGACATGATCGACACTGAGTTGATGCTCAATTCCAAGAAGGTGATATGGTCTAGTTACATGTGAGTAAGGAGAGACTAAAAAGTGAGGGTCAAAATCTTAAACCAATTCATTATGGTCCTTTTCAGATTTTGTGAAAATTGGTACTAATGTTTGTCAGCTCGAGTTACCTCCATATATGTATATTTACTCGGTTGTCAGTGTTGGACACCTCAAACTCTGCGAGGCGTCTATGCTGGATGATGAGCCTGATACCATAGTACCGTCTGTTGAAGACTTGCTCTATCAACGAGAAGAACCTCTACCTGACGACGTGGTCTTGGAGAAGAAGGTGACGACCACCCGCAGTGGCACATGAGAGTCTTTTCAAATCGGACGGAAAGATCAACGAGCACGTATGGCAAAGTGGTACACCCAAGAAGATGGTCAATCTCAATTTCCACATCTCCAGTTTTGAGCACGTGGTCGCTAACGGGGCTTGGCTCCTTCTTAATAGGGGAGTCATGATCCAGGTGGATCTTAGGTCGAGTTCGAAAAGGATTCGTGACCTTGAAGTTCAAAAAGGGTTCACGACCTCGGAAAGGGTTCGCGACCATGGGAAGGATTCGATCTCTGGTCGGCTTGTATTCCAATCAATATATATATAACTGAGTCCTATCTGTTTAGGTTTAGTTAGTTGTCCGAGTCTAATACGTTTAGGTTAGTCAGTTATTGAGTCTAATATGTATTCATACAATTGGACTATAAATACTTTGTAATAGTTCTAGTTTAGATCATCAAATAGTCACTGAACTTATTTGAGTCTTAGACACATAATTCATCGACGTAGGCAGGTGTGTCCTAACATTTGATGTGTACAAAATCCCTCTTTTCAATAAGGAGTTGTGCTATCTTTTGAACTGTGTTTCGATCAACCTGTGTTTCGCTAATTCCGAGTAAGATCATGTTATTCCGCATAATAGCATCTGATCGAGTATAGTCGAAACCCGTGTATACTTCAATTGGAAAAAATCAGTATCTGGTTGAGTATAGCCAAAACTTGGTCTATACCATAATCAGATCAAGTTGGTATCAGAGCAACTCTAGTCCAAAACCTGGTCTAGGTCTTAATCTGATCATCTGGAAAAATAGATAAGAGACCAACGTAAGGATCTAGTTAACACGAACATACGAACGATGAATCCGGCCCGGAAACTCAACATCAAGGCCTGATCGGAGACTGTCTTGATCTGATAGTTGTGTGGGTGAAGGTGGGGTCGCACGAGCAAGTCGCATATGGGTGCGTGGCATAGATCACTCAAGATAAGCTTGGTACATCACAGGGTCATACGGCTGCTCCTACACAACAACATCAGTCACTGCGTGCTCCTCCCACTCGTCATCCCATTTGGCATTTTTGCTCTGCCAGTTGTCCGAGTGTTTTATGTGTTTGTCTGCAAAAAGTAATGCATTGCACGTAAATGCGAATAAATAAAGAAATATTCACTACGTAATTGAGATACGATTTCTTTCTAGGGGCGGTATCTGCTGGTGTAGCCCGAACTGGCGCATTACCCTCTTCGGAAAATATGGCTCCACTATATGTGAGAAAACCATGTGGCGCGTCATCCAACAGTCCTGGCCCGCGGTGCACTACGAGGAAATACCATGCGGTGCAATCTGAGATATGTTCTCAGGTGTCCACAATCTCCATATAATGCGTGCGTCCAGCAAGAGATCAAACTCTCCCTGGTATGCCACGTAGACGCGATAAATCTGAGACGATGACCACCTAGGCCTACCTCCCAACCAACGGGCTCCCATGGTGGGTCGATCAATCCAATCCTCGTAGTCTGCTGGCGCACCGTATAGATCAATGGGCCATTTCAAACGTGGTCGACCAACGGGAAAGTGCTCCGATGACCACAACTGCAGCAATACAGGGCATGCAGACAACAATGACTCGGTCGAAGTCCTGGAACATGCCTCGCACAGCCCCTTGTATGTCGCACATAACACTGCCATCGTCCAGTTGTAACATGGAATGACCCTTGGGTCCGCATCAACGATACTCTCTACTAGGGGAATGAACCACATGTATATAGTGTTGACGAGGATTGACACCCGGACCACTTCTATTGGACTTCTGGTTAAAGGCAAGTTCGAGTCAAAAGTGTATCTGGCGATACGAGCTCAAGTTGTTCTGAGGGACGTCGCTATGTGATCGCCAGCTTTACGCGGTCAGACCGTAAGCCTTGCGCGGTCAGAAGTTCATATGCTATACGCGAACTACATATTCGGGATATTGCGCAGTCAGCCAATATCCCGCGGTCAGACCGTAAGCCTTGCGCGGTCAGAAGTTCGTATGCTATACGCGAACTACATATTCGGGATATTGCGCGGTCAGCCAATATCCCGCGGTCAGAACATCTGCCGATCAGGATACTCGGGATCTATCTATTCGGTTGCCCATACAACGGGATATTCTAAGTATCCCGAAGATTCCTACACGCGGAGAATCGACCGTCAGAAGGTTAACACATACGGTTATCCATGAATAACACGTGTTTAACTGTGTGGAGGTTAAGAGCAGTTCCAAAAAACCGCATCCAACCGTCCGTGCAACCGTTTGATGCAGTTTCCTCCACATGGCACCCTTTCAAGCAGTACAAAAGGATGATCCAAAAACATCAACCGAGAGATCGGAAGATCAAGAAATCCAAAATCATTTAAGTTAGCCAAGTCTACGGCCCACCTCAGATAGCATTTTACTAAGCCTTCTTTGGCTTATCCTTGTACACTTTTACAGGGAAAAATCCTCGCCTGTGAGGACTTTTCCCTCCATTTGTAAACCTTTTACCACACTTAGTGAAATCTCAACAGGACGTAGGGCTATTACTCCCACTATCGAGGGCCCGAACCTGTCTAAACTCTCTGTGCTCCTGTTCACCATTGTTCAGCATACCTTCCCGGAGGGTCATCTTGAAAGGTCTCATAATTACAAATTCTGCATAAGTTCGGCTGAGGACCCTGAGTCCGAATCGTCGACAGCTGGCGCCCACCGTGGGGCCTTTCTCAAGGCGTCCTAATTGAAATTCGGAGGTTCGCCGAAACATGGCTGGAGCATATGATTCCGAGAATGATTTCGATCTCGAGGATTATGCCCATATACCAATGCCTTCTCCAAGCGATCCTGTTCCGATGGAAGAGGTCAAAGGCCAGAATCTTCCACAGGTTGAATCATCTCCCCAAGTCATGTTAATCGACCAGGAGGTAACTGGCACAAGGTCAGAACCCGCAGAGGTTCTTAATGTGCTAGGTGATGAATCCGGCCCGTCATACGATCCCGCTGAGGGAAAATATGATGGTGACCCTGAAGTTAGCCCAGGAAGGTTCAACCCTGATAACCTCCACCGTCTCTTTGATTTCGAGTCCGACTCGGAACAAACCGAGATGTTCTCCCCATCGGCGACCTCTCTCCCTAGGCAGTTTGCTGCGTTGTCGGAAGAAACTCCCGATCAACAGGCTGCCAGGGAAGAACAAGATCGCAAACAGAAGGAGGAGCAAGATCTCGAGCAACAGAACAACGAACTACGCAGAACTGCCCTAGAGGCTCTTCAAGATGCGCAGGCTCGTTCCGATGCTGCCCCGAGTTCTTCTCGACGGTCGCGTGGTCGTAGACGTGACCAGACTCCTTCCTTACCACCGGAGCATTTCCCAGTGGACGAAGAAACAATAACACCTGGTGCCCCTAGGAGAAGTACCCATGGTCGACTGCGATCTATCGCGGAAGTCATGCGCAATTTTCCTCCTACGGTCACGGATGCGCAGAGACCGGCCTTTTTCAGGATCCTGGCGGAAAGACTGGATGAGGTCGCATCCGAGGCGACCCCAACAGCCTCTTCCCGCTCAGTAACACATTCCCGTGAACGGGATGGTCCTCATTTTGGCTCTGGCCGACGGAGTTACCCGCCGCCTGTACCGTCCCGACAGGACAAATACCAGCGAATGCAGGACTCTCGTAGTAGGGATCGAGTTCCCGTTCACTCTCGTTTGGGACCACGAGTAACCTCGCCATTACGTGAGTTTGCTCGGAACCCAACCGAAAGTCGCAAGACGGTTCACGGTCCTTATGTTGGTTGCAAAGCTTTCTCGCCTGGCCTACGAGCAGTCGTTTGGCCCGATAAGTTTCGACCAGGGGCCATTGAAAGGTTTGATGGAACTCAGAACCCATCCGAGTTCCTTCAGATCTATATTACTGCCATCCAAGCAGCAGGAGGCGATGACAAGGTCATGGCCAACTACCTGCCAACAGTCCTCGCAGGACCGGCTAGAACCTGGTTGTTTAATCAGCCTGAGGGTTCCATCTACAATTGGGAAATGCTATGCGATGCCATCCTCAGCAATTTCCAAAATTGTTACCAAAAGCCGGGTAAGGAGGACGACCTGCATAGACTACGGCAAACTTCGACCGAAACACTTCGGCAGTTTGTCAAGAGGTTTGTCGGGGTAAGAAATACCATCCCGAACATATCTGATGGCTCCGTAATCAGGGCATTTAAGCATGTCGTTCGATACCGGAGATTCACTGAAGACTTGCTTATCCACCCTCCTCGATCAGTGGCCGATCTGTTCGATATGGCTGATCGATACTCCGATGTAGCCGAGGTAGTTGAATGGAACCGAATGGTTGACAAGGGGGACCTACCGCCCCAACCAGGCTTCAAGGACGCCAGGAAAGAAGATTCAAGCAAAAAGCCAGAGTCTTCACCGGGTGGGAAGTCAAAAAAGTCGAAGAGGAACCGCTCTGGACAGTACCGCGAGGTCGCAGTCGCGGAGAAACCACCTTCGACCAAAGGTAATAAGTCTTCTTTTAAAAATAAAACTGCTTCTGGTGGCCGGGATTCCGACCAGCCAGAAAAATCAACTAATCCGCAGGAGGGCAAGAGGTGGTGTCCACTCCACAACTCCGCAGGCCACGACCTCAAAAACTGCAGGAGTTGGTTGAAACAGCTGGATGATTTCTACCAAGGAGCTGGGCCAATGCCAACCTTACCGCCTTAAGAGCAGGCGTGCGGGATTAGAGACGTCGACGGAGACGAAGAAATGGCTTACCAGGTACCTCAAAATCATGTTAATGTCATTTTCGGAGATTCCTCCTCTTTCGTTTCCAAAAGGCAGTTTAAAACCTTTTGCCGAGAGGTTAACCAAACGGAGACATCCCTTGGCGAACCTCAATATCCCCGTTGGTCGGATATGCCTTTGACGTTCGATCGCGCTGACTGTCCTGTGGGGCTAACTCGACCATTGAGGCTACCTCTGGTTATTACCCCAATCATCAGTAACGCGAGAGTCGAAAGGGTCCTGATTGATGGGGGAAGTTCCCTTGATCTTTTATTGGTCAAGACACTCGACGAGATGCAAATTCCTCGTTCGAAGATCAAGCCCATAATCCATCTGTTTTATGGGATAATCCCAGGCCCCTCCATGATGCCATTGGGACAAGTGGTCCTCCCGGTCACTCTGGGAGAACCAGATAACTTCCGAACAGAATTGGTTACTTTCGATGTAATCGATTGTGATTCAGCTTATAATGCAATCTTTGGCAGGCCGACTCTTGCTAAGTTCATGATGGCAACGCACTATGCTTATCAGTGCGGGAAATTGCCTGGCCCCACAGGTGTCATTTCGGTTCGAGGTAGTCGCAACGTGGCGCTCACGTGCGACCGGCTATCTTTGGAGATGGTCGATCAACTTCCCCTCCGGGACGCTCAGGTCGCCACCGTTGCCACCGATGCGATCAGGGCTGCTCCTCGACCAGATGAGAAACTCAAACAAGTTCCTTTGTACCCAGATGACCCATCCAAGACAATTCGGGTTGGGTCAGCCCTGGATGACAAATAGGAACTCGACCTTGTTGCTTTCCTCAGGGCTAACGCAGACGTGTTTGCGTGGAAACCGTCCGACATGCCCGGTGTCCCAAGGGAAGTAATTGAGCACAGGTTAGCAATTCGACCTGGATAACGACCAATAAAGCAAAAGCTCAGGCGTTTTGCCACCGACCGACAGGAAGCCATCCGAGAAGAGTTAGACAAACTCTTACAAGCCAGGTTTATCCGCGAAGTGAATCACCCGGACTGGCTCGCCAATCCGGTCATGGTCCGCAAGTCAAATGGCAAGTGGCGCATGTGCGTCGACTACACTAGCCTCAACAGTGCCTGTCCGAAGGATGACTTTCCCCTTCCCCGCATCGACCAGCTGGTTGACTCCACTGCGGGTTGCGAACTGATGAGTTTTCTGGATGCCTACTCAGGATATCATCAAATTAGCATGGTAGAAGACGATGAAGAGAAAACTGCCTTCATCACCCCGTTCGGCACATACTGCTACGTCAGAATGCCGTTCGGTCTCAAGAACGCAGGTTCCACGTACCAGCGCTTGATGCAAAAGACCTTTCTTTCCCAGATAGGGCGTAATCTCGAAGCATATGTAGACGACTTGGTTGTAAAGAGCACCAAAAGATTGTCTCATTTGGACGATCTTGCTGAAACCTTCTGTAACTTGAATCACTTTGGAATAAAATTGAACCCGGAGAAATGTTCTTTCGGGGCTTCTTCAGGGAAGCTTCTTGGTTTCCTTGTGTGTTCCAGGGGCATTGAGGTTAATCCTGAGAAAATCAGAGCTATTGAACAAATGAGGTCGCCCTCGACCATGAAGGATGTTCAACGCCTGGCTGGTCGCATGGCGGCTTTAAGTCGCTTTATATCGCGATTAGGCGAAAGGGGACTACCTTTCTTTAAAGCCTTGCGGAAACATCATAACTTCACGTGGTCTGACGAGGCCGAAAAAGCGTTTCAGGAGGTAAAAACATATCTGTCCAGTCCGCCAGTATTGGTGTCTCCTGAAAAGGAAGAACCATTACTTCTGTATTTGGCGGCCACCCCACACGCGGTCAGCGCAGTTCTGATCGCGGAAAGGGAAGGAGTACACAGACCCGTCTACTATGTGAGCGAAGTACTTCATGGTCCTAAGGAGCGCTACCCTGAGGTCCCGAAGATACTTTACGCGCTACTGATGGCTTCCCGTAAGCTACGACATTACTTTCAAGCACACAAGATCACAGTACCCTCCTCTTTTCCTTTAGGGGATATTGTCCGAAATCCAGAAAAATCTGGTCGAATCGCCAAATGGGCGGTCGAATTCGGTGCCTTCGAGATCCATTTCACCCCTCGCACGGCGGTTAAGTCTCAGGTTTTGGCCGACTTTGTAGTCGAATGGACCAACCCTGAGCCACCCGTGCAGTTGGCAAAGGAACTGGAGTGCCCCGATTATTGGACAATGTACTTTGACGGCTCGCGTAGTTTTCAACACTCGGGGGCTGGAATAGTCTTAGTTACGCCCCAGGGCGAACAGCTTAAGTATGTCATTCAACTACACTTTGTTGCAACCAACAACGCAGCAGATATGAAGGTCTTCTTGCAGGGCTCCGGGCAGCAAAATTCCTCGGAGTCCGTCGATTAGTGGTGAGGGGGGACTCACAGCTAGTCGTAAACCAGGTAAACAAGGAGTACAGCACCTCCGATGAGACAATGGCTCATTACCTGGGGGAAGTGAGGAGATTGGAAAAACACTTCAGTCACTTCGAAGTCCAATACATCCCGCGAAAGGACAATATTCTCGCAGACCAATTATCCAAAATTGGATCCTCACGCTCATCCACTCCGGCAGGAGTGTTCATTGAACACTTGGACCATCCTTCGATCATGACTTCGGTCGAGGATGATCCGGCAATAGCCTTCGTTGCCAACCTCGGTCAGGAACAAGATTGGACTCATCCATTGAGGGTCTATCTTGAACATGGGACCCTACCCGAGGACGAAACCAAAAGCGATCGGTTAATTCGAAAGGCGCGTCTGTACAAACTCATAGATGGGGTTATGTACAGAAAGGGTACTCAAGGAGTATTCATGCGCTGCATATCTCAGGAGGAAGAAAAATCCCTCTTGAAAGAAATACATGACGGTGTATGCGGTGCACACGCGTCATACCGAACACTGGTCGGAAAAGTTTTTCGACAGGGATTCTACTGGCCTTCGGCACTCGATGATGCCAAGCTTTTGGTCAAGATGTGTCCACAGTGTCAGTTTCATGCAAAACAGGTTCATCAACCTGCTTATGCATTGCAAACTATTCCTCTCGCATGGCCCTTTGTGATCTGGGGAATGGACATCGTCGGTCCTATGCCACAAGCGGTCAATGGGTACAAGTTTCTGTTCGTAGCCATTGACACGTTCACAAAGTGGATTGAGGCCGAACCAGTACGAAATATTACTGCATCAGCCGCACAAAAGTTCTTTCACAAGAACATTGTGGCACGATTTGGCGTTCCAAACCGTCTCATCACAGACAACGGTTCTCAGTTCGCTAGCGGTCTCTTCCTAGACTACTGCGATCAGATTGGGACCAAGGTGTGCTTTGCTTCTGTGGCACATCCACAAAGCAATGGTGCCGTAGAACGGGACAATGGGCAAGTATTGCAAGGCATCAAAAAACGTGTTTTTGATCACCTCAAGACCCGCTCGGGGGCTTGGGCAGACGAGCTTTATACTGTTCTATGGGCACTACGAACTACCTCTAGTCGAGCCACCGGTGAGACACCCTTCCATTTGGTCTATGGGACCGAGGCTGTGTTGCCTATGGAAGTTAGTATTGGATCTGTTCGCACGAATCAATTCGAACAGGTCAACCAATCCGAACAGCGATCGCAAGATCTCATCCTCCTGGAAGAACGGCGTGATCGCGCCCTGATCAAGTCCGCGGTATACTTGCAGGCTCTACGCAAGTACCACAGTAAAAAGGTGCGACCACGTGATCTCAACGTGGGCGACTTGGTTTTACGGAAAATTCAAGACCAGTCTAACCGCAATAAATTCTCCCCAAAGTGGGAAGGATCATACACTGTCGTCTCAGTGCCGCGGCCAGGATCTGCGCGGTTAGCCATGGAGGATGGTCGGATTTTGTCCAATACTTGGAACATCGATCAACTTCGCAAGTTTTACGTGTAAGTACCACAACCCTTTTCCTGTTCAATTAGCATCTTTTCATAAAAAGCATGTCTTGTTTTCATACAATGAGTGTTTTTCTTTAAGCCCAAATTATACAAATTCGACCTGGGGGCTGATCGCCGGCGGTTAGGTTATTACAGCATTTTTCAACCGGATTCGCTGGTCGATCTCATGATCACTTCCAGATAAGTCACTCCTAAATAAGCCGTTTCTCAACGCACACGGGACTATCTGGCTAGTCCTCGGTCATCTGTGTGGCTACCAGTTTGCAATAAGGTTAAAATGTTACTTTAATCTTGACCATCGGCTTGAAGCACATATCCCTGGTCATCATACTTATGTTTTCCCCTCTGCTTAAAATACTAAGGCTTCAGTATTCACAAAACAGAGGCGGGGGCTAGAGGGATATACTTATAGTATGAAACTTATGATGTGAATATGCACTTTCTTAAAAAAAAAAAATAGTTTTACATACATGGTATTGTAATTACAATTGTTTGGTTACAAAATATAAGGATCATTCGATCCTCAGCTCAGCCAAGAGTTTGTCAACGAAGGGCTTGACTTCTTCTATAACGGCGTCAAGCAGTTCTTCACTCTCGACCTCAACCGGTCCCACCAGCGCGCTCAGATTTGCATCTGGGCCATGGTGAAGTCGAACCCGGCTGAGTACGGCAGAAGCGGCTGATCGGACTCTCGTCCTGATTATCTCTTCACGTCGCCGTATATCTCCAGGGAGATATTCAAGCAGTGATTCTGCTTGAGTTGTGAGCAGTGATGACCAATCGCTGACACTTGGGTCGTCCTTCTTCAACTCTACCACGTTGGTATTCAAAAGGTTGGCCACGGCCTTCAGTTTTTCGAAGACCAGTAGGCTCAACTCTTTGACCGCTCGGTCGGTATGGTTGATCGAGGACTCGAGAATCATCTTGTCCTGGCCGAGCTGTATAATGCGACCTGCTTGCGCTGTACAGAGAAAAGAGGTTATTAACAAGGCATGGCTTTAAGTTTTCTCAAGTTGAGAATCGACTTACCAGCATTCTCAGACTGAAGTTTATTGATTTCAGTCTGTAGTTTCTTGAACTCTGTAACTGAGTTCAGCCTCATCTTGGCTAACTCTTTCTTCAAGAATGTAACCTCTCTGCAGCAAAATCAAGTCAGTTACAAATAAAGCCTACTTATATTAACAGAAGAGTGACGATCCTCACTTGCGCAAGCCGTCACGATCTTTTTGAACAGCCGCCATGCTAGCCATTGCAGCATGCGACTGGCTCGTCACCCATGACAAGCCCGGTGATACAAAGCAAGAGAGTTAAATATACTCTAAAGGCGGTTCAAGCGCCGAAACAGGGGAGATCATACCTTCATGAACTTGTTTAAAGCGGCATCATCCATGCTAGCAGGAATCCTTGCTAGCGCACCGGAAGTGCCTGCGACAGGGATAGTTGGGGGAAGTGCCGTCTGAACACCACCCCCAGAGGCCACTGGTTGTGACCCTGTCCCTGTACTTGTTTCTCCTCCCGTGGTCCGGACGACTTCCTGAACCACGGGAGCGGAGCGCTCTTCATTAGAGGCTCCCTCATCAGCCCTAATTTCAACCTCCCCAGTGGCGGTTGAAGGGTTAGGCGCTGTCTTCTTTTGCCTAACAAGAAGAATGGGTCAGGCAGCTTTCATCTAAGATTACTGTCAAGTAAGAGTTCTTACCTTATTTGAAATCCCATTCGTTCCTGGGACTTCTGGGAAAATTCCCCTTGCGAAGGAGAGCCGTCTCCGGTTCTCGCCTTCCTTATAGTAAACAAGGCAGCACCTCCCTGGAAATGTTCTGTTACGAGCACATTCCTAGGAAAAAGATGAAAACACATAGAAAGGTTTTTACCTGAGCCACCGGGCTAACTGGTAGAGCTGCATCCGAAGGCCTTGGCGATTCCAGAGTTGCTAGAACCGTCACATTCGGCCTTTGTTCGTCTACCTCCTCCTCTACCCGCGGAGGAGGAGAATTTTCCTCCCTGGAACCCCCAGTGGTCCCAGGGGGAAGCTCTCCTCCCTGTATGTACATTAACTTGTCAAATGTGCAGAAAGAGTCATAGAAGGAACGGTCGAAAAGATTCCTTACCTTGGTCGTTCCTTCGACCGGGGAAGCAGAGATAATTGACCCTGAAACCTCGGGGGCTTCAGGAATTGGAAGGTCACCTGCAGGGGACTCTTCGGTGGTCGCAGGGTCAGCCACGGCCACCTCTTCGGTAGCTGTGGTCCCTATGGGGCAGCTTGAGGCGTCACCAGCAGGGGACTCCCCGGTCCTCCTCCTTTTGATGACTAGAGGCACATCATTGTCCTCTTCCTCCTCGCTCCCCTCTCCCTGTACGACGAAGAAGTGATTCCATGTCGCGCCTGAAAAGGTAGAAGGAATGCGATATCTTACCGCAGTCTTTCTTGCGGGACGAGGAATGCTTCGTGAAGACCCCTCCCCAGGGTTCAGCTTGGTCTTCTTGGGGGCAGGACTCTTTGTCCTGGGTCTCTGAGAGACTTTCTTCACGTTCTTCGCCGTCGGCTTCCCCAGAGAGCCGACATTTTCGCTTGGGAACGTCGCATCAGCAAACTTCCCTAGGAGCTGGTTCACAGTCCATTACAATGGATTAGCACTGGACACACACAAGACCTGCAGAACCAAAGCCGGACAAGGAAATTACCTTTCGGCGCTCCTGTCTGAGGTCATCACCGGCATGAATCAAGCTCTGCGGGCGAGGTGATCCCTTAAGGCCCTCTACATCAGCATTGTAGGCCCTAAGGAGGGAATTAGTTTGCCTCTCAATTTCGGCTGAGGGCAGAACTGTTCCCAAATTCAAGTCAGAAAACATAAATTTCAGAAATGACAAAGCACAGTGCTAAAAGGTTGAGTACCTTCATTGTAGTCCAGGGTTCCATCCGCCAAGGACTTGATTTCCCAAGCAGGATGAGCCCTTTCGCGCAGGGGGCTCACTCGGTTCTTCACAAAGTCTCGGATGACATCCCTCGCTGTCAATCCTTGACCCACCAAGTGAAGAATCACCTCGGCGTGCTTCAGGTGCTCCACGCCCAGCGTCGGGGGAGCGTCCAACTCGCTTGACTTCTCTGGTCGCGAGTTCTCAAACCATAAACTACTCTCGGACGGCGGAGAGCAGTAAAACCACCTCTGGTGCCACCCGTGCACCGAATCCCGCAGAGGTGGGGAGGGATACTCCTTCTTGTCCGTCAACCGGAAGTAGATGCATCCGGCGGCATTGGTGCTCTTCGACCATGCCGAGAAGTAGAACCGTCGGAAGAGGTCCACGCTAGGATATACTCCGACGAAGGCCTCGCAAAGATGCTGAAACACCGCCAGGATCAGCATCTCATTTGGGTGGAGGTTGATCAGTTCCCACCCATAATGTTCGAGGATGTCCTTTAGGAACCGACTCTCAGGGAATCGGAACTCGCAGCGCAGATACTCCTTGAAGATTACCAACTCGCCCTCTCGGACGATTGGAGTTTCTTGGTCCTTCTCCGCAGGCCGCCAATTGATCAGCAGCCGCGATGGAAGGATCTCCTCTTTCTCCAACGCCACCAGAGTCTCCTCAGAATGGTGGTTGGATCTGCTCCAAGATGCCATTTTTTGAGGAAGATTGGTCAAAAAAGTCGATGATTTTGTGGAAGATGAAGGCAAGAAGATGAGGGTTTTGTGCGGCGGGAACTCTAAGGGTTTTTCGCTGTTGAATAGCTTCCTCAAGAAGCTACCTACTGTTTTTATAGACTCGAGGAGTCACGCCTCTGTGAGTAACGTTCCACTCAAGCGTCCTCTTAAATATTTTATTCATTTCCCATAATGGATATTCTATGATAAACCCTTTAAAGCGTTTCGGGTATCGGATCTGAAATAAAAAGACTTTTTTATTTTGGAAGCTGAAAGGGCTAAAACTCGAGAAGTCTGCTAAGGCTTTTTGAGGGTTATTTACCTTTCTTTTTACTTAAACATTTTTATGAAAAATATCATGTAACTCAAATTTTGACGTACGGATATATTCTAACTGGGTTATGGTTTGGTTAAAGCCATGTTATTTAACTTCATTTCTGGTCGAAGTAATGGTCTAACCGAACGTTCGACTCTAGTCGCAATTCAGTTCTAACCGCGGCCTTAAGTCTGATCGCGGCATCAGGGCAGGTCATGGTGATCTTTTAAAGCGCGATTCTAATCGCAGAACTGAAATTTCCTGTGTATGAATGGTCGCGGACTAAGCTTTTGGCCATAATTTCACACAGAAGGTATGAAGAATGTTCATATGAATAAAAGAAACTTTATTTATTACATTCTTTACATACAAAAGGGATACGGTCGATAAAAGCATCGACCTGTTCCGAAAGAAGTTTACAAAGTTCCCCAAGGGACATGTTGTTGACAGTAGGATTTACACTGGCAACCCCCAGGGAACTAGCAACTACCCTAAGTCTATCTATATCGTCCCTAACAACAGACGCACTATTGTCCCTAATCAAGTCAGAGAGTTCTCGCTGTTGCTGAGCGAAGTCCCTCTCTCGACGGAAATGGTGCGCCTCTTCTCGGGATCGATCAAGACATTCTGCTAAACGCAGAATCTTAGAGGCCATCTCCTCGGTCTTCTTCTCCAGGGCATTCTTCTCTTCCAGAAGGGTCTGTCCGGAAGGAAGAGATGGAGCAGCAGAAGGCTGATCGCTGGAGCCTCCTACCTCCTGCATTTTGCAAAAGTTAGTCATACTAACTAAAAATTATCAGCAAAAAGGGAGAAGAATTGTTACCTGTCCCGGTGCATAACCCGTTGATACACCCATCTTGGGAGGAAGATCATCATATGGTGGAAGAGCAACCTTCCCATCAGAAGATTGCTTCGCCAACCCAATATGGCAATCATCTGATCGAGGGATAGTCACCGCTTGCCGACCAGGATGTTGATCACCCAAAAGGATGGGAGAATTGGATGTGATGGGATCTTTCTCTAAGGATAAAGGCCTAACTTGCCGAGAGGCATGAACGGGGAGGGTCAAAGTAACTGAAGGAAGAAAGAAACTTGCTACATTCTTCACCTTTGTTCCACTAGAAGATCCTTCGTCGACCTTGGGTTTCTTCCTTAAACGAGACAAGACTTCAATCGTTTGAGGCCTTTGTTCGACAATTTCCCCTTCATCGCTCTCAATCTCGATGATTTCATGATCTGCCATTGGGAGGGCTATGTGAAAAGGAAGGAGGCAGGATAACAAGAAAAAGACTTAGGCGTGAGAGGGAAATTGTAGATCTTTACATGTCCAGGGGTCTGGTATTTATAGCCACCAGGGCGACGGTTCTCCTCCCAGACACCTCGGGTTTCGTTAAGACATTTACAATTTTACCTCGAGATAAAAATATTTCTACGGCGCCATCATTGCCCGTCACATAATGTCAGAACCCGTCTTGAAAAACCAACCGTTTTCACTTAGTGCGCCACTAAGTGGAGAAGTTAAGGGGCCGGGTCAAAAATCCGATGCATGGTCTTAAAATTCGAAATAAACACGTCACTTCGTTTCTTTCGAATTTGGGGGCTAGCTGACGAGGATTGACACCCGGACCACTTCTATTGGACTTCTGGTTAAAGGCAGGTTCGAGTCAAAAGTGTATCTGGCGATACGAGCTCAAGTTGTTCTGAGGGACGTCGCTATGTGATCGCCAGCTTTACGCGGTCAGACCGTAAGCCTTGCGCGGTCAGAAGTTCGTATGCTATACGCGAACTACATATTCGGGATATTGCGCGGTCAGCCAATATCCCGCGGTCAGACCGTAAGCCTTGCGCGGTCAGAAGTTCGTATGCTATACGCGAACTACATATTCGGGATATTGCGCGGTCAGCCAATATCCCGCGGTCAGAACATCTGCCGATCAGGATACTCGGGATCTATCTATTCGGTTGCCCATACAACGGGATATTCTAAGTATCCCGAAGATTCCTACACGCGGAGAATCGACCGTCAGAAGGTTAACACATACGGTTATCCATGAATAACACGTGTTTAACTGTGTGGAGGTTAAGAGCAGTTCCAAAAAACTGCATCCAACCGTCCGTGCAACCGTTTGATGCAGTTTCCTCCACATGGCACCCTTTCAAGCAGTACAAAAGGATGATCCAAAAACATCAACCGAGAGATCGGAAGATCAAGAAATCCAAAATCATTTAAGTTAGCCAAGTCTACGGCCCACCTCAGATAGCATTTTAGTAAGCCTTCTTTGGCTTATCCTTGTACACTTTTACAGGGAAAAATCCTCGCCTGTGAGGACTTTTCCCTCCATTTGTAAACCTTTTACCACACTTAGTGAAATCTCAACAGGACGTAGTGCTATTACTCCCACTATCGAGGGCCCGAACCTGTCTAAACTATCTGTGCTCTTGTTCACCATTGTTCAGCATACCTTCCCGGAGGGTCATCTTGAAAGGTCTCACAATTACACATTCTGCATAAGTTCAGCTGAGGACCCTGAGTCCGAATCGTCGACAAGTGTCACCGTTCATCGAAGGGAATAGAATATTGTTGGGGGAGCTCCCAAAGGTTCTCGGGTCCCGAAGGGTCATTGGGCCCCAAAGGTTCACCGGGGGCCCCGATGGTTCACCGGGCCCCAAAGAGCCACCAGGCCCCGAAGGTTCACCGCGGGCCCCAGAGGTTCACCGGGGGCTCCGAAGGTTCACTAAGAGCCCTGGAAGTTCACCGGGCCCTGAAGAGTCATCGGGCCCCAAAGGTTCACCAGGGGCCCCGGAGAGTCACCGGGTTCACCGGGGGCCCCGGAGGTTCACCAGGCCCCGAAGAGTCACCGAAGGTTCATCGGGCCCCGGAGGTTGGAGCTGACAAGGACACTTGTCAAGCATCCAAGTCCTTCGGCCGGTGAAACGATGCCAGTGCCCCTCGATCCAACGGCCGTAGCTAGGGCTTTTTGGTCATTTTCATGTTTTGGGGCCTATATATACCCACTTTGTACCTCATTTGTAACTAACTCCAATTCATTTACATACACTCAAAACAGTAGGCTCTCTTGGAGGCCTCTCTCCACGAGAGAACACCTCCGTAGCGGACTCGCGTCCGGAGAGTGCCGACAGGACTAGGGCCCCCGCTGGGACCTAAACCTGTATAAAAATCACCGTGTCAATCTCTGCATTGCCTGGCGGGAGGTGACCAGTCACTCAATCAGCTCGCGTCGTTGTATACTTGTTACGCACGTCTGAAGAAAGCTGCCGAGGTATTCGTAATACCACGACAGTTGGCGCTAACCGTGGGGACTCGTGACGAATCGCCATGGCTGCCCCAAGAACAAGAGCTCATGCGCTCTCTCTTCACGGTGGTGTCGGTCCCAGCGACCCGGCGCCGCCTCCGCAAGAAAATGATGCTGTCACGACTCTGCCGTCCGGGGACACCCGGGGAGAGGAGCCATCTCCTCCCCCCGTAGTCTCCGGTAGAAGGGTTCCCATCTCCAACCTGGTGACCGCGACTGTACTTATGGGGCCTAGCGCACCCCAACTCTCCGTCCTGGTCTCTGGGGATCCACTGTTGGGGGCTTTGGTCGAGGGCCAACTCTGTGCCTGGCACACCCTGGAGGAGCTACTGTGCATCTTAGCGCGGCCCCCTGCTCCTGTCTATCCGCCCCCACATCCGTTTAATGGGGCGCCACCTCCGTTCTTCATGGGGCACTCGGCCGCCTTCCCCGTGCCGGGAATGTTACCCGCGCCCGGGGGCTTTCCCGCGTCCAGAGCCTTCCCTGCTCTGGGGATGCTTTCTGCACTGGGAGGACAGCCCATCCCTAGGACCTTCCCCGTTCCGGGGAGCTATCTGGCACCGGGCACGGAACCTCCGCGGGCGGCCGCTGCCGCGCCAGGGACTTCCGCCGCGTTGGAGATAACCTCCGCGCCCATGCTCGCGGGCCTTTCCGGGCTGATGCCCAGTGCCGCCCCAGCGTCCATGTCGATGGACGCTCTGGGGACTCACCCCAGACCTGCTCCCATCGCCGCCCCAAACGCGGACCGGCACCAAACCAAACCCGCGCGCCAGCGGTGTCCTCTGGGCCGGTGACCCACGCGCATCAGCTCCCTCCTCCCCTGGGGCCGCCTCTGAGGGCACCCCCGGCGGATCAGACCCGCTTCACCAGGGATGAGGTCGAGCAAATGCGTACAACCAAGTATGGGGAGGCTCCCTCCCGCCATCGGTCGGAACTCCCCCCGACTCGCAGTCGAGGTGAGACGCGCTCCCGGCCCGATCGGGGGAAGAAGCTACCGCCACCTCTGGGGGGTACCTAGACATGCAAGAGGTTAGCTCGACTAACCCGAGGAGAATATGCGCTACCGTCGCGCTGGTGGACCGCTGGGACCTCTCCCCGAATTCGATAACGAGCGCGTGTCCCCGGCAAGAGGAGACAGCGACTGAGAATTCCCCAAGGAAGTTGAGGGGGCTAATCAACCACTGTGTCGCCACCTCCGGTGCATCCGTTGGCTGCGGCCTTACCGCCTGCCTCACATCGAGCATTACAACGGTGAGGCCGACCCTTACGACTTTGTGCAGGTGTACTCCACTGCCATCTCGGCGGCTGGGGGGACGAGATGGTCCAATGCAACGTCTTCCCCCTCTACCTCACCGGCATCGCCCGCTCACGGTTCTACAAGCTGAGGACCGGTTCCATCAAGTCCTTCGTGCAGCTCAAGCGCGAGTTCTACGCGAACTTCTAGGGGAACTACGTGCCCCCCCTGGACTCATCTCAGCTCTACATCGTCCGGCAGAGGAGGGGGAGACCATCCGAAGCTTCTTCAAGCGCTTCGCTCAAGTCAAGACCAAAGTGGCTCACATCCCTGACTCTACAGTTATTGAGGCGTGCAAGAGCGGGATCCTCCCCGGGGAGCTCCACCGGAGGCTCTCCCGGAGCTGTCCCACCTCTGCCGACGAGCTCTTCACTATGCTCGAGAAGTATGCCCGTGCGGAGGAGAACGACCTCTGGAAAAAGAACCAGGGGGCTCCTGCCCCCGCCAGCCGGGAGACCAGGGAACCCAACAAGCGTCCCAGAAGGAGCGATCGCAGTGAGCCACGGCCTCGGGACACCTTTGTTCTCGAGGGCGGAGGCAGCTCGCGCGATGGCAACAAGGGCAACCGCCCTTTCCCTAAGTCAAAAGGCTATGGGGGGGACAGTCGTCCTGTGGTCGCGAAGGTCCCCCAAGGGAAGGTAAGGGGGCACTGCCAACTTGTGGTGTGCCTTCCACAAGTCAAATACCCACGCTACTCGAGAATGCCATCAGCTCTTACAGTACTTCGCCGCGTTTCTCGATCAGCGTGGGCAGGGGGGAGGGAGCCCTGCCTCCTTGCCTCCCACGCCGGCTTTACCAGCACTACCCGCTCCTACGGGGGAGCAGCAAAGACAATCATAGGAAAGGGGCTCAGCTGAAGAGCTCCCCTTCCAAACCACCCAAAGGCGTGTAAACGTCATTACGGGGGAATCCCCCTCGGGACGAGACTTCAGGCGTCAACGCAAGGGGTACGCACGGGAGGTAAAGGTTGTGGGGGTGCTACATACGTCTCAGCCACCAAAGTGGTCAAACTCCCCCTCACCTTCACAACGGAGGACGCACGCGGGGTTTGCTTCCCCCATGACGACGCACTCATCGTCTCCGCCACCGTCTACAACCGTCAATTAGCGCGCATCCTCATCGATGGTGGAAGCTTTGCAGATATCCTGTACCTAAAGGCATTCAGGGAAATGTAGGTCGATGAAAAGCTACGGCAGCCGTAGCCGGGCCGCTGCTATGCTTCGTCCCCGGGAAGACCATCCACCCGGTGGGGAAGGTTGATCTCCCAATGACCTTCGGCACCCCAGAAAACTATCGGACGGAGATGGTCTGATTTGTTGTTGTGGACCTCCCCTCTTCATACAACGTGATTATGGGGAGGACCACAATCAACCATCTGGGGGCAGCGATCTACCAGAACTATCTCTGCGTGAAGATCCCCACGCCTCATGGCGCGATCACCGTCCGAGGCGACCAGGACGTGGCCCGTGCTCTTTACGAGCGCACCACCGCGACGATCGGCAACGTCAACATGATCAAGTCCCCGGGGGGAGAGAACTCCCCTCCGGACTCAGATGTTTTTGCGTAGAAGCCCACCGACATGCGGGGCGTCGCCCGGGACGTCATCGAGCATAAGCTCGCTATGACTCCCGGCCGCCCTCCAGTCAAGCAAAAGTTGAGGAAGCTCTCCCTTGAACGCCAAGAGGCTATCAAGGCCGAGATCACCAAGCTTCGAGAGGCGGGGTTCGTGCGAGAGGTCTTGCACCACGAATGGTTGGCAAACACCGTCCTCGTGAAGAAGTCAAACGGCAATTGGAGAATGAGCGTGGACTTCACCGACCTTATCCGCACTTGCCCAAAAGACAACTTCCCACTCCCACGGATCGACCAATTGGTTGACTCGACCATGGGGTATGAGCTGATGAGTTTTCTCAACGCATATTCGGGCTACCATCAGGAAGGAGGATGAGGAAAATACGAGTTTTATAACTCCCCTCGGCACCTTGGGGTTGCGCCTCGCACTCTCCCTGGGGATCCGCCGCCTCCTGGTGAAAGGAGACTCCCAGCTCGTGGTTTGCCAAATGGACAAGTCCTGCTTGTGTCATGACGAGAAGCTGAGCCTCTACTTGGGGGAGGTGCGGAAGATGGAAAAGTACTTCGAGGGTCTGGAGGCCCGGCATATCCCCCGGCGGGATAACGACCGCGCTGATGCCTTGGCCCGGGAACCTCTTCCTGGGGGCGCCTTTCTTGAGATTATCGCGAAACCCTCGGTAACCCTTCCGGGTGTGGACCCCAAGTCCTGCGCCCCGGAGGTTTTCGAGATCGCTCGAGCTGCGTCTTGGATGGATCCCCTCATCTCCTGCATAAGGGGGACGGGGGAACCCTCCGGCGACACAGAGGTGAAGCGCCTCCGTGCCAAGGCAAGGGCGTATCTCCTATTGGAGGGAAAGCTCTACAAGCGGGGAGCTTCCGCTCTACTCCACTACCTCCTGCGAGCAGAAGGACTCCAGCTTCTCAAGGACATTCACTGGGGAAGCTGCGGGTCTCACTAGGCCTCGCGGGCCGTTGCTGCGAAGGTTCTCCGCCAAGGATTTTATTGGCCAACGCTGGTCCGCGATGTGCGGGATCTTGTCTCTGCGTACGAGGCCTGCCAGAAGATGGCAAAGGGCACCGGCTGCCCTTCGTAATGCTGTAGACCATCCCCATAACTTGGCCTTTCGTGCGTTGGGGAATGGACCTCCTTGGTCCCTTCCCCCCAGCACCCGGGGATTACAAGTATGCGGTGGTCGCTGTGGACTATTTCTCCAAGTGGGTGGAGGCTAAGCCCTTGGCCAGCATCACCTCGCGCGCGGTACAACGTTTCTTCTGAAAGAACGTCGTATGTCGCTTTGGGGTCCCCCAAGAAATCACCGCCGACAACGGGACCCAATTCGACTCGGCGCACTTCAGGGAGTTCTGCAAAGGCTTAGGGACTACCCTCCACTTTGCATCTGTGGCTCATCCCCAGAGCAACGGGGCCGTCGAAAGGGTTAACGGCGTGATCCTGCAGGGATTACGCCGATGACTCGAGTAGACCGCCTCCAGGCGGGGCGCATGGGCGGAGGAGCTTTCGAGCATCCTCTGGTCCATGCGCACGACCCCGAGCCGGGCAACAGGGCGCACGCCCTTCTCACTCGTGTACGGGGCTGAAGCAGTCCTCCCGTCGGAGATCGGTTTTCGGTCGCTGCAGGTTGAGCTCCTAGAAGGAGCTCCGACTGCAGGGTTCCAAACCAACAATGCGAACCAGCGGCTGGAAGTTGACCTCATTGAAGAAGAGCGCGATCGAGCGCTCCTCCGCCATGCCATCTACGAGCGCGAAATGGCCCGCGCATACAACCAGCGCGTCCACGAGAGAACTTTCCACCTTGGGGACCTGGTCCTTAAGCGCGTGATTGATCCACAAGGCCAGGGCAAACTCTCCCCCAAGTGGGAGGGCCCGTACAGGATCTCCACAGTCCTAGGCTCGGGATCTTATAAGCTCTCCAACCTTGAAGACCAGGAGTTGAAGCACACTTGGAACATAGACTTGCTCTGCAAGTTCTACATCTAGCCTTCGGGCTCACTCCCTCCCCCGTCGCGATTTTGCAGGGGGAGGCGTTGTACTCACTATTCCCTCCCCCACCACGGTTCTACAGGGGGAGGCGTTGTATTTCATCTTCATCAATACAAATGGGTTTTCGCTCAACTCTGGGATTTTTTGCAGAGTCACCGTTCCCTCCCCCCGCCACGGCTTCGCTGGGGGAGGCGTTATATTGCATATTAATTAACACAAATGGCCTTTTGTCTGATGTTGGAGTTTTTGTAGGTTCTTATCTTTCCGCCCCCGAGGCGATGCCCTCTCTATGAGGATGCCCTCCCCGCGGGGATGCCCTCTCCACGAGGACATGGGCTATCTCAGCCTAAAAGTCCCTACGTGGGAGCCCCGCTCCCGTAGGGCGACTTACAGTAACCCCTCGAGGACTGAGGGGGTAAGAGGCAACCCAGTTCTCATGAACTGTGGTAGCGAGTCATTTTGAGAGACTACTCCCCCCTCAAATACTCTACACCCGCTTCCGGGTCACGGAACCCTCCTTCGGAATTCTTCATTACCTCAAAAATATTCGACCGGGAATTTTCTCGATCGGTTCTCTGCTTTCATGGCGATCGGGGAAACTTCTTATAGGTCTCTGGAATTTTTCGGTCGAGAATCTCCACCGGTCCTCGAAGCTCCCGACTGGGGGCTGCGTGACATGAGTAATTATCGAAGTTCGGGCCTTTTCGTTCCTTACCCACAGTGCATGGAGCCAAGCTGCACCCCGCTGTGGGGGGGGGGGATATAACTCGGGCCCGGACAGGAGATAATAACTCGGGAAATTCTGAAGACAATTTCGACAATCTCAAAAAAATTTCAAATTTCGAAGGCATCGCAAACAGACTAGTTCACAGCTTTATTAATACAACATTGAACCAGGGGACAACCTCCCCGGTGGGCTAAGGTGCCCCCGTGAGAAGGCCCGGGGGCACACGCAAGATACAACCCGAGGAGTTAAGCTCCCACGGAAAACTACTCCGGAGGACAACCCCTCCGGGGGGCAGCTACATCTAATACCCCCGGAGGCCTTCCGAGATCTCCCGGGAAAGATCTTTGTACAAGCCCCTCACACACCGGAGGGCTCTCCGAAGGAGACCCTCTGGCCAGTACTCATAACCGGCTGGGGGGAGTATCCTGAGCGGGGAGACCTTTAGGGACTCGGACTTCGGTGGAGGCAACTCGGCGCGGTAGTTGTCGAAGTTCTCTAAGTGCCACTCTGAGAGCCACCGCAACCGGACCGGCTCCCGGAGAGCACCTCCCGTCGCGGAAACATCAAGGACAGCTCAGGGGCTATCCCGCCGGGTGCTCCCCCAGCGGCCAGACTTAACAAAATAGAGGCCGCTCGGGCACTCCCTGGGCTGAGCCTCCCAGAGGCCCCTTGGGCACTCTCCGGGCTACGCCTCCCGGGGTGTGAAAACTCCCCGAGAACAATATCTAAAGACACCTGCTGACAAGTGGGAGACACTTAGCAAAAAGATGTTTTCATTCCAATAACAAAAGATTTACAAGTTTTCGGGGCTTCTTCTAAAGAAGTTGCCGGGAGCAAAAAGTCTATAAAGCAAAATCTAATCTAACCGGGGGGGGAGCTCATACGTGCCCATCCTTGTTCCCCCCCTGGGGGACCTCTGCGCCGGCCGTCGCGTCCTGCGCCGGACGCCGACCGCCCGTCGCCGTCGCGCCGGTAATCCGGTCAAAGAGGGCCTCGGCAAACCCCTCCATCTCCACCCGCTGAGGGTTGAAGAAGGTGGGAAAGCTCTGGGGGACCAGCTCCCCGATGACTCAGGCACCCGCGCCACGAAACTCGCTGAGAGCTGCGGCCAGGGCAATGACCGGGATAGAGAGGCCCCGCGCCGGGGCCTCCGCCGCAATCGGTATCAAGGAGACCTGCGTATTGTAAAAATACGTGGCCTCCCTGATCGACGCCGGCGTTGGGTCGGGATTTGCCCCTCCCCGAGCTCAACCCCAAGCTCCTCCAGGGCGGAGTGAATCATCCTGCCCCCGGAGACGATGGCCTGGGCACCCGAGGACTCGGCCTCCCGAGCAATCCCTTGCTCCGCCTGCAACTCCCTCTGGAGCCAGGAAGCAGCATCCTCGATGGCCACTAGCTGAGCCTGGACCGCGGCGAGCTCCCCGAGTGCTCGCTCCTTCGTGAAACTCTCCGAGGCCAGGTCCCTGAGTGCCTTCTCCTTCCCGGATCGCCAGGAGGTGCACGGCGAACCATGCCCGGAGACCCCGGGCCAACGTCACCGTTTAGGGGAAAGGAAAGGTTAGAAGACGAAAACAGAAGCAAGAACAAGACGCAATCGATTCATCTGGAGTCCAGAGGCGATCACGTTGTCGATGTCCCCTGCATCGCCCCCCGGGAGGCCTCTCCACCCAGCAAGGTGCCCTCCTTCGGGGTCCCGCCCTTGGAGGAACCGGAAGTTAGCTCCATCGACGGAGCCAGAACCAAGGGGTGGATGGAGAGGCCCTTGCCCCTCCCTGGTGGAGGGGGCGCCACCACAGACAGCTGAGCCGCCGAGGAGCCCGCCTCTGGGGCCAATATTGATGCCATCGGTAGGCCCCCCGGCATCCTGAACTGGATGGAAACCTCGCCCGGCGATGGCTGTGGCCAGAGCCCCACGGAAGCGGGGGGCGGCATAGGACTCGGAGCATACATCTCTGAGTCGGAGCCCTGGCCCTCCCCGGCCATAACGCCACCGGAGGGACCTGCCCCGCCGAGAGTGGCCAGGGTGGCACCCGATAGACGGCGTCGTAGTCGGGTCCTCCGCGGGTGAAGCCGGAGGTGAAGCCCGGGCCGTCGGGGGACCCCCCCGGAGCTCGGGGCCTCGCGGGACTCCCCTGCGACCGGGAGCTCTTTGAGGACCCCCCGGCCACCTCCTTCCCCCGTTTACGCGAAGCAGGGGTGGGAAGAGGCACCCGGGCCGGGAGTCTCAGCCTGAACACCTCGGCGACGACGTTCAGGGGAGGACTCTCCCTGACGACGCGCACGACCCGCTCGTGCTCGTCTCCATAGTATCGCCCAAGGAGGGTCACCGTGACCTCCTGGCCTCGGCCGTAAGACCTAACTGCAGGGAGGAAAGGAGAAATGTGAAGGTTAGGAAACACCCCTTCCCAAAAAGAACAAGCCTAAAGACTTACGGTCTGTCGGTACCATCCGGGGTGGTCGGTGCGCCGCTGACATCCCCCTCCCCCGGCGAGTGTGGAATGGCGCCACCCGGAGGAGCGCCATCTCCTCCGCCAGCTCCCGCATGGACCTCTGGAATTGTTCCTCCGCCATCGCAGTGCGGAGGTCCATCTCCGCATCAGTCCACTCGGGGGCCAACGGGCCGCCTGACTGGGAATACGAAGAGGGCTCCAGGGAGTACGTCATCCCTGGGTCGCCCACCCGATGGTAGAACCACCACCGGAGCCAGTCTCCCCAGTGGTCTCGAGAGGCCAGCACGGGTACTCGTCGGCGCGGCCCAGCATCAGTTGGGTCATGATGGAGACAAAGGCTGACCTAGGTCCGCCCCTCATCACCAGTGGGCCCGTCGCCGAAGGCTCGTAGAAGTACCGCAGAAGCAGCAAGGTGGGCTCCGTCTTGGCGGCCGTCTCGCACAACCATACAAACAGCCCCATCCGAACGAGGGTGTTTGGGGTAAGATGGTTGAGTGAGAGGCCGTACACCTGCAAGAACTCCCGGAGCAGCGGATGCACCGGGAATCGGAGGCCCGCCTCCACGAAGGCCTCGAAGGCCACCACCTCCCCGTCTCGGGGGCTCGGTGCCTGCTCCTTTGGCCCAGGGATCCTGATGTCCCCAGCCGTGAAGAACCCACGCTCCAGGAAGGCCTCAAGGGCCCCAAAAGAGAACTCGGTCGCCCCGAGGAAGTCAGAGGTCACCTCCTCCTGGGGTAGCTCAGATGCCTTGATGTGGCCCTTCGGCACCATCAGAGACAAAGTCACCGGGAGCTACCGGAAATGACACCGGGAGCTACCGGGAAGAAGCAGCCGGGAGCCATCGGAAATGTCACCGGGAGCTATCGGAAATGTCGCCGGGAAGAAGTCACCGACAGCTACTGGAAATGTCACTGGGAGCCACCGGGAAGAAGCAGCCAGGAGCCACCGGAAATGCCACCAAGAGCTATCGAGAAGGAGTCACCGGAAGTTACCGGGATGAAACTACCGGAACTACGTCACCGGGAGAGTGGGTTTTGTGGGTTATGGCGTGTCCCGGATCGGAGGGTCCCCCCGCCTATTTATAGGCCATGGGGGGGAACCCCAGATGGGCGCCAAGTGTCCCCAGACCCGTCGGGACCGCGGATCCGAACCGTCACGCGCAAAACGAGGGGCCACATGAGGATCGACCCATCAGAACGAAGCGCGCGTGTGCAGATCGTCGATTCGAAGTGTCGCACTCGGCTTAAAGCACGCTCCGGAAGACGAAACGTCGCGGGGGCCAAGTTTTACACATGCCCATCGGAGGCACTCTGTGCTCTTGAGGGCCTAGGGGGCTGCTGTTGGGGGAACTCCCGAAGGTTCCCGGGGCCCGGAGGGTCACCGGGGTCCCCAAAGGTTCCCTGGGCCCCAGAGGGTCACCTGGCCCCAAAGAGTCACCAGGCCCTGGAGGGTCACCGAAGGTTCACTGGGCCCTGGGGGTTCACCAGGGGCCAAGGAGGTTGGAGCTGACAAGGACACTTGTCAAGCATCCAAGCCCTTCGGCCGGTGAAATGACGCCAGCGCCCCTCGATCCAATGGCCGTAGCTAGGGTTTTTTGGTCATTTGCTTGTTTTGGGACCTATATATACCCCCTTTGTACCTCATTTATAACTAACTTCAATTCATTTACATACACTCAAAACAGCAGGCTCACTTGGAGACCTTTCTCCCCGAGAGAACACCTCCCCAGCGGACTCGCGTCCGGAGAGTACCGACCGGACTAAGGCTCCACTGGGACCTGAACCTGTATAAAAATCACCATGTCAATCTCTGTATTGCCCGGCGGGAGGTGACCGGTCACTTGGTCAGCTCGGGTCGCTGTACACATGATACGCACGTCCGAAGAAACTTGCCGGGGTATTCGTAATACCACGACAAATATACTGTAGCATAACTAACAAGTAGGCAAAAAGATGCCGCCGAACTATATCACCCCGGGCATCATGGGGGCACTCATGATAGCATGCCAGAAATCTATATTAGGCACCACGTTTGGATGCCAGAATCTCATCACCGTGGTTACAGATATGAAATCGGAGGTGCATCTGCATGCGCCAATCTGCGCATGCAGACGGGGGGACGATGGAATGTCCACTGACAGGTAAACTAAGCAGCATGGTCACATCCTCCAGCGTGATTGTCATCTCCCCCAGCGGAAGTGGAAAGTGTGGGTCTCTAGACGCCATCGATCTACCAATACGGTGATCAACGACCTGTCCAGTGTGATATGTTGACCTATCTGTAGCATACGGGTGATTGGTAAATTACAGGTTACAGTCAGGTATTTGAACACTGCAGAGAACAAAAGGAATTAGGTTGAGCAACTTGCAAACTTGGACACTCAATCATCTTATTCAATATGAAATTATTGACCTCCCGGACATAAATTTAGCTAGTAATTCATCTTCTTTTGTAATTTTTTTGTATTTTTGCAAGTTTATATGCTTTCTCAACCTCTAATTATTTAAATAGCACAAAACTACCACTAACACCATCCAAGACCACTCATGACAATTGGGATCAAGATTTTCAGTAATCAATAATAGTCGCACATTTATCACTAGGTATTCGAATCCTAGAAACCGCATGACCGACCTGGATTGAGCAACTCACAAACTTGGACACTTCAATCACTATGAATTCAATGTGAAAATGACCTCCTAAACATGAATTTAACACCTAATTTATCCTTTTTTTTCTCTTTTTGGAATTTCCTTTGTATTTTTGCAAGGTTTTTTTAGCTTCATCAACCTCTGATTATTCTAATAGCACTCACAGACTTGGACACTTTAATCAATATCAATTCAATGTGAATTTGACCTCCCAAACATGAATTTAGCACCTAATTTATCCTTTTTTTAATTTCCTCTGTATTTTTTCAAGGTTTTTTTTTTCTTCACCAACCTCTGATCATTCAAATAGGACAAAAACTACCATTGACGCCATCCAGTACCACCCATAACAATCGAGATCAATATTTTCGGTAACCAGAAATAGCCGCATAATTACCGCCAAAATTTCGAACCGTGGAAACCGAGTGAGGAACCTAAGTCTAAGAAATTGGCAAACTTGGACAGTTCAATCATCAATTCAATGCGCAAATGACCTCCCAAACATGAATTTAATCAATTTATCACCTAATTAACGCTTTTTTGGCATTTGCTTTATATTTTTGCAATGTTTTGTTCTTCCTCAACATCTGATTACTCAAATAACCCAAAACTACTATTACCCATAATAATTAGGACCAGATTTTTAATAATCAGCAATAATCGCTCTATTTTCGTTGGGAATTCAAATCCTGGAAACCACATGACCGACCTAGGCAGAACAACTCGCAAACTTGGACACTTCGATCATCAATTCAATGCGAAAATGACCTCCCAAACACAAATTTTGGCACCAAATTGTCAAATAGATTTCAAAGGAATTTAGGTGAGTAGGACTCAATCAGTGACTAGGATATATATTTGCAGCTGTGAAATATCTCTCTGGAAGATTTTCAGAAAACAACACGTTCCAATTTATGAGTCAGCAAAGACTAGTTAATTAAGTAGTGGTAGTACGGAAACACCGGCCAAAAAGAGATGATTTGTCATTTGCATTTGATATTCCAATGTTCATGTTGGACTTTGGAATTCTAATTTGATACGCGTGTGTTCTATAACCACTATTAAAACTTACTATTTTTTATAAAATCTTTAAAAAATCTAACAGAGGACGCAGATTCAGCATCGCTGGATGCAGAATCAAGTGTAGTGGGTGCGGATCAAGAGTAAGATGAGACACATGAAAGTTTATGAAGGGTGCATATTAGTATTTTGAGAAAAATTAAGTATATGGAAAAGTAAATTCTGTAAGATCTAGTCTCTTTATAAGAAATATAAAAATCACTTTTCATCTATTGAATGAGTAGTTAGGAAACAACTATATTCCACATCAATTAGTTGTGTTCATATCACATAATATAAATGGAGGGTGCAAATCAAGAGTAAGATGAGATGTGAGAAATTATGGAGGGTGTAGATTAGATTTTGTACAAAACTTTAGATACATGAGAAAGTAAATTTTAGAAGACCCAGTCTCATGATAATTAAAAAATATAACTCATTTGTCATTCATTAAATTTTATGAATGAGTGATTGAGATATAAATATACTCCATCTTATATAGTTGCGCTCAAATCTCATCCATATATGAGCTAATATAATTGATTGGATATAAGCCTCATGCCTTTTATGAGACTATGCATGTAATGTACATCCACTCAGACCAACCTTATGCTTTATTTCTTCCTTCAAAATGTTAACCCGATTAGTATAACTGGTTCCTCAAATTAATCTACAATACTTACTCAAGATATCCTTATATATATCCTTTTGGGTTGAAGTGGGCTAAAGATGTTATAGACTAGGGAGTGTTTGGTTTATAGTCACATTGTTTCTCAAATTGTCTCACAAAAAATTAGTCATGTTGATCTAATTTAACTAGTATTTTATTTGTTCTCAAATTTTTGATATATCAATAAAAGTTGTCCCATCTTAGTTTATTTTTTAAAAAAAACTATCAAAACTGGAGTAATAAAATAATAGTCTTATTTAAGATGCGCAAAAAATATGACAAGATAATGCAAAGCAAAGTTAATACATAAATCAAATATGCCGATGGTCCCATGAATCTTTTTTCTTCTGCACTGACTTTGTAGGCAGGACGCTTCCATATGCATGTAGTAGATCAACATTCAACATTGGGAGCATATAAACATCAACACGTTTTATGTTTCATTTGTCCACGTGCTGCGCGCACGCAGGACTTTTTACACCACTTATTGGAAACTTGGCTGTGGTTAGTATAAACACTCAAAACTTGGGCCAAATATACGATATCGATTTGCATCTATATTTTTTGCGATAGGGAGAGAGATTTTGGAGAATTTTCCACACAATGGGCATTGGTATTCTATTGATATTATAGAGATTACAGCCAAGTGTACAACGTAATTATCTATGCATGGAAAGGCTAATCAACTATACATGGAAAAGCTAAATGAGGTACAGTGCCATGCAAGGTAAAAGAGCAATATCGTGATTTCCTCTCTAACATCCTCCCGCAGTCGAAGTGTGACGTTGTCAAACGCAAAGACTGGAACAAAACTCTTGGAAAAGGTGCATGGGCAGGCCTTTGGTCATGACATCCGCGAACTGTTGGCGAGACAGAACATGGAGCACACGCACTTGACCGAGAGAGACTTTCTAACGGACGAAGTGGATGTCGATCTCAATGTGTTTCGTGCGCCTGTGTTGGACCGGGTTGGCGAACATGTAGATGGCGGAAACATTGTCGCAGTAGACGACCATGGCCGAGGAGATGGGCTGGTGTAGCTCTTGGAGAAGTTACCGAAGCCAGCAGCATTCGGCGACGGTGTGGGCGACGGCGTGGGCAACGGCATGGTATTCCACTTCGGCACTAGACCGAGACACAGTGGCCTGCTGTTTGGAGGACCAGGATGCGAGGTTGTCACCGAAGTAGATACAGTAGCCGGAGGTCGAACATCGAGTGTCGAGACAGCCCACCCAATCGGCATCCAAGTACGCCGTGAGAGAGGGGGGGACGAAGGCGTGCAACTAGAGGCCGAAGTCGATAGTGCCCTTGAGATACCGGAGGATGCGCTTCACCAAGTTGAGATGTGGTGCCCGGGGGTCATGCATATATAGACAGACCTGCTGGACGGCATGGGCGATGTCCAGCCTGGTGAGCGCGAGGTATTGCAGGGCGCCGGCAATGCTCCTGTACTTGGTGGGATCAACAACCAGATCACCTTCGGTGGTTGAAAGTTTGCATTGAGTGTCTATAGGAGTGGTAGAGGGGTTGCAGTGTAGCATGCCGGCCCACTCCAAGAGCTCTTGGGTGTATGGGCGCTGAGATAGGAAAAGTCCCGCCTTGGAACGCTGTACCGAGATGCCGAGGAAGTAGCTCAAGGTGCCGAGGTCGGTCATGGTGAACTCTGTGTGCAGGGCGCTAGTGATGGAGCGAAGAAGCATTGCCGAGGACGCCGTCAAGATGATTTCATCGACGTACATGAGTAGGTAGGGCAGGTTGGGGCCTTGTCGAAGCACGAATAGGGACGCATCCGACTGGGAGGCAATGAAGCCGAGCCGATGGACGTAGTGGGCGAACCGCTGGTACCACGCCCAGGGGGCCTGCTTGAGCCTGTAGAGCGACTTGTACAGTAGGCACACATAGTCAGGGCAGGCTGGATCGACGAAACCGGCCGGCTGTTGGCAATAAACCATCTCCTGGAGATGGCCGTGCAAGAACGCATTTTTAACGTCGAGTTGGTGCACGGGCCAATTGCGCGAGACAGCGATGCTGAGGACCACCCGTATAGTGGACGGCTTGATGACGGGATTGAAGGTCACGTCGAAGTCGACGCTCGGCTATTGAGAGTAGCCACGCACGACCCATCGGGCCTTGTAGCGAGCGAGAGAACCGTCAGAGTGGAATTTGTGCATGTAGATCCATTTGCCAGTGATGATGTTGGTGCCTGGTGGGTGAGGCACGAGGGACCAGGTGCGGTTTTGTTGGAGCGCCTGGAACTCATCCTCCATGGCGCGGCACCAGTGCGGATCATGGAGCGCGTTGCGGTACGTTCGGGGTACCGGCAACAAGTCGCAGTCGTGCACGGCCGATAGATTGAGCCGATCGACGGGTCGCACAACGCCAGTCTTGGCCCGAGTGACCATAGGGTGTGGTCCAGGGGTGGGGCGAGGAAGAGGAGCCGCGGGTGGCACCACGTTCGGGGCCGGCGTGGCCGCCGCCGGCGCCGCAGATGTGTCGTTGTCGGTCGGGGCCGGCGTCACTGAGGATGTGGACGGCTTGGCCGATTGGCGCCCGGTAGGGCCGGTGCGAGTGACCATTGCGGTCGGGCCAAAGGACGCCACAGCAGGGCCAGATGATGTCTCGGCCGGAGGAGACACTGCAGTCATTGCTGGCGGTGAGGCAGGAGTAACCGGGGGCGGCGGTGCTATAGCAAGAATGTCCAAAAAATCCAACGAACTAGTGGATGGGTTGGGATTTTGGGTGGAGAAGGGAAAGGTGGCTTCGTCAAAGATGATGTGCCGGGAAATGAGAATGCGGCGGGAGGCTTGGTCGAGACAGCGATAGCCTTTGTGGGAATCGGGATAACGGAGAAAAACACAGGCGGTGGAACGAGAAGCCAATTTATGTGGAGCGGTGGTTGTGGTGTTTGGGTAACAGAGACATCCAAAGACACGGATGTGATCATAAGCGGGCAGGGTGCAGTAGAGACGTTCGTAGGGGGTGGCAAGTTGGAGGGGCTGGGAGGGGCGCCAATTAAGGAGGTAGATGGCAGTGGCGAGAGCTTCGGCCCAATAGGAGGGGGGCATGTGCGCTTGGAAGAGAAGGGTGCGGACCACATTATTGATGGTACAAAGGGTGCGCTCGGCCTTGCCGTTGTGCTGGGACGTGTATGGGCAGGACAGGCGGAGGACAATGCCGTCATGGTGGAATATATCTCAAAGAGTGGAGTTGATAAACTCAGAACCGTTGTCGGCCTGAATGGATTGGAAACTATGTTGGAACTGAGTGTGAACGTGTGCTAAGAATTTTATGATGGTGTTAGTGACATCACTTTTATGGTGGAGTGGGAATGTCCACAGAAAATGGGAAAGGTCATCAAGAATCATAAGATAGTATTTAAACCCGGAATTACTTAGAATAGGTGAGGCTTTGAGCTATTGTTTTACACACCAAGCGGCCTCATACTCTCTTATACACTTGAAACATTCTTTTAGAGTTTAAAAATCTTGATCTGTTGATCAAGTCGTGAGTTCTGAGATCCATCGAGTTTTCTGTTCGCATCATTCTTGCATACTTAGAGTTTCTCGGTGCATGTTGGAGGTCTAGAAGAGACCTTGCTGCTCATTACTCTTAGTGAACGCCCTCACCTAGACGGTTTGGTGGTGTGGCCGTTGACCTCTCTCATTCGGAGATTGTCGGAGAGGCTCGGCGTTTTTGTAAAAGGCATCGGTGCTCGCCTTTCCGGAGTGGACAAGGAGCTACCACTGGTGAGAAATATCCTTCGTGGATATTGAAGCAAGACTCATTCATTTGAGTGCTTCAACCAGGATTAGGGGAGACCGGGCGAGTCTCTGAGACCTCGGGAAAAATCTTATGTTTGTCTTCTACTCTCTTTTATTTTACAATATATATATATATATATTCATTTGTTCTTTCTCTACAAAAGTTGTTTTAAATTGAAGTTTTTAAAGCCTCATCCCCCTAGTCGGCATCCTCGATCCTACACGTGGTATCAAAGCGTGGTCTCTCAATTAATTAGGCTTTACCGCCTAGAGAGAGGATGACGTCTAATAAAGGGTTTCATCTCGGCCATACCGACCGTGCACCTATCTTTGGTGGGACTAACTATCACTATTGGAAAGTGAGCATGTCGGTATTTCTAGAAGCCATAAGGCTTGATGTATGGGACATTGTTAAACTTGGGTTTACTCCTCCGGATGATCCGGCAAGTCACTCCGATGATGACAGGAGAAAACTACATTTAAATTCCCGGGCCAAAAATGCACTCTTTGCCGGTTTATCTTTAAACGAGTTCAACTGTGTGAGCAATCTCACAACAACTCACAAGGTTTCGACCACCCTCGAAGAAATTTATGAGGGCACGACTAAAGTTAAAGAGGGAAAGTTGCCCATGATAAGGCAACGATATGAGACATTCAGCATGTCGTCAACTGAGTCCGTGGACTCCATGTTTACTCGGTTGAACAACATTGTAAATGAACTCAAGGGGCTAGGAGTTGTTTTTCCTAACATTGAAATTGTAAGAAAAATGCTCAGGGCTCTTCCAGAGAGTTTCGACACTCTCGTAACAGTCCTCACCAACTCCAACCTCTCATCAACCTCACCTACTGATCTCTATGGGAACCTCATCACCCATGAGATGCATCGTAAGGAGAAGAAGGAAGCGGCCGAACATTCAGAAACGAAGAAGAAGGCATTGGCTTTCAAAGCCGGCTCCAAAGAAGACTCAAGCGATAGCTCCTCCGACGAAGATCTAGCCCTAATGGTAAAGAATACTCAAAAACTTTTTCGTTGGTTACACAAGAAAGGCGTAAACTTTGACACAAGACCTAATGGGCCAAAACAGCCGAACTTCAAGGATATCATATGCTATGGATGTCACGAAAAAGGACACATAGCATCAAGATGCCCAAACAAGAACAAGACTAGGGACAAAAAGAAGAAATTCTTCAAGAAGAACAATGGTGCATCCAAAGAGGCTTGTTTCGGAGAATGGATGTCCGGAGGAGAAAGCTCGGATTCCAACTCTGACAACGAAGAAGGATGTTCAAAGAAGCTAGCTGGACTAGCTCTCAACAACAACACATCAACGAGTTCATCCCTTTGTCTTATGGCTAAAGGCAATGAAAAGGTACAATCTAATGATCCTTCATATGATGAATTAGTTGATATGATTACTGAACTAAATGAAGTTTTTGGAATCACTAAAAAGAAGTATCGAGCACTTAAGGAAGAATATTCTTCTTTACGCACTCAATACTCGGATTTAAAAGATTCGTATGAAAGCCTGCTCATTAAAGATATTACTAATGCTTCATCTAAGATAGATGTAGCTACTTCATGTGATCTAGAAAATATTTCCTCTAATTCTATTCCTACTAGTCCTCTTGACGTTCCATGTGCTTTAAAAGAAACAATTTTAAATGAAAATAATGAACTTAAAGCACAAATTGAGAAACTTGGAAAAGAACTAGAAAACTATTATAAAGGAGAAGTATCTATTGATCTTATTCTTAGTAAACAAAAATGTTCTTTTAGAAAAGAGGGTCTTGGATACTTTCTGAAGAAAGGAAAGAAGCAAAATGCAAAAACTATCTTTGTAAATGCATGCAACAAATTTTGTTTTAAATGCCATGAAACTGGTCATACACATGAAGTTTGTCCTTTAATGACCCCGAACTATTTTGATGCTTGCTACATGCTTCAAAGGTCGAAGAAAGGATATGCTATAGCAAAGTTTGTTGGTGCACCCATGCTTAATGAAAAGAAGAAATCAATTTGGGTGCCCAAACCTTTGATCGCTAACATCGAAGGACCCAAAAGGGTTTCGGTACCTAAAAAGACTTGATTCTTTTGTTTTTGCAGGTAAACTACAAAATCGGTGGAAAACATTGAGTGCTAGACAGCGGATGCTCCGAGCATATGACCGGTAACAAGAAGTTGTTCACCTCACTAGAAGATGACTCAAGCGAAAATCAAAAGATCACCTTTGGCGACAATCGTCAAGGAAATGTGGTAGGCTTGGGTAAAATTGCAATATCAAATGATCTCTCAATCTCAAATGTTTTACTTATTGAATCTCTGAATTTTAATTTGCTTTCTGTTGCACAAATTTGCGATTTTGGATTTCGTTGCACATTTTATCCTAAAGAAGTTTTAGTTGAAAATTTGAAGGACAATTCTTTAATTTTCAAAGGCTTTTGTTTTGGAAATCTTTATCTGGTTGATTTTAATTCAAAAGATGTATCTCTTTCAACATGTCTTGTCTCTCAAACCTCAAAAGGTTGGTTATGGCATAGGAGACTCGCACATGTTGGAATGCATCAACTAAAAAAGCTTTTAAAACGTAATTTGGTTGTTGGCTTAAGAGATGTGAATTTTGAAAAGGTAAACCCTGTAGCGCTTATACTTTCAACTTGCAAACCTTTGGAACTACTGCATATGGATTTATTTGGACCTTCTGAGTTCCAAAGTATCGGGGGCAACAACTATGGTTTTGTCATTTTTGATAATTTTACTCTCTATACTTGGGTTTTCTTTATTTCTCAAAAATGTGAAACCCCCGATGTTTTCAAAAGTTTTGCAAAACGTGTTTCCACTAAATTCGAATTTTCCATCAAGAAAATCCGTAGTGATCATGGTGGAGAATTCGTTAATTCAACCCTAGTTGATTTTTGTGATTCGCTAGGCATTAAACACGAATTTTCTACTTCTTACACTCCACAACAAAATGGAGTTGTAGAAAGGAATCGAACATTATTAGAAATGGCAAGAACAATGCTAAGTGAGTATGACACTCCTACTCGCTTTTGGGCTGAAGCTGTGCACACTGCTTGCTATTCTATTAACCGATTTTATTTGCATCCTCTTATGAATTTAACTCCTTATGAACTTCTTATTGGGCGTAAGCCAAATATTTCTTCTTTCTGAGTTTTTCGTTGCAAATGCTACATTCTTAAGAAAAGGACTTTGGTGGTAAATTTCAAAGAAGAGTAGATGAAGGCTTTCTAGTCGGATACTCTACCACTAGCAAAGCCTATCGCGTTTTTAACAAAAATACTAGTTGCATTGAAAAATCTTGTAATGTAGAATTTGATGAAACTAATGGCTCGCAAAAGGAGCAAGTCTCTTATGAAGTTTCAGGTGAAGATCTTCAAGAAGCTGTGAAGAACATTACCATTGGAGACATCAAACCAATGGAAGATGATCAAGAAAATGATGAGAACATTGAGGATGATGATCAACATGTATCATCACCTCACATTGATCCACCAGAACAAAGTCAAAAAGATGCTGCACAAGAAGAAGCACCACAGCAACATCATACCATCACCAAGGATCACCCTATAGACCAAATATTGGGTGATGTCAGTAAGGGTGTTCAAACTCACTCTTGCATTGCTTCATTTTGTGAACATCATTCTTTTGTATCATCTCTGGAACCTAAACATGTTGATGAAGCTCGAAATGATCTTGATTGGGTAAATGCTATGCATGATAAACTTAATAATTTTTCTAGAAATGAAGTTTCGACTTTAGTAGAAAGACCCAAGGATCATAATGTAATTGGAACAAAATGAGTTTTCAGAAATAAGCAAGATGAAAATGGTGTAGTAATTAGAAACAAAGCTCGTCTTGTTGCACAAGGTTTCTCTCAAGTCGAAGGTTTAGACTTTGGTGAAATGTTTGCACCTGTGGCAAGACTTGAAGCTATTTGTATGCCTCTTGCTTATGCATCATGTTTCAACATTAAATTATTTCAAATGAATGTAAAAAGTGCCTTTTAAATGGTGAGATATCTAAACTAGTCTTTGTTGAACAACCTCCCAATTTTGAAGATTCTAAATTTCCAAACCATGTGTTTAAACTGTCTAAAGCTCTCTATGGTCTCAAGTAAGCTCCTCGAGCTTGGTATGAACGACTTAGAGACAACTTGATTGTAGGACGACACCTTTATGAATTGGCTGCGCCAGGAAGACGTAATTTATCTAGAGACTATTTCTTTGAAAACTCTATTTTTGTAAAAAAAAAATGAGCTTTGTAGATCCTAAAAACTCTTATTTCAAAGTCTTATTTGGTTTTTCCAAAAAATTCGGTAAGGTTGCAAGAGTGCGTTTTGTTTTCTCAGAGTGTCTTAGGGGTTTAGCTGGGAATAGTGTAGATAGAGCTGGTGAATGCTCTTGATAGCTTTGTGATTCACTATTGCTTTTGCGATGATTAACTTATATATTATGGCTAGAAGCCTAAGTATTTTATGCATTAATGTAGTCTGCATTAATTTATGCACTGCTGTCTTAGTGGGCCTTAGTTAGTTAGATCTATCTGGATTCTCTTCAGAGCCATCATGGTCGACAGAAGGAGAAGATCCCAAAGCAGCAGAGAAGACAGAGAACAAACTACACAAGAGGAAGATCCTATAGCAAGAGGACCTTTGTTTCAGCAAGGATCCCAGAGTTCCAATCCTCCTCAGAATGAACAACCCAGTTTACAGGAAATTCTTCTGTCAATGGAGAAGAATCGACAAGAAGCCCAGACGGCTCATACCCAGTTGTTAGCTCAGATAGTTCAAAAATTGCCTACTGGAACCACAGAAGGAATTACTGTAGGAGCAAGGTTAACAGATTTCCAGAAAACCCATCCACCAACTTTCTCTAGTGCGACTGATCCCATGGTTGCCAATGATTGGTTGAGGGACATAGAGACGAAATTAGACACAGTTCGATGTGGCGACAGAGAAAAGGTTTTGTTTAGATCTCATCAGTTAGCAGGAGCTGCAGTAGCATGGTGGATGATCTACCAAGAAGCTCACTTGGACAGAGATAATATTTCTTGGAGGGAGTTCAAGGATCAATTTCAGAAATTTCACATACCTACCAGTATCATGGGAATTTTGTAACCTGATTCAAGGAAACAAGTCAGTCACTGAGTATCTGCACCAATTGACCCATCTGGCTCGATATGCACCTGGAGACGTGGATACCGAGGAGAAGAAGATAGAACATTTCGCAGAAGGACTTCAACACTACTTGCAGTACCAAATCGCCTCCCATGAGTTTACAGAATTCCAAACATTGGTGAACAGAGCTTTGAAAATAGAAGAGAAGAGGAATATGGCGAAAGAGAGCCGGAAGCGAAGGATGCTCCAACAAGCCCGGCCACAGAAAAACCCGATTAAAGGAAGAGTCCCTATTGCCTCCAATTTCCGACCATCTTACCAGACTACCAGACCAGCAATGACGATTTGCCCCAACTGCAAAGGAAACCATCTACAGAAGGACTGCCCTCACGCGAGTGTCCAATGTTTTCACTGTGGACAGTGTGGGCATCGCAAAGAATTCTGTCCTTGGATACAACTCCCGATATCTATTACCAGATCACAAGCAGGAAGATTAAACTACACTCCCATCCAAGAAGCAGGCAGCACCACCGACATCCTACTAGGTAGATTTCTGATCTAGTCTGCATCTACTTTAATATTGTTGACCCTGGTGCTACGATTTCATTTATGTCAAAAGCATTTGCATCTGAAGTTGAAATGCATATAGAACAAGTACCATTAGAGTACTCTATGATTATGCAACTCCAGGGGCTAGATTACCTGTTTACTCGATCTGCCCAAATGTAACCTTCAATATAGAAGGGGTAGAATTCGCGGCAAATCTGTTAGTTCTAGAACTGCAAGATCTAGACATTATATTGGGCATGGATTGGTTGTCCCAACATAAAGATCTAGTAGACTGCGAAGAGAAAACCTTAAGCCTGGTCAGTAGCCAAGGAGAGAAAGTTTTATTCTATGCGGAAAGATCGTCAACCAAGGAACTGCTAGGATCTGTTCAAGCACTGTAGAAGATATGCCTGGAACAAGTACCCATAGTACAGCTATACTCCAATGTGTTTCCAGAAGAACTTCCGGGAATGCCACCCAACAGAGAAATAGAGTTCACCATTGAACTTAAACCAGGAGCAGCACCCATAGCGAAATGCCCCTACAGGATGCCAGTTACTGATTTGGAAGAACTCAAGAGTCAATTGGAAGATCTTGAAAGCAAAGGATTTATCAGACCCAGTGCTTCACCATGGGGAGCCTCAGTATTGTTCGTGAGAAAGAAAGACGGAACCCTATGAATGTGCATGTATTATCGAGCTTTGAATGAAGTCACCATAAAGAACAAGTATCCGTTGCCAAGAATTGATGACTTGTTTGATCAACTTTGAGGAGCCAAGGTATTCTCCAAGATAGACTTGAAGACTGGATACCATCAACTAAAGATTAAGAAGGAAGATATAGTGAAGACTTCCTTCACCACCAGATATGGACTGTATGAGTTCACAGTATTACTAAATGGCTTGACCAATGTGTGTAATAGTATTCATAGATGACATTCTGATATATTTCAAGAGTGCAGAAGAGTATGAGCAACATCTATGAGAGAGGCAGTTCTATGCCGATTTGATAAATGTGAGTTTTGGATGACAAAGATTGCATTCCTTGGACATGTGTTGGCAGTAGAGGAAAATTTTGTGGATTCAGCTAAGATTACTGCTATAAAGGAATGGAAACAACCCACCTCAGTTCCAGAAATTAGAAGTTTCTTGAGATTGGCAAGGTTATACATGTAAAGAATAGTGGCATTGCATGGTATTCCTAAGAAGATCGTCTCAGATCGCGGAGCACAGTTTACATCCAAGTTTTGGGACTGATTGCATGAGACCTTAGGAACTTAGTTGAATTTCAGCACTGCATATAATCCACAGATAGAAGGACAGACGGAGAGAGTTAACCAAATTTTGGAAGATCTATTAAGAGCTTGTATACTAGATTATGGGACAAATGTTTACCATTTGCAGAATTTACATATAATAACAGTTATCAAGCTAGTATACAGATGACACCATTTGAAGCCTTATATGGATGAAGATACAGAACTCCATTGCATTGGAATGAGCCAGGAGAACAAAGAGTTATAGGACCAGACATAGTAGAAGAGGCAGAAGCTCATGTCAAACTCATCAGAGAAAGGTTGAAGATAGCACAGTCCCAGCAAAAGAGTTATGCAGACAATCAACGGAGAGAATTATCATTTGAACCAGGAGATTTTGTTTATCTCAAGGTCACACCATTCAAGGGATTGTAGAGATTCCAAGTGAAAGGAAAGCTATCACCAAGGTATATTGGACCATTTAAGATAATCAAGAGAAAAGGGGAAGTATCATATAAATTGGAATTATCTTTAGGATTAGCAGAAGTGCATGATGTGTTCCATGTTTCTCAACTCCGGAAATGTTTAAAGGAACCCATTGATCAAATAGAAACTCAAGATGTATCACTGCAGAAGAATCTTACTTACCTTGAGCATCCAATCAGAATTCTAGCCACTAATGAACGTTAGCTCAGAAAGAAGAAGATTAAGCTGTGTAAGGTTAAGTCGAGAAATCATTCAGAACAAGAAGCTACTTGGGAGAAGGAAGAAGATCTTCAGCAAGCCTATCCTTATCTTTTCTTGTCTTAGGGAAATCTTGGGGTGAGATTTCTTTAAGGAGGCTAGATCTGTAACACCCTGGGTTTGGGGCACTAGTATATAAATGCAGTCTACTAACCCCTATCTTCTATCGGTTATTAGTGATTTAGTCGAAAACCGATAGAAAATGTGCCTTGAGGTCATAAAAGGCCATCGGGTGTATTTTTCCTATCGGTTTGTAAGAAACTTCCCGATAGAAGAAGCAGTATGATTTACTCTAGCGGTGATGAACAAATTTGCCGTTAGAAGAGATGCATAAGTACTGACGGGAGAATGTTGTGCGCCGATAGGACTGGTCGACTTCTACAACTAGACTTATTCTATCGGTACTGTATGAAGATACCGACAGAGTATATTAAAAATTCCTATCGGCAATATGTAGTGCGCCGATAGAACCGTTGGCTTTCTACAAATATTTTTATTCTATCGGTAATGGATTCTTGTACCGTTAGAATATATAGAAAATTGCTTAGAACTGTTCGTTTCAAATAGTTTTATTCTATCGGTAATGAATGTTTATACCGTTAGAATATAGCAAAAATATCTTAGAACTATTGGCCTTCTACAACTTGTAATATTCTATCGGTAATGAATGTTTATACCGTTAGAATATAGAAAAAATACCTTACAACTGTTGGTCTTCTACAACTTGTAATATTCTATCAGGAATGTACGTACACACCGATAGAGTATGTACAAAAATTCCTATCGGTAATATGTATTGTGCCGATAGAACCATTCGCCTTCTACAGATGTTTTTATTACTAACGGTATGCTATTTTTGTACCGATAGAAAATATATAGTTGTATAAATACACGGGTATGTCTCTTTCATTCTCACAGTTCATCTGGGGCTCGTAGTCCTAACCCGTAAGCTCCATGGACGGCCGGCGCACCTCTATAGGGGACCGCTGCACCTCCGCACCTCCATCGACGCCCTCTAGACTTCGGCATCCCAAGGAAGGTACGTAAAATTTCTGCAATATTGTTAGATTATTCTAATCCGATTATGTCAATAATTCTGCTTTTTTTGTATCTTTCATTTTGATGTGTCTTCTTTTCAATATGATTATGATCTGTTCAGGTCCTTGGATGATGCTCATGAGGGGCAATGTATTTCACGGTTCTTCATCGCAGTACGCTGCCTACGTTGGCTTGTTGGCGAAAGAAACGGTGAAGATCACCGTCGAGAGCTGGAAGGACGTGAAGGGCGAGATCTTGGTTGGCTGGGTCGAGAAGATCCTTAAGCCCGGCGTGTTTCTCAAATCAGGACCTATAGAAAGCATCTTACATTTTTTGCATGCACCAGCTTGTGGCCAAATGCTTACCTGCTTGGAGAAGAAGAATTGTTGTTATTTGCACAGCCATTCTACACCATCACTACACAGAACAACATCTTGGAAGGTAGGTTCTTTTTGTTAATGGAGTTGAGTTGAGTTGAGTTGAGTTGATCCAGTTTGAGTCCGAGGAAATCACCAATATGTACAAATGTATGTCGACGGCAGTTCCAGCTCCTCGGGTGTCTTCGAACTGAACTCCTATGGTTAAGTCCAATGTGGTTCAGACATTTGCTGTTTTGGATGAATGGATTTGTGATGTATCAGGTCTAACTTGTAGTCGGTAGTTGCATTGTGGCAACCTGCAAAGGTTCTCTTTTATGTAAAATGTATGGGCCACTGGGTCCTCGTCGTGAGCTGTTGTTAATTTCAGACGTGGCTTTTCTAATATACATCGAATGTGTGAATTGTTGTATTTGTATATTGTTGTATATTTGTGTATCATGTATTGCTAATTGGGACATGAACTTGAATGTGCAGGGAGTATTTGTGTATTTACTTGTATTGGTAGGTAGATGTGTATTTGTACTGCTGTTTCAGACATGCACTTGAATTGGTGAACTGGCATGTGTATGTTTGTACCTGAATTTGTATTGGTGAACTGGCATGTGTATGTTTGTACCTGAATTTGTGAACTGGCATGTGTAATTTCTTTGGCAAGATGAAGTCCCAAGTACCTAAGAAAAGTATTTTTGTGTCTTCTAGTTAATTCACAAATTAGCATTTCTTGAAATATATTGCTTTATCTTCTAGTTAAGATCCGTTTGATGTAAGATCTGTTTGATGTTACATTGATATGATTCCTTGAATGTGAGAAATGGCATGTGCATGTTTGTCCCAATTTGGTACCAGTACCTCCTCTAACGGTAAGTACACATATTTACCGATAGGAAAACACATATATTTGCTCAGTCATGCATATTCTAACGGTAAATACACATATTTACCGATAGACAAACTCTTGCTCGTGTGTCATGCATCATCTAACGGTTCGTACACATATCTACCGATAGAAAAACTCATGTACGTGCTGTGTCATGCATGATCTAACGGTCAATACACATATTTACCGAAAGAAGAAGTCCTGTACTTGCTCGGTAATGTACATTCTCTAACGGTATGTGTGTGTTTTTACCGATAGAATATGTGAGCGGCAAATTACCTAAGTTAGTCTAACGGTTATTTCATGTATTTACCGTTAGAAAAATATCCATTAGAAGGAAAGCCCCACTCGACCATTGCTGAGCTGCTCTTTAATTTGTTCTGTTGCACTCTGTGTCCCTCTGGTTGTGACGAAAGTTCCACCCCCACAGCTACACTGCTAGGGTGATTAGCGCAGGCTGGAGGGAAGTTGATTGCGCCCCTCTCTTTAAGGTACGCTTAATTGTCGATACTTATCTCTCTCTCCCTCTAGATCTCCCTTCCTCTCTACTTGCAAGCTAGCTGTATTGTGTAGTTCCAAGTTTGTAGCTCTATGCTTGGGAGCTTGGTAGCTGGAAATGCGTCATGTTTTAGGAGCTAACTAGCTTGTATTGTGTAGTTAGCTAGGTTAATTAGTGTTAATTTCGTTAGGCTAGGGTTCAACACATGTATCTGTTGTAAGAGGCTGTACATATACATATACATAACTTAATCGGGTAGGTTTCATGCATGGCTGACTCATTAAATTTTGTTAATTGTAGATGGACAGGAAATATTGGATGTATGGAATAAAACGTACTAGTCTTGAATATTTGGATGGTGTGAATGAGTTTATTAAATTTGCTAAGCAACAAAAGGAGAGGAAGGGAGAGAAAAATATGCTCTGTCCTTGTACATATTGTATGAACTTGAAGAGGTTTAGCAACTCTGATCAAATTAAGAGTCATTTGATTCGTCGTAGTTTTAACGCATGAACACCCGTTGGATATGGCATGGCGAAGATCTTGAGGAAACAAGCACCACTACTACCAATCAGCACGACTCGGATGTGGATTGCAATAATATCAATGATCATCCGAATTTTGGTAATGTTCATTCCGATGTGCACGTAGATGATGATGATGACAATCTAGATGAGATGTTACGTGATGTAGAGGAAGATTACAATGAAAATGACTTCTGTGAATTTGAGAAACTGATTGCTGACTCTGAGAAGCCTCTGTTCCCTGGATGTGCAACATTTACCAAACTGTCTTCTGTGCTGAGATTATATAACTTGAAGGCAGGAAACGGTTGGAGTGATAAGAGTTTCAAGGCACTATTAGATCTTCTAGCGGACATGCTTCCAGAGGGAAATGAGTTGCCAAGATCTACTTACCAAGCCAAAAAACTGTTGTGTCCGTTGGGAATGGAAATCGAAAGAATACACGCATGCCCAAATGATTGTGTGTTGTACCGTAACGAGTACTCCAGTTTGCATGTTTGTCCAAGATGCGGCGCATTGAGGTATACGCGTAGGGACCGGATTGACAGTGAACGTCACGAGGTAAAGAAAGGACCCCCGGCAAAAACTGTGTGGTACTTGCCTGTGATACTTAGATTGAAGCGTCTGTTTGCAAATCCGAAAGTCGCGAAGCACTTGCGTTGGCATGCTGAAGCCCGGAAACAAGACGGAAAACTGAGACACCCAGCTGATTCTATTCAATGGAGAAACATCAACAGAACATTTGCTGAGTTCGGCGGCGAACTTAGGAATGTAAGGTTCGGGCTGAGTACAGATGGTATGAACCCACATGGTAATATGAGCAGCCGGCACAGCACTTGGTCGGTTCTTTTATGCATCTACAATCTTCCTCCTTGGTTATGCATGAAGCGCAAGTACATCATGATGGCGTTACTAATCTCAGGACCCAGACAACCCGGAAATGATATTGACATGTTTCTAGCGCCTTTAATCGAGGACTTACAGAAATTGTGGAGCGAGGGTGTGCAGGTGTGGGATGCATACAAGAAAGAGAATTTCATCTTGCGGGCCCTGATATTTTGCACCATAAATGATTTTCCGGCCTACGGCAATTTGTCGGGGTATAGTACGAAAGGAGCCAAGGCTTGCCCTATTTGCCTAGATGAAACTGAGAGCATGTGGTTGCGAAACTGCCGGAAAACAGTGTACATGGGTCACCGCAGGTTTCTTCCGGTGCATCACACGTACCGTAAGACGAGGAAATCATTTAACGGGAAGCCTGAGAAGGGATCAGCTCCAGTGTTTCTGACCAGTAAGGAGATTTACTCGCGCGTGAACGACATCAAAGTTGAGTTCGGTAAGCATTCTAAACCTCGAGAAAAAAATGTTTGGAAGAAGAGATCGATTCTCTGGGATCTACCGTACTGGGAGCACTTACAAGTTCGACATTGCATTGACGTCATGCATGTAGAGAAAAATGTCTGTGACAGTTTGATTGGTTTGTTGTTGAACATTCCGGGAAAGACAAAGGATGGTGTGAAAGCTCGTCGTGAGATGGTGGAAATGGGGATAAGGACTGAGCTTGCACCTTTAGAGAATGGAAAGCGTACATACCTCCCTCCGACCTGCTATACGTTGTCCAAGAGCGAAAAAACAGATCTCTGTCGGTGCCTGCACGGTGTTAAAGTTCCATGTGGGTACTCCGCAAACTTGAAAAAACTTGTGTCCATGAAGGACCTAAGACTGGTTGGCACGAAGTCCCACGACTGTCATGTCCTGATGTCACAAATGCTTCCCATTGCTATCAGAGGCATTCTCCAAGTTAAAGTCAGAGAGACAATCACAAACCTATGTTATTTCTTCAACGCAATATCTTGCAAGGTAAGTACGTGCACTCGTACTATAAGCTCATTACCTCCATCTGTGGAGCTTAATTAGAAGATTTTTCTGATATGAATATTTGGCGCAACTGTGTCCTCGTAGGTAATTGATCTGGATGGACTGGACGCTTTGCAACGCGACGTGGTTACAACTCTTTGTCAGCTCGAGATGTATTTCCCTCCATCCTTTTTTGATGTTATGGCCCATCTGATTGTTCACCTTATCAGAGAAATTAAGTTTTGTGGACCCGTGTGCCTGCGCTACATGTATCCATTTGAGAGATTTATGGGTGTATTGAAGGGATACGTAAGGACTCGTCGTCGACCCGAGGGGAGTATCATGGAAGGTTATGCCGCCAAGGAGGTGATTGAATTTTGCACAGATTATATGGCTGGGGTTGACCCAATTGGCGTTCCTAGGTCCCGACACGAGGGTAGCCTTCAGGGCATCAGAACGATTGGATTCAAAGCTATCGTCCCCGCTCGTGATGTGTACGCAAAATCACATTTTTGGGTCTTACAACACATGACGGAGGTCGAGCCATACATACACGAGCACAAGGTAATGTTACGGTCACATAATCCTTCGAAGTCAGACGTTTGGTCAGTAGAGAACATAACAGGAAATTTGCTGAGTGGATCCAAGAAAGTGTCACGCGAGCTGCCGAGGGCTCCGTAAGTGAAACTGTGACATGGTTGGCTAGAGGCCCAAGATTCACTGTAGGGACTTGGCAGGGGTACGACATCAATGGGTATTCATTTTACACAAGAGCTCAAGACGCCAAGAGTAGCACGCAATGTAGCGGAGTGACACTGTTTGCTATTGCCGAGGATGCCAGGTCAGTAAGGGCGCTGAACTCATATTACGGTGCTATTGACGAAATATGGGAGCTCGATTACGGATTACTTAAGATTCCCCTGTTTCGATGCCAATGGGTCGAAATCCCTCGAGGTGTTCAAGTTGACAGTTACGGGTTTACTCTCGTCGATCTTGGTAGAGTCGGACACCAAGACGATCCATTCATACTTGCAAAGCAAGCCACACAGGTATTCTATATTGTTGACCCGGCCAATCCAAACTTGCATGTTGTCCTCCACAGCAAGAGACGTATTGTTGGGGTCGAAGATGTTGTCGACGAAGAGGAGTATAACCAATTCGATGAAATACCTCCATTTTTAGAGGACATTCAATCTATCCGTACTGAATATATCGACGAAACAACGTATCTGCGAGATGACCACGAAGAAGGATTATGGGTTGAGAACCATTGATGATTAATTTCTATTTCAGGGATAAATGCCAAGCAAACAACCCACAAGTTCTGCAGCAAGGTGAGGAACTTATCATTAATACATTAGGCAGTACAATTTTCTTTATAACTTAATGATAAGCTAGTTCACAGCATTAATATATCTCAATTTTACTCCACAGCATGAGTTCTAACATGTACAGTACCTTTATCCTGTAAATACTTAATTCTTCCCTTCAAATAGCACTTGCAAAAATCTCATCGCAGCCTCTTGCTTCTTCAAATTAAGCTCTGCAAAAATCACTTTTTTTCTGACGGTATTTTGTTATTTCTACCGATAGAAAAGGACATCCGCTACTTTCATGTGTCTCAGGCACTTCAAAAGTCTTCGAAAAGTTTACTTTTTCTATCGGTATTATTCTATTTTACCGTTAGAATAAATTTGTTAGTCTCACGGTATTTGTTGTCTGACGATTTTTTCCTGTTTTTACCGATAGAAGAATACTCTGGCGCTTTGAATTCTCAACCGTGTCTCCATGCGTTGCCTTGGAAACTCTATAAGTACCTCGCCATGCGTCGCGGTATTTTGTTGTTTTTCTAATTCTCGAATGGTTCAACTCCTCATCTTCTCTTTCACAATGGCAACCTCCATGGGATCGTCAGCCACGCCCTCCCCGGTAAGAACTCTAAATCTCCTCGGTTTACCCCTGTATTGTTAATCCATGTTCAGTTCATTCTTGGCCTGTTGATTTGCACAGGGAATGGGAGCCGTGGAAGACACTGCCAAAGTGAAGGCCGACCTGAGGGCCCTCCAGGACGAGCACAAGCTCCTTATAGACAAACACACTCAGCTACGGCTTGGCCTTGACGATCTCTTCCAGCGCATTAAGCACATGAAGACGGATGGTGACAATGCTAGGGCGAGGACGAGGCGTCTTCGCGAGGAGAAGAAAGCTGCGGATATGACCATCGCTGGCTGCGGTTCGACTATGAAGGATACCATAGCGAAGCTGAGGGAGGTCGCAGACCTTCTCGACGCGGTAGTAGTTGATCCTAGGGACAACTTGTCGCTAGAGGAGTCCTGCGTCCTGGCTGCAAGTCTAACTGACTCTATTCTACATGCAGCCAGGGCTAAGACCACCCCTTGACCTAGCATTTTGGGTTTTATTTTTTATTGTAAGTGATAAAACAACAATGAATGAACAATTTCTTTTTATGTCAATTTTCCAATTTTCCGGCTATCTTCCCTCTTTCTTTATCATTCTGCAGCTTTCAACCACGGTCTGTTTGATGTTAAATTGTGTGTACCTTTTCATTACTCTGACGGTATTTTGTTGTTTTTACTGATAGAAAAAGGGCACCCAGTACTATAATCTCAAGCACTTAATTAAAAATTTTTTCTGGGGAAAATTGGTCTCACGGGATTTTATTGTTTATACCGATAGAAAAATGTATCCACTACTTCAAATATTTTTCCGGGAAATTTACTTGTTCTATCGGTACTATTTTGTTGTACCGATAGAAAAGTACATAATTTTATCGGTATCATTTTGTTGTACCGATAGAAAAGTTCCTCCACTACTTTATTACTCGTACACGGCCCTTTAGTTTCCCTCCACTCGAACAGTTCCACCTTAGAGCACTGCGTCTCTACGAGAGCGAAGAAAACCACAACCTCCGCCGTGACCACTCACTTCCTCTCTCCCACACGACGATCGCCGGCTAGACACTGGTTTGCCACTGCCACCGGTTCTTATTTTCGTCCTTCACCGGCCACCGCTGCGTTCTACATCGCCTCTCCATCACCAGAACTGATCGCCGCCAAAAATACCCTAATTCGTCATTCTATTTCCAGCATCTTCCTTATTTGATCCTAGTGTTTTGCACCTACTAATTCTTCGAGTTTTGCAATTACACTAGGGTTCCCTATTGTGTTGGATTATGTACATTCCGCAGGCAATGTTGATTTAAATTAGGGTTTACATAATATGTTCCAGTGCTGTAATTGTAACACCCCTGTTTTCACCAAACCCTAAAATAGCCAAAATCCACATCTTGACCCCAAACCCTAATCTGCTTCAGCCATTCCCTTCTAAATGTTATTCAGAACATTTTTCCCTTCGGGATCATCTCCAAAATCTCACCCTAAAGCTGAGTTTCAATCCTTGCCATTTTAAAACCCTAATTACCCTAATTACCCTAAACTGTTTTCCCCAATTTTGTCGAAACTCTTCAGATCTTGCCTGATCTTACCAAACTTTGGCCAGATGAGTTCTATTAATCTTTTGCAACTTAGCTGCGAAATCAGATTTCAGATCGGACCCTCAGATCTCCAAATTTGCAAACAGTCCCAAGTTCTATTCAAGTTTTCTTCACAAGACAGTCCCTGGAACAAGTTTCAGAAATTGCAGAACAGCCCAAATATTATTTTCAGGACCTTTCGACCAGCCCCTGGTCGTTGCCACGACCAGCGCACGAGCCACCGTTGCCGCGCCGTGGTTTTCGCCGCGTTTGCTCGCCGCCGGTCACCGCCTCTTGTCGCCTGTGCCCGTGTGTTGCTGTGCCACCCCTTGCGCACGTGCTAGCCACCGTAGCATCGCCTTGCCCAGCGGTTAAACGGCAGCGCTCCCGTAGCGTTTCGCGCACGCGCTCCCATTGCCGTGGCAATTGCATGCGTATACGTGTCACCGCCGGAGCTTTGCTGTTACCTCCGCATCTGCGCCGTTCCAGGTGAAGTCCCAATGCAACTGGCAAAGCTGCAGCACCGCCTGAAGCAAATCACGTCGCCGTCGCCGTCGTTGCGCCTGCGCCCGACAAACTTCTCCCCGGCGCAAGCAACCGTTGTCGTTTTTCCCTCGCAAGCTCCGTCCCCGTGCCTATTTAAACCCCCTCAGTGCTGTGAAGAAGCACAACTTCAAGACTTAGCCAAATTCCCAGTTAATTTCTCACCGCCGTCGAGTTTGCTTTCTTCTCCGGCGAGCAACCTCTGGAGCTCACGGTGCCAGCCTAATCCACTGCACCATTCTTCAAACCAAAGCCACCAGTGAGTTCCCCTCTTCCCCCTGTTCGTGTCATAGCACCCAATTGCACCCCGGCGAACCTTAACGCCGGTGATCACCGGAAAAGCTCAAAACCCCTGTTCCTGCAATGCTACCTGATTTAGTCCAAATTAGCCTTAGTACCAGTAGAAGAAATTGATCAGCATATTCTTTTTAGCAAGCCTACCAATCTGGTTTTCAAAATCGAGCTAAGATCATAGCTCTCCCCAAATCGCGCGCCACCAGCGAACTGGCTCTCGCCGCCAGGCCACGCCGGCGATCATCCGGTCAAATTGACCCCTCCAGTAGCCTTGCTGTGCCCTAGAGATCATTCCCAAGCTTGGAATTGAGCTCATTCGCCCTGAATCGAAAACCCCCTTTGTCCAGTGTCGTCTTCTCCAGCGTCGGTCGCCGGAATTATTTTCCCGGCCGATCCAGCCGACACCACCTTGTCCCTTAGCTTCGCCTCACCTCCCTGAACAATTCTTTCCACTAGCTCGACACCTGGATCTGCCTAGATTGTGAGTTATGCCTATGCCAAGATCACTGTCCAGTAGCTCAGTTCATGTCCAGGCCACCGTAGTTCATCGCCGGATTTGGCCGCCCTCCGGCCACTTTCAGCTCTTGTCCCTGTTGAGTATATTGTTCCTGTTAGTAATGCCTACCTCCCAGACAAAGTGGTGCATCAATTGGAGCCCTGGATCAAAAGTTAAGCCATGCCCTAGTTTCTGGCCATGTCCAGCACTATGTCAGTGCATGTCAGCCACTGGCATTAGCCTTGTTTGACCCCTTCTGGTTGAGCAATTGAGATGCCACCTTGTCCTTTAGATTCCTGGAGTTGTGTTCTACAACTTTCTCTACTATCACTTCTCCAGAAAACCATCCTAAGATCAGTTTGAAGTTATGCCAAAGCCATGAACTGAATGTCGACCCTTCGACGTTCAATCCTTTTTAGCCGTTTCTTCGACCAGAGCCCTTGTGACCTTGCCCTAACCTTTTCCCCTGCATGCATGACTTATTTACTTAATAATTTCTATGGAAACTATTTTCTGTATGCTTATGTGGTATGTGTTTGTGTGTTATTTGATTGCCGCAGAGTCAGAAGCTGAAGGAGCGGAAGAAGTCTTTGAAGATCCGTCTGAGTATTTAGACCCAACATTGCAAGGCAAGCCTCATTCCTTTGATCATATCTCACCCAATATTTTCATATGAAGTATATTCACTATTTCTTACGATGCATGCTTATTTGAAATACAAGTTATGTTTGAATAACATGAGTAGATATTACCTAATGGATTACGAAACCCCTTTTGCTATTGAACCTTCATATATATGCTTTTGTCACCCTAGGACTCATATACTGAATATCCACATTAAACTTGAAATGGTCAAATTCATGAGAAGTTATAATGAAAACCGTTTTGTCAAGAAAACTGATAAAAGAGATCAGTAGTGAGGATTGGATTGTATGGAGAGGGTGCGGTGCGCATCAGGGAATGTGAATGTTCCTCACTATTGGTTCATAAGGACTAGAACCTTGTGCTGTGTCTCTATGCGAATTGTAAACGTACCAACCACTTGCCTGGTATGGGACAGGCACAACTTAGTAGTTTTTTGGTATTAGCAGTTCCCTGCATGGTTTGTCGGTCTGGTTTCTCGCGTGGAAACTGGTGGGCCGCAGTTCGGCCATGAGTGATGTGAGTTCAGAAAAATGATGAGAGATAAAGGTGGAAAGAAGGAAGGCGCCCTACGCCTCAGATTAAGCCGTGCGCGGTTGTAATGTTGAATGGTCATATGTCTTGCGTGGACACAGACCAAGGCTATGTGTCTTGCGGGAATATAAGCCAGAGGCTAGGAAGTAAGGCAGTGGGGAGGACCCACAACGGTACTTGAGACTTAACTGTCTAATTACCGGGCAGGGATACTGTTAATACTAAACTGTAAAAGCGTTGTGTGATCTCGGCCTTGTCACATGTGTATAAGTCACATGGAGCTGATCCGACTTGAAAGCCGAGTGAACCAGTGGATTTAAAAAGAGGTACACCTTTGCAAAGTATAAAAGAAGTATCAGATACTCTGTACTCCCAGGTTCAGGAGTCTTTTCGTAGTGGATGTTATCCATGGGTTATAGCACAAGTAATGTTTTGGAATGTTTTCATAATGCGGTTAACAAAGTAGTGACTCATGGGAGACCACTACATCTAACGTTTTATTGAAAACCTGTTTAATGTTTAAAGTATTATTTTCATGACAAAGTACCGTTTTACTGAACAAATGACTTGGAAATCTGTATATCTCTATCCATATGAAACTAAAACCCCTGAATCATATGTTTCGCCCTCATATAAGTACAATTACAATAATCCCCGGAATGAGTGTTGCTGAGCACCAAGTGCTCACCCTTGCATTTACATCTAACTGTAGAAGAGGGATTCGAGGATCCCGATTCCTTCAGTTATGAGTTCCCGGCAGAAGATGGAAGTGCCCCGGACGAACCCACGTTCTAGAAGGATTGCGCGCCAAGTCAAGTCAAATGTGGGAGGAGCCACTCCAACCCCGCTGCGGATGGAAATCAAGCTTTTTGTCGTTGCTTTGTGTTTTATGTTGTGTGTTCGGTACTTGGATACCGATTCTGGTTCTGATAAACTAGTTATTTTCTTAGCAACTCTACTTAGCGCCATTTTCGGTGCTTTGGCTATGTAATATTGGCCATGTTGGCCTGATACTTGTTTAATGATATTACTGTGCTTGTGTGGTTTGGAGCTCATGTAACATCCTGCTGTGTGTAACCTACCTGGGCGGTTACCAAGGCGATCCTCAAATGGGGGTCTCACAGCGAATGGTATCAGAGCATGAAGCTTGACTGTAGGTCGTGACCCTTACTAGAATGGGCGTCCCTAAAATAGAGAATCGCTAGATTATTTGGTAAAAATCTAATTGTGAAAAACCTAATTTGTTTAAGAAAAGCATAATGAGTATTATATGAAAATTTTCAAAACCGTTTTCCTACTTTTAAGTGTTCCGTGTCTCATCATCGCAGATGGCCCCGGGTAAGAAGCTGATTCACGGAGACAAGTTGGGATCATGGGCATTGATGCTTTGGATGATGTTACAATTTCTGGGAGCAAGAGACAATCAGCGACCCGTCTTCTACGTCCGTCGAGAAGAAGTAGATGGTAGACCTTTTGGTTTTCGTGCCTCGGTGATTGTGTACGAGATTCCAGAGATCGGGAGAGGATCAACAAGAAAGGAAGCTCGTAGAGAAGAAGAAGAAGATGCTATCCAAGACGCTGCTCGTCGTGCTATAGGTACCATATGCCAGCTGTACGATGATTTTCTTATAGGTTCTCCTTTCTGTTTTGTACCCTACCAAGTTCCCGAATCGGATCGTCGAACTGTTCATCCCTCCACCAACCAGAGAGACGCCATCCTGACCAAAACCAGAGATGTAGTCCAAGTCTTGGAGTCAAGCTACACTCGGTTGCTGCGTGAGCATGAAAATGCTTGGGATGACCGTCACTATCTCGAAGGAGCGCTTGCAAAGGTTCGCTCAGAACTCCAAGAGAAAGAGAAACAGATTCAAGAGTTGGCTGAACCTAGCAGAGCACGAGAAGTCGAAGACGAAGGATCGGTGAACAAGAAGAACCGCTTGAAGATAAGACTCACAGCCCGCAAGAGTGTGGGAAGACCTAGGGATTACCTGGGTTATTTCACGCCTGCTTCGCGTGGCATTGTGATCAATACCCCTGCACCAGAATATCCTACTCTCGCGAAAGGGAAGGAAGTTCCTGAAGGCAAAGGAAAAGAGATTGCTACATGCAACACCAACGATTCATCTGAGGAAGAAGAGGACAATGATATGCAATGGGACCCTATGGATGCCGACGAAGATCAAGAAGAGGAAGACCCTGAAGAAGTGGAACCTTGTAGTTCTTCCAGGACCGACAGGAGATCCTAGTTTTCTCTCCAGCTTGACCCTTCTGCTCTAGCCCTTGTAATCGTTAGTTTTTAGCTCTTGTTGTGGTAGTTGCTTTGTTTGTATTGTTTGTTGGTAACTCTAAAGCTGTAAAGGTGAAAACCTTGTATCTTTTGAAAACCTTTGGAAATAGCAATTGCATGTTCCAATCCAATCTCTTGGGTTGATCTTTTCTTTCAGCTTGTGTTCAATCTGTGCTCTCTTGAATTAGTGGTCTTTTCTCAATTATCTTGTCAGAACAGAATGGTGAACACCAGAGGTAGAATCCAAGGCTCGGAAGAAGCCCCAAGGAACACATCAACGAGAAGGACTAGAGATGACTCAGATCAGCCAAATTCATCGACCTCAGTACCGCAAGGGGGAAATCTGACGGAAATATTAATATGGATGGAGCAAAACAGACAGAGATCTGCAGAGGTACAGAGTCAAATTCTGGAATAGCTGATGCAAAACTCCGCAACACGCCGCGAGGAAGGTTCGAACATTGGAGCAAGACTGACAGACTTTCAAAAGACGCGTCCTCCAACTTTCTCCTGCACTGAAGACCCAATTGTGGCAAACGATTGGTTAAGAGAAATTGAGAGGAAATTGGATACTGTCAGGTGTAACGATGAAGAGAAGTTGCTGTATGGACCCCATCAGCTCACAGGATCGGCTGCAGCATGGTGGGAAAATTACAAGACGGTACACCCTAATCAGAATTCAATTACCTGGAATGAATTCAAGGAACAGTTCCGTAAGTACCATGTCCCCAAAGGAGCTATCCAAGCCAAACGCAGAGAATTCTTGAATTTAAAGCAAGGAGGAAGGACGGTGAAGCAGTATTTGAATGAATTCATCAAGTTGGCAAGGTATGCACCTGAAGATATCATGACAGAAGAGCGGAAGATCGACAGATTTTGTGAAGGCCTACAAAACTCATATCAGTATCACCTATCAACGCACGAGTTCACGGACTTCCAAGTCTTGGTGAATCGAGTGCTCAAAATGGAGGAGAAAAGAGGCATAGTAGAAGAAGACCGCAAGAGGAAAAGTATAGCATACCCTTTTCAAGGAAATTCTAGCCGAGGAAGACCAGCGCCATATGCCAGAGCCGCTTTCAGACCACCCGCACCACCAAGACCCCAGAGGACTTCATCACCAACAACTCTAACATGTCCCGGATGCAAAGGGAGTCACCTCTATAGAGATTGTACACTGAAGAATACAGAGTGTTTCCATTGTGGCAGAAGAGGACACCGCAGAGACACTTGTCCACTTCAACATTTACCTCCCAATGTTGCTAAAGCTCAGGCAGCCAAATCCCCTGCACCTACACGAACTATTGCCAGAGGAGCACCACAAGCCAGAGGAGGAAGATTCCAAACCAGCAGAGGAAGAGGAACACCAACCACCGGAGGAAGACTCAACTTCGTGACTGCTGCAGAAGCAGGAGAGGCAACTGACGTCGTGATCGGTAGACTCTTGATCTCCTCTCAGATTTCAGTTGTTTTATTTGATCCCGGTGCAACTCATTCATTCATGTCAAAAGATTGCTTGTTGAGTAATGACTTGCCTGTGGTTGCTTTAGAGCATCCTATCATCATTCAGTCACCTGGTGCTAGGATGATTGTTAATTCTATCTGTAGAAATGTTGCCTTCTGTATCGGCAATCTAGAATTCCTGGCAGACATGCTAGTTCTAAACCTTCAAGGATTAGACGTCATTCTTGGAATGGATTGGCTGGCCAAGCATAAGGGATTGATGGATTGTGAGAAGAAAACAATCACCCTGACAAATGCCAGTGGAAAGCAAATTACATTCCATGCAGACAGAACTCCAATCTGTGACCACCTGCAGAGATTGAACTGCATTGAAGAAGTGAAACTTGAAGAGGTACCAATTGTCAATGAGTACCCAGAAGTCTTTCCAGAAGAACTTCCGGGATTGCCACCAAATAGGGATATAGAGTTCACCATTGAACTAAAACCCGGATCTGCTCCGTATGCTAGGAAGTTGTTTCAGATGACTGGACATGAGCAACAGGAACTGAAGAGGCAGATAGCTGAATTGGAAGAAAAAGGATTCATCAGATCAAGCTCATCGCCATGGGGAGCCCCAGTGCTATTTGTTAAGTAGAAGGATGGTAGCATGCGACTTTGCATAGACTACCGCAAGCTAAATGACATGACCATTAAGAACAAATACCCCTTACCAAGGATAGATGACCTTTTTGACCAGCTCAGAGAAGCGAAAGTGTTCTCAAGAATAGACCTGAGATCGGGATACCACCAGTTAAGGATCCGAGAACAGGACATTCCTAAAACTGCTTTCGTGACCAGATATGGGTTGCATGAGTTTACAGTGATGCCCTTTGGATTAACTAATGCACCCGCGGTATTCATGAATCTAATGAATAAGATCCTTATGGAATTCCTGGATAAGTGCATCATCGTGTTTGTAGATGATATCCTCGTCTATTCCAAGACAGAGGAGGAGCACACATATCACCTGAGGATAGTGCTACAAAAACTGGCAGATCACCAGCTATACGCCAAGTTTAGCAAATGTGCTTTTTGGTTGAAGAAGATCTCTTTCTTGGGACACATCATCTCAGGAGAAGGAATATTTATGGACCCATTGAAGATTCAGGCTGTTACTGAGTGGAAACAACCCGAAACCGCAACGGAAGTTAGAAGTTTCTTGGGATTAGCGGGATATTATCGAAGATTTGTAGAAGGATTCTCGAAGATCACTAAACCGCTGACCCAGCTACTGAAGAAGAACGCCTCTTTTAATTGGACCGAGGAGTGCGAAAGAAGTTTTGAGGAATTGAAGAAAAGACTGACAACTGCACCAGTCCTTATACTGCCAGACGTCAAAAAGGATTTTCAAGTCTACTGTGACGCCTCCAAACAAGGATTAGGATGTGTGTTGATGCAAGAAGGGAAAGTGATAGCTTATGCTTCTAGACAGCTACGACCTCATGAGGAGAATTATCCAACACATGATTTGGAGTTAGCTGCTGTCGTACATGCACTGAAGATATGGAGACACTACTTACTAGGCAGTAAATGCGAAATTTATACGGATCATAAGAGCCTGAAGTATATCTTCACGCAACAGGAGTTGAATATGAGGCAGAGAAGATGGCTAGAACTGATCAAAGATTATGATCTAGAGATCCACTATCACCCAGGAAAAGCCAATGTAGTAGCTGATGCTTTAAGCAGAAAGTCTCGTTGCAACCAGATAACACGGCTAGAAGTGCCAACACAACTGATCAAGGACTTCGAAAGGTTGCAATTGGAATTAGTGAACCAAGGAACCATCACTACCTTAAAGATGGAATGTGAGTTGAAAGATAAGATCCGACAAGCTCAAGCAATTGACCCAGACCTTCAAGAGATGAAGGAGGACATGAAGAGCAAAGATACAACCAACCTTCGAGAAGATGAACAGGGAATCCTATGGTATGATGGCCGTATCTGCATTCCAAATGACAACGAGATCAAAGGCTTGATCATGCAAGAGGCTCATCAAACCCCATATTCCATACACCCAGGCAGCACCAAAATGTACAAGGACTTGAAGAGAAATTTTTGGTGGAAAGGAATGAAGAGAGAGATTGCCAAGTTTGTCGCAACTTGTGACACATGCCAAAGAGTGAAAGCAGAACATCAAAAGCCTGCGGGACCGCTACAACCTCTACAAATCCCAGAGTGGAAGTGGGATGAAATCGGAATGGATTTTATTGTGGGACTACCAAGGACGAAAAAAGGATTCGACTCTATATGGGTCATAGTAGATAGATTAACAAAGGTAGCACACTTTCTCCCAGTAAAGACCCTATGTACAGCTAAGGATTTAGCAGAGCTGTATCTCAGCAGAATAGTCGTCCTGCACGGAGTGCCGAAGGCTATCGTTTCCGACAGAGGAGCCCAGTTCATTTCAAGATTTTGGCAAGAGTTGCAGAAAGCCCTGGGCACAAAGTTAAAATTCAGTACCGCTTACCACCCTCAAACTGGAGGTCAGACTGAAAGGGTAAACCAAATTTTGGAAGATATGTTAAGGGCTTGTGTTTTGGATTATGGAGACTCTTGGGAGTTATTTCTACCGTATGCAGAGTTCACATATAACAACAGTTTCCAAGCAAGCCTACAAATGGCACCATATGAAGCTCTATATGGAAGAAGATGCCGCACGCCTCTGTATTGGACAGAAATAGGTCAAAAGCAACATCTAGGACCCCAGTTGGTAGAAGAAGCCACAGCCCACGTCAGGATCATACAAGAAAAACTGAAAACAGCTCAATCTAGACAGAAAAGCTATGCAGATAATCGTAGAAGAGAGCTATCATTTGAAGAGGGCGATTATGTGTATCTCAAGGTTATGCCATACAAAGGAGTTCGAAGATTCCAGATGAAGGGAAAGTTAAAACCTAGATATGTGGGACCATATCGAATTCTGGAAAAGCGAGGTGAAATGGCATACAAGTTGGAATTACCACTAGAACTAACTGGAATTCATGACGTATTTCATGTATCTCAGCTGAAGAAATGCTTGAGAAAACCAACAGAACAGATATCTCCTGCAGAGATTGAGATTCAACCAGACCTATCTTGTCAAGAATACCCTGTTAGAATTCTGGAAACCAGAGAGAAGGTGCTGAAGTCAAGAACCCTCCGATTCTGCAGAGTCCAGTGGAACAACCACTCAGAGGAGGAGTCAACTTGGGAAAAAGAAGATCTCCGACAAGAATTTTCCTTCCTATTTTCCGACCTACCCTAATCTCGAGGACGAGATTGTTTCTAAGGTGGGTAGATTTGTAACACCCCTGTTTTCACCAAACCCTAAAATAGCCAAAATCCACATCTTGACCCCAAACCCTAATCTGCTTCAGCCATTCCCTTCTAAATGTTATTCAGAACATTTTTCCCTTCGGGATCATCTCCAAAATCTCACCCTAAAGCTGAGTTTCAAGCCTTGCCATTTTAAAACCCTAATTACCCTAATTACCCTAAACTGTTTTCCCCAATTTTGTCGAAACTCTTCAGATCTTGCCTGATCTTACCAAACTTTGGCCAGATGAGTTCTATTAATCTTTTGCAACTTAGCTGCGAAATCAGATTTCAGATCGGACCCTCAGATCTCCAAATTTGCAAACAGTCCCAAGTTCTATTCAAGTTTTCTTCACAAGACAGTCCCTGGAACAAGTTTCAGAAATTGCAGAACAGCCCAAATATTATTTTCAGGCCCTTTCGACCAGCCCCTGGTCGTTCCCACGACCAGTGCATGAGCCACCGTTGCCGCACCGTGGTTTTCGCCGCGTTTGCTCGCCGCCGGTCACCGCCTCTTGTCGCCTGTGCCCGTGTGTTGCTGTGCCACCCCTTGCGCACGTGCTAGCCACCGTAGCATCGCCTTGCCCAGCGGTTAAACGGCCGCGCTCCCGTAGCGTTTTGCGCACGCGCTCTCGTTGCCGTGGCAATTGCATGCGTATACGTGTCACCGCCGGAGCTTTGCTGTTACCTCCGCATCTGCGCCGTTCCAGGTGAAGTCCCAATGCAACTGGCAAAGCTGCAGCACCGCCTGAAGCAAATCACGTCACCGTCGCTGTCGTTGCGCCTGCGCCCGACAAACTTCTCCCCGGCGCAAGCAACCGTTGTCGTTTTTCCCTCGCAAGCTCCGTCCCCGTGCCTATTTAAACCCCCTCAGTGCTGTGAAGAAGCACAACTTCAAGACTTAGCCAAATTCCCAGTTAATTTCTCACCGCCGTCGAGTTTGCTTTCTTCTCCGGCGAGCAACCTCTGGAGCTCACGGTGCCAGCCTAATCCACTGCACCATTCTTCAAACCAAAGCCACCAGTGAGTTCCCCTCTTCCCCCTGTTCGTGTCATAGCACCCAATTGCACCCCGGCGAACCTTAACGCCGGTGATCACCGGAAAAGCTCAAAACCCCTGTTCCTGCAATGCTACCTGATTTAGTCCAAATTAGCCTTAGTACCAGTAGAAGAAATTGATCAGCATATTCTTTTTAGCAAGCCTACCAATCTGGTTTTCAAAATCGAGCTAAGATCATAGCTCTCCCCAAATCGCGCGCCACCAGCGAACTGGCTCTCGCCGCCAGGCCACGCCGGCGATCATCCGGTCAAATTGACCCCTCCAGTAGCCTTGCTGTGCCCTAGAGATCATTCCCAAGCTTGGAATTGAGCTCATTCGCCCTGAATCGAAAACCCCCTTTGTCCAGTGTCGTCTTCTCCAGCGCCGGTCGCCGGAATTATTTTCCCGGCCGATCCAGCCGACACCACCTTGTCCCTTAGCTTCGCCTCACCTCCCTGAACAATTCTTTCCACTAGCTCGACACCTGGATCTGCCTAGATTGTGAGTTATGCCTATGCCAAGATCACTGTCCAGTAGCTCAGTTCATGTCCAGGCCACCGTAGTTCATCGCCGGATTTGGCCGCCCTCCGGCCACTTTCAGCTCTTGTCCCTGTTGAGTATATTGTTCCTGTTAGTAATGCCTACCTCCCAGACAAAGTGGTGCATCAATTGGAGCCCTGGATCAAAAGTTAAGCCATGCCCTAGTTTCTGGCCATGTCCAGCACTATGTCAGTGCATGTCAGCCACTGGCATTAGCCTTGTTTGACCCCTTCTGGTTGAGCAATTGAGATGCCACCTTGTCCTTTAGATTCCTGGAGTTGTGTTCTACAACTTTCTCTACTATCACTTCTCCAGAAAACCATCCTAAGATCAGTTTGAAGTTATGCCAAAGCCATGAACTGAATGTCGACCCTTCGACGTTCAATCCTTTTTAGCCGTTTCTTCGACCAGAGCCCTTGTGACCTTGCCCTAACCTTTTCCCCTGCATGCATGACTTATTTACTTAATAATTTCTATGGAAACTATTTTCTGTATGCTTATGTGGTATGTGTTTGTGTGTTATTTGATTGCCGCAGAGTCAGAAGCTGAAGGAGCGGAAGAAGTCTTTGAAGATCCGTCTGAGTATTTAGACCCAACATTGCAAGGCAAGCCTCATTCCTTTGATCATATCTCACCCAATATTTTCATATGAAGTATATTCACTATTTCTTACGATGCATGCTTATTTGAAATACAAGTTATGTTTGAATAACATGAGTAGATATTACCTAATGGATTACGAAACCCCTTTTGCTATTGAACCTTCATATATATGCTTTTGTCACCCTAGGACTCATATACTGAATATCCACATTAAACTTGAAATGGTCAAATTCATGAGAAGTTATAATGAAAACCGTTTTGTCAAGAAAACTGATAAAAGAGATCAGTAGTGAGGATTGGATTGTATGGAGAGGGTGCGGTGCGCATCAGGGAATGTGAATGTTCCTCACTATTGGTTCATAAGGACTAGAACCTTGTGCTGTGTCTCTATGCGAATTGTAAACGTACCAACCACTTGCCTGGTATGGGACAGGCACAACTTAGTAGTTTTTTGGTATTAGCAGTTCCCTGCATGGTTTGTCGGTCTGGTTTCTCGCGTGGAAACTGGTGGGCCGCAGTTCGGCCATGAGTGATGTGAGTTCAGAAAAATGATGAGAGATAAAGGTGGAAAGAAGGAAGGCGCCCTACGCCTCAGATTAAGCCGTGCGCGGTTGTAATGTTGAATGGTCATATGTCTTGCGTGGACACAGACCAAGGCTATGTGTCTTGCGGGAATATAAGCCAGAGGCTAGGAAGTAAGGCAGTGGGGAGGACCCACAACGGTACTTGAGACTTAACTGTCTAATTACCGGGCAGGGATACTGTTAATACTAAACTGTAAAAGCGTTGTGTGATCTCGGCCTTGTCACATGTGTATAAGTCACATGGAGCTGATCCGACTTGAAAGCCGAGTGAACCAGTGGATTTAAAAAGAGGTACACCTTTGCAAAGTATAAAAGAAGTATCAGATACTCTGTACTCCCAGGTTCAGGAGTCTTTTCGTAGTGGATGTTATCCATGGGTTATAGCACAAGTAATGTTTTGGAATGTTTTCATAATGCGGTTAACAAAGTAGTGACTCATGGGAGACCACTACATCTAACGTTTTATTGAAAACCTGTTTAATGTTTAAAGTATTATTTTCATGACAAAGTACCGTTTTACTGAACAAATGACTTGGAAATCTGTATATCTCTATCCATATGAAACTAAAACCCCTGAATCATATGTTTCGCCCTCATATAAGTACAATTACAATAATCCCCGGAATGAGTGTTGCTGAGCACCAAGTGCTCACCCTTGCATTTACATCTAACTGTAGAAGAGGGATTCGAGGATCCCGATTCCTTCAGTTATGAGTTCCCGGCAGAAGATGGAAGTGCCCCGGACGAACCCACGTTCTAGAAGGATTGCGCGCCAAGTCAAGTCAAATGTGGGAGGAGCCACTCCAACCCCGCTGCGGATGGAAATCAAGCTTTTTGTCGTTGCTTTGTGTTTTATGTTGTGTGTTCGGTACTTGGATACCGATTCTGGTTCTGATAAACTAGTTATTTTCTTAGCAACTCTACTTAGCGCCATTTTCGGTGCTTTGGCTATGTAATATTGGCCATGTTGGCCTGATACTTGTTTAATGATATTACTGTGCTTGTGTGGTTTGGAGCTCATGTAACATCCTGCTGTGTGTAACCTACCTGGGCGGTTACCAAGGCGATCCTCAAATGGGGGTCTCATAGTAATGAACCTATTTTGAGATTTTAACTTATCTATACTGCTGTATGTGTGATCAATTGTATCCAACTGCCATGTAATGCACATTATATGTTGGAGGTGTTCTTACACATATTCTATCGGCAGCTCATGTGTTTACCGATTGAAAATATTTCTGCACAAGTAGTAAAACTTAATTTGGATCTGGAAGGACATGAGCCATACAATGTACTAGTTTGGTTGGGAATTTTTACTCACTTGGTATGAATATATGGCAATGTGGATGGGTCTTCGATGTATATGTTTCAAATGCCTATACATGACTTTTCCCAACCTAATAGATGTGAAGTCCTGATGACTCACATACAGGCTAAAGATTATGCACAGTGGCACTTAGATGCTTGTGTGCATATTTACGTCTGAAATAATAATGCTGGCCCATGAATATTAGTATAGCAAATCATCGAGAATGTTATGTGATGACAGTGAATGGTGGCTTGTCAATAAAACTCCATATGTAGAGAACATTGTTATGTTCTATCGGTATCTCACGGGTTTGCCGATAGAAAAATTGTCTTCTGTGGAGGTAATTATTATGGTCTATCGGCAGCTCATGTGTTTACCGATAGAAAATATTTCTGAACAGTTCAGGAAGTAATTTATGCATGTCTTTCTTTTTGTATTATTTTCCCTTTTGCCGCCCTAGTTAGTCTCCAGTCCTAGGCTGAGTTATGGAACTCCAAGGCGAATTAATTGCCATATGGTTTGTTGATGGTTTTGTAGGGGAAGACATGTCATCGTCTTCATCGGATGGTACTAGTGGTTCGACTAGGGCCAACCCCATCGTAACTACTGAAGATGCAGCTGTTACATCCCAGCGCAAGAGGGTGGGCCGAGGCGCGACGACGTTGGGGCGTTTGGCCAAACGCACGGATCTTTCTTGTGAGTTCAACCAATTTGGGAGGCCGATTGGAAAGAATGCTGGGAGGTACGCGGCCTACGTTGGGCTGTTGGTGAAAGAAAGGGTGAAGATCACCGTCCAGAGCTGGAAGGACGTGACGGCGGACGAGAGGGATAGGTTGTGGGCGGAAGTGAAGGTTAAATTAACTGAAATCGCTGAACTCTTTCGTAATCACGTTCTTTTGGCTTATACTAAAGTTTAACTAACTCGTGATTAATTGTATGCATTTTTTGGAAATAGGCTAAGTGGAACATCCCCGACGATACACCTAGGACTCCCTGCTTGAAGGACATGAACGGAACATGGAAAACCTTTAAGAGCTGGCTCGTCAGTAACTTCCTTGCTGCGGAGAAATCTCCTTGCGAGAAGTACCCCTTCATATCGGAGGAAGTATGGAAGGAATTCACCAAGCAGAAGGGGACTGAGGAGTTCAAGGCCCTTAGCGAGAAGAATAGGGCGATCCAGAAGAGGAACGACCACCCGCATCGGCTCGGATCCCGGGGCTATGCGGGGAAGGAGGAGCACTGGAAGAAGGAAGACGAGCAAAATCCTGTCATCGACACCCCTGAGTTGCCGCTCTCCGAGATCCGGGATGAGAGGTGCAAGCGATGGTGGAGGGGGAGGGGGTCCGTGTCGTCCACGGGGTCTGTGCAGTTCGCAACCCCTGGGGACGCCGACGTTGTGAGGCGAATGGTATGTTGGCTAACCTCGTAAACTGTGTGCGCACAAGTGTATATAAGGCACTTTGTCTCACAAGGTCCCTTTAAATGTAACAGATCTCTTTTGAGAAGGAGGCAGCGGAGGGATTGTTTACCCAGCAAAGGGAGAACGACATCCTCACCCGGGCTCTAGGAAATAAGGAGCATCCCGGGCGGACACGGGCCGTGGGAGCCATTGTGTCGTGGAAGGCCGGTTTTGTAGATTCGGCTCCACCGAGGAAGAAGGCCCACTCCTGGAAGGAAAAGGAAGCTGACCTCTTCGATAAGATACGGGATGAGGTACGAGCGGAGATACGGGCGGAGATGCGGGCTGAGATACGGGCTGAGTTGCTGTCTGAGGTGCAGTCCGAGGTCGCACAACTGAGGGAAGAGTTTGCATGGTTGAGAGAAGCATTGCTGGCCAAGTGTGCAGATGCGGATCCCCAGGACGACGGTACCCCGCGGGGTCGGATAAGCAGTTGCGCTTTGAAGGTACTCGCGGATCCAGTGGATCTACTTGAGGTACTGCAAGCCTTCACCTGTGCCTTTAAGTTGATGCCACTCCCATTCTGTTAGAGTTATTTCGCTAACCTGTTTTAATTGTTACAAATTTGCAGAAGCCGGAGGGCTGCATCTTACAGAATCACGTAGGCGCCGGGCAGGAAGTGGTTGGACACGGCTTCGTATATCCGTCTGGGCCAGATGTCCGGGTCCACTGTGTACCTCTGCGGTTGGGGTTCGCAAAGGTACAGGTGGACATGGCCATGCCGGGCTACAACGATTCTCCGTTGCCAGTCCCAACAGAGGAACTGCAGACAGTTGCTGAGGCAGTGGGCTTCTACGTACAGTGGCCCAAGAAGTGTCTTCTAATACAACCGGTAAATCCTACACATTTTAGATTACATCCTACTCAGTACACTCAACTTGCATAATCTAACATTCGTGCTCATTAATTGAAGTGGCCTGCCGCTGGGCTACCAGGGGACTGCGCCCCCAGCTCGGGGCATGAGGCCCGATCTCGTGCGACCCTGGACACATCAAAGACGGCCTCGACCCCACCCAGCGCATCCACGCCTTCACCTCGGAAGAAAGCCGCCATCACCTCGCCCTTGCCTTCGAAGGTACGCGCTCAGTCCCCGGCAAAAGGCAAGGGCAAAGGAAAGGGAAAAGGGCGACAGGGACAGCCGGAGAGGTTCAGGAACGGGTTCCCACTCATGTCGGAGGCAGCTTTGCGCAAATTGGATCGATCAACCAGAGACCTCCACGAGTGGTACCTACACCGAGCTCGGCACAATCTAAACTTCTTAGTTCCCTACAGGCCTGGGCAGTTCCACTGTGAGCTCGGGAGTATATCCGTGGCACACGAGGATCTGTTCGACCTCTACAACTGGCGGGAGCTCGATATGTCCATCATACGGACTGGAGTCCTGTGAGTTTGCTGATGCTATGTATTACTGTTTTCTAACTCTGTTTGCTAACTTTGGATTGTTGTAGTTCATTTGAAATGTAGTAACTTTCTGTGCAATACTAATGTCGTCCTTTGCATGCAGGTGCATGTACAGGCTAGCATCGGAGGCTGCGTGTGATAAGGTGGGTTTCCTCGACCCAGAGAAAATAAGCCTCACGATGCTAGAGCACGACGCCGAGCACGCTGAGCAGTACATATCCAAGGCACTGATGGCGCAGCAGGACAGGGAGTTCATTCTGGTGCCGTACCACCAAAGGTTAGTGCATTTCGTACTAATTTAACTCGATCTTGTATGTTACACCTGAGATATACTTTGAGCTAGCGGTCCTCTTTTACGTACAATGCAGGGGCCACTGAATCCTCATTGTGATCTGTCCGCCGAGGAACGAGGTGTACTACCTCGATTCGATGTGTGATAGATTATCGATCGAATATGTGGTCAAGGGGAATATGGAGGCGTAAGTAACTTATATGTTTGATTTAAATTTTCACCTTGCTAGCTAATGATAATACATTAACCGGCAATACTAACTGAAATGTAGGGCTTTTGATAAATATGTGTCCGCTGGAGGGAGGCATGCCGCACCGCAGGGCTCCCTACTAGCTTGGAAAGAATATGAGGTACTCACGAGACTTTTTGTTTATGCTTAATTAGTTTATGGAAACAATAGCTAACATGTCTTCGCATATGCAATTATCTCAGTGCCATCAGCAGCCGCAATCGTGGGAATGCGGGTTTTATGTGTTGCGCTACATGTACGACCTAGTGCAGACAAACTTTGCCCAATTCCCCCAGGTAAGCATCGATAGCTAACTCAAATTTGAAAATTGGGTGTCACGTTCTAAATTAGGAAGTTAGTTACTAAGTATTCACACATGCTTGCAGATCACCATGTCGAAAGACTCATACGAAAATGCAAAGATTAGAAATCTTCGACAAATCTGGGCTCAATATGTCATGGAGGAAGTTGTGCCCAACCATCCGCCATTATAATTTTCTCTTTTTCGTGTACTTTGTGCATAGACTGTTTATATACATGTGAATAAATATATATGTCAATAAATGTCCACATTGGATTGCAATTTGTATTTGTCCATATATATGTGAATAAATGTGAATAACTGTCTAATGTGTCAATCTGTTCTGTGAATTTACCCTTTGCATCTGTACTGTATTGTGTATCCAATCTATAATGTATTGCATCTGTACTGTATATGTGAATGTACTGTATTATGAATGTAAATAACGTACAGTATATGTGAATGTTCTATCGGTAAATTCATTCACAGCCGACAGACTATTACAAATTTGCTATCGGTAAACTCATCCACAACCGAGAGACTACTACCACTTTTTCTATCGGTACACTTGAAATTAACCGTCAGAATAGTGTGACTTTTCCTGCCGGTGAACTCATCCACAACCAAGAGACTACTGTAGTTTTTTTCTCTCGGTAAACTTATAATTAACCGTTAGAAGAGTGTGATTTTTCCTGCCGGTGAACTCATACACAACCAAGAGAGTACTAAGATTTTTTATATCGGTAATCTCATTTCCAACCGAGAGAGTGCTAAACTTTTTTCTGTCGGTAAACTTGTAATTAACCGTTAGAATATCGGTATTTTTCCCAACGCTAAACGTCAGACGACGACAGGTTTTCTATCGGTACAATCATAAGGTGCCGATAGAATAGTAATATTTTCCTGTCGGTAATCATGTAATTAACCGTTAGAATAGTGGTACCTTTCCCACCGTTAATCGTCAGACTACGACGGGTTTGCTATCGGTACACTCCTAAGATGCCGATAGAATTGTTAATTTCTTCTGTCGGTTATTTACCGATAGAAAATGTTCTGTCTTGTTCTATCGTGTCTATCTCTATCGGTACGAAAACCGATAGTAGAAGGGTTTTTTTTACCGATAGAGGAAAGCTTTTCTGTACTAGTGGGGTGAAATTCTTTTTTTCATAAAAGTCATGCATGCATATGTCTCTCCAAGATCAGCAAAATCAGTCAGATTTATTTTATCCTCAGCTCCAAAATCTCAAAATCTTCTTTGTGAACCCAAATCAAGATCTGACTTTCCAGATGTGACCTACTATTTATCCTTAGTAGAAAAGCCTTCAAAAGCCAGATCTAATTCGATCTCTAACTCCCAGATTTGTCAATCTTTTCTGATTTTGAAAACATAAATTAATTAAATACCCTAATTACCCTAAATACCACAAATCCTGATTTAATCGAATCTTGACCAAATCCAGACCAGATTATTCTTGGATTATGATCAAGGGTATGCCAGTACATTAATCCAAAAAGTTGGCAACCAGATTCTATCATCTAGACCCTTTTCACAAATCAGTCCAAGAGGTATCGCAGATCAGTCCTTTTCCAGATTTTCCCTAAGCCTGAAAAGGCTAAATGTTGTAAATCAACTCCAAATTCAAATCTTTTTCAGGGAACACCTCCCAAATGCTATGTGTTGGGGGAAAATCTCCGCGGGATCGAGTCCAGGTAAGGGGCAAGGCTCCTGGTGCCGGGTCACGTGAGGATCACGTGAGAAGCACCTCAGGAATTGGCAAGGACACTTGTTAGTCAGATTTATTTTATCCTCAGCTCCAAAATCTCAAAATCTTCTTTGTGAACCCAAATCAAGATATGACTTTCCAAATGTGACCTAAAATTTATCCTGAGTAGAAAAGCCTTCAGAAGCCAGATCTAATTCGATCTCTAACTCCCAGATTTGTCAATCTTTTCTGTTTTCGAAAACAGAAATTAATTAAATACCAAAATTACCCTAAATACTCCAAATCCTGATTTAATCGAATTTTGACCAAATCCAGACCAGATTATTCTTGGATTATGATCAAGGGTATGCCAGTACCTAAATCCAAAAAGTTGGCAACCAGATTCTATCATCTAGACCTTTTCACAAATTAATCCAAGAGGTATCGCAGATCAGTCCTTTTCCAGATTTTCCATAAGCCTGAAAAGGCTAAATGTTGTAAATCAACTCCAAATTGAAACTTGTTGCAGGGAACACCTCCCAAATGCTATGTGTTGGGGAAAATCTCCGTGGGATCAAGTCTATGTAAGGGCCAAGGCTCCCGGTGACCCGGGGACAAGGCACCCGGTGACCCCCGTCCCGGGCACCGCCATTTGCTCGGCAGCAAGGGGCCCGGTGACCCCCGTCCTGGGCGCCGCCATTTGCCCGGGGGCAAGGCTCCCGGTGCTGGGTCACGTGAGGATCACGCGAGAAGCACCTCGGGAATTGGCAAGGACACTTGTCAAGCATCCAGCCCCCTGGCCGGAAGAAGGATGCTAGTGCCCTCTGATCCAACGGCTGCAGCTAGGGTAGTTTAATCTTTTTGCATCATTGGGCCTATATAAGCCCTTGTATCCCTCTGTTGTAACTAAGGACAACTCATTTTTTAGCAATAGCCAAAAAAGAATAGGCGCGCTCAAGAGCGCTCTCCCCACGAGAGAACTCCCCCAGCCAACTTCTGTTGGGAGCACGTCGATAGGACTAGGGTCTCCACTGAGACCTGTACCTGTATAAAATCTTCGTGTCACTTGCTGTGCTTGTACGACGGGGGAGGACCGGTCACTCGGAGGTCGACCTCGTCGAAGAAGAACGCGACCGAGCGCTCCTTCACCACAACATCTACGAGTGCGAGATGGCACGCGCGTACAACCAGCGCGTGCGCGAAAGGGCCTTCCGCCTTGGGGACCTGGTCCTCAAGCGCGTGACAGACCCCCAAGCCCAGGGCAAACTATCCCCCAAGTGGGAGGGCCCATACAGGATCTCTGCGGTCCTGGGCTCCGGAGCCTACAAACTCTCCACACTTGAAGACCAGGAGCTGACGCACACTTGGAACATAACCTTGCTTCGCAAGTTTTATGTTTAGCCTCCGGGCTCGCCACCTCCTCCGTCGCGCTTCCGCGGGGGAGGCTTATGTACTCACAGTTCCCTCCCCTACCGTGCTTTCGCGGGGGGAGGCGTTGTATCTCACCCTCTATTAATACAAGTGGATTTTTTGATCAACTCTGGGATTTTTATGTCTCCGTTAAATTGAATGGCTTTTTTCTACTTCACCGTTGGAATTCTTTTACAGGAGTTTTTTCTTCCACCTAAATGGCGACGTCTCCTCTATAAAAATTCCCTCCCTGTGAGGATGCCCTCTCCGTGAGGAAGTGGGCTACCACAGCCTAAAGTCCCTACAACGGGAGCACAGCTCCCATAGGGCGGCTTACAGTAACCCCTCGTGGACTGAGGGCGTAAGCGGCAACCCAGTTCTCACGAACTGCGGTAACGAGTCACTTCGAGAGATTAGTCCCCCCTCGAACACTCTACACCCGCTACAAGGTCACGGAACCCTTCTAAGGGAACATCCATTGCCTCCTGCGGCAGATCGAAAACTCGCTTCCGGAGTGTATCATCTCAAAAGATAGACCGACCACTTTCTCGGTCGCGCACCACCGCTAGCCCCCGGGACTCCCGATGAGGAGCTACGCAAATTACGCACCCAGTGCAGTCCGGGCCCTTTCCCTCGTTACCGACAGCGCGCGCAGCTGTGCTGCACCCCGCTAGGGGGGGGGGAAGGAAAACCCCGGACCCGGACAGAAAAACAACGGCTTTACGCGGAAGGCTTCGAAGTTTCCGAGACAAAGACGCGGCAAATAAACAAGTCTATGGCTTTATTGATACAACATCACACTGGGGGACAACCCCCCCCCCCCCCCGGTAGGACGGAAGCGCCCCCCTGGTGAGACCCGGGAGCGCAAGCATGGCCCGGTGAGTTAGGCTCCCGCAGGAAGATGCTCCGAAGAACGATCCCCGAGAAGCAACTACACCTAATAATCCCGGAGACCCTCTGAGATCTCCTGGGAAAGATCCTTGTACAGACTTCTCATACGTCGAACAGCACGCCGAAGGAGACCCTCCGGCCAGCACTCGTAGCCAGCCGGGGGGAGTATCTTCAGCGGGGGGGACCTTTAGGGCCCCTGGCCTCGGTGGAGATAACTCGGCGCGACAATTGTCAAAGTTTCCTAAGTGCCACTCCGGGAGCCAGCGCAGCAGCGCCGGCTCCCCGGAGGCACCTCCTTTCACGGAGTTAGCATGAGCGGGTTCGGAGACTGGCCCGCCGGATGCTCCCCCGGCCTCCAGACTTAGTAAAATCGAGGCCGCCCGGGCGCTACCCGGGCTAGACCCCCCGGGCGACCCTCAAGCACTCTTCAAAAGATGTTCGTCAGGGCAAGAAGACCCTGGGAAAGCGATGTCTAAGGATACATGCCGGCAAGTTGAACACACTTAGAAAAAGCACTACTTTATTCCAGTTGAAAGACATTTACAAGTTCCCGGGGCTCTCTCTAGAGAAGCCACCCGGAGCAAAAAAGACCTAAAAAGAGAAGCCTAATCTAACCGGGGGGGGAGGAGCTCATACTTGCCCGTCCTTGTCCCCCCCTGGGGGGACGTCTGCGCTGGCTGACGCGTCCTGACCCGAACGCCGGCCGCCCGTCTCCATGGCGCCGGTGATCCGGTCGAAGAGAGCCTCGGCGGACCGCTCCAGCTCAGTCCGCCGAGGGTCAAAGAAGGCGGGGAAGCTCCGGGGGACAAGCTCCCCGATGACCCCGGCGCCCTCTCCGCGGTGCTCAACAAGGGCCGCCGCCAAGGAAATCACCGGGATGGCGAGGCCTCGCGCCCGAGCCTCCGCAGCAGCCGGGATCAGGGCAACCTGCGCACCATGGAAGTGCGTGGCCTACCCGACCGACGCCGGCGCCGGATCGGGGCCTGCCCCCCGCCCTAGCCTGATCCCGAGCTCCTCGAGAGTAGAGCGGATCACCCTACCTCCCGCGACCACGGCCTGGACGCCCGAAGTTGCGGCCTCCCGCTCCGCCTGCAGCTCCCTCCGGAGCCGAGAGGCCGTGTCCTCGACGGTGGCGAGCTGAGCCTGAACGGCGGTGAGCTCCCCGAGCGCCCACTCCTTCTCGGAGCGCTCCGAGGCCGCGTCCCTGAGCGCCTTCTCCTTCCCGGCGCGCTCAAAGGCCACTATGTCCTCGGCAGCCCGGAGGCGGGTGGCGAGCCGAGACCTGAAGCCCCGGGCCAGTGCAACCGTCTGCGCGAAAACAATGATCAGAACACGAAAGACGGACTACCATGAAATTCAAGTAACCTACCCGAAGTCCGGAGGTGATCACCGCGTCGACGTCACCCTCATCGCCCCCCGGGTCGCTCCCGCGGGAGGCCTCCCCACCATGTAGAGCTCCCTCCTCTGGAGTCCCATCGTCGGAGGAGCCAGAGGCCTGATCCAGCGGAGGCCCCGGAACCCCGGGGCGGACGAACAGGCCCTTACCCCTCCCGGGTACAGGGAGCGCCGTCGTCGTGGACCGAACCACCGAGGAGCCCGTCTCTGGGGCCAGGATCGAGGCCATCAGCAGGCCGCCCCGCATCCAAAACCGGACGGAGACCTCGCTGGACGAGGGCTGCGACCGGACCCCCGTAGGAGCAGGAGGCGGCGAAGGGCTCGGAGCGTCAATCTCTGAGTCTGAGCCCTGGCCCTCTCCGGCCGGAACGCCGCCCATGGGATCCGGCCCGCCCGGAGTGTCTGGGGCTGCGCCCAACTGTAACACCCCGATTTTTCCCAAATCTTGGCTTATCTTGTCTCTCCCTATATCAGAATGAGATCCCAGTTATGCCAGTATCTTACCCCAAAAAGTTGGCAATCAAACTCTTGTCATTCAGACCTTTTCACAAATCAGCCCAAGTGTATCACAAATCAGGCCTTTTCAGAATTGTCAGAAGCTCAAAAAGACTAAAAGTCTCAGACCACCTCCAAACTTTGATCTGATTCAGTGAACACCTTCCTTTCACTATTCTGAACATTTTTCCCTTTTGGAAGAATTTCCAAATCTTACCCTAAACCTGAGTTTCGACCTTTGCCGTTTTTGAAACCCTAATTACCCTGTTTTACCCTAATTACTCTGTTTTCGGATTTTTGTCGAAACCCTCAAATCTTGTTCAATTTCACCAAATTTCCTGCCAGATGAGTCCCAGCATTTTAGTGTCACTCAGCTGCGAAATCAAAGTTCAATTTGGACCCCCAAATCTCCAGAATTGCAATCAGGTCCAAACTCCAAAGAAAGATCATCGCAAATCAGTCCTTTTATTGAATTTAGGCCCCTGGCCGTGTCTCAGCAGAACCCACCGCAGTGCATCGTCGTGTTCTTCGCCGCCGGTGAACCTCCTGCCGTGCCAACACCTCAGCCACGTAGCTGACACCCGTGCGCACTCGTGGCACCGCCGTGGACGCCACCTCGACCGCGCCAGCACAACCAATTTCTTCCCCGCGCGCGAGCCCGCGAACCAGCAGCTCCAGCTTCGCCCGTTCAACACGTCTCGGCCACGCGTCGATGGAGCTTTCACTTCACCGTTCCCTCGCCGCTTGCGCCTGTGCCATCCACTGCCAAAAGCCTGCACCGCTGCACGCCAGTGCCTCGCCATCATCGCCGGCACAAGTCCCCGCTATGCCCGGTCGCTTCGCGGTCAAATTCGTCACCGCTGTTCCCCAATTTGTCGACCAGAGGATTGCTCCAGCATCTATAAATACCCCCTCAGTGTATTGCTTCAGTTCCCAGCAACAGAAACCGACTAATTTCTCACTGCCGCCGAGTTCCCTTTCTTCTCCGGCGAGCAATTTCTGGAGCTCACGGTGCCAGCCCAATTCGCTACACTATCCTTTAAACCAAAGCCACCGGTGAGTTCCCCTCTTCTCCCTCTCTGTGTCATAGCAGCCAATTGCATCCCGGCGATCCCTAACGCCGGCGATCATCGGAAAAGCCCATTTGCCCTGTTTCCCCAATGCTGTTCGATTCATCCCAAATTGGCCTTCGTGTTAGTAGAGAAAAGGGATCAGTGAGCTTAGTAGAGCAAGCCTGTGGAATCAAAATCTTCAATTGTGCCCAAATCGAAGAAATCCCGATCTGGAAGTTCATCAGTTTGCTGGACCTCGCCGCCGAGCTTCTCCGGCCATCCTCCAGCAAAATTAACCCGTCCAGTAGCCATGTTGTGCCCTAGAGATCATCCTCAAGCTTGGAATTGAGCTCATTCGCCTTGTATCAAAAATCCCCAATTTCAAAGTCGTCTTCTCCGGCACAGTTCACCGGAATTTGCTTCCCGGCCGATTCAGTCGACACCACTTTGTCCCTTAGCTTTGCCTCACCTCCCTGAGCATTTTCTTCCACTAGCTCGACATCTGGATCTGCCTAGATTGTGAGTTATGCCCTTGTCAAGCTCTTGTCCAGATCAATGTCTGTGCCGTGTCGCCACCGTGTTTGCTCACAGGATTTGGCCACCCTCCGGCCACTTTCAGCCCTTGTTCCTGTTTAGTATCTTGTTCCTGTTATCAAGGCCTACCTCCCAGACAAAGTTGTGCATCAATTGGAGCCCTGGATCAAAGGTTAAGCTTTGCCCTAGTTTTTGGCAATGTCTGCACTATGTCAGTGCATGTCAGCCACTGACATTAGCCTTGTTTGACCCCTTCTGGTTGAGCAATGGAAATGTCACTTTGTCCCCTAGATTCCTGGAGTTGTGTTCTACATCTTTCCCTTCTGTCACTTCTCCAGAAAACCATCCTAATACCAGTTTGAAGCTATGCCAAAGCCGTGAACTGAATGTCGACCCTTCGACGTTCAATCCTTTTTAGCCGTTTCTTCGACCAGAACCCTTGTGACCTTGCCCTAACCTTTTCCCCTGCATGCATGACTTATTTACTTAATAATTTCTATGGAAACTATTTTCTGTATGCTTATGGTATGTGCTTGTGTGTTGTTTGATTGCCGCAGAGTCAGAAGCTGAAGGAGCGGAAGAAGTCTTTGAAGATTCGTCCGAGTAATTAGACCCAGCAGTGCAAGGCAAGCCTCATTCCTTTGATCATGTCTCACCCAATATTTTCATATGAAGTATATTCACTGTTTCTTACTATGCATGCTTAGTTGAGATACAAGTTATGTTTGAATGACATGAGTAGATATTACCTAATGAATCATGAAACCCCTTTTTGTTATTGAACCTTCTTATATATGCTTTTGTCACCCTAGGACTCATATACTGAATATCCACATTAAACCTGAAATGGTCAAATACATGAGAAGTTATAATGAAAACCGTTTTGTCAAGAAAACCGATAAAAGGGATCAGTAGTGAGGATTGGATTGTACGGAGAGGGTGCGGTGCGCACCAGGGAATGTGAATGCTCCTCACTATTGGTTCATAAGGACGAGAACCTTGTGCTGTGTCTCTATGCGAATTGTAAACGTACCAACCACTTGCCTGGTATGGGACAGGCACAACTTAGTAGCTTTTTGGTATTAGCAGTTCCCTGCATGGTTTGTCGGTCTGGTTTCTCGCGTGGAAACTGGTGGGCCGCAGTTCGGCCATGAGTGATGTGAGTTCAGAAAAATGATGAGAGGTAAAGGTGGAAAGAAGGAAGACGCCCTACGCCTCAGATTAAGCCGTGCGCGGTTGTAATCTTGAACGGTCATATGTCTTGCGTGGACACAGACCAAGGCTATGTGTCTTGCGGGAACATAAGCCAGAGGCTAGGAAGTAAGGCAGTGGGGAGGACCCACAACGATACTTGAGACTTAATTGTCTATTTACTGGGCGGGGATACTGTTAATACTGAACTGCAAAAGCGTTGTGTGATCTCGGCCTTGTCACATGTGTATAAGTCACATGGAGCTGTACCGACTTGAAAGCCGAGTGAACCAGTGGATTTAAAAAGAGGTACACCTTTGCAAAGTGTAAAAGAAGTATCAGATACTCTGTACTCCCAGGTTCAGGAGTCTTTTCGTAGTGGATGTTATCCATGGGTTATAGCACAAGTAATGATTTGGAATGTTTTCATAATATGGGTTAATAAAAATGATGACTCATGGGAGATCATCACATAACGATTTCTAAAGTATAAATTAAGATTTTAAAGTATTACTCTTGGAAACTAAAAGCCTTTCTTTATGATTTTAGAGTGAAAATCTACTCTATTCTTATATATATATATAAAACCAAAACCCCTTTTCTTGATCACTCCTCATCTATATACCTACATTTTTGTAACGAGACTTGCTGAGCATTGTGTAAAAACATGCTCACCCTTGCCTTTGCAAACAAATTCAGAAGAAGGATTTGAGAATCCCGATTCCCCTGGCCTTGAGCACCAAGAAGAGGAAAGAGCCTTTCCAGACGATTTGAGCTTCTAGGAGGGTCATGAGCCAAGTTGAGTCCGATGTGGAGGAAGCCCTTCCAGAGCCGCTGCAGAAGGAAGTGAAGACCCTTGTGGTTGCTTTTTGTGTTGTTTTTCTGTGTTCGGTACTTCAATACCGATTCTTGATTTTGAAAAACTCTCTACTTTTGTATCAACTTTAATTAGTGCCACCCTTGGCATTATGATATTGTAATAGTGGTCCTCGTGACCTTGTACTTGCTTTGTCTACCAGCTTTATTATTTAAAGTGAATCCTATTGTTGTGAGCTTGTGATGTACCTTTCTGTGCGCAATCTACCTGGGCGGTTGCCAAGGTGACCCTCAAATGGGGGTCTCACAGCGAATGGTATCAGAGCAAAGGCTCGACTGTAGGTCGTGACCCTTCTATAGACATTGGCCTCCCTAGAAAGAAAATCGTTAGTTTATTTCACTAGTACAGAAATGCAGTCTACTAACCCCTATCTTCTATCGGTTATTAGCGAAACAGCACAAAACCGATAGAAAATGTGCCTCGTGGGCAAAAAAGCCCGACGGATGTATTTTCCCTATCGGTTTCTAAGAAACTTACCGATAGAATAAATAGTATGATTTACTCTAGCGGTGATGAACATATTTGCCGTTAGAAGAGATGCATAAGTACTGACGGAAGAATGTTGTGCGCCGATAGGACTGGTCGACTTCAACAACTAGACTTATTCTATCGCTACTATATGAATATACCGACAGAATATATTAAAAGTTCCTATCGGCAATATGTAGTTCGCCGATAGAATAGTTGACCTTCTACAAATATTTTTATTCTATCGGTAATGGATTCTTTTACCGTTAGAATATATAGAAAATTGCTTAGAACTGTTCGTCTTCTAATAGTTTTATTCTATCGGTAATGCATGTTTATACCGGTAGAATATTGCACAAAATATCTTAGAACTGTTGGCCTTCTACAACTAGTAATATTCTATCGGCAATGTACGTACAGACCGATAGAGTATGTACAAAAATTCCTATCGGTAATATTTGTTTTGCCGATAGAACCATTCGGCTTCTACAGATGTTTTTATTACTAACGGTATTCTGTTTTCTTACCGATAGAAAATATATAATTGTATAAATACACGGGTATGTCTCTTTCATTCTCACAGTTCATCTGGGCTCGTAGTCCTAACCCGTAAGCTCCATGGACGGCCGGCGCACCTCTACAGGGGACCGCTGCACCTCCGCACCTCCATCGACGCCCTCTAGACGTCGGCATCCCAAGGAAGGTACGTAAAATTTCTGCAATATTGTTAGATTATTCTAATCCGATTATGGCAATAATTCTGCTTTTTTTGTATCCTTCATTTTGATGTGTCTTCTTTTCAATATGATTATGATCTGTTCAGGTCCTTGGATGATGCTCGTGGGGGGCAACGTATTTCACGGTTCTTCATCGCAGTACGCTGCCTATGTTGGCTTGTTGGCGAAAGAAAAGGTGAAGATCACCGTCGAGAGCTGGAAGGACGTGAAGGGCGAGATCTTGGTTGGCTCGGTCGAGAAGATGCTTAAGCCCGGCGTGTTTCTCAAATCAGGACCTATAGAAAGCATCTTACATGTTTTTGCATGCACCAGCTTGTGGCCAGATGCTTACCTGCTTGGAGAAGAAGAATTGTTGTTATTTGCACAGCCATTCTACACCATCACTACACAGAACAACATCTTGGAAGGTAGGTTCTTTTTGTTAATGGAGTTGAGTTGAGTTGAGTTGAGTTGATCGAGTTTGAGTCCGAGGAAATCACCATTACGTACAAATGTATGTCGACGGCAGTTCCAGCTCCTCGGGCGTCTTCGAACTGAACTCCTATGGTTAAGTCCAATGTGGTTCAGACATTTGCTGTTTTGGATGAATGGATTTGTGATGTATCAGGTCTAACTTGTAGTCGGTAGTTGCATTGTGGCAACCTGCAAAGGTTCCCTTTTATGTAAAATGCATGTATGGGCCACTGGGTCCTCGTCGTGATCTGTTGTTAATTTCAGACGTGGCTTTTGTAATATACATCGAATGTGTGAATTGTTGTATTTGTATATTGTTGTATATTTGTGTATCATGTATTGCTAATTGGGACATGAACTTGAATGTGCAGGGAGCATTTGTGTATTTAATTGTATTGGTAGGTAGGTGTGTATTTGTACTGCTGTTTCAGACATGCACTTCAATTTGTGAACTGGCATGTGTATGTTTGTACCTGAATTTGTATTGGTGAACTGGCATGTGTATGTTTGTACCTGAATTTGTGAACTGGCATGTGTAATTTCTTTGGCAAGATGAAGTCCCAACTACCTACGAAAAGTATTTTTGTGTCTCCTAGTTAATCCACAAATTAGCATTTCTTGAAATATATTGCTTTATCTTCTAGTTAAGATCCGTTTGATGTAAGATCTGTTTGATGTTACATTGATATGATTCCTTGAATGTGAGAAATGGCATGTGCATGTTTGTCCCAGTTTGGTGACAGTACCTCCTCTAACGGTAAGTACACATATTTACCGATAGGAAAACATATATATTTGTTCAGTCATGCATATTCTAACGGTAAATACACATATTTACCGATAGGAAGCACATATATTTGTTCAGTCACGCATATTCTAACGGAAATGCACATATTTACCGATAGAAAAATACATATATTTGTTCAGTCATGCATATTCTAACGGTAAATACACATATTTACCGATAGGAAACACATATATTTGTTTAGTCATGCATATTCTAACGGTAAATGTACATATTTACCGATAGAAAAATACATATATTTGTTCAGTCATGCATATTCTAACGGTAAATACACATATTTACCGATAGGAAGCACATATATTTGTTTAGTCATGCATATTCTAACGGTAAATGCACATATTTACCGATAGAAAAATACATATATTTGCTTAGTAATGTATATTCTCTAACGGTATGTGTGTGTTTTTACCGATAGAATATGTGAGCGGCAAATTACCTAAGTTAGTCTGACGGTTATTTCATGTATTTACCGATAGAAAAGGGCACCTTTTCATTACTCTCACGGTATTTTGTTGTTTTTACCGATAGAAAAATGGCACCCAATCTCAAGCACTGTAAAAAAATTTTCTGTGGAAAATTGGTCTCACGGGATTTTATTGTTTATACCGATAGAAAAATGCAATCACTAATTCGAATATTTTTCCGGGAAATTTACTTTTTCTATCGGTATTATTTTGTTGTTTCGATAGAAAATTACATAAGTCTATCGGTATCATTTTGTTATACCGATAGAAAAGTTCCTCCGCTACTTTATTTCTCGTACACGGCCCTTTAGTTTCCCTCCACTCGAACAGTTCCACCTTAGAGCACTGCGTCTCTTTGAGAGCGAAGAAAACCCCAACCTCCGCCGTGAGCACTCACTTCCTCTCTCCCACACGACGATCGCCGGCTGGACACTGGTTCGTCACTGCCACTGGTTCTTATTTTCGTCCTTCGCCCGCCGCTGCTGCGTTCTACACCGCCTCTGCATCACCAGAACTGATCGCCGCCGTAAATACCCTAATTCGTCGTTCTATTTCCAGCATCTTCTTTATTTGATCCTAGTGTTTTGCACGTACTAATTCTTGGAGTTTTGCAATTACACTAGGGTTCCCTATTGTGTTGGCTTATGTACATTCCGCAGGCAATGTTGATTTTAATTAGGGTTTACATAATATGTTCCAGTGCTGTAATGAACCTGTTTTGAGATTTTAACTTCTCTATACTGCTGTATGTGTGATCAATTGTATCCAACTGCCATGTAATGCAGATTATATGTTGGAGGTGTTCTTACACATATTCTATCGGCAGCTCATGTGTTTACCGATAGAAAATTTTCTGCACAAGTAGTAAAACTTAATTTGGATCTGGAAGGACATGAGCCATGCAATGTACTAGTTTGGTTGGGAATTTTTACTCACTTCGTATGAATATATGGCAATGTGGATGGGTCTTCGATGTATATGTTTCAAATGCCTATATACATGACTTTTCCCAACCTAATAGCTGTGAAGTCCTGATGACTCACATACAGGCTAGGCTAAAGATTATGCACAGTAGCACTTAGATGCTTGTGTGCATATTTACGTGTGAAATAATAATGCTGGCCCATGAATATTAATTAGTGTAGCAAATCATCGAGAATGTTATGTGATGACAGTGAATGGTGGCTTGTCAACAAAATTCCATATGTAGAGAACATTGTTATGTTCTATCGGTATCTCACGTGTTTGCCGATAGAAAAATTGTCTTGTGTGGAGGTAATTGTTATGGTCTATCGGCAGCTCATGTGTTTACCGATAGAAAATATTTCTGAAGAGTTCAGTAAGTAATTTATGCATGTCTTTCTTTTTGTATTATTTTCCCTTTTGCCGCCCTAGTTAGTCTCCAGTCCTGGGCTGAGTTATGGAAGTCCAAGGCGAATTAATTGCCATATATATGGTTTGTTGAAGGTTTTGTAGGGCAAGACATGTCGTCGTCTTCATCGGATGGTACTAGTGGTTCGACTAGGGCCAACCCCATCGTAACTACTGAAGATGGGGCTGTTACATCCCAGCGCAAGAGGGTGGGGCGAGGCGCGACGACGTTGGGGCGTTTGGCCAAACGCACTGATCTTTCTTGTGAGTTCAACCAATTTGGGAGGCCGATTGGAAAGAATGCTGGGAGGTACGCGGCCTACGTTGGGCTGTTGGCGAAAGAAAGGGTGAAGATCACCGTCCAGAGCTAGAAGGACGTGACGGCGGACGAGAGGGATAGGTTGTGGGCGGAAGTGAAGGTTAAATGAACTGAAATCGCTGAACTCTTTCGTAATCACGTTCTCTTGGCTTATACTAAAGTTTAACTAACTCGTGATTAATTGTATGCATTTTTCGGAAACAGGCTAAGGGGAACATCCCCGACGATACACCTAGGACTGCCTGCTTGAAGGACATGAACGGAACATGGAAAACCTTTAAGAGCTGGCTAGTCAGTAACTTCCTAGCTGCGGGGAAATCTCCTTGCGAGAAGTACCCCTTCATATCGGAGGAGGTATGGGAGGAATTCACCAAGCAGAAGGGGACTGAGGAGTTCAAGGCCCTTAGCGAGAAGAATAGGGCGATCCAGAAGAGGAACGACCACCCGCATCGGCTCGGATCCCGGGGCTATGCGGGGAAGGAGAAACAGTGGAAGAAGGAAGACGAACAAAATCCTGTCATGGACACCCCTGAGTTGCCGCTCTCCGAGATCAGGGATGAGAGGTGCAAGCGATGGTGGAGGGGGAGGGGGTCCGTGTCGTCCACGGGGTCTGTGCAGTTCGCAACCCCTGGGGACGCCGATGTTGTGAGGCGAATGGTAAGTTGGCTAACCTCGTAAACTGTGTGCGCACAAGTGTATATAAGGCAATTTGTCTCACAAGGTACCTTCAAATGTAACAGATCTCTTTTGAGAAGGACGCAGCGGAGGGATTGTTTACCCCGCAGAGGGAGAACGACATCCTCACCCGAGCTCTAGGAAATAAGGAGCATCCCGGGCGGACACGGGCCGTGGGAGCCATTGTGTCGTGGAAGGCCGGTTTCGTAGATCCGGCTCCACCGAGGAAGAAGGCCCGCACCTGGAAGGAAAAGGAAGCTGACCTCTCCGATAAGATACGGGCTGAGGTACGGGAGGAGATACGGGCGGAGATGCGGGCTGAGATACGGGCTGAGGTATAGTCTGAGGTGCAGACCGAGGTCGCACAAATGAGGGAAGAGTTTGCACGGTTGAGAGAAACATTGCTGGCCAAGAGTTTAGATGCGGATCCCCAGGACGACGGTACCCCGCGGGGTCGGATAAGCAGTTGCGCTTCGAAGGTACTCGCGGATCCAGTGGATCTACTTGAGGTACTGCAAGCCTTCATCTGTGCACTTAAGTTGATGCCACTCCCATTCTGTTAGAGTTGTTTCGCTAACCTATTTTAATTGTTACAAATTGGCAGGGGCCGGAGGGCTGCATCCTACAGAATCACGTAGGCGCCGGGCAGGAAGTGGTTGGACACGGCTTCGTATATCCGTCTGGGCCGGATGTCCGGGTCCACTGTGTACCTCTGCGGTTGGGTTTCGCAAAGGTACAGGTGGACATGGCCATGCCGGGCTACAACGATTCTCCGTTGCCAGTCCCAACAGAGGAACTGCAGACACTTGCCGAGGCAGTGGGCTCCTACGTACAGTGGCCCAAGAAGTGTCTTGTAATACAACCGGTAAATCCTACACATTTTAGATTACATCCTACTCAGTACACTCAACTTGCATAATCTAACATACGTGCTCATTAATTGAAGTGGCCTGCCGCGGGGCTACCAGGGGACTGCGCCCCCAGCTCAGGGCATGAGGGCCGATCTCGTGCGAACCTGGACACATCAAAGACGGCCTCGACCCCACCCAGCGCATCCACGCCTCCACCTCAGAAGAAAGCCGCCATCACCTCGCCCTTGCCTTCGAAGGTACGCGCTCAGTCCCCGGCAAAAGGCAAGGGCGGCAAAGGCAAGGGCAAAGGGCGACAGGGACTGCCGCGGACGTTCACGAACACGCTCCCACTCCTGTCGGAGGCATCTTTGCGGAAATTGGATCGATCAACCAGAGACCTCCACGAGTGGTACCTACATCGAGCTCGGCGCAGCCTGAACTTCTTAGTTCCCTACAGGCCTGGGCAGTTCCACCGTGAGCCCGGGACTATATCCGTGGCACACGAGGATCTGTTCGACCTCTACAACTGGCGGGAGCTCGATATGTCCATCATACGGACTGGAGTCCTGTGAGTTTGCTGATGCTATGTATTGCTGTTTTCTAACTCTGTTTGCTAACTCTGCATTAATGTTGCAGTTCATTTGAATACTGAGTAACTTTCTGTGAAATTAATATTAATCTCGTCCTTCGCATGCAGGTACATGTACAGGCTAGCATCGGAGGCTGCGTGTGACAAGGTGGGTTTCCTCGACCCAGAGAAAATAAGCCTCACGATGCTAGAGCAGGACGCCGCGCACGCTGAGCAGTACATATCCAGCGCGCTGATGGCGCAGCAGGACAGGGACTTCATTCTGGTGCCGTACCACCAAAGGTTAGTGCATTTCGTACTAATTTAACTCAATCTTGTATGTTACACCTGAGATGTACTTTGAGCTAGCGGTCCTCTTTTACGTACAATGCAGGGGCCACTGGATCCTCATCGTGATCTGTCCGCCGAGGAACGAGGTGTACTACCTCGATTCGATGCGTGACAGATTATCGATGGAATATGTGCTCAAGGGGAATATGGGGGCGTAAGTAACTTATATGTTTGATTTAAATTTTGACCTCACTAGCTAATGATAATACATTAACCGGCAATACTAACTGAAATGCAGGGCTTTTGATAAATATGTGTCCGCTGGAGGGAGGCATGCCGCACCGCAGGGCTCCCTACTAGCTTGGAAAGAATATGAGGTACTCACGAGACTTTTTGTTTATGCTTAATTAGTTTATGGAAACAATATATAGCTAACATGTATTCGCATATGCAATTATCTCAGTGCCATCAGCAGCCGCAATCGTGGGAATGCGGGTTTTATGTGCTGCGCTACATGTACGACCTAGTGCAGACAAACTTTTCCCGATTCCCCCAGGTAAGCATCGATAGCTAACTCAAATTTCAAAAATGGGTGTCACGTTCTAAATTAGGATCGAAGTTAGTTACTCAGTATGCACACATGCTTGCAGATCGCCATGTCGAAAGACCAATATGAAAATGCAAAGATTATATATCTTCGACAAATCTGGGCACAATATGTCATGGAGGAAGTAGCACCCAACCATCCAGCATGACAATTTTCTCCTTTTGGTGTACTCTGCATAGACTGTTCATATACATGTGAATAAATATATATATGTGAATAAATGTCCACATTGGATTGCAATCTGTATTTGTCCATACATATGTGAATAAATGTGAATAACTGCCTAATGTGTGAATTTGTTCTGTGAATTTACCTTGCATCTGTACTGTATTGTGTATCCAATCTATACTGTATTGCATCTGTACTGTATATGTGAATGTACTGTATTGTGATGCAAATAAAGTACTGTATATGTGATTGCTCTATCGGTAAATTCATCAACAACCGAGAGACTACTGTCCTTTTTTCTATCGGTACAATCAAAATTAACCGTTAGAAGAGTTTGACCTTTCCTGCCGGTGAACTCATACATATCCGATAGAGTACTAAGCTTTTTTCTGTCGGTAATCTTGTAGTTAACCGTTAGAATAGTGGTACTTTTCAATCGCTATTGACGAGTTTTCTATCGGTAAACTTGTAATATGCCGATAGAATAGTGTGAGTTTTCCTGTCGGTAAACTTATAATTAGCCGTTAGAATAGTGGTACATTTCAATCCGCTAGCGACGAGTTTTCTATCGGTATACTCCTAATATGCCAATAGAGTACTAAGCTTTTTTCTGTCGGTAATCTTGTAGTTAACCGTTAGAATAGTGGAACTTTTCAATCCGCTAGCGACGAGTTTTCTATCGGTACACTCCTAATATGCCGATAGAGTACTAAGCTTTTTTCTGTCGGTAATCTTGTAGTTAACCGTTAGAATAGTGGTACTTTTCGAACTGCTGGACGTAAGAATACGACGGGTTTTCTATCGGTAGATTCATAATATGCCGATAGAATAGTGAACTTCTTCTGTCGGTTATTTACCGATAGAAAATGTCCAGTCTTGTTCTATCGTGTCTATCTCTATCGGTACAAAAACCGATAGTAGAAGGGTTTTTTTTACCGATAGAAGACTGCATTTCTGTACTAGTGTTTGACTAAAATCTAATTACGAAAATCTAATTTGTCTAAGAAAAATATATTATGTAGTTATCCTTTTTGATCATTTGAAAAAGCTTTAACCATTACTTCCAACTTTTAGGTGTTTTTGTGTTATGTCCCCTTAGATAGCTTTCGTGCTTCAATGGTAGTCTACGAAATCCCAGCACTTGGAATTGAACCTGATGGGCGCAGATGAAGATCAGGAGGAGGACTCGGAAGAGGTAGAGCCTCACGGTTCTTCCAATACCGACGTGTGATCCCAGACTTTCCCCTGGTTTAACCTTTTGTGCCTAACCACAGCAGACGTTAGATCTTTTGTGTAGTAGTTGCTTGTCTTGATGTGTGTTGGTTGCTAAGTATTCCAGTAAGCCGTAGAGGCAAAATTATGTATTTTATGAAAAGTTAATTTATTAAAAACATCTTGCACTTTCCAATCCTTGTCTCACGGATTGATCCCAGCTTTCCGCTTGTACACTATCTGTGTTTCCCTCTGAATCAGCAATCTTTTCTTTGACCGTCTGTTAGAGTAGATTGGTTAACTCAAGAGGAAGATCTCATGGAATAGAACCTGAGGAAGATACCAGTGACATGAGGAACACATCTGGAGGAAGAGTCTGTACCAACCAAGATCAACCCGGATCACCAACTTCCATGTCATAAGGAGGAAATATCAATAATATGTTGATATGGATGCAGTGAGAATCCCAACCAAATCCATCTGTAGAAATATTGTTTTTTTTTATCGGCAACCTAGGATTCCTAGCGGAATTGCTAGTTCTGAATCTTCAAGAGTTAGACATCATTCTTGGAATGGACTAGCTAGTGAAACACAAAGGTCAGATAGATTGTAAGAAAAAGACCGTCACTCTAACCAACGTCAAAGGGGAACAAGTCACATTCTGCACAGAATAGAAAAGAACAGAACAGAATAGAGCAGAATAGAACAGAAAAGAAAAGAAAAGAAAGATCTCCACTAATTGACCGTATGGATAGCTTGAACAGTGTTGAAGAGATCAAGGTAGAGGATGCCTCAATAGTCAACGAATACCCAGAAGTTTTTCCTGAAGAATTCCTTGGAAGGCCATCAGGCTGAAATATAGAGTTTGCCATCAAGCTGAAACCTCGATCAGCCCATACGCAAGGAAACTTGCATGTATGACGAGTCAAGAACGAAGAAGAGCATATTCAGCGTCTAAGTTTGGTGCTAAGGAGGTTAGCAGATCACCGAGGGTACGTCGAGATTGATAAGTGTACTCCCTGGTTCAAAGAGATTCTTTCTTAGACCACATCATATCAGGTGAAGAAATATTCATGTACCAGTCAAAGACTCAAGCAGCACCATAATATCAGTCAAATCTACAGTACACAAGAGCCATGACAGCCAAGTACCCGGCTTGTCACAGAAGCTACTATCAGTGTGATTGTCCCCACACTGCTATCATTGTGGACAATTTGGTCATTGTCAAGAGAAATCCCCAAGAGGAATCTGTCAAATCCAATAGCCAAGAGAAGAAGTGAAGGTCAATAACAGCCTGCAGTTCAGACACTAATCCCAATGCCTGCCCCAATACAATAGTATGGATAAGAAGCTCCAGCTGCAAGAGAAAGATTTCCAACTAACCATGGAAGAAGTAGAGGAAAACCCGGTATCAACTCAAGGCAGACTCAACTATGTCACATCAGAAGAAGAAGGAGGATCATCAGACAAAAATTTTTGCTATTTAAAGTGGACTGAATATGACGTATCTAGAGTACCCTATCACTACTCAGTTTCCCGACTCTAGGATGACAGTAAAGTCAGTGTGCAAAGGAGTAAAATTTAATATAAGTGGAAAGGAGTTTTCTGCTAAACTACTGGCACTAGAACTACAAGGATTGAGATGTTATACCTAGAATGGACTGGTTGTCGGAACATAAAGGACAAATGGATTGTGAGCGTAAGGCCGTTTCCCTTACTAGTCCTAATGGAAAAGAAGTTTTGTTCCAACCCTGAGAGGATGTTAGTAGAACACCCAGCCCAAAATCTGCACAGTTCGAAGAAAGAGGTGAACCAGATCCCTGAAGTTGGAAGATACCCAAGCGTGTTTCCAAAAGAGTTACCAGAAGTGCCCTGATTAAGGTTTTGAACTCAATGTTGAATTGAAACCTAGGACGGCACCGTATCAAAAATGCCATATCAGATGTCAGCCAAAGACCAAGAGGAGCATCCTGACCAACTACGAAAAGTCTTGGATAAACTAAGGGAGCAACAATTTAATGATGAGTCGGATAAGTGTGAATTTGGACACAGGAAATTTCATTTTTAGGTCACCTGACGACAGTCGAAGGAGTGCAAGTGAATCGAGTTAAAAGTCGAGACCGTGAAAAAGTGGTAACAACCAGAATCAGTGACTGAGGCCAAAAGTTTTCTTGGATTAGCTGAGCACTATCACCGATTCATTGAAGGATTCTTCCAAGCTAGCCAAGCCACCCACTAGTTTGTTGAAAAAGGATGTCCAATTTGAGTGGACAGAAGATTGTCAGAAGAGCTTCGAAGAGTTGAAACGAAGGCTAACAACCACACCGATCCTAGTACTCCCTGATAATAGGAAGAATTATGAGATGTAGCGTGATGCATCTAGGCATGAACTGAGTTGTGTCTTAATGCAAGGAAGAAGAACAGTCGCATCTGCATCGAGATAACTGCAGTCGCATGAGAAGAATTACCCAAACCGTGACGTGAAGTTAGCACCAATGATTCACGCACTCAAGATTTGGAGACATTATCTACTAAGGAATCGATGTGCAATCCACTCAGACCACAAGAACTTAAAGTATGTTTTGCCTAGCAGAATTTGAACATGAGGCAACATCGATGGCTAGAGTTAATAAAGAACTATGGCCTAGACATGCATTACCATCCTGGTAAAGTTAATGTCATTGCAGACACCTTGAGTAGAAAGGTTTACTGCAGCACCATTGTTGCACCAGAATTAATGGAGGATTGCATCGGCAAATGATTAAATCTGTAGATTAAGGTTCTGTGACCATGTACGTTGTCAGTTACACCTACTTTAGAAGAAGAGATTCGAAAATCACAAGGAAGTGATGAAGGAACTCGGAAGATCAAAGAGAATATGAGGATCAGAAAGGCAGTAGAATTTCGGGAAGATGAGCAAGGTGCAATTTAGCAAGATAAAAGGATGTGTGTTCCAGAGGTTAAGGAGATCAAGACACTAACTTCGAAAGAAGCTCATAACACCCCATACTATATTCACCCCGGAAGTACTCGGATGTGCTAGGACTCGAAGAATCAATTTTGGTGAAGTCACATGGACAGAGATTGCCGAGTAAGCGGTAAAGTGTGACACATGTCAAGAGGATGAAGATCAAGCATCGAAGGCTAGCAGGATTGTTACAGCCACTATCCATACTGGAATGGAAATGAGAAGAAGATGGAATGAACTTTATCACAAGACTTCCGAAGACTAAGAATGGATATAACTCCGTGTGGATGATCGTGGACAGACTGGCGGAAGTAGCACATCTCGTACTAATGCAGATGACTTATGATGGCTCCAAGTCAGCAGGAATTTACATGACTAGGACTGTGACTCTACATGGTATACCCAAGAGGATTGTATCAAATCGTGGAGCACAACCCACTTCAAGATTTTGGAAAAGTCTGCATGAAGCCCCAAAAATAAGGTTGAACTTCAGCACAGCTTCGAACTTCAGCACAACTTACCACCCTCAGACTAGAGAATGGACAGAACCAATGAATCAAATACCGGAGGATAAGTTGCAAACATGTGTGCTCAAATATGGAATTATACTGCCATACACAGAATTCACCCACAGCAGTAGCTACCATACTAGTTCGCAGATGTTCCCACTTGAAGCTCTATACAGTTGCAAGTACAGAATGCCTTTACATTGGTCAGAAGTTGGAGAAAGGCAACTAATCAGCTCAGAAATCGCTCAAGATGTAGAAGCTCGTGTACATATCATTAAAAAGAGGCCAAAGACTGCACAGTCCAGACAAGAAGAGTTATACTGATAACCAACAACAGAAGAAGGGAGTTATCTTTCGAGAAAGGTGAATACGTATATCTCAAGGTAACGCCTTACAAAGGAGTACGTCGATTTAAGATAAAGGGAAGGCTAAGCCCAAGATACATTGAATCCTGTAGGATTCTAGAGAAGCAAGGAGAGGTAGCATATAAGTTAGAGCTACCACCCGAATTAGCAGGAGTTCACAACATTCTTCATGTATCTCAACTAAGGAAGTGTTTGAAGAAACCGACAGAGCAGACATCTCTAAGGAAGTAGAAGTTTAATCAGACTCATTCTACCAAGAATACCCCATCAAGATATTTGAGGTCAGAAGAATGAAATCAAGGACCATTTGATTCTGTAGAATTCAATGGAACAACCACTCAGAAGATGAGTCGATATGGAAAAAGGGAAGAAGGACTGCATCAAGATTTCCCTTATGAATTTTCAGACCTATCAGAATCTCGAGGACGAGATTGTTTTTAAGGAGGTTAGATTTGTAACACCCCGATTTTTCCCAAATCTTGGCTTATCTTGTCTCTCCCTATATCAGAATGAGATCCCAGTTATGTCAGTATCTTACCCCAAAAAGTTGGCAATCAAACTCTTGTCATTCAGACCTTTTCACAAATCAGCCCAAGTGTATCACAAATCAGGCCTTTTCAGAATTGTCAGAAGCTCAAAAAGACTAAAAGTCTCAGACCATCTCCAAACTTTGATCTGATTCAGTGAACACCTTCCTTTCACTATTCTGAACATTTTTCCCTTCTGGAAGAATTTCCAAATCTTACCCTAAACCTGAGTTTCGACCTTTGCCGTTTTTGAAACCCTAATTACCCTGTTTTACCCTAATTACTCTGTTTTCGGATTTTTGTCGAAACCCTCAAATCTTGTTCAATTTCACCAAATTTCCTGCCAGATGAGTCCCAGCATTTTAGTGTCACTCAGCTGCGAAATCAAAGTTCAATTTGGACCCCCAAATCTCCAGAATTGCAATCAGGTCCAAACACCAAAGAAAGATCATCGCAAATCAGTCCTTTTATTGAATTTAGGCCCCTGGCCGTGTCTCAGCAGAACCCACCGCAGTGCATCGCCGTGTTCTTCGCTGCCGGTGAACCTCCTGCCGTGCCAACACCTCAGCCACGTAGCTGACACCCGTGCGCACTCGTGGCACCGCCGTGGACGCCACCTCGACCGCGCCAGCACAACCAATTTCTTCCCCGCGCGCGAGCCCGCGAACCAGCAGCTCCAGCTTCGCCCGTTCAACACGTCTCGGCCACGCGTCGATGGAGCTTTCACTTCACCGTTCCCTCGCCGCTTGCGCCTGTGCCATCCACTGCCAAAAGCCTGCACCGCTGCACGCCAGTGCCTCGCCATCATCGCCGGCACAAGTCCCCGCTGTGCCCGGTCGCTTCGCGGTCAAATTCATCACCGCTGCTCCCCAATTTGTCGACCAGAGGATTGCTCCAGCATCTATAAATACCCCCTCAGTGTATTGCTTCAGTTCCCAGCAACAGAAACCGACTAATTTCTCACTGCCGCCGAGTTCCCTTTCTTCTCCGGCGAGCAATTTCTGGAGCTCACGGTGCCAGCCCAATTCGCTACACCATCCTTTAAACCGAAGCCACCGGTGAGTTCCCCTCTTCTCCCTCTCTGTGTCATAGTAGCCAATTGCATCCCGGTGATCCCTAACGCCGGCGATCATCGGAAAAGCCCATTTGCCCTGTTTCCCCAATGCTGTTCGATTCATCCCAAATTGGCCTTCGTGTTAGTAGAGAAAAGGGATCAGTGAGCTTAGTAGAGCAAGCCTGTGGAATCAAAATCTTCAATTGTGCCCAAATCGAAGAAATCCCGATCTGGAAGTTCATCAGTTTGCTGGACCTCGCCGCCGAGCTTCTCCGGCCATCCTCCAGCAAAATTAACCCGTCCAGTAGCCTTGTTGTGCCCTAGAGATCATCCTCAAGCTTGGAATTGAGCTCATTCGCCTTGTATCAAAAATCCCCAATTTCAAAGTCGTCTTCTCCGGCACAGTTCACCGGAATTCGCTTCCCGGCCGATTCAGCCGACACCACTTTGTCCCTTAGCTTTGCCTCACCTCCCTGAGCATTTTCTTCCACTAGCTCGACATCTGGATCTGCCTAGATTGTGAGTTATGCCCTTGTCAAGCTCTTGTCCAGATCAATGTCTGTGCCGTGTCGCCACCGTGTTTGCTCACCGGATTTGGCCGCCCTCCGGCCACTTTCAGCCCTTGTTCCTGTTTAGTATCTTGTTCCTGTTATCAAGGCCTACCTCCCAGACAAAGTTGTGCATCAATTGGAGCCCTGGATCAAAGGTTAAGCTTTGCCCTAGTTTTTGGCAATGTCTGCACTATGTCAGTGCATGTCAGCCACTGACATTAGCCTTGTTTGACCCCTTCTGGTTGAGCAATGGAAATGTCACTTTGTCCCCTAGATTCCTGGAGTTGTGTTCTACATCTTTCCCTTCTGTCACTTCTCCAGAAAACCATCCTAATACCAGTTTGAAGCTATGCCAAAGCCGTAAACTGAATGTCGACCCTTCGACGTTCAATCCTTTTTAGCCGTTTCTTCGACCAGAACCCTTGTGACCTTGCCCTAACCTTTTCCCCTGCATGCATGACTTATTTACTTAATAATTTCTATGGAAACTATTTTCTGTATGCTTATGGTATGTGCTTGTGTGTTGTTTGATTGCCGCAGAGTCAGAAGCTGAAGGAGCGGAAGAAGTCTTTGAAGATTCGTCCGAGTAATTAGACCCAGCAGTGCAAGGCAAGCCTCATTCCTTTGATCATGTCTCACCCAATATTTTCATATGAAGTATATTCACTGTTTCTTACTATGCATGCTTAGTTGAGATACAAGTTATGTTTGAATGACATGAGTAGATATTACCTAATGAATCATGAAACCCCTTTTTGTTATTGAACCTTCTTATATATGCTTTTGTCACCCTAGGACTCATATACTAAATATCCACATTAAACCTGAAATGGTCAAATACATGAGAAGTTATAATGAAAACCGTTTTGTCAAGAAAACCGATAAAAGGGATCAGTAGTGAGGATTGGATTGTATGGAGAGGGTGCGGTTCGCACCAGGGAATGTGAATGCTCCTCACTATTGGTTCATAAGGACGAGAACCTTGTGCTGTGTCTCTATGCGAATTGTAAACGTACCAACCACTTGCCTGGTATGGGACAGGCACAACTTAGTAGCTTTTTGGTATTAGCAGTTCCCTGCATGGTTTGTCGGTCTGGTTTCTCGCGTGGAAACTGGTGGGCCGCAGTTCGGCCATGAGTGATGTGAGTTCAGAAAAATGATGAGAGGTAAAGGTGGAAAGAAGGAAGACGCCCTACGCCTCAGATTAAGCCGTGCGCGGTTGTAATCTTGAACGGTCATATGTCTTGCGTGGACACAGACCAAGGCTATGTGTCTTGCGGGAACATAAGCCAGAGGCTAGGAAGTAAGGCAGTGGGGAGGACCCACAACGGTACTTGAGACTTAATTGTCTATTTACTGGGCGGGGATACTGTTAATACTGAACTGCAAAAGCGTTGTGTGATCTCGGCCTTGTCACATGTGTATAAGTCACATGGAGCTGTACCGACTTGAAAGCCGAGTGAACCAGTGGATTTAAAAAGAGGTACACCTTTGCAAAGTGTAAAAGAAGTATCAGATACTCTGTACTCCCAGGTTCAGGAGTCTTTTCGTAGTGGATGTTATCCATGGGTTATAGCACAAGTAATGATTTGGAATGTTTTCATAATATGGGTTAATAAAAATGATGACTCATGGGAGATCATCACATAACGATTTCTAAAGTATAAATTAAGATTTTAAAGTATTACTCTTGGAAACTAAAAGCCTTTCTTTATGATTTTAGAGTGAAAATCTACTCTATTCTTATATATATATATAAAACCAAAATCCCTTTTCTTGATCACTCCTCATCTATATACCTACATTTTTGTAACGAGACTTGCTGAGCATTGTGTAAAAACATGCTCACCCTTGCCTTTGCAAACAAATTCAGAAGAAGGATTTGAGAATCCCGATTCCCCTGGCCTTGAGCACCAAGAAGAGGAAAGAGCCTTTCCAGACGATTTGAGCTTCTAGGAGGGTCATGAGCCAAGTTGAGTCCGATGTGGAGGAAGCCCTTCCAGAGCCGCTGCAGAAGGAAGTGAAGACCCTTGTGGTTGCTTTTTGTGTTGTTTTTCTGTGTTCGGTACTTCAATACCGATTCTTGATTTTGAAAAACTCTCTACTTTTGTATCAACTTTAATTAGTGCCACCCTTGGCATTATGATATTGTAATAGTAGTCCTCGTGACCTTGTACTTGCTTTATCTACCAGCTTTATTATTTAAAGTGAATCCTGTTGTTGTGAGCTTGTGATGTACCTTTCTGTGCGCAATCTACCTGGGCGGTTGCCAAGGTGACCCTCACATGGGGGTCTCACACCAACGCCCCAGCGACCCCCGCCGCGGAGTCCCTCGCTGGAGAGGGCGGAGGTGAAGACCGGGGCCTCGCGGGATTCCGCCGGGCCCGGGATCCCGCGGGGCTGCCGGACGGGCGAGACCTCTTCGAGGGTCCGCCGGTAACCTCCTTCCCCCGCTTGCGCGAAGCAGGGGTGGGCAAAGGCACCCGGGCTGGGAACCTCAGCCCAAACACCTCCGCGACGGCGTTTCGGGGAGGACCCTCCCCGATGATGCGAACTACCCTCTCATGCTCGTCCTCGTAGTATCAGCTGAGGAGGGTCGCCGCGATCTCCTTGGCCCGACCATAGGACCTAACTGCAAGAGCAACAAATGAAGCAAGAGTTAGGAAAAGTCTCCCAGCATGGAGAAGTGGTCCGAATACTTACGGTTCGCCACCGCCATCCGGGGTGGCCTGTGCACCGCCGACATTCCTCTCCCTCGACGGGTGTGGAACGGCGCCACTCAGAGGAGGGTCATCTCCTCCGCAAGATCCCGCATGGACCGCCGGAATCGGGCCTCCGCCATCGTGGTGAGGAGGTCCATCTCCGCCACGGTCCACTCGGGAGCCACCAGGCCGCCGGACCGCAAGTACGTCGACGGCTCCCAAGAATAAATCACCCCCGGGTCTCCGACCCGGAGGTAGAACCAATGCCGGAGCCAGTCCCCCCAGTGGTCCCGGGAGGCTAGCACCGGGTACTCGTCGGTGCGGCCCGGGGTCAGCTGGATCATGATGGAGCCGAAGGCCGACCTAGGACCGCCCCTCCTCCCCACCGGGCCCCTCGCCGATGGCTCGTAGAAGTACCGCAGGAGCCGCAGGGTGGGCTCCGTCACGGCGGTCGTCTCGCACAACCAGATAAACAGGCCCATCCTGACAAGAGTGTTCGGGGTGAGATGGTTGAGCGAGAGACCGTATACCTGCAGGAACTCGCGCAGCAGCGGGTGCACCGGAAGACGGAGGCCCGCCTCCACGAAGGACTCGAAGGCCACCACCTCCCCGTCCCGGGGGCTCGGCACCTGCTCCGCCGGGCCGGGAATCCTGATGTCTCCCGCTCGAAAATAGCCGCGCTCCAAAAAGGCCTCAAGGGCCCCCGAGGAAAACTCGGTGGCCCCGAGGAAATCGGAGGTCACCTCCTTCGCGGGCAGCTCGGAGACCTTGGCGCGACTCTTCGGCGCCATCAGGGATGAACTCGTCGAAAAACGGCCGAAACCACCGAGTGCTACCGTGGAGTGTCACCGGGAACTTCCGGAAAGAAGCTACTGAAAGTCACCAGAAGTCACCGGAAACTACCGGTGAAAGGTCACCGGGTCTTTCTGGAGGAGTCACTCGAAACTACCCGGCGCTTCCGGGCAAAGTCACCGGAAGTCACCGGGAATCACCGGAAGCTACCGGGAAAAGGTCACCGGAAATCACGGGGAGCTACCGGGAGGCTACAGAAGTTTGTGGGGTTTGAGGGCTTGTGGGCATGCTCAACCGAGGGCCCCCCCCTATTTATAGGTGGTGGAGGGGGACCCGGATGCCCGCCACATGTCCCCAAAGCCATCAAAGCCGCGGGACTGGACCTTCGCGTGCAAGTCGAAGCGACGTGAATGTGAACGCTTCGAAGCGATGTGTCTGTTCGCAGATAGGCGTGTCCCGCGGAGAGACGGTTCGGAAACTGAAACGCCACCGGCGGCGTAAGGGACTTCGTGGAAGACGAAGCGTCATCGTCGGGAGCTTAACATACCCATCGGAGGCACCAAGTGCCCCCGAGGGCCTGGGGGGCTGCTGTTGGGGGAATCCACAGGGCCCCCACAAAGTCCTGAGGAGCCCCCAGTGAGACCCGAAGAATCACCGGGCCCCCGGTGAGATCCGGAAGGTCACCGGGCGCCCAGTGAGACCGGAACCCCGGTGAGACCCGGAGAGCCACCGGGCCCCCGGTGAGATCCGGAGGGTCACCGGGTGCCAGTTGAGAACTGGAGGGTCACCGGAATCCCGGTGAGACCCGGAGAGCCACCGGGCACCCGGTGAGATCCGGAGGGTCACCGGGCGCCCGGTGAGACTCGGAGAGCCACCGGGCACCCGGTGAGATCCAGAGGGTCACCGGGCGCCCGGTGGAATCCGGAGGATCACCGAACCCCCGGCGAGTCCCGAAGAGTCTCCGGGTCCCCGAAGGGCGGCTGCTGATCGTGAAGCCTTTGGGAAGCCAGTGAGGCCACGTGTCGAGCATCCAGGCCGTCCCCCTGGTCAAAGGATGTCCCCGCCCTTCCATCCGACAGTTGCAGTGAGGGCTCTTTAGTCTTTTGTATTTGTTAGGGGCTATATATATACCCCTCTTGTACCTCTTTTCAGGGGATTCCAACTCATTTGAACTAACGTAATATCCGGCTCTCTTGGAGACCTCTCCCCGAGAGCATACCTCCCCAGCGGACTCGCGTCCGAAGAGAGCCAACAGCACTAGGGCCCCCACTGGGACCCGAACCTGTATAAACCACAGTGTCAATTTCTGTGTTGCCCGGCGGGAGAAGACCAGTAACTTGGTCTGCTCGCACCGTTGTACTCGTGCCGTGCACGTCCTAACCTGCCGAGGTATCCGTGATACCACGACAGTTGGCGCCGTCCGTGGGGAAGTCGCGACGAATCGCCATGGCCCCTGCAACAACCAGAGCTCAAGCCCTCTCATCTCCCGAGGGCGCTGGTCCCAGCAACCCGGCTCCGCCTCCGCGAGATGAGGCATCCGCGGCCCTGCCGCCCGAGGGCACGCGGGGGGAGTACCCGCTTCCTCCGCCCGCGGCCTCCGGCCAAAGGGTCCCCGTTTCTGACCCGACGACCGCAACCGATACTTACGGCGGAGCCGTTGGTCATCATGTCGCCCCTAGTCTCGATTGGAGCGCGCCGTTTGGCCATAATGGCCTCGCGCGGTTCGAACCGACGATGCGTCGTTTCCCGCGCCCACCCCTTCGATTCGTGTGTGCCGTTTGAATTGAGTGGTGCGGATTCACCACGAGGTGCCACATGGCGCCCATGGGGGCCACGTTCGAGCCCTATAAATAGGGCTTCGAGGGGCCCGGAGAAGTCACTCGAACCTTCGATCCTCAAACGCCACCGGCACCCTAAGCTCTCCCGGTAGCCTTCTCCCGGAAGCTTAGCCTCCAGAAACCTAACCCCTCAGACTTAGTTCCCTGAGAGCTCGACCCACCGGAGAAAAGAATGGGTCACAAGGGTCGCGCCAAGGCCGCCGAGGTGCCTCTGGAGGAAGTCACCGCAGTCTTCCTCTGGGCCTCCGAGTTCATTTCGGGGGACTTAGAGTCCCTCGTGGACCAGGGGGTTGTCGCGGATGGGGACATCCGGATCCCCTCCAAGAAGGATGGTGCCCCCCCAGGCCCGGAGAAGTTGTCGTCTTCAAGGCCTTTCTCGAGGCCACGCTTTGGCTCCCGGTGCATCCGTTGCTCTGGGAGTTTCTTTGGGAATACAGGGTGGCGCTCAACTACCTGACGCCGAACACTTTCTTTCGGATGGGGCTCTTCATCTGGCTGTTCGAGACAGCCACCAGACGGGAGTTGACGCTTCAGCTATTCTGGTACTTCTATGAGCCGGCGGCGAGGAGCTCCCATCTGGTGAGCGGAGGGCCGAAGTCTCCGTTCGGCTCCGTTATGATACAGCTCCTGCCGTCGTGGGTGCAGGAGTATCCGGTGGCGGCTTCCCGGGACCACTCGGGGGATTGGGTCCAGAGGTGGTTTTACCTCCGGGTCCAGGACGCCAAGGTGACCTACTCAGTGGAGCCTCCCTCCTACACCCGATCGTCCGCTCCCAAGCCCACGGTGAGGACCAAGGAGGAGCTGAAGCTCCTCAGCAAGGTGGTTGGCTCCCGGGGCGTTTGTTCCATGAGGGACACCGCCGAGGAGCTGACGTTACTGAAGGTCTCCCCCTTCTCGTACGGGAGGAGGGGAATCGGAATGTGCCTGGCACAGCGGCCCCCGCGAAAGCCGGTGACCCGACGTAAGCCCCCGGCAACTTTCTTCATTTTTTGTTAATTTTGCTAACTCCCTTCATTTTTGAGTCCGGCCGTACCCGGCCGCCCGGGAGAAGGCGGAGAACCTCCTCGGGAGGTACTACACCGACGAGCATGAGCGTGTCGTGCGCGTCATCGGGGAGGGTCCTCCCTGGAACTTGGTGGCTGAGGCCTTTGGGCTAAGGCAGCCGGAGAGGACGCCTCGCCCGGCTCTCACAAGCGGGGGAAGGAGGCCGCTGGGGGTTCCGAGCCGAAGCATGCCAAGGCTCAGAAGGCCCCAGGTCTGGCAACGACGCCGGGTTCCATGCCCGTGAAGGCCCGGGACGCCGCCCCCGGGTCGGGGTGTGCGCGAGCGCTTACTAGGCGCGAGGTGACGCCGCCCCCCCCAGAAGAGCACTCCGGGGGGCGGTGGGGGCGCAAGAGTTCACGCGCCTTCTCGAGGCCTCCGAAGAGGCCCAAGGGAAGGAGCCAGCCGGCGACGAGCGGGTGTCTGACTCGGCAAATTACTCCCCCTCGCCACCTCCGGCGGTAGCACCTCCGGTGGCACCGGGACTATCGGAGCTGGAGCGGCCGGAGGTTCGTTTCGCGGAGGCTTCCCCTCCGCACCTCGAATGGCTGGTGGACGAGGGGGGGAGCCCATCGGTCTATGAGGTCCCCGCGGCGATGGAAGTTCCGGGGGCCCCACGGCCCGGAAAGGAAAAAGGGCTCTTCATCCCTCCCCGGGGTGGCACCCCCTTGGAGAGCTTGACCACTTCCTCTTCGGCCACCTCTTCAGTGGCAAGGACCCCGACCGCTGCCACTCCGGTTCACATCACCCCCTCGACCTTCGTGAGGGGGCCCACCGGCACGGACGTGTCCAGAGCCGTTGGGAGGGAGACCCCCTGCTGTCCGCGGGGGAGGTCTTCCGGTTCGCGGAGGCGCTCCAGACCCGGAAGGTGTAGGATTATGTCTCGCAAGGGACGCTCCGCGCTGTTGCGGGGAGCTGCAGTCGCTCCATATCCAGGTTCATTCCCGGATCACTAGGTCGTTTCTTTCTAAGATTTTACCAACTCTTGGGCTTCGAATAACCTTGTTTACAGGGGGCGGCCCTCGCATGGGGCATCGAGGCGCACTTCAATAAGGCGCTGAAGGAGGTGGAGGGGAAGGCCGCTGCCTTTTTCGAGGAGCGAGACGATGCACTCCGGGAGTTGGCTCGAGTTTGGGCACAACTCTATGCCTCGGAGGGCGCCGACGACCAGCTCCGGAGGGAGGCGAGGGCAAAGGAGGATGCCCTCCAGGAGCTCGAGTGCTCCAGTCCCCAGGCGATGGCGGAAGTAGGTCGCTCCGTCCGCTCGGCCCTCGAGGGGCTTGGGGTCAGCATCGGCCTGGGGGGCAGTTCTGACGCGGTGCCGGCGACGCTCGCGGAGGCCGTGCGTTTTCTTAACGCACAAGTCTCTGTGATCCCGTAGGCCACTGACGCTCGGGCACGGGGCCGGGCGATCCCAGTGGTGGCCACCGCCGCGGGGCTTGTGGAACTCCAGGGGATCGGTGCCCAGGAGATCAGGGGCCGGATCCCCCGAGGTTTTCCCGAGTTCTTCGAGCCGCTCTGGCGAGAGGTGGAGCAGCTCGTCGGGGGCTTCTACGACAGGATCGTGCGGGTGCGATTCCCAGCGTCGGTGCCTCCGAGGGCAGACACCACAACTCCGGCGGAGGTCACCCGGGGCGAGGACAACAATGAACAAGTATGAGCCTCCCCACCCCCCCCCCCCCCGGGCCTTTACATAGGTCCTATTTTTTGTTTTAGGATTTTTGCTCCCGGTAGCTTCTTAGAAGAAGCCTCGGAGACTTGTACAAAAGACATTTTGATGAAATGGAATGAATGTTTTGCTAAGTCTTGAATTGAATTTACCAGGCGCCCCGGGAGGTTACTCCCGGGAGAGAGCCCCCGAGGGTGGAGTGCAACCTTAGAGGCGCCCCAGTGTTGCGAGGAGTCTCCCCGGAGATAAGGCCTTTGGGCTCCGGAGGGTATCACTCGGGGGATACCCAAGCTGCCTTAATTTTGCTAAGTCTCATCTACTGGGGACGTGGTAGGGGTGTCTCCCGGGAGCCGATCCGGTTGCGGTGGCTCCCGGAGTGCCACCTTGATATCTTCGACAACCACATCGTCGAATTGTCCCCTCCGCGACCGGGGTCCCAGAGGGTTCTGCCGCTTCGAATACTCCCACTGGAGGGCTACGAGTATTGGCCCGAGAACGTGCTTTGGGTGGCCCAGCGGCATATACGAAGCTTGTATCGCGACCTGGCCCGAGAGCTATCAGAGGACCTCCGGGATTATTAGGTGTAGGAGCCCCCGGGGGGGCTATCCCCCCTAGTTCTATCTTGTGTTTACCCAGGGCTTTGATTCCTGGGGCGCCTTGGCCCACCAGGGGTTGTCTCCTGGTTAAATGTACCGATACCCACCGGGGGGGAAGATATCCTCCGGTTAAATATTTCAATAAAGCTTAATTTGTTCGTTCCTTAACTTGTTCTTGAAATTTTCTGAGTCCAAAGGATGGTCTGGGAAAGGTCTATCCGGGCACGAGTTACCCCGCCTCCCCATAGCAGGAGGTGGCTTAGCTTCGCGCGCTGTGGGGAAGGAGTGAAGGGCCCGGACGTTAATGATTACCGGGGTAAAACTTTTCCAAGAAAATTTTCCAAGAGCCGGCGAGAAATCTCCCAGTCGCTGTGAGAACGGGGAGCCGGGTAAAAACCTCCGGGAAAATTTTTCGAAAGTCCCGGTGAGAAATCCTCCGGTCGCCGTGAGAACGGGGAGCCGGGTAGTAACTCCACAAGAAGGTTTCATGAAAACCCCGTCTCGCAAGGGAGACCATTTCGCTCCTTGAGGAGGGTTAGCCCGATGACGGGTGTGAGTGTTTGAGGGGGAACTAGTCTCTCAAATTGACTCGTTACCTCAGTCCTTGAGGACTAGGTTGCCACTTACCCCCTCAGTCCATGAGGGGTGATTGTAAGCCGCCCTACGGGAGCGGGGTTCCCGTCGTCGGGACTTTTAGGCTGCGATAGCCTACGTCCTCACGGGGAGGGCATCCTAAATAGGAGGGCATCGTCTGAGAGACGGTAAGGTAAAGACCTACAACGAACTCGAGTTGGAGAAAAAATCCAATTGTATTGATAGAACTTGAAATACAACGCCTCCCCCCGCGAAGCCGCGGTGGGGGAGGGAAAGTGAATACAACGTCGCCCCGCATAACCGCGGTGGGGGGCAGTGTCTCCCCTTGCGAAGTCGTGACGGGGGAGGGACAAGGCCCGGAGGCTAGACATAGAACTTGCGAAGCAAGTCTACGTTCCATGTATGCTTCAGCTCTTGATCTTGGAGGTTGGAGAGCTTGTAAGCCCCTGAGCCCAGGACTGTAGAGACCCTATAGGGGCCTTCCCACTTGGGGGAGAGTTTTCCCTGGGCTTGGGGGTTGGTCACACGCTTCAAGAAGAAATCCACAAGGTGGAAAGCTCTCGCGCGGACGCGCTGGTTGTATGTGCGCGCTATTTCGCGCTCGTAGATGCCGTGGCAGAGGAGCGCTCGATCGCAATTTTCTTCAATGAGGTCGACTTCCAGCCATTGATTGGCTTCGTTGGCTTGGTACGCTGCGATCATGGCTCCATCTAGGAGCTCGACCCACAGTGACTGGAAGCCGATCTCCGAGGGGAGAACCGCTTCAGCCCCATACACGAGTGAGAAAGGCGTGCGTCCCGTCGCTCGACTCGGCGTCGTGCGCATGGAACAGAGAATGCTCAGGAGCTCCTCCGCCCATGCGCCCCACCTGGAGGCAGTTTGCTCAAGCCTTCCGCGTAATCCCTGTAGGATCACGCCGTTGACCCTTTCGACAGCTCCGTTGCTCTGGGGGTGAGCCACAAAAGCGAAGTGGAGGGTGACTCCCAAACCTTCGCAGAATTCCTGGAAATATGCTGAGAACGGGGACCCCAAAATGACACGAGACGTGATGTTTGCCAAAGGTTCGGCCTCTACCCACTTGGTGAAATAGTCGACTGCGACCACCGCATACTTGTAGCCCCTGGGCGCTGGGGGGAAGGAACCTAGGAGGTCCATCCCCCAGCGCGAGAAGGGCCAAGTGATGGGGATAGTCTGCAGCGCTACGGACGGGAGGTTGGAACCCTTGGCCATCTTCTGGCAGGCCTTGCACGCGGAGACAAGGTCTCGCGCGTCACGGACCACTGTGGGCCAATAAAAACCCTGGCGAAGGGCCTTGGCCGCGATGGCGGGGAACTTGAGCCGCGCCACGTACTCCAGTTCCTTCCCCTCGGGGCTCCGGAGGACTACCCCTGCGCCGGCCCCAGCGAGACACAAGGAACCATCAAACATGAGCGTCCAATGGTCACTGCGTCGGGGCAGTTCGGGGAGGCTCTCGTCCCCAGACCAGGAGGCAGGGGTCCACTCCACCACAAAGTCGGCGAGGACTTGTGACTTGATGGCGGAGCGCCCAATGAGGGAAAGGGAGAATGGAGCGAGCTCGGCCCCCACTTTCCGATCTAGCCAGTGGCCTCTTTGTTCCGAAGGACCTCCCCCAAAGGAAGGGACGATGTTCCCGGTAATGTGAGTCATCCCCTCCGGGGACTCGAGCAACGTCCCCGAAGGACATGGGGGCTGCTGTTGGGGAAAATCTCCGCGGGATCAAGTCCAAGTAAGGTTCAAGGATCCCAATGACACGGGGACGAGGCTCGCAGTACCGGGTCACGTGAGGATCACGCGAGAAGCACCTCAAGAATTGGCAAGGATACTTGTCAAGCATCCAACCCCCTCGGCCGGAAGAAGGACGCTAGTGCCCTCTGATCCAACGGCTGCAGCTGGGGTAGTTTAGTCTTTCTACATCTTTTGGGCCTATATAAGCCCTTGTATCCCTCTGTTGTAACTAAGGACAACTCATTTTGTATCAATAGCCAAAAAAGAATAGGCGCGCTCAGGAGCACTCTCCCCACGAGTGAACTCCCCCAGCCAACTTCTGTTGGGAGCGCGTCGACATGACTAGGGTCTCCACTGAGACCTAAACCTGTATAAAATCTTCGTGTCACTTGTTGTGTTTGTGCGATGGGAGAGGACCGGTCACTCGGTCACCCCGCGTCGTCTTTGCTTGGCTAGGAAGCCTCCATAAAACCTGCCGGGGTATCGCAATACCACGACACTATGTAACACAAAATATTCTTTTGTGAGAATGTCAAAATCCTACCCTAAATCCCAGGATTTCAGTCTTGGTAAAACTGCGATTTCAAATACCTTAATTTACCCTATTATCAATTTCACTCAAAAACCACTCAAATGTTCCAAATCTTATCTTCTATCTGTGCCAAATTATCTGTTGAATTAAGTTTGCCAAATCAGTAAAATCCAATTCAATCCTAATCATCCAAATCTCAGGATTTACAAATCAGTCCAAAGCCAAGAATTAGAAATTGCATTTCAGTCCAGATTCGACAAGAGCAGCAGCTCTATTTTCGACCAGGGCGGTGCCATGCTTGTGCCCCGTGTTCGCTCGCCGCCGGCCCAACTTTGCTACACTTGCACCCGTGCGTGTTTGTGCTTGCTTGTGCGCACGTGTCCGCACCCATGACGTCGTCGTGGTAGCACTGGCGACGAACAATCGTTCCCGCGCGTGACCAGCAGCAACAGCAACCCATTTGTCAGTAGCTTCGCGCCACGTCGCCACGCTGTGCCAGCCTTGTCACCTCCACCGCCAGCACCAAGTTCCAATGTCACGACCTAGCGCAACTGCAGAGCCATCTGTTCGCCATCCCGTCGTGCCACTGTTTGCTTCGCCAGTGAATTGTCACAACTGTTCTTTCTGCGCCGGCCAGTCTCGTCCCCGGCGCCAATTTCATTGCTGTTCCCACCTCGCCAGCTTCGCCCCTTGCCTATTTAAGCACACCACCACCCTGTGCAATCTTCATTCCACCAGAATTTGGCTAAGTCCCAGAACTTCTTCATTATCGCTTTCTTCTCCGGCGAGCCGCCGAGGAGGAGCTCGACGCCAGATCATTCTACTGCACCAAATCTTCAATTGAATCAACCAGTAAGTTCCTCTTGTTCACCTCATCGTTCTGTAGCATCCAATCGAGCTCCAGTGAAGCTCATCACCGGTGATCGCCGCAAATTGTAAATGCTCTGTTCTTGTAATTGAATCAACTACAGTCCAAATTAACCTTCTCTGTAGTAGAATAAAGTGCTCAGTAGCTTAATTTCAGCAAGCATATTCATCCAGAATTTGAATTCAAGCTATATCTTGTTTTTTCCTGTTCTTCGTGCACCGCCGTGAACGCCTCACGTCACCGGCGAGCTCCACTCCATCTTTGACCAAATTAGCTGCACCAACACACTCCTTGTATCTTGTAGATGGTGTAGCCGAGGTTGATTGACCTGCATTGCCCTGCATCGTCCTCGCCTCTTTTGCCGTCTTCTTCAACTCCGATGCCAACGCCGGCGAGCTTCAAACCTCATCTGCAACCAGATTCCTTTCTCCAGAACCATCAACATCGCCCCAGGAGCAAAAATCCTCAATCAATTTCAAGTTTCATCTTCTATAGCTTGTTGTCACCGTAGCCCACTTCTGTTTTTCAACACCGACAACTTCAATCTTGCCGTTCACCGTCGTCTGGCCATCAATTCCAAATTAACTTCGCCAGCAGCTTTGCCTTGACCTCGACTATCAATTTGACAAAGTCAGCAAGGAAGTGCATGAGAGAATCGATCAAATACTCAAGCCCTAGAATCTGGTCTTGCACTGACATTCAATTCACTGTGTCTAGGGTTGTTTTTGCAAATCCTTGATCTCCTGGACCTTTCTGTGAAGACGCACTTTGTCAAATAGCTGCCTTATGTCCTTGTGCACCTAATGCCTTGATCCAAACATGTTTTGTCCATTGAAAATCTTCAGAACCATGCCAATGCCAATCTTTGACAATGTCAGCCCTTGTCAGTTTATGCCAGCCAGTGGCATTGGACCTGTTCACCCACTTCTGGTTTTACAATTTGAAAACCACTTTGTCCACTGAATTTGTAGAGTTATGATCTACATTTTCTTCTACTGTCACACCTGAAGATAAGCTCTCTAGCTTTCCTTGAAGCTATGTCAGAGCCTTGAACCGAATGTCAATCAGCTGACATTCATTGTTTTTGAGCAAACCAGCCGCGGGCTTGATGTCCATATTGCAGCCTTGAAACCCTAAGAGCATCTAACACCCATCCTTAGCCAAATTCCTTGAAACCTTAAAGTCTCGACTCAATTCAACTTGCAGTCTCAGTCAATTTCAGCATTGTTCAGTTATCCTTTTTAAAGCATATTTGCATATAGATCATAAATCATTATAACATAGTTAGTAATTATTGTATGCTTGTTTATCGCCAAGCAGATCCAGAACTGAGTTTGAGGACTTCGCTGTTGACCCGACATCAACTGCTGATTTTTACGACTCGGAAGGCAAGTCATATTCTTGAACATCTTGAACCAATATTTTAAAAGTTGCTATAATATGACCTTGAATATAAGTAGTATTTGTATGTGAAAGAATGATTGAGTTATGATATGAATTGGCACTATTAGGCTGGATGCCTGTGAAATGTGAAATAATCAAGTAATGAGCCATGAACTATTATATGTATATTTATGTATATTCATGAAATAAAACCCTAGCCGTGACCAGGCTTTTGGTATGGAATGGTGGTAGCACTGGATGTGCATGAGTTGTGAATGATCTGGTCATTGGCATATAAGGACTGGAACCTTGTGTTGTGCGTCTAGTGGCATGAACAACGTACTGACCGCAAGCCTGGTATGGGACAGGCGTGAACAAGTAGTATGTGGATCACACATGAAACCCCTATATGACACGTACATGATTTACACGGATTGCAGCTCCAACACCTGTGATTGCACGCTGACCCTGAGTGGGAAGATGCCAATTTAGTGGGGGTTGTGTAACCCCGCCACAACTATGGTTTGCATAAAAAAAAACCACAGGGTCTGAGGGAATTGTGTGTGAAACATGGCAAATGTTCTTGTTATCTCCACCTTGCCACTCGCACATGGTTGTGAGGAAGGGTCTAATCATCTAATAGGATGGGCATGAAAGTGGAATATCTTGCAGGTAAATTGGTACCTCTCTGCAGAGTTAAAAACGTATTCGAATACTCTGAGCTCTCGGGTTTTTAGGAGTCTTCTGCGGTGGATTTAATCCACAGGGTGTGGCACAAGTATGTTTTCTAAATAAAATTTGATAAGTCAAGCTTACCCAAATGACATGTGTTGTCATGATAAGGAGTGCTGCCGTGGGCTGTTGTGTGTCAACGTGTCGCGGTAGTGCTATAATTAGTGAACATGTATAGCAATGTTATGCTATAAAGATACTGCCATGAGATGAGATGTGATATAAAAGAAAAGACTATTTTACAACCATTCACACTTCTTTACTAGTATAGGTTCATATCATCACTACTATATGTATCTACTCTTACCTATGACTTGCTGAGTACGAAAGTACTCACCCTTGCAACCTACGATCTAGTAGATGGAGCGTTCCATGATCAAGATGAAGGCGTGGAGAATTTCTTGGATCCAAAAGGAGGAGAGCCAGTTCCGCCAGAGCCCTGATGTGTGTTGTTCTGCTATCAACTTCTTGTTGTGGGAGGGTTACCTATCTTCTGCTGTGTAGTTGTTATTTTGCTAGACCATGTATGCCGCGAAGGCATTGTAACCTCTTTATGTTGTATTTAGGCCAGCAGGCCACACTGCCAAAATATTTTGTAACTTTTTCTGCTGCAATGTGAATATATTTCTGTGCTTGACTTATCCTGGGAAGTCAATGGTATGCATGTATGGGACCAGCTACAGCGAGCTGGGTCTCCACGGGAGTAGTCGTAGTCCCCAGGTCGGGGCGCGACACGATGCATGCCCGACCACGAGATTCAAAGTGTTCTTGAACATTGTCATTCATCTCCATGTGGTGGACACGCCGAGGCTTCAAAAACAACAGCTAAGGTATTGCAATCAGGTTTTTTTGGGCTTCTTTATTTAAGGATGCTTATGACTTTGTGCAAAAATGCGATCCTTGCCAACGTTCTAGAAATTTGAGTAAAAGACATGAAATGCCCTTAACAAACATTCTTGAAATTGAGCTCTTTGATGTATGGGGAGTAGATTATATGTGACCATTTCCATCTTCTATGGACAACTCCTACAGGAAACTCCTACATTTTAGTTGCGGTTGATTTTGTTTCAAAGTGGGTAGAGACTGTTGCTACACCAACAAATGAATCAAAACATGTGATGAAGTTTTTCAAAACAGTCATCTTTCCCCGATTTGGTATACTACGAGCAGTAATTAGTGATGGCAGTGCGCATTTTACTAATTACCAATTTCAGAAGTTGTTGATGAAATATGGGGTTATTCATAAAGTTGCTCTTGCATATCACCCTGTAACAAGTGAACAGCTTGAAGTCTCAAACAGGGAAATCAAGACAATCTTGCAGAATGTGGTGGCACCGTCTTGTATGGATTGGGCGCTCAAACTTCCAGATGTCCTTTGGGCATATCGCACTGCATTCAAGACTCTACTAGGTATGACGCCTTACAAACTTGTATTTGGTAAAAACAACCATTTGCCTGTTGAACTGACACACAAGGCATTATGGGCATTAAAAGAACTCAATTGGGACTTGGAACAAGCGGGGCGAAGGCGAATTCTTGAATTGCATGAATTAGAAGAGCTTCGGAACAACTCCTTCAAAAGTGCTTTGATCTATAAAGACACCACCAAGAAGTGTCACGACAAAAAGATCCTCAACCGTGAGTTTAAACGAGGTTATTTCATTTTATTATTCAATACACGGTTGAAATAGTTCCCAAGAAAATTGAAATCACGATGGACTAGGCCATACATGATAGAAAAGGTCTTTCCTTGTGGTGCCGTAGAGCTTCGAGCGCAAATGGCACCACTTTCAAGGTAAACTGCACCGTATCAAGTTATACAATGTGGGAGACTAAGTAAGTACACTGAACTCGGTCAATTCTTTTAATTCTATATATTTTTGAACGGCCGAGGACGTTTTGTCGAGTGGGACGTTAAACCAACAATAGCCGGGAGGCAACCCGGTACACTAACATGTAGTTCTCTCTTTTATGAACACATCGGCGTGAAAATCACTCAATTCTTACACTGTTTGACCACCCAAAACTTGATTTTCGTAGACTAGAGCTGACACTTTTTGAAAAAAAAATAAAAATAAAAAATTTTCAAACTGGCCGAGACGACCATGACCACTTGCACAACCAATTTTAGGTTTGGTTTGGTTAAAACTTTCAAAAAATCAATTTTTCTACTCAGTTGAATTGACCACGACAAGACACCAGGGGTGGCTTTGGTTTGGAATTTTTTTCAAAAACTCAAAGTTTTTCTTTTTGCCCGGTAGGAGCACGACTAGAGGAACGACCAGTGCCGTGTTCAGGTGAGAATTTTTAAAGAAAATAAATTTTTCAAAACTCCCGAGGCAAGCACGACCGCGAGCACCACCAGTGCTGCTTTCGGGTGCATTTTTCCAAAAAAATTAAAGTTTTTCCTAAGATACACGAGGCAAGCACGACCTCGACCATGACCAGTGCCAGTCTCGGGTTGATTTTCAAACAAAATTTTCAAAGTTTTCAAAAACCTCCCGATGTTACCACGACCACGACACGTGGCACAGTCGGGTTGAATTTTCAAACGAATAAAAATCTTTCTTATTTTTTACCAGAAAAACTGCGACCAGTGGCACGTGCTCGTGGTTGTAACCTCATTTGTGCTACCAGTTGGTCGAAAATCCTAAAATCGATTTTAACTGAACCAAACATGACTCATGCCCATGGAAGTGCCGCCGTCGATGCGACCATCTGGTTGAAGCGGGTCAAACTGGAGCCGAACACGACCCGGAGCATGCCCCATGCCTGAATTGGGCACGCCCCATGCCCGTGGTCATGCCAAGCTCAGTTTCCTCTCCTTTTTTGGCCAAAAGTGTCCTTTTTGACTCCTTTTTGTACTTTTTTCACCCCAAACCTCTACAACACCTACCTAGCACCCTATTTAAAGCCTCCCTTCTTCTCCAAATAGCAAACCACCATTGTTTTTTTTTTGAGAGAGACTGTAGGGTACCACCGATTCGGCCTATAGGAATAAATAGTAGAGGTAGGGAGTTGAACTCAAGACCTCTAACTTGCCACCTAGTGACTTTACCACTACACTAGAGACCCATCTCTACCACCATTTTTTTATCCCAAGTTCTTCTCAGAAACTCCACATGTTTTCTACGGCAATGATGACTCCCCGACACAATATCAAGAAGGTTACAAAGAACAAACATGGTATGTCTCCTCAAACGTTCTTGGATCCAGATTTTCCGCATATTTACTCTACAAACCCTGATCATCTTTCTAGATTTGTGCACTTAAAGAAAAGACCCTTGTGGCCTACTAGATTTTTAGATGTTCATGACACTATATCTCTAGGAATTGAATATGATTTTAATGCATGCTTAGTAATGTGGATTGGGATGCGTTTATGGGAGTTCCGGTTCCAACTTTTCGCAAAGTCGTATGGGATATTCTAACCTCCTTCGAACAAAACACTATATGTGTTCGTCCCAAGCAAACTGAAGGTGTTAGATTTAGATTTGCAAACATGGATTATGATTTTTCAATAGATGAATTTGAAAATTCTATTAGGGTTTAAACCCAGGGAAATTTTCATGCTTCTATTATTTGCACCCCCGGTAAAATTTGGAGTGATATAGCTGAGGAAGGGCAGCATCTTTTTCGACCCGGTAAATCAAAGGCCACCAAAATTTATAATCCAGCCTTTTGCTATTTATAGCGTCTTATGACCGGGACAATTTTGGGCCGTGATAGCAATCAGGATAAAGTTTTAGAAACCAAGGTCAAATTTTTGTGGGCTATGTTAGGAAAAATTCATATTTCATTAGTAGCCTATTTTGCTCATCTCCTTGAAAGTATCGGCAAGGATTTACACAAAACCTCACCCATAGTCTTAGGTGTCTTACTCACTCACATAGCATCCGCCTTAGGGTTTGATGCTACTGATTATCAAGAATTTGTGCCAGCAGCCACCCTAGATTTGAATACACCATTTTTAATGGGGTTTTGTAGGAGGGAAGAGAATTCTTTTCGTTGGATTATTAATGGAATTCCCTCTATCCTTTTGCCTGATATTTCTCGGACTTGCTTATCTAATGAAAAGAATTGGAGAATGCTCCCATCTAGCTCATCTAATCCTAATTCCTCATGCGTTGCTGAGTCTAACCAACCAGTAGTGACTGACATTGCCGCTCTACATGCTTCCATAGAGTCCTTGTGCACTAGTTTCTCCGACTTTAGGTCGGAATTTGCAGAATACAGGGCTTCAATGAATTTTAGGATGGATCACCTCATAGGCCGCGTAGATCACCTCATAGGCCGCGTAGATCACCTCTACGACTATCATGTACACGCAGGACACATCCTCCCGGACAGCACATTTCATGGTGCACGTACCCACTACAGGGACCACCTCTACAATCACCGACTATCCCCACAACTCTATCCACCACCTACCTATCCATCCTATACATCGCCACAGTTCTACCATTCTCCTCCACCGGCTTCCAACGAGTGATCTCCAAGGTACACAAATATTTTCTTTTATTTTCCTTTTCCTTTTTGTTTCTTTTTTTCTTTTCCCGTTTTCACATGAGACGCCTTAGATTGCACCATTGGAGCTAGTGGACCGCAACATCCTCTTTCACTACATCATCCTCCACAACATCTACCAACCTGAACCACGACCACAAACAGTAATTTGTATCTCTTTCCATACATTGAGGACAATGTCTGATTTAACTTGGGGGTGTTCACTTAACCATTTGTTTAGTCTGATTTAGCTTGGGGGATGTTCCCTTAACCTTTTGCTTAGTCTTCATCAAATCATCATTCCACCACATTCCATCATAAACTGAAAAATAAAAAATAAAAAGAGATTTATCATCTGGGATGCCTGGTTTTGAAGATGATCTTTAATCTATTAGATGATTATTCCATCACATCTTTGCATATGATACATTGAACTTAGCTCTTTTAAAAATTTACATTGCTTATGTTCAGTTTTTATCTTAAACTAACCATTAAAGTTTTAACTTATCTATTAAATTGTACTCGACTTCTTCTGAATTGAAGATTTTTAATAAAACCATATTTTGGAATTAACTCTCTTATGTTTCTTTTTATGCCTAGATTGCTAATTGCCCTTCTCTTTAAAAAAATGTGTAAGAGTAAAGTATAATTGACCCACTGGGGGGGAGGCAGTGGTGAATTGTCGACCAGTTGGGGAAGGGAAGATTTATTTAAGTTATGCACACAAAAAAATTTCAATAAAACGGTTGTTTAATATGCGGCTTTATCTAGTCTCGTGTAACATATATGCGACCCGCTGGGGGGAGGTGTTATGGAGTTAACATATCAGATACGAAGATTTAATGTTAGACTCATCCTGCAGTTCGGATAAGATTTGAATCACATGAGGAAACCTAACCTGTTAAGATTTCTTCTTCATGGACAGTTCGGATAAGATTCGTATCACATCAGGAAACCTAATCTGTTAGGATTTCTTCTACATGGCTCCATATAAAGAGAGGTATGATGGACTTTGAGTACCATCACAAAAAATCCATAGCTGCTATCTCCTCTAAAGTAATAGCCCCTAAATCCTTGTCATGCGCATTGGTACTAGCACACCATCGTACGATGTTCCATCCCGGTATGTGTGGATACCGGTAGAGGCGCTGCTGCAATTGTTGCGCTGATCAGGACGATCCATGAGCGGTCGTTGTTATCTACATCCACTGATCAGGATGATCCGCAAACGGTTGCTGTGAACATTCGATCACTTCACCAAATCTGCTTCCGCAGTTGGTAACAATCTAATCTATGATCTATTACTTGCAGCCTTCGAGTAAAAATATATGAAATTCTGCTAGTGTAGATTACTCGGTTTCCTTCAGGAGGCAATGGTGAATCATCGACCAGCTAGTGAAGGGAAAGTATATGGAGCATTGAGGTTGCTTACAGGGGCTCGGGAAACCGACAAAGCTGCCTTTCTATAAGTACACTTAAGTAAGAAACTTCAGCTGTGTCTCCTCTAGCCACGATGGAATGATCCAATAAAAACATTCTAGCTAAGAGCTCAAAAAATTTGAAGAATGAAAAAAAATATATATATATATATACATATATACATAAATAAATAATAAGTGTTTTAATTTTTCTCTAAAAAGGGCAATCTAGCAACTTTGTATAAATCATAGAATAACGAGTTTTCTCTTTGTATGGTTTATTGTAAATCCTATATGAAAGAAGATTGTTAAGACTGTTTAATTGATTAAGCTCTCTCTTTTCTAAGGTTCAAATTTGATAATCTTAATATATGACTTTGGAAGATTTAAATTGCTTACATCAATTGCCTCATATGCATGATGTGATGGGAATTTTCAGAAAATTATTTATTGAAAATTAATTAAACCAAAGCATCTCAATTTTTGGAAAACTCATTTACATTCTTTGCTTGAGGACAAGCAAAAAGCTAGCTTGGAGAATTTGATAGTATTGAAAACGTGTAAAATCATGCTTAAAACTCCTTTGATGTGACATTTTTGTGCAAAATTTGATTATTTTCACAAATTGTTTTCACAGTTGTGTTCATCATATTTTAGGGATCAAACCCACCAAATTTGGAAAGAATTCGATCACGTTTGAGCCTCCGATGACCAAAAAACCTAACTAAACAAGCAAAAAGGCCTGGTCGAAGTCGAATTGGTGGGTACAAATCCTTATCCATACGAATCTGGGCGAAAAAGGACTTGTACTAAAAAAGGAGACTTGGTCGAATACAACATGGCCGAAACTTGGTTTCGGTTATGACACGTGTTTGGCTGTAATTGCGCTACGTGTCCCGGTCGTGTTCGACTCGATTTCGGCCACAATGCGTGTGTGGCTGCGATTGCACCACATATCCTGGTCGTGTTTGAATTGGATTCCTCGACTTTTTACTGATTAGTTTTGATCCAAACTGGTCATTTTGGGTCGGGTTTGACCAAGACTGGTTGTATTTAGGCCGTTATGATTCAATTTTGACCAGAACTAGTCGGGTTTGGTTAGTTTTAGCCGAATTTGGCCAGTTTTAGTCGTATTGGATCAAACTGATAGAATCTGGTTGGTTTTGACTCAGATTTATCTATTCTCACACCGTTTGAAGCTAGACTTTGTCACCGGCACATCAAGGAGTTGTTTTTGGGCATGTTTGCCTATGTACTATAAATAGAGAAACTTTTGGCTCAATTAGACATGCTTCCTTTGATAGTTTAGAGTAGTTTTAGTTCAATTTTCTTAGAAGAGCCTCATTCTCTATTTTTATTGCTTTTGTAAGTTGGCAAGGATGACAACTTCAATTTTTCAGCAACCAAGTAAGTTTTTATTTAATTGTTATTCTTACTTCTGCATTATTATGACTTTTAGCGAGTAGATCCCCTCTAGGGTTAGGGATGACCTAATCCGAAAGGCATGATTCTCCCTCGGTCTTTATTTCAAGTTTTGGAGTAATTTCTTGATGTTTTCTTCCTCCAAACCCTAATATCTTGTTTCGATAATAGACGTAACAGTTGAGTCTTAACAAGAAATTAGGGGAATTCTTGAATCTTAGCGCTTTGATGCGGGATCCTGAACAAGAGAGAGGCTCTCACCAAACATGACAGTGGAAGCGATCCTCTGACTGTTGACCCAGCGCCCCGAACTGGAAACTTAATTTGTCTTCGAAAATAATTGAAATTAACTTACAATGCTTGAACCTTGGATAGAATAATGTCAGATGGTTATGGAACTCCTGAAGCCCTAGATTTTCATTCCAGCTTGCAAACCCTAGATTGATAGACTTAGTTGTAGAAAAACACACCCACAACTCATTTAGACTTGATAAATGATCCATTAAATTAGAAAGACGAATACGCTTGTTCCTCGTGGAATTCGACCCTCAAGTGTTCAACATTCAACCGTTCACTTGCGGTTATTACTACACGCATCATGACCCTTTCGGTTGCAATCATCTACAAGCATTTAGTTTCTTGGTGGTTTTATATCTTTCCACACTTGCCTGGTCTTCGAACAAGTTTCGAAGAGCCACACTCATGTCATAAGCATTGGCGTTCTCGAATTGCTTTTGCAACTCAGAACCCATTGTTGCTAACATGAGGCAACTGATATCAAGATCATTATCAACATGCTTCTTGTAAGCGTCTCGTTGAGATCATGGAGCGTTAGTCAAAGGTTCATCAGGAACTGGGGACTCTAGAACATAGTCATTTTTTTCTTGTTTGAGAACAATGCTCAAGTTACAGAACCAATCAATAAAATATGTTCCATTCAGTTTTTCTTTATTAAGAATAGATCACAAGGTAAAATTGGATGAGGAGTTATCGGCCATTATCTACAACAAAAATATGCAAAAAACATCATACTTATGAACATTCTCTATTAACAATTAATAAAAGAATTTCCACTATATGTTTAAAAACATAGTCCATAGAATGACATATAGTGAGTCAAGATCCATATTTCACTAAGTCCTAGTGAGCTTTGGCATCACTACTAGACATATCATATATGTCACATGTTTGTTGCTCAACCAGCTCCCAACACCAATATGACACATGTTTGTTGAGTGACATCAATATGCCTGGGCTCCCAACACCATGCCCCAAGGCCCAAAGCCGTTTTGATAGCCTTGTTAAGTGGAAACAACTATGTGTGTATAAGTGTCCAACACTTACCCTGCCTTACCAAGATAGTTAATGACACCTTGATTTTTCAAGCCTACCAAAAAAACGATCGAGGCTTTGACAGTTGCGGCAATTGAAAAGGGCATCAAAACAACTTAATTTTAGGGACTTGACAATGTTCAGAATTTTCAAGCAACGATCAAGAACATCAAAATAATCATTACAGATAATCAAATCAATCTATGAGATAGTAGACCCTTTAATATGGTGATCTTCATCTCCATCTTCATAGGACAAGTCCACCGTGCTTGAAAGATCTTGGAGTAAGTTCCAAGCTACTACACTAATATCTAGATATGAATTTACATGAGAGTGCCAATCATCACACATGTCGGCACGCAAGTCGTTATACAAAAAGAGACGACCATATAACCCATGATCAAAATAAATGGTTCGCAGATCGTGATAATTACATGATCACAACGCATAAACATGCATAAGGACCATACTTCTCATACAAATTCTTGAAAAAACAACTTAGGTTAAGAATCCCATCCTGTTATGCACCTTAGTGGCCTTAAGCAATAAAAGGGTCGACGACGACCTTCGGCGGTCCCTGTGGTGATATTTTTGATATTTTTGAAGATATACCAAGTCTTTTACCTTTTGATCTTTGTGAGTGCTGCTTGAGGGGCTATTGCTCTGGGTTGACCTGATTCTTGTGTCTGAGAGGAACTGGGAATGGTCGTGGTTGGCTGTCGAGGTGGTCGAGGGAGCGGGCTTGTGGTCGAAGAAGCAGTAGTCGAGGAGTTGGTTGAGCAAACACAACTTGTGGTTGAAGAAGCAAGTGTTCAATTCACCGTCAGCCCACGGGACATGGCCGACGAGGTGAACTTGCTAGCGAAGTTGGTGAGAGAAAGGGAGAAGAAAATGCTGGCAGCGGCTTGGGTGTTTGGCTTGTGGTGGCGAGCTTGGCTCCAGCGATGGTGAAGCATGATAAATGCTAAATTTGTAGCATTTTTACCCTAAATTTGCCACTAAAAATGTTTAAAATCATGTTTAAAACTTCTTTGATGTGACATTTTATGCATATTTTTATATTATTTTTGTAAATTTCTTTCACGGCTGTGTTTGCCATGTTTCAGGGACCAAATCTACCATATTTGAGAAGATTTCGACTTCGTTTGGACCAATTTTGACAAGGAGTGCTAAAAATGGACAAAAAAGGAACCCTGATCGAATATTCCTCAGTCGGAACACTTGGTCAGACACACTTAGGCAAGAAGAAACCCTATCCGAACACAAATGGATGAAAAAGAGTTATGGTCGAACACGAACATAGTTGGTCGAACAAAGCCCTGATCGAACACTAACACGAGCACGTCTGGTCAAAACGAGTCCGTATCGAACACGAACACATCTCAAAAGGAGTCTCGATCAAACACGACTGTCTCCTGGTCATTATTTGATCGAGCTCAGCACTACCGCGGGCTCGACTAGGGGTCGAGTCGAGCATGAATCAGTTTCTAGAGGTTTTAGTGGTTGTTTTGGTCTAATCTGGTTGGTATTGACTCAGATTTGGCCGTTCTCGCGCCGTTCAAAGCCAAACTTCATCGTCTGCACGTCAAGGAGTTATTTTGGGCACGTTAAGCCATGTATATTAAATAGGGAAGCTTTTGTCTCAACTAGTATGTGTTTTTAGATGCTCTTTTAGGCCTTTTAGAGGCTAAAGCTTTTTTTAGAAACTTTTAGATGGCCTTAGGTCTTAGTTTTAGTTTTAGTTTTAGTAGAGCCCCTTCTCTATTTTTCCTGCGTTTTTAAGTCAACAAGGATGGCAAACTTAATTTTCAAGCAATCAAGTAAGTTTTCTTTTATTCATTATTATTTCTACATTATTATGACTTTTTGCGAGTAGTTCCCTTCTAGGGTTGGGGATGACCTAATCCAGAAGACGTGATTCTTCCTCAATCTTGATCTCAACTTTTAGAGTTATTTCATGATGTTTTCTTCCTCCAAATCCTAAATTCTCATTTCAGAAATAGACGTAACAATTGAGTCTTAGCAAGAATTTAGGGGAGTTCTTGAGTTCTTGGCGCTTTGACACGAGATCTTGAACAAGAGAGAGGCTCTCGCCAAACATAATAGTGGAAGCAATCTTCTAACCGTTGTACCAGCAATCGTACTGGCAACTTAATCTGTCTTGGAAAATGATTGAAATTAACTTGCAATCCTCGGACCTTGGATAAGAATTATTCTTGATGGTTATGGAACTCCCAAAACCCTAGGTTTTTCATTCCTACTTTACAAACCCTAGATTGATAGCTTTAGTACTAGATTTAGTTGTAGACAAACAAACCCCAACTCGTTCAGACTTAATCAATGATCCATTAACCTAAAAGATGAATACTCTTGTTCCTCATGGAATTCAACCCTCAAGTGCTCAACATTCAACGATCTACTTGCGATTATTGCAAAATCACACAATTTCAGGTGCGATCAAAGTGTAACGGAGGAAAGGAAGTGGCGAAGGAGGCAGAGGTGGCTCAGGAGAGCAAATTCAGTGAAGTAGGCGGCGGTGAAGTAGATCCGGGAAAATCTTAGTGTGGGACGATGCAGGAGGTGTGGCGGCACGGGCTCATGGTGGGGCCCGGACGGTGCCGGCAACGCCGATTGTGGCAACATACACAAATGAGATTCGGTGAGGGCGACAGTGGAGGAGTCAAAGCTAGCACGTGCCATGGAGTATATCTAGGCGGCGGTAGCTCACAGCCATAGATCTAAGGTGGTATGGTGAGGGCGCAACGAGAAAATGGGAGGTGGCGCTGGCGAAGGTGAGGATTTTGAGGTGGTTGTGTCGGATCCGCGGTGAGGACGAACGGGGAAGAAATGGCGTCGGAGATAAAAATAGGACCGGCTCAGGCCGGGGGTGGACGGAGGTGTTGATAAATTAAGGGGAGCTAGAAAAGAATCGCCGACAATGGCATATGGCCTGGTCATCGCTGGCATGGTGGTAGGAAGTGTGGATTGAGAAGAGGGACGCGGAAGAAGAAGATAACAAAGGAAAAACCAGGCTTGAGGAGAAAAAAGTGGTCAGTGTTTCCATTTTGAGAAGAAAGGAGATTTTGTAAAAAGGACCTCAGAGTTTTAGGAAATTACAGAAAGATCCTTCCCGAGTTATGGTTTTGTTGGGGCAAAATCCCAGACGCTTCCCGGGAGAAGTCCCAGAGGCCTTCCATGGAAAACCTCGAAGTGCTACCGGGCAAAGTCCTGAAGGCCTTCCGTGGAAAACCACGGAGGGCTACTGTGAGACCCCACCTTGGCAACCGCCCAGGTAGATTGCGCACAGAAAGGTACATCACAAGCTCACAACAACAGGATTCACTTTAAATAATAAAGCTGGTAGATAAAGCAAGTACAAGGTCACGAGGACCACTATTACAATATCATAATGCCAAGGGTGGCACTAATTAAAGTTGATACAAAAGTAAAGAGTTTTTCAAAATCAAGAATCGGTATTGAAGTACCGAACACAGAAAAACAACCACAAGGGTCTTCATTTTCTTCTGCAGCGGCTCTGGAAGGGCTTTCTCCACATCGGACTCAACTTGGCTCATGACCCTCCTAGAAGCTCAAATCGTCTGGAAAGGCTCTTTCCTCTTCTTGGTGCTCAAGGCCAGGGGAATCGGGATTCTCAAAGCCTTCTTCTGAATTTGTTTGCAAAGGCAAGGGTGAGCATGTTTTTACACAATGCTCAGCAAGTCTCATTACAAAAATGTAGGTATATAGATGAGGAGTGATCAAGAAAAGGGTTTAAGACTTATAATTATAAATAGTATAGATTTCAATTCTTTGATCTCTCAAATGAGGGTTTTGTTTTCAACAACGGGGTTTTGTAAATCTTAAGTTATACTTTAGAAATCGTTATGTGTGATGGTCTCCCATGAGTCATCATTTTTATCAACCATATTATGAAAACATTCCAAATCATTACTTGTGCTATAACCCATGGATAACATCCACTACGAAAAGACTCCTGAACCTGGGAGTACAGAGTATCTGATACTTCTTTTACACTTTGCAAAGGTGTACCTCTTTTTAAATCCACCAGTTCACTCGGCTTTCAAGTCGGGCCAACTCCATGTGACTTATACACATGTGACAAGGCCGAGATCACACAACGCTTTTGCAGTTCAGTATTAACAGTATCCCCGCCCGGTAAATAGACAATTAAGTCTCAAGTACCGTTGTGGGTCTTCCCCACTGCCTTACTTCCTAGCCTCTCTGGTCTATGTTCCCGCAGGACACATAGCCTTGGTCTATGTCCACGCGAGACATACAACCATTTAAGATTACAACCGCTCACGGCTTAATCAGGTCTAGGGCGCCTTCCTTCTTTTACGCCTTTTTCCTCTCATCATTTTTCTGAACTCACATCACTCGTGGCCGAACCTTGGCCTTCCAGTTTCCACGCGAGAAACCAGAACGTCAAACCATGCAGGGATCTGCTAATACCAAAAAGCTACTAAGTTGTGCCTGTCCCATACCAGGCAAGTGGTTGGTATGTTTACAATTCGTATAGAGACACAGCACAAGGTTCTTGTCCTTATGAACCAATAGTGAGGAGCATTCACATTCCCTGGTGCGCACCGCACCCTCTCCATACAAAACAATCCTCACTACTGATCCCTTTTATCAGTTTTCTTGACAAAACGGTTTTGATCATAACTTCTCATGTATTTGACCATTTAAAGTTTAATGTGAATATTCAGTATATGAGTCCTAGGGTGACAAAAGCATATATACAAAGGTTCAATAACAAAAAGGGTTTCATGATCCATTAGGTAATATCTACTCATGTCATTCAAACATAACTTGTATTTCAATTAAGCATGCATAGTAAGAAACAGTGAATATACTTCATATGAAAATATTGGGTGAGACATGATCAAAGGAATGAGGCTTGCCTTGCACTGCTAGGTCTAATTACTCGGACGAATCTTCAAAGACTTCTTCCGCTCCTTCAGCTTCGGGCTCTGCGGCGGACACAAGCAATACAACACACACACTACATAAGCATACATAAAATAGTTTCCATAGGAAATATTGAGTAAATAAGTCATGCTTGCAGGGGAAAAGGTTAGGGCAAGGTCACAAGGGTTCTGGTCGAAGAAACGGCTAAAAAGGATTGAACGTCGAAGGGTCGACATTCAGTTCACGGCTTTGGCATAGCCTCAAACTGATCTTAGGATGGTTTTCTGGAGAAGTGGCAGAAGGGAAAGATGTAGAACACAACTCCAGGAATCTAGGGGACAAAGTGACATTTCCATTGCTCAACCAGAAGGGGCCAAACAAGGCTAATGCCAGTGGCTGACATGCACTGACATAGTGCAGACATTGCCAAAATCTAGGGCTTGACATAACTTTTGATACAGGGTTCCAATTGATGCACAACTTTGTCTGGGAGGTAGGCATTGATAACAGGAACAAAATACTTAACAGGATCAAGGGCTGAAAGTGGCTGGAAGGTGATGAAATTCAGTGATGAACTGTGGTGACTTGGACATGAACTGGGCTTCTGGACAGTGATCTTGGCATTGGAATAACTTTTGATTCAGGTCGATTCAGGGATCGAGCTAGTGGACAATATTGCTCAGGGTACTGGAATCTATCTAAGGGACAAGGTTTCAGGTGCTAGATCGGCCGGGAAATAATTCCGGCGACCGGCGCTGGAGAAGACAACACTGGACAAAGGGGGTTTCCGATACAGTGGATTTGAGCACGATTCTTTGATCAGGGAGTGAGAGGGTGGAGTATAGAAGCTACTGGTGTGGTTAATTTGACCGGAAGATCGCCGGCGTGGCCTGGCGACGAGAGCCAGTTTACTGGTGGCGCGCAATTTGGGGAGAGCTATGATCTTAGCTCGATTTTGAAAACCAGATTGGTAGGCTTGCTAAAAAGAGTATGCTGATCAATTTCTTCTACTGGTACTAAGGCTAATTTGGATTAAATCAGGTAGCATTGCAGGAACAGGGGTTTTGAGCTTTTCCGGTGATCACCGGCGTTAAGGTTCGCCGGGGTGCAATTGGGTGCTATGACACGAACAGGGGAAAGAGGGGAACTCATTGGGGGCTTTGGTTTGAAGAATGGTGCAGTGAATTGGGCTGGCACCGTGAGCTCCAGAGGTTGCTCGCCGGAGAAGAAAGCAAACTCGACGGCGGTGAGAAATTAACTGGTTTCTGTTGCTGGGAAACGAAGCAATGCACTGTGGAGGTATTTATAGCTGCTGAAGCCATCTGCTGGTCGACAATTCAGGGAACAGCGGCGACGAAATCGACCGCGAAGCGATCGGACACAGTGGTTACTTGTGCCGGCAGTGATGGCGAGGCACTGGTGTGCAGCGGTGCAGGCTTTTGGCAGTGGATGGCACTGGCGCAAGCGATGAGGGAACGGTGAAGTGAAAGCTCCGTCGACGCGTGGCCGAGACGTGTCGAACGGGTGAAGCTGGACTTGCTGGTTCGCGGGCTCGCGCGTGGGGAAGACGTTGGTTGTGCTGGCGCGGCCGAGGTGGCGTCCACGGCGGTGCCACGAATGCGCACGGGTGTCAGGTACGTGGCAAAGGTGGTGGCAGCTCTGGAAGTTCACCGGCGGCGAAGAACGCGGCGAAGCTCTGCGGCGGTTTCTGTTGAAACACGGCCAGGGGCCTAATTGCAATAAAAAGGACTGATCTGCAAGGAAAGTTTGAAATAGAATTGGGCTTGATTGTAAATCTGGAGATCTAAGGGTCCGATCTGAAATCTGATTTCGCAGATAAGTTGCATAAGATTATTAGAACTCATCTGGCCAAAGTTTGACAAGATCGGGCAAGATCTGAAGGGTTTCGACAAAAGTTGGGGAAAACGACTTTAGGGTAAAACAGGGTAATTAGGGTTTCAAAAACGGCGAGGGTCGAAACTCAGGTTTAGGGCAGGATTTGGAAATTCTTCCAGAAGGGAAAAATATTCAGAATAGTGAATGGGAGATATTCACTGAATCAGATCAAAGTTTGGAGGTGGTCTGAGACTTTTAGTCTTTTTGGGCTTCTGACATTCTGAAAAGGGCTGATTTGTGATACACTTGGGCTGATTTGTGCAAAGGTATGAATGACAAGAGTTTGATTGCCAACTTTTTGGGGTAAGATACTGGCATAACTGGGATCTCATTCTGATATAGGGAGGGACGAGGTAAGCCAATATTTGGGAAAAATCGGGGTGTTACAAATCTAACCTCCTTAAAAACAATCTCGTCCTCGAGATTCTGATAGGTCTAAAAATTGATAAGGGAAATCTTGATGCAGTCCTTCTTCCCTTTTCCCATATCGACTCATCTTCTGGGTGGTTGTTCCATTGAATTCTGCAGAATCAAATGGTCCTTGATTTCATTCTTCTGACCTCAAATATCTTGATGGGGTATTCTTGGTAGAATGAGTCTGATTGGACCTCTACTTCCTTGGGAGATGTCTGCTTTGTCGGTTATCAGCATAACTCTTCTTGTCTGTACTGTGCAGTTTTTGACCTCTTCTTAATGATCCGTACCTGAGCTTCTACATCTTGAGCTATTTCTGAGCTGATTAGTTGCCTTTCTCCAATTTCTGACTAATGTAAAGGCATTCTGCACTTGCGGCTGTATAGAGCCTCAAGTGGAAACATCTGCAAACTAGTATGGTAGCTACTGCTGTGGGTGAATTCTGTGTATGGCAGTATAACTCTCCTGAAATTCCATATTTGAGCACACATGTTTGCAACTTATCCTCCGGTATTTGATTCACTAGTTCTGTCCATTCTCTAGTCTGAGGGTGGTAAGCTGTGCTGAAGTTCAACCTTATTTTTGGGGCTTCATGCAGACTTTTCCAAAACCTTGAAGTGGGTTGTGCTCCACAATCTGATACAATCCTCTTGGGTATACCATGTAGAGTCACAGTCCTAGTCATGTAAATTCCTGCTGACTTGGCGCCATCATAAGTCATCTGCATTAGTACGAGATGTGCTACTTTCGCCAGTCTGTCCACGATCATCCACATGGAGTTATATCCATTCTTAGTCTTCGGAAGTCCTGTGATAAAGTTTATCTCATCTTCTTCTCATTTCCATTCCAGTATGGTTAGTGGCTGTAACAATCTTGCTAGTCTTCGATGCTTGGTCTTCATTCTCTTGACATGTGTCACACTTTACCGCTTACTCGGCAATCTCTGTCCATGTGACTTCACCAAAATTGATTCTTCGAGTCCTAACACATCCGGGTACTTCCGGGGTGAATATAGTATGGAGTGTTATGAGCTTCTTTCGAAGTTAGTGTCTTGATCTCCTTAACCTCTAGAACACCCATCCTTTTATCTTGCTAAATTGCACCTTGCTCATCTTCCTGAAATTCTACTGCCTTTCTGATCCTCATATTCTCTTTGATCCTCCGAGTTCCTTCATCACTTCCTTGTGATTTTCGAATCTCTTCTTCTAAAGTAGGTGTAACTGACAACGTACATGGTTACAGAACCTTAATCTACTGATTTAATCATTTGCCGATGCAATCCTCCATTAATTCTGGTGCAACGATGGTGCTGCAGTAAACCTTTCTGCTCAAGGTGTCTGCAATGACATTAACTTTACCAGGATGGTAATGCATGTCTAGGCCATGGTTCTTTATTAACTCTAGCCATCGATGTTGCCTCATGTTCAAATTCTGCTAGGCAAAACATACTTTAAGTTCTTGTGGTCTGAGTGGATTGCACCTCGATTCCTTAGTTGATAATGTCTCCAAATCTTGAGTGCGTGAATCATTGGTGCTAACTTCACGTCACGGTTCGGGTAATTCTTCTCATGCGACTGCAGTTACCACGATGCAAATGCGACTGTTCTTCCTCCTTGTATTGAGACACAACTCAGTTCATGCCTAGATGCATCACGCTACATCTCAAAATTCTTCCTATTATCAGGGAGTACTAGAATTGGTGTGGTTGTTAGTCTTTGTTTCGACTCTTCGAAGCTCTTCTGACAATCTTCTGTTCACTCAAATTGGACATCCTTTTTTAACAAACTAGTGGGCGGCTTGGCTAGCTTGAAAAAAAATCTTTCAATGAATCGGTGACAGTGCTCAGCTAATCCAAGAAAACTTTTGACCTCAGTCACTGATTCTGGTTGTTACCACTCTTTCACGGTCTCGACTTTTAACTCGATTCACTTGCACTCCTTCGACTGTCGTCAGGTGACCTAAAAACGAAATTTCCTGTGTCCAAATTCACACTTATCTGACTTAGCATAGAACTGTTGCTCCTTTAGTTTATCCAAGACTTTTCGTAGGTGGTCAGGATACTCCTCTTGGTCCTTGAATGACATCCGACAACCAGTCCATTCTAGGTGTAACATCTCGATCCTTGTAGTTCTAGTGCCAGTAGTTTAGCAGAAAACTCCTTTCCACTTATATTAAATTTTACTCCTTTGCACACTGACTTTACTGGCATCCTAGAGTCGGGAAACTGAGTAGTGATAGGGTACTCTAGATACGTCATATTCGGTCCACTTTAAATAGTAAAAATTTTTTGTCTGATGATCCTCCTTCTTCTTCTGATGTGACATAGTTGAGTTTGTCTTGAGTTGGTACCGGGTTTTCCTCTACTTCTTCCATGGTTAGTTGGAAATCTTTCTCTTGCAGCTGGAGCTTCTTATCCATACTGTTGTGTTGGGGCAGGCATTCGGATTAGTGTCTGAACTGTAGGCTGTTATTGACCTTCACTTCTTCTCTTGGCCATTGGATTTGACAGATTCCTCTAGGGGATTTCTCTTGACAATGACCAAATTGTCCACAATGATAGCAGTGTGGGGACAATCACGCTAATAGTGGCTTTTGTGACAAGCCAGGCACTTGGCTGTCATGGGTCTTGGGTACTGTAGACTTGACTGATATTGTGGTGCTGCTTGGGTCTTTGATGAATGCATGAATATTCCTTCACTTGATATAATGTGGTCTAAGAAAGAATCTTTTTCAACCAGAGAGTACACTTATCAATCTTGGCGTACAATTGGTGATCTGCTAACCTCCTTAGCACTAAACTTAGATGCTGATTATGCTCTTCCTCGTTCTCGGGGAAAAGATGGGAATATCGTCCACAAACACGATAATGTACTTGCCTAGATATTCCATGAGAAATTTCTCCATTAAGTTCATGAACATTGCCAGTGCATTCATTTGTCCGGATGACATCACTGTAAACTCATATAATCCATATGTTGTCATGAATACAGTCTTTGGGATATTCCTTTCTTTGATCTCTTCAACACTGTTCAAGCTGTCCATACGGTCAATTAGTGGAGATCTTTCTTTTCTTTTCTTCTTCTCTTCTTTTCTGTTTTGTTCTGCTCTGTTCTTTTCTGTTCTGCTCTTTTCTTTTCCATTCTGCACAGAACGTGACTTGTTCTCCTTTGACGTTGGTTAGAATGACAGTCTTCTTCTTACAATCTATCTGACCTTTGTGTTTTTGGCTAGCCGGTTCATTTCAGGAATGATGTCTAACTCTTGAAGATTCAGAACTAGCAAATCTGCTAGGAATCCTAGGTTGCCGATACAAAAGGCAATATTTCTACAGCTGGATTTGATTGGGATTCTCACTGCATCCATATTAACATATCATTGATATTTCCTCCTTATGACATGGGGTTGGTGATCCGGGTTGATCTTAATTGGTACGGGCTCTTCTTTCATATGTGTTCCTCATGTCACTGGTATCTTCCTCGGGTTCTATTCCATGAGATCTTCCTCTTGAGTTAACCCATCTACTCTAACAGGCGGTCAAAGAAAAGATTGCTGATTCAGAGGGAAACGCAGATAGTGTACAAGCGGAAAGCTGGGATCAATCCGTGAGACAAGGATTGGAAAGTGCAAGATGTTTTTCATAAATTAGATTTTTATGAAATACATAGTTTTGCCTCTATGGCTTACAGGAATATTTAGCAACCAACACACATCAAGACAAGCAACTACTACACAAAAGATCTAACGTCTGCTGTGGTTAGGCACAAAAGGTTAAACCAGGGGAAAGTCTGGGATCACACGTCGGTATTGGAAGAACCGTGAGGCTCTACCTCTTCTGAGTCCTCCTCCTGATCTTCATCTGCGCCCATCAGGTTCAACTCCTTGTTCTGGGATCTCGTAGACTACCACTGAAGCACGAAAGATATCTAAGGGGACATAATACAAAAACACCTAAAAGATGGAAATAATGTTTAAAGCTTTTTCAAATAATCAAAAAGGATAACTACATAATATATTTTTCTTAGACAAATTAGATTTTCGTAATTAGATTTTAGTCAAATAAACTAACGATTTTCTTTCTAGGGACGACAATGTCTATAGAAGGGTCACGACCTACAGTCGAGCCTTTGCTCTGATACCATTCAGTGTGAGACCCCCATTTGAGGGTCACCTTGGCAACCGCCCAGGTAGATTGCGCACAGAAAGGTACATCACAAGCTCACAACAACAGGATTCACTTTAAATAATAAAGCTGGTAGATAAAGCAAGTACAAGGTCACGAGGACCACTATTACAATATCATAATGCCAAGGGTGGCACTAATTAAAGTTGATACAAAAGTAGAGAGTTTTTCAAAATCAAGAATCGGTATTGAAGTACCGAACACAGAAAAACAACCACAAGGATCTTCATTTTCTTCTGCAGCGGCTCTGGAAGGGCTTTCTCCACATCGGACTCAACTTGGCTCATGACCCTCCTAGAAGCTCAAATCGTCTGGAAAGGCTCTTTCCTCTTCTTGGTGCTCAAGGCCAGGGGAATCGGGATTCTCAAAGCCTTCTTCTGAATTTGTTTGCAAAGGCAAGGGTGAGCATGTTTTTACACAATGCTCAGCAAGTCTCATTACAAAAATGTAGGTATATAGATGATGAGTGATCAAGAAAAGGGTTTAAGACTTATAATTATAAATAGTATAGATTCCAATTCTTTGATCTCTCAAATGAGGGTTTTGTTTTCAACAACGGGGTTTTGTAAATCTTAAGTTATACTTTAGAAATCGTTATGTGTGATGGTCTCCCATGAGTCATCATTTTTATCAACCATATTATGAAAACATTCCAAATCATTACTTGTGCTATAACCCATGGATAACATCCACTACGAAAAGACTCCTGAACCTGGGAGTACAAAGTATCTGATACTTCTTTTACACTTTGCAAAGGTGTACCTCTTTTTAAATCCACCAGTTCACTCGGCTTTCAAGTCGGGCCAACTCCATGTGACTTATACACATGTGACAAGGCCGAGATCACACAACGCTTTTGCAGTTCAGTATTAACAGTATCCCCGCCCGGTAAATAGACAATTAAGTCTCAAGTACCGTTGTGGGTCTTCCCCACTGCCTTACTTCCTATCCTCTCTGGTCTATGTTCCCGCAGGACACATAGCGTTGGTCTATGTCCACGCGAGACATACGACCATTTAAGATTACAACCGCTCACGGCTTAATCAGGTCTAGGGCGCCTTCCTTCTTTTACGCCTTTTTCCTCTCATCATTTTTCTGAACTCACATCACTCGTGGCCGAACCTTGGCCTTCCAGTTTCCACGCGAGAAACCAGAACGTCAAACCATGCAGGGATCTGCTAATACCAAAAAGCTACTAAGTTGTGCCTGTCCCATACCAGGCAAGTGGTTGGTACATTTACAATTCGTATAGAGACACAGCACAAGGTTCTTGTCCTTATGAACCAATAGTGAGGAGCATTCACATTCCCTGGTGCGCACCGCACCCTCTCCATACAAAACAATCCTCACTACTGATCCCTTTTATCAGTTTTCTTGACAAAACGGTTTTGATCATAACTTCTCATGTATTTGACCATTTAAAGTTTAATGTGAATATTCAGTATATGAGTCCTAGGGTGACAAAAGCATATATACAAAGGTTCAATAACAAAAAGGGTTTCATGATCCATTAGGTAATATCTACTCATGTCATTCAAACATAACTTGTATTTCAATTAAGCATGCATAGTAAGAAACAGTGAATATACTTCATATGAAAATATTGGGTGAGACATGATCAAAGGAATGAGGCTTGCCTTGCACTGCTAGGTCTAATTACTCGGACGAATCTTCAAAGACTTCTTCCACTCCTTCAGCTTCGGGCTCTGCGGCGGACACAAGCAATACAACACACACACTACATAAGCATACATAAAATAGTTTCCATAGGAAATATTGAGTAACTAAGTCATGCATGCAGGGGAAAAGGTTAGGGCAAGGTCACAAGGGTTCTGGTCGAAGAAACGGCTAAAAAGGATTGAACGTCGAAGGGTCGACATTCAGTTCACGGCTTTGGCATAGCCTCAAACTGATCTTAGGATGGTTTTCTGGAGAAGTGGCAGAAGGGAAAGATGTAGAACACAACTCCAGGAATCTAGGGGACAAAGTGACATTTCCATTGCTCAACCAGAAGGGGTCAAACAAGGCTAATGCCAGTGGCTGACATGCACTGACATAGTGCAGACATTGCCAAAATCTAGGGCTTGACATAACTTTTGATACAGGGTTCCAATTGATGCACAACTTTGTCTGGGAGGTAGGCATTGATAACAGGAACAAAATACTTAACAGGATCAAGGGCTGAAAGTGGCTGGAAGGTGATGAAATTCAGTGATGAACTGTGGTGACTTGGACATGAACTGGGCTTCTGGACAGTGATCTTGGCATTGGAATAACTTTTGATTCAGGTCGATTCAGGGATCGAGCTAGTGGACAATATTGCTCAGGGTACTGGAATCTATCTAAGGGACAAGGTTTCAGGTGCTAGATCGGCCGAGAAATAATTCCGGCGACCGGCGCTGGAGAAGACGACACTGGACAAAGGGGGTTTCCGATACAGTGGATTTGAGCACGATTCTTTGATCAGGGAGTGAGAGGGTGGAGTATAGAAGCTACTGGTGTGGTTAATTTGACCGGAGGATCGCCGGCGTGGCCTGGCGACGAGAGCCAGTTTACTGGTGGCGCGCAATTTGGGGAGAGCTATGATCTTAGCTCGATTTTGAAAACCAGATTGGTAGGCTTGCTAAAAAGAGTATGCTGATCAATTTCTTCTACTGGTACTAAGGCTAATTTGGATTAAATCAGGTAGCATTGCAGGAACAGGGGTTTTGAGCTTTTCCGGTGATCACCGGCGTTAAGGTTCGCCGGGGTGCAATTGGGTGCTATGACACGAACAGGGGAAAGAGGGGAACTCACTGGTGGCTTTGGTTTGAAGAATGGTGCAGCGAATTGGGCTGGCACCGTGAGCTCCAGAGGTTGCTCGCCGGAGAAGAAAGCAAACTCGACGGCGGTGAGAAATTAACTGGTTTCTGTTGCTGGGAAACGAAGCAATGCACTGTGGAGGTATTTATAGCTGCTGAAGCCATCTGCTGGTCGACAATTCAGGGAACAGCGGCGACGAAATCGACCGCGAAGCGACCAGACACAGCGGGGACTTGTGCCGGCAGTGATGGCGAGGCACTGGTGTGCAGCGGTGCAGGCTTTTGGCAGTGGATGGCACTGGCGCAAGCGACGAGGGAACGGTGAAGTGAAAGCTCCGTCGACGCGTGGCCGAGACGTGTCGAACGGGTGAAGCTGGACTTGCTGGTTCGCGGGCTCGCGCGCGGGGAAGACGTTGGTTGTGCTGGCGCGGCCGAGGTGGCGTCCACGGCGGTGCCACGAATGCGCACGGGTGTCAGGTACGTGGCAAAGGTGGTGGCAGCTCTGGAAGTTCACCGGCGGCGAAGAACGCGGTGAAGCTCTGCGGCGGTTTCTGTTGAAACACGGCCAGGGGCCTAATTGCAATAAAAAGGACTGATCTGCAAGGAAAGTTTGAAATAGAATTGGGCTTGATTGTAAATCTGGAGATCTAAGGGTCCGATCTGAAATCTGATTTCGCAGATAAGTTGCATAAGATTATTAGCACTCATCTGGCCAAAGTTTGACAAGATCGGGCAAGATCTGAAGGGTTTCGACAAAAGTTGGGGCAAACGACTTTAGGGTAAAACAGGGTAATTAGGGTTTCAAAAACGGCGAGGGTCGAAACTCAGGTTTAGGGCAGGATTTGGAAATTCTTCCAGAAGGGAAAAATATTCAGAATAGTGAATGGGAGATATTCACTGAATCAGATCAAAGTTTGGAGGTGGTCTGAGACTTTTAGTCTTTTTGGGCTTCTGACATTCTGAAAAGGGCTGATTTGTGATACACTTGGGCTGATTTGTGAAAAGGTATAAATGACAAGAGTTTGATTGCCAACTTTTTGGGGTAAGATACTGGCATAACTGGGATCTCATTCTGATATAGGGAGGGACGAGGTAAGCCAATATTTGGGAAAAATCGGGGTGTTACAGCTACCAAGCGAAGTCCCAGAGGCCTTCTGTGGTAAATCCCGGAGGGCTACCGGGCAAAGTCCCGGAGGCCTTCCATGGGAAATCCCAGAGGGCTACCGAGCAAAGTCCTGAAGGCCTCTTGTGGAAATCCCCGAGGGGCTACCGGGTAAAGTCCCGGAGGCCTTCCATGGAAAACCCCAGAGGGCTACCGGGCAAAGTCCCAGAGGCATTCTGATGAGGACATCACCAGCACGCACATGAACACGACGCCTCTCACTTCTTGCACTACTTCGCTACCTCCACTACATCGTCGGAAGATCAAGGAGGACGACGAGTCAGCACGAATCCATGTGCTGAACCATTCAAACCGCCTACACTGGAGGGTGAGCGAGCCACATCCAATACGGAGGAAACCACGACGCATCAAGCCCAGCCCAAGATCAAGCCCAACTCGTCCGTGAGGCCAGCTCGGCCATCCTGCAGTAGTCCAACTTCAAACGGATGCCCAGGCAACGTACGGAGTCCGTTTGGGGCAAATAAGTACTTAACGGAGAAGCTCACGACGAGACCTTTCCAATGGGCTTTGGCCCATGGCCAAATTTCTTCTAGATCATCTACAATCGATGAAACAATCCGCTGACAGAACCTGCCAGGTGCTGGGCCACCTCCAACCCGTGTATCCCTAGGGCTGTGTGGGCGTGGGTGCTTTGGCCAACGTCCATACCCTGGCCACCATATCCTTGCTATATATGGCCGCCATCCCCCTTATTCTTCCTTGGGTTTTTCTTGGGTTTTGTTTAGTTTAGTTTTCCACGGTGTGAAACTACCTCGTCTCCTCTTGTGTCGGCAAGACCAACAGGTCGGAGTTCTGAACCCCAACTCATTTGATTTAATATAATTCTCAATTTCAGGTTGTCTATCTTTATTCTTGCTTGTTCTTCGGTTCCTTGCAGGAACAGATCTTCATGATCAGGTCGATCGTGTCTTGGCACGGTTGATAACGCTTCATCGTCGTGGTTTAGCGATCGCCACATTTCCAGTCGCTAGCAGGTTGGTAGCCGGATCGTCAAGGTCATCAAGCGCCTTAATCGAAGTTATCCTTCTCACCAGAAGATCGGGCATCCGTGTCCTCATTAGTTGGTATCAGAGCTTCTGGTTGACTGGTGAGAATTTATCTTAGTTAAGTAGATTGATTTCATACCTAGAGTCCAGAAAATTGCCCTACAAAAAGATTTATTTTCCGCTGTCCAAACCATCGTCATTAGCCTTGCATCGTTCTTGTCAGTTTGCATCTTTGAATTTTCATCCATCGTTGTCGAGTGCTGGTTCTTAGATTTAGTCTTGGTCTAGTTTTAGTCTTGCAACTCGTCACGGAGTCGAATTCCATGTCGATATCCTCGTCGTCGCGTGCAATTCTGATCTGCCGCTGTCCTGTTCGTTGCTTTCATCATATCTTCTTCATACAAACTCGTATTTTCACATTCTTGTACTTGCTGGAAACATCAGATCATGCTCTACAACTTTGCACTTGAAGTCAAAGTCAGATTCGGCCCCCATCTATGAGCTATTGGGCCATTAATGTCGATGGTGTAGAGTTTGAATCTAATAGATCTGTTTCGGTATTTTCATTATAATTCTTTCATCCGAACTCGGGTTGGGATAAATTTATACTTTCTGAAATCGTTGCAAGAAATGCCACAAAATGATAGTTGGGGTAATCTTAAAATTCGGCTGTTTTCATCACGCTAAAATTTGGGCAAAGTTAGTTGGGGTAATCTTCAAACTATAGTCCAACTCGGATTCAAATTTCTCAATTTGAGACAGCTTGGGTAAAATTATCATATCTTTTGATTTCCAACATCGTTTTTTATGTTCTTATACTTTTTGGAAAGATAAAACAATCCTCTACAACTTTGGTGTGACCAGATCCTCTAATTCGGAGTTCTTGGGGCCTGAAATCGCTAAACAAAATTTCTGTCCAAGTTGTGCAGCCGAAAAGAAAAGGCAAGTGCAAAAAAAAAGAGCCGCACAAAAGAAAAAATAAGAGAAAAAAATGTGTGTAGCAAAAGAGGAGAATTTTCTGTGGTGCATCTTTTGGTTCTAGTCCTTTGTGTTGCTAGTTGCTTGCTTATGCTAAGTCTGAGTCTAGGCTAGTTCCAGCACATTGACTATTACTTTGGACTAATTTTCAATATTGCATTATTGATCTTGAATTGTTGCTACACATATAATAGCCTATCCAAGCTCCACTTTTCTACTAACCAGAGAGATATGGAGCCATGCTATCGCTTTACCACCACGTGAGCTCAAGTTATCACGAACCAGCCACCGATCGCACCGCCTGCTGCGTGGTAAGAACTTGTAAGAGCAAGGTAAATAGGCTTGAGCTTGTGTGACTTGCCCAATTCCACATCCTAGTAGTTGATAGGAAGAGTATATACTTTGTGTTTTCTCTTGTCTACTACTAACGATGACAGGATCGGAGGCAGACGAGTGTGTTCTAAGAAAGGAGTTCATGACATATGTAGAGGATCAGCAAGCCACGTTGCGAGGCATCGATGCAAACCTCACCAAGCTTGCTCAAGGAAGTGAACATCGAATAGAGCGAATCGAGCGGAGCATCGCCAACCTCGTAACACGAATGGAGCACCTTGAGAGGTCGGCCCCACTTGCTGCTCCTGCAGCCGTCGTTGCATCTCTTGCTGCCCCAGCAACTGCTGGTGCACCCCAATGAGATGGCTATCCCACTTTCCAGCCTCCACCTGCTGGTTGCTCTTGGGCAGATGAGGTGGAACAAGAAGAGAACGATTACGTTGCTGATTCGGAGGCGAATGATGGCTTTAATGTGCACAATGATCGTGATCATCGTCGACTTCGCCACAATCAGCAAGGTATGGGAAGAGCACCACGAGAGGTACATGATGACTCACTTGCTAAACTCAAGTTCTCAATGCCTCCTTATGCTGGTAGGTATGACCCTGATGCGTATCTTGAATGGGAATTAGTGGTAGATCAGCAATTTTCTTGCTATGCTTTCCCTGAAATCAAGAAGATTAGGATTGCTACTAGTGAATTCACTGATTTTGCATATATTTTGTGGCATGAGACATGTAAAAATCACAATAATGTGCCTACAACTTGGGATACTTTGAAAAGAATGATGCACACTAGGTTTGTTCCTCCGTACTATGCTCTGATTTGCTTAATAAGTTGCAACGTTTGAACCAAGGCAGTAACTCTGTAGAGGAATATTATCAGGAGCTACAAATTGGTTTATTGCATTGTGGCTTAGAAGAAAATAATGATGCTAAGATGGCTAGATTCTTGGGAGGGCTTAACCGAGAGATCCAGGACATTCTAGATTACAAAGATTACAACTCTATCACTCGTTTGTTCCATCTTTCTTGTAAAGCTAAAAGGGAAGTACAAGGACTCCATTCCAAGACACGAGGCCACTTTGGAGGCTCTCCTTCATCACGACCGACCCACGGGTACCGACCCACGGGACTGCAAAGGCGCCATCCTCTACCTCTAATCGTACACCTCCACCGGCTGCCCCTTCTTCTACACCGTCATGTGCTCTAGATGCAAGCAAATCAGCCACGGTGCAAGCCCCTGCAAAAAGTGCTTCATTAGTGGCTTCTATAGGGCGATCCTACGACTTGCAATGTTTTCGCTGCAAAGGTTTTGGGACATACAATGCGTAATTGTCCTAGTCAGCATGCTCTCATTGTGAGAGAAGACTGTGAGTATACTAGTGCTAGTGATGTTGATGAGAATGACTTGGCTCTTGTTGCAACTAACACTGCAGGTGAGAATGAAGAAGATGTCGAATGCTTGATCGCTGAAATTTTGGAGAAATACATGACCCTTGTTTCCCAGCGTGTATTTAGTGCACAACCTGAGCGCGCCGAGCAAAATCAATGCCATAACTTGTTCCAAACCAAATTCGTCGTGAATGAGCGCTCGGTGCAAGTCATTATTGACAGCGGAAGTTGCAATAATCTTGCTAGCAAAGACATGGTCAAGAAGCTTGGCTTGCCCACCACTCCACATCCAACTCCATATCATCTTGAATGGTTTAACTCCTGTGGTAAGTTGAAGGTAACACAAGTTGTGCGAGAGCCTTTCTCTATTGGTTCGTACCATTATTATGTTGATTGCGATGTTGTACCTATGGAAGCATGCTCTCTTTTGTTGGGTAGACCTTGGATATATGATAGAGATGTTGTTCATCATGGTAGAACTAATCATTATGCTTTCATGTTCAAAGGCAAGAAAATTATATTGGCTCCCATGACTCCTGCTAAACTGCTGAAAACTGTGGTAGAAAAAGCTAAACAAGGTAAATCAGAGTGTGATCAAAGTGTAGCTAAACAATTGCATCCACCAAAGAAGAAAGAACCAAGTTCCAAGAAATCTGAAATTAGATTGAAGGGTGCTGTTTTACTAGCTACTAAACCTGTTTTACATGAGAACGATACTCCTAGTTGCACTGATTTGACTACTCCTCCTCCTGTTGCTTTGTCTATCACTTTGCCTCCTGTTGTTACTAACCTTTTGCAGGAGAATGTGATGGAGGCGAGGATGACTCCAATTCAAGAAGGGGAGTATGATGAGGACATCACCAGCACACACATGAACACAGCACCTCTCACTTCTTGCACTACTTTCGCTACCGCCACTACATCATCGGAAGATCAAGGAGGACTACGAGTTGGCATGAATCCATGTGCTGAACCATTCAAACCATCTACACTGGAGGGTCAGCGAGCCACATCCAATATGGAGCAAACCACAACGCATCAAGCCCAGCCTAAGATCAAGCCCAACTCATCCGCGAGGCCAGCTCGGCAATCTAGCAGTAGTCCAACTTCAAAAGGATTCCCAGGCCACATACGGAGTCCGTTTGGGGCAAATAAGTACTTCACGAAGAAACCCACAATGAGAACTTTCCAATGGGCTTAGGCCCATGGCCAAATTCCTTCTGGATCGTCTGCAATTAATGAAACAATCCACGGATAGAACCTATCGGGTGCTGCTCCACCTCCACCTTGGGCCATAGGCCTGTGTATCCCTAGGGTTCCGTGGGCGTGGCTGCTTTGGCCAACGTCCATACCCTGGCCACCATATCCTTGCTATATATGGCCACCATCCCCCTTCTTCTTCTGTGGGTTTTCCTTGGGTTTTGTTTAGTTTAGTTTTCCACGGTATGAAACTACCTCGTCTCCTCTTGTGTCGGCAAGACCAACAGGACCAAGTTCTGAACCCCAACTCGTTTGGTTTAATATAATTCACAATTTCAGATTGTCTATCTTTGTTCTTGCTTGTTCTTCAGTTCTCTGTAGGAACAAATCTTCGTGATCAGGTCGATCGTGTCTTGGCACGGTTGATAATGCTTTGTCGTGGTGGTTTAGCGATCGCTAGGTTTCCAGTCGCATGCTAGTTGGTAGCTGGATCGTCAAAGTCGTCACGCGCCTTAATCGAAGTTATCTTCTCACCAAAAGATCGGGCATCCGTGTCCTCATCACCTTCCGTGGAAAATCCTGGAGGACTACCGGGCAAAGTCCCGAAGGCCTTCCACGGAAAACCCTGTAGGGCTACCGGGCAAAGTCCCGGAGGCCTTCTGTGGAAAATCCCGGAGGGCTACCGGGCAAAATCCAGAACGCCTCCCAGGAGGAGCCGTGGAGGTCCCTTGTAGAAGACCACAGGCATCTCTCTGAGCCTGGACGCCTCCCGTGAGATATCACGGAGGTCTCTGGGGAAAAGTCACGGAGGTCTCCCGTAGAAGACCGAATCAAATCCCAGGCGCCTATCGGGGGAAGTCCTAGAGGTCTATCGGGGTAAATCCCGGAGGTCCCCTAGGAAAGGCCATGGAGGCCTCTCATTTGAAGTCACATGCGGGTGATGTCGAGAGCGCCTCGGGAACTAGCGAGGACACTTGTCAAGCATCCAAGCCCTTCGGTCGGTGAAATGGCATCAATGCCCCTCGATCAGACGGCCGTAGCTAGGGCGTTTTAGTCTTTTTGCATGTTTTGGGGCCTATATATACCCCCTTGTATCTCATTTGTAAGTGTTGGGGGAAAACCCCGAACACTTCCCATGGAAAATCCCGGAGGTCTACCGGGAAAAGTCCCGGAGGGCTCCAGGGGAAAGCCTTAGACACTTCCCATGGAACATCCCAGACGCCTCCCATGAACTATCACGGAGGCCTCCAGGGAAAAGCCACGGAGACCCCTCGTAGAAGACCACGGGCATCTCTCCAGGCCCCGGATGCCTCTTGTGGCAAACCCCGGACGCCTCCCATTAATTATCGCGGAGGCCTCCCGGGAAAAGCCACAGAGGTCCCCCAAAGAGACCAGGGAAAATCCCAGACATTCACCCGGAAAAGTCCCGAAGGACTATCGAGGAAAATCCCGGACGTTCACCAGGAGAAACCACGGGGGGCCTCTTGTGCGAAGTCACGTGAGGTCACATGCGAGTGACGTCAAGACCACCTCGGGAACTGGCGAGGAAACTTGTCAAGCTTCGAAGCCCTTTGGCCGGTTAAATGGTGCTGACGCCCCTCGATCTGACAGCTGTAACCAGGGTTTTTAGTCTTTTTGCTTTTTTTGGGGCCTATATATACCCCCCTTTGTGCCTCATTTTAGACCGATTCCAACTGATTTCATTATACTAAAGTAACAGGCTCCCTCGGAGACTTCTCTCCCCGAGAGAAAACCTCCCCCGCGGACTTTCGTCTGGAGGGTGCCGACAGGACAAGGGCCCCCACCGGGACTCGAACCTGTATAAAAATCACTGTGTCAATTGCTGTGCTGTCCGGTGGGAAATGACCGGTCTCTCGGTCAGTTCGCACTGTAGTTTCCGTTTCAAGTCTTCCCGTGAAATCTGCCGGTGGTATATTTTATACCACGACAGTTGGCGCCGTCTGTGGGGACTCGTGACAAATTGCCATGGCTCCCCCAAGAATGAGGGCGAAGACCCTCTCCCTTTCCGGTGGTGCTGGTCCCAGTGACCCGACGCCGCCTCCGCAAGAAGATGCTGCTACAACGACCTTACCTCCCAGAGACACCCGGAGAGAGGTACCACCTCCTCCCATAACTCTGTGCCCAACACACCATGGAGGAGTTACTGCGCGTCTTAGCGCGACCCCCGGCTCCTTTGTACCCGGCTCCATAACCATTTATGGGGGCGCGGCCTCCGTTCTTTGTGGGGCACCCGGCGGCCTTCCCCGCGTCGGGAACATTCCCCAAGCCCCGGAGCTTGCCCACGCCCAGAGCCTTCCTCGCGCTGGGGATGTTTCCCGCGCCGGGAGGCCGGCCCATGACCGGGACCGTCCCTATCCTAGGAGGCTACCCAGCCCTGAACCCGGAGCCTCCGCAGGTGGCTGCCGCAGCTTCGGGCACCTTCCCCGCGCCGGGGGTTCCCCCTCGCCAGAAGTCGTCCCCGCGCCCGTGGCCGCCCATGTGCCTGGAGGTCTCCCTGGGACAATGTCTGGGGACGCCCTGGTGTCATGTCTAGTGGTTGCTCCAGCGATCCTACCCGCTCCCGCTCCTGCCGCCGTCCTGGGCGCTTGCCTAGTGCCGGACCCGTCCCGCGCGCCGGCTGCTCCTTCTGGGCTGGCGACCGATGCGCATCAGCTCCCTCCTCTCTCGGGGCATCCCTTGAGGGCTCTCCTGGTGGATCAGCCCCACTTCGCTCAGGAGGAGGTTGAGCTAATTCGTACTGTAAAATCCGGGGAGGCTCCCTCCCGTTACTGATCGGAACTTCCCCCAGCTCAGGGCCGCAGTGAGCCACGCTCCCGAGACGACCAGGGGAAGAGGCCGGTCGAAGAAGCAACCACCACCTCGGGGGGGGGGGGGGGTACCCGGATGTCCAAGAGGTTAGCTCGACTAACCCCGAGGAGAAGAGGCTCTACAGTCGCGCCGGCGGGCCGCTGGGACCCCTCCCGGACTTTGACAACGAGCGCACGTCCCCTGCCAAAGGGGACAGCGACCGGGACTCTCTCCAGGAGGTTGACGAGGCCAACCAGCCGTTCTGCCGCCGACTTCAATGCATCCGTTGGCTGCAACCCTACTGCCCGCCGCACATCGAACACTACAACGGTGAGGCCGACCCTTATGAGTTTGTGCAGGTATACTCCACAGCCATTTCGGCAGCTGGGGGGGACGAGACGGTGCAATGCACCATCTTCTCCCTTTATCTCACCAGAATCGCCCGCTCATAGTTTTACATCCTAAGGGCCAACTCCACCTTCGTGCAGCTCAAGCGTGAGTTTTGCGTGAACTTCCAGGGGAACTACGTGCGCCCCTAGACTCCTCACCGCTCTACACTGTCCGACAGAGGACAGGGGAGACCATCCGTAGCTTCTTCAAACGCTTCGCTCAGGTCAAGAGCAAAGTGGCTCACGTCCCCGACTCCACAGTCATCGAGGCGTGCAAGAGCGGCATCCTCCCCGAGGAGCTCCACCAGAGGTGCTCTCGGAGCTGTCCCTCCTCCGCCGATGAGCTCTTCACTGTGCTCGAGAAGTATGCTCGGATGGACGAGGAAGACCTCTGGAAGAAGAACCAGGGGGCCCCTACACCCGTTGACTAGGAGGCCAAGGACCCCCTCAACAAGCGTCCCAAGAGGGCCAACCACAACGAGCCACGGCCTCGGGACACCTTTGTCCTCGAGGGTAGAGGCGGCTCGCGCGATGGCCAAAAGGGCAACTACCCCTTCCCCAAGCCGAAAGGCCATGTGGGGACAGTCGTCCCGCGGCCGCGAAGGCCCCACGATGGGAGGCAAGGAGGGCACAGCCAACTTGTGGTGTGCCTTCCACAAGTCCAATACCCACGCCACTCGGGAATGCCACCAACTTCTGCAACACTTCGCCGCATTCCTCGAACAGCGTGGGCAGGGCGGAGGAAGCCATGCCTCCTTGGCCCCTCCGCCGGCTTTGCCCACTCTCCCCGCTCCCTAGGGGGAGCACTAGAGGCAAATACGGGAAGAGGGCTCAGCCGAAGAGCTCCCCTTCCAAACCTCCCAAAGATGTGTAAACGTCATAACGCAGGGATCCGCCTCAGGCAAGACTCCAAGCGCCAACGCAAGGAGTACACGCGGGACGTAAAGGCTGTGGGGGTGCTACACACGTCCCAGCCACCAAAGTGGTTAGACATCCCCCTCACATTCACAGCAGAAGACGCGCGCGGGGTTTGCTTCCCCCATGACGACACACTCATCGTCTCCGCCACCGTCTACAACTGCGAGTTGGCGCGTATCCTCGTCGACGGCGGAAGCTCTGCCGACATCTTGTACCTGAAGGCATTCAAGGAATTGCAGGTTGATGAAAAGCTGCTGCATCCCACAGCCGGGCCCTTGCAGGGCTTCATCCCGGGAAAGACCATCCACCCAGTGGGGAAGGTTGATCTCCCCATGACCTTCGGTGACCTAGACAACTATCGGACGGAAATGGTCTGGTTCGACATAGTGGACCTCCCCTCTTCATACAACGCGATTATGGGGAGGACCACGATCAACCGTCTGGGGGGTGGCAATCCACCAGAGCTATCTCTGTGTGAAGATCCCTGGACCTCGCGGCGTCATCACCGCCGGAGGCGACCAGGACGTGGCTCGTGCTCTCTACAAGTGCACCACCACGACGATCGGGAGCGTCAACTTGATCAAGGCACCCAGGGGGGAGCTCTCCCTCGGCAGCTGACACCCCGGTAGTCCCTTCCGGGAGGTCTCCCCCCAAAAAGCCCCCCGAGGGGGACCTTCGGAAGATCCCGTTGTCCCCGGGGGACGGGGACAAGACTGTTAAGATCAAGGTGGATCTCTCTGAGGACCACGCGGAGCAGCTCGCGGCTTTCCACCGCAAGAACTCAAACGTCTTTGCATGGAAGCCCGCGGACATGCGAGGCATCGCCCGGGAAGTTATCGAGCACAAGCTCGCTGTGACACCCGGCCGCCCCCGGTCAAGCAGAGACTTAGGAAGCTCTCCCTTGAGTGCCAAGAGGCCATAAAGGCCGAAATCACCAAGCTCTGAGAGGCGGGGATCGTTCGGGAGGTCTTGCACCCCGAATGGTTAATGACCCCGTCCTCGTGAAGAAGTCAAGCGGCAAGTGGCGAATGTGCGTGGACTTCACCGACCTTAACAAGGCTTGCCAAAAGACAACTTCCCACTCCCGCAGATCGACCAGCTGATTGACTCAACCACGGGGTACGAGCTTATGAGCTTCCTCGATGCGTATTCAGGCTACCATCAAGTCCGGATGGCAAAGGAGGACGAGGAAAAGAGTAGTATTATAACTCCCCTCGGCACCTTCTGCTACGTCCATATGCCCTTCGGGCTGAAGAATGCTGGAGCAACTTTTCAGCGCCTCATGTCGCTGGTCCTCAAGGACCAGATCGGCAGCAACGTAGAAGTCCACGTTGACGACGCGGTTATTAAAAGCCTCCGCGCAGCCGCCCACATCAATGACCTGGCGGAGACCTTCCGCAACCTCCGTGAGTACAAGTTGAAACTCAACCCAGAAAAGTGTGCCTTCGTCGTACGCGGGGGAAAGCTGCTTGGCTTCCTCGTGTCCCAGTGGGGTATTGAGGACAACCCCAAAAAAATTTGAGCCTTGCTGGACATGCCCCCGCCGCACTCTATGAAAGATGTACAGTGGCTTACCGGCCGCTTGGTTGCACTAAGTCGCTTCGTCTCGCGGTCGGGGGAACGCGGCCTCCAGTTCTTCAAAATCCTCTGGGGCCTCGAGGGGTTCAAGTGGACTCCCAAGGCCCAGGTGGCCTTTGATGATCTGAAGAAGTACCTCACGAGCCCCCCAATGCTCGTGAGCCCATCTCCAGAAGAACCCCTGCTCCTTTACCTCGCCGTGACCCCGGTCGCTGTAAGCGCGGTGCTGGTGAAGGAGCAAGATGGGCAGCAGCACCCCGTGTACTACACGAGCGAAGCCCTCCAAGGGACTAAGAAACGGTACACATAAGTGGAGAAGATTTGCTACGCCCTCCTCATGTCATCCCAGAATCTCCGGCACTACTTCCTGGGGCACACGATCATGGTCCCGTCATCTCTCCCCTGGGGGAGGTGCTGCGAAACAAGGAGGCCACTAGCCGGATTGGGAAGTGGGGAGCCGAGCTCGCTACTTTCTCCCTCACTCTCACGGGCCGTTCCGCCATCAAATCACAAGTCCTTGCTGACTTTGTGGTGGAATGGACCCCCACCTCCGGGACGGAGGGAGGCTCTCGCCGGGCCACCCTGGCATTATGACCATTGGACTCTAATGTTCTTTGTGTCTCGTCGAAGCTGGCACGGGGATAGTCCTCCGAAGCCCCGAAGGAAGGATGCTGGAGTACGCGGCGAGACTTGTGTTCCCCGCTATGAACAACGTCACCGAGTACGAGGCCTTGCTCCTAGGGCTGCGCCTCGTGCGCTCCCCGGGAATCCACCGCCTCGTGGTCAAGGGAGACTCCCAACTCATTGTTTGCCAAATGTACAAGTCGTACTTGTGCCATGACGCAAACCTAAGTCTTTACTTAGGGGAGGTGCGCAAGATGGAGAGGCACTTCGAGGGCCTGGAAGGCTGGCATAACCCCCGGGGGGATAATGACCGCGCCGACGCCGTGGCCCGGGCGGCCTGCGCTCGAGAACCTCTCCCCAGGGGCGCCTTTCTTGAGATCATCGTGAAGCCCTCGGTGGCCCCTCCGGGCGCGGACTCCGAGTCCTGCGCCCTGAAGGTCTTCGAGATCGCCCAAGCCACATCTTGGATGGATCACCTCATCTCCTTCATAAGGGGAGAGGGGGAGTCCCCCAGTGACACCGAGGCAAAGTGCCACCGTGCCAAGGCACGGGCGTATCTCCTGCTGGAGGGAAAGCTCTACAAGCGGGGGGCTTCTGCCCTGCTCCACTGCCTCCCTCGGGCGGAAGGACTCCAGCTTCTCAACGACATTCACTCGGGGAGCTGCGAGTCTCACTTGGCCCCACGTGCGGTCGCAGCGAAGGTTCTCCACCAAGGCTTTTATTGGCCTACTATGGTCCGCGATGCACGAGACCTTGTCTCCGCATGCGAGGCCTGCCAAAAAATGGCTAAGAGCTTCAACCTGCCCTTTGTGGCACTGCAGACCATCCCCATCACTTGGTCCTTTGTGCGTTGGGGGATGGACCTCCTTGGTCCTTTCCCCCCAGCGCCCGGGGACTACAAGTATTCGGTGGTCGCAGTAGACTACTTCTCCAAATGGGTCGAGGCTGAGCCCTTGGCCAGCATCACCTCCAGCGTGGTACAGCAGTTTTTTTGAAAGAATATCGTATGTCACTTCGGGGTCCCCCAAGAAATCACCATCAACAACGGGATCCAATTCGACTCAGCATAGTTCAGGGCGTTCTGCGAAGGCTTGGGGGCTACCCTCCACTTCACCTCTGTGCCTCATCCTCAGAGCAACGGAGCCGTCGAAAGGGTCAACGGCATGATCCTATAGGGATTGCACCAGCGACTCGAGCAACCCACCTCTAGGCGGGATGCGTGGGCGGAGGAGCTCCCAAGCATCCTTTGCTCCATGCGCATGACCTCGAGTCGAGAAACAAGGCACACTCCCTTTTTGCTCGTGTACGGGGCTGAGGCAGTCCTCCCCTCAGAGATTGGGTTACTGTCGCTGTGGGTCGAGCTCTTGGATGGAGCTGTGCCCACAGCGCACCAAACCAACGAAGCAAACTAGATACTGGACATCAACCTCGTCGAGGGAGAGCGCGACCGAGCGCTCCTCCGCAACGCCATCTACGAGTGCGAAATGGCACGTGTATATAACCGGCGCGTCCACGAGAGAGCTTTCCGCCATGGGGACCTTGTCCTCAAGCGCATGGCTGACCCCTAGGCATAGGGCAAACTTCCCCCAAGTGGGAAGGCCCATACAAGATCTCCACGGTCCTGGGCTCAGGGGCTTATAAGCTCTCTAACCTTGAAGACCAGGATTGAAGCATACTTGGAATGTGGCCTTGCTCCACAAGTTCTACATCTATCCTCCGGGACTACTCCCTCCCCCGCCGTGATTACGGGGGGCGCCGAAGCCTCCGGGGCGGTGAAGGACGCCATCGAGAGGGCCCCCCTGGGGTCTTGAACCGGACTGAAATCCCCCCTCCGCGCAACGGCTGCGGGCGGGTCTCCAGAGGTGTAAGCGGGGGAGAAGGGCTCGGAGCGTACATCTCCGAGTTTCACCACTGTCCTCCCCGGCCATCACTCCCCTGGCATAGTCGGTGCCCAGGGAGATGGGACGGGGTGGTGACGAAGCCGGGCCACCAGTTGGCCCGAGATGTCCCGTCTCCGGGGACGCTGCCGCCAGAGGCATTGCCTAGGAAGTGGCCGGCGTCTTCGCGGGCATCTTCGCCGGCACCTTCATCGGCGTCTTCGCCGAAGCCTTCGCCGGTGTAATGGTGGGAGTCCCCACCGGAGAGCCCGAGGCCTGCACCCGGGCCTTCACGGGGCTCTTCACGTGGGCGCACTTCGAAGGCTCTCCGATTGCCTCCTTCCCCCTCTTGTGCGAGCTAGGGGTGGGAAGGGGCACTCGGGTGGGGAGCTGAAGCCCGAAGGCCTCCGCTACGAGATTCCAAGGTGGACCCTCCCCGATGACGCGCACGATCCGCTCGTGCTCGTCCTCATAATATCTCCCGAGGAGGAGGACCACCACCTCCCAGGAGCGGTCGTAGGAACGGACTGCAAAAGAAAAGCAAGAAGTTAGCCGAGTTCCTCCCTCCAGGGACAGCTCAGAAATGTACACCCAAAAACTTAAGCTGCACCACCGTCATCCGGGGTGGGCGGTGGGCCACGCCTAATCCCATCCCCCGGCGCAGGCTGAAGGGCGCCACCCGGAGGAGTGCTAGCTCCTCCGCAAGGTCCCTCATGGACCTGCAGAGCCGGGCCTCCGCCATCCGGGTCAGGAGGTCCATCTCTTCCTCGGACCATTCGGGGGCCACCAGGCCACCCACCCGGCTGTAGGTCGAGGGCTCCGGGGAGTAGCTGACCTTTGAGTCATTTACTCCGAGGTAGAACCACCTCAAGAGCCAATCCCCCCCAATTGGTCCCAGGAGGCTTGCACTGGGTACTTGTCCGCGTGGCCCAGTAGGATCTGCATCATCATCGAGCCAAAAGCGGACTTGGGGCCGCCCTTCATCACCAGCGGGCCCCTCGCCGATGGCTCGTAAAAGTGTCAGAGGAGCCGAAGAGTCGCCTTCTCCTCGGTGGCTGTTTCACACAGCCATATGAACAACCCCATCCAGACAAGGGTGTTCGGGGTGAGGTGGTTGAGGGAGAGGCGGTACTCCCGGAGAAACTCTCGGAGCAATGGGTGCACCGGGAGCCGGAGCCCCGCCCCCACTAAGGCCTCAAAGGCCACCACCTCTCCCTCACGAGGGCTCCGGGCCTGCTCCTCCGCCCCGGGGATCTGGATGTCCCCAATGGCGAAGTACTTCCGCTCCAGTAGGCCCTCGAGGTCCTGCGCGAAGAACTCGGTCGTGCCGAGGAAGTCCGGGGACACCTTTTTCGGAGGCAGCTTGGACGCTTTGGCTCGACCCTTTGTTGCCATCGCGATGTGAAGTTCTGGGGAAGACGACGCTACCGGGAAATTGAGCTTCCGGGAGAGAGAAGTGCGCTTCTGGGAGAGCAAGTTTTCTGGAGTTAAGAAAATGAGTGTCCGGACCGAGCCCCCTCCCTCCTATTTATAAGTGACGGAGGGTGCCTCGGATGGGTGCCATGTGTCCCCGGATCCATCTGGGCCGTCGATTCAAACCGTCCCCCAGATATCGAAGGGCCACGCGGGGATCGAGATGCCATACAGCGCGCTCGAATTGAGGGCTTGCGCGGGTAAATAGCCTGGGAGCCGAAGCGTTGCGCATGGTTTGAGGAGTGTCCCGGAGGGTGAAGCGTCGCCCAAGGCCAAGTTCTACACACACCCTATGGGGACACCATATGTCCCCGGGAGTCTCAGGGGCTGCTGTTGGGGGAAAATCCTAGATGCTTCCTAGGAAAAGTCCTGGAGGTCTCCTGTGGAAAACCCCGGGAGGCTACCGGCCAAAGTCCCAGAGGCCTTCCGTGGAAAACCCCAGAGGGCTACCGAGCAAAGTCCCGGAGGCCTTCTGTGGAAAATCCCGGAGGACTACCAGGCATAGTCCCGAAGGCCTTCCGTGGAAAACTGTGGAGGGCTATCGGGCAAAGTCCCGTAGGCCTTCTGTGGAAAATCCCGGAGGCCACCCGTGGAAAATCCCAGAGGGCTACCGGGCAAAGTCTCGAAGGCCTTCCGTGGAAAATCCCGAAGGGCTACCGAGCAAAGTCTCGAAGGCCTCCCGTGGAAAACCGTGGGGGGCTACTGGGCAATGTCTTGGAGGCCTTCCGTGGAAAACCCCGGAGGGCAACCGGGCAAAGTCCTGGAGGCCTTCCTTGGAAAATCTCGGAGGGCTATCAGGCAAAGGCCCGGAGGCCTTCCGTGGAAAATCCCGGAGCGCTACTGACGAGGATTGTTATCCGAGCTAGTTCAGAATAAATACACGTCTGGTTCAAGACAGATTCGAACCAGGTAAGTGTCCGTTGGTGTGATCTCAGATGGCCTGAGAAGCGTGGACACATGGTCGCAGGCTTTACGCGATCAGGCCGCAGACAGTGCGCGGTTAGGAGCCCGTAGGCGATGCGCGGACAGAGGGTCACAGACAATGCACGGTCAGATGATTGTAGACAATATGCGGTCAGAAGGTCATGGATTGCTCTCGACCAAGACGACTCGGGGTTGCTTAGGCTCTGCAACAAGCATATCCCGAGGATCCCAAAGATTCTTCAACGTATGAAGACAACTGCTAGGAGGTTAATGTGTGTGGTTATCCCTTAATTGCACGTGTAAAGCCTTTGTGGAAGTTGAGTGTAGTTGCCAAAACTGCACCCGAGCAACTGTTCAAAGTCATTGTACGTTGGCGCCCTTTCGACCAGTATAAAAGGGTGAGCAAATGCACTAGACGAGGACATGACACATTGGGAATAGATCAACATCGACAAACTTCCATAGGCTAGTTTAGTGGTGTTTTACATAATCACACGGAAAAGATCTTTGCCTATGATGATCTTTTTCCACAACTTTGTAACCTTTTTCCTACATATAGTGAAATCCCAACAGGACGTAGGGCTATTACTCCCACCATCGAGGGCCTGAACCTGTATAAATCTTTCTGTGTTCCAACCGACTTTCACTCATCATCCCTTCCCGGAGGGACACCCTGAAAGGCCTCATAACTCACAAATTCTGCATAAGTTCGACTAAGGACCCCGAGTCCGAATCGTCAACAACTGGCGCCCACCGTGGGGCCTTCCTCAAGGAGTTCTTATTTTTAGTCGGAGGTTCGTTGAGCCATGTCTGGAGCGTATGATTCCGAGAATGACTTCGATCTTGAGGATTATGCCCATATCCAGATGCCTTCACCTAGTGATCCTATTCCAATGGAGGAAACTGGAGACGAAGACGTCCCGGAGTCGATTCGACCACTCAGGTCATGTCCATCGACCAGGAGGCGACCAACGTAGAACCAGAGCCCACTATGGTTCTTAATGCGTTAGAGGTTGAATCCGGTCCATTGTATGACCCCGCTGAGGGTAAGGGCGATGTCGACCAGGAATTTAGCCCGGGGAGGTTTGATCCTGATAACCTCCATCGTCTCTTTGAATTCGAGTCCGACTCGGAACAAACGGAGATGTTTTCTCTGTCGGCGACCTCGCTCCCTAGATAGTTCGCTGCCTTGTCGGAAGAAACTCCCAATCAACGGGCTGCTAGGGAAGAACAGGAACGCAAACAAAAGGAAGATCAAGATCGTGAGCAACAAGATAACAAACTTCGTAGAACAGCCCTAGAGGCTCTTCAAAATGGGCAAGCTCGTTACGACGCTACTCTGAGTTCTTTCCATCGATCATGTGGTCATAGACGCGACCAGACACCATCTTTACCCCAGAAATTTTCCCGTTGGACGAAGAGATGGTGACACCTGGCGCACCCAGGAGGAGTACGCATGGCCGGCTCTGATCCATCGCAGAGGTCTTGCGTAATTTATCTCCTATGGTCACAGACACACAGAAACCGGCTTTCGCCAGAATCCTGGCGGAGAGGTTGGACGAGGTCGCATCTCAGGCAACCCCAACGGCCTCTTCCCGGTCAGCGACACGTTCCCATGACCGAGAATACTCTAATTCTGGTTCTGGTAGACAGAATCGTCCACCACCAGTACCATCTCGGCATGAAAAAGCCCGACGGGCGGGGAATTCTCATGATCGGGAACAAATTCTTGTCCACTCTCGCCTGGGACCACGAGTGACCTCTTCCTCGCATGAGGTCGCCCGAGATCAGATCGAGAGTCGCAGGTCTATTCATGGTCCTTATGTTGGTTGTAAAGCTTTCTCGCCCGGCTTTCGTGCAGTCATTTGGCCAAACAAGTTTAAACCAGGGGCCATAGAGAGATTTGATGGAACTCAGAATCCATCCGAGTTCCTTCAAATCTACATCAGTACTATTCAGGCAGCGGGCGGCAATGACCGGGTCATGGCCAATGTCGTGGTATTGTAAATACCCCGGCAGGTTTTGAGAACGATCCTAGCGAAGATTACGCGGCACGGGTTGACCGGATGACCGGTCCTCCCCCGCCGGACAAGCACAAGAAATGACACGAAGATTTATACAGGTTCGGGTCCCGGTGGGGGCCCTAGTCCTGTCGACGCGCTCCCGACCGGAGTCGGCTGGGGAGGCTCTCTCCGGGAGAGAGGCTTCCGGAGCACGCCTGTGAGTGTAGCTATTCCAATAAAAGTGATTCGATCTTTACAACAGAGGGGTACAAGGGATATTTATAGCCCCAAAAAGAAGCAAAAAAGCCTAAATTACCCCGGAAGCCACCATCGGATTGAAGGATAGGACCATGCTTCTCCCAGTCAAACGTCTTGGATGCTTGACAGGTGGTCGCTGACTCCCGAGGTGCTCCTTGCGTGACCTGCACGTGACAAACAACTCGAGACTTTACCTTTAGAAGGGCGATGAGGCCCGGGGCATATGCCCGAGGCCAAGTCCCCGGGCAAATGGCGGCGTCCGGGACTGCGCCGGAGGCCTGGTCCCGGGGGCCAAAAGGCGGCGCCCGGGGAGAGGCCGGAGACCACGTCCCCGGGCCAATGGCAGCGCCCGGGACGGCACCGGAGGCCAGGTCCCGGGGGCCAAAAGGCGGTACCCGGGACGGCACCGGAGGCCAAAAGGCGGCGCCCAGGGAGCGGCCGGAGACCACGTCCCTGGGCAAATGGCGGCGCCCGGGACGGCACCGAAGGCCAGGTCCCGGGGGCCGAAAAGGCGGCGCCCGGGGAGGGGCCGGAGACCATGTCCCCGGGCAAATGGCGGCGCCCGGGACGGCACCGGAGGCCAGGTCCCGGGGGCCCAAAGGCGGCGCCCGGGGAGCGGCCGGGGACCACGTTCCCGGGCCAATGGCGGCGCCCGGGACGACACCGGAGGCCAGGTCCCGGGGGCCGAAAGGCGGCGCCCGGGGAGGGGCCGGAGGCCACGTCCCCGGGCAAATGGCGGTGCCCGGGACGGCACGGGAGGCCAGGTCCCGGGGGCCCAAAGGCGGCGCTGGGGGAGAGGCCGGAGACCACGTCCCCGGGCCAATGGCGGCGCCCGGGACGGCACAGGAGGCTAGGTCCCGGGGACCGAAAGGCGGCGCCCGGGGAGGGGCCGGAGGCCACGTCCCCGGGAAAATGGCGGCGCCCGGGACGGCACCGGAGCTCAGGTCCCGGGGGCCCAAAGGCGGCACCCGGGGAGCGGCCGGAGACCACGTCCCCGGGCCAATGGCGGCGCCCGGGACGGCACCGGAGGCCAGGTCCCGGGGCCGAAAGGCGGCGCCCGGGGAGGGGCCGGAGGCCACGTCCCCGGGCAAATGGCGGCGCCCGGGACGGCACCGGAGGCCAGGTCCCGGGGGCCCAAAGGCGGCGCCTGGTGAGAGGCCGGAGACCACGTCCCCGGGCCAATGTGATACGACTTACCTAGACCTAGCACCTCGAAGGACCGGCCAGAACCTGGTTGTTCAATCAGCCCGAAGGTTCAATCTATAACTAGGAAATGATGTGCTATGCCATCCTCAATAATTTCCAAAATTGTTATCAGAAGCTGGGTAAAGAGGACGACCTCCATCGACTATAACAAACTTCGATCGAAACTCTTCGTCAGTTTGTCAATAGATTTGTCGGGATGAGAAATACCATCCCAAACATATCTGATAACTCCGTTATCAGGGCATTTAAACATGTCATTTGATGTTGGAGGTCCACCGAAGATTTGCTCATCCATCCTCCTCGATCGGTTGCCGATCTCTTTGATATGGCTGATCGATATTCCGATGCAGCCGAGGCCGTTGAATGGAATCGGATGGTGGATATGGGTAACTTACCGCCTCAACCAAGTCTCAAAGACGTGAAGAGGGAAGATTCGAGCAAGAAGCCAGAATCTTCATCAAGCGGGAAGTCGAAGAAATCAAAAAGGAGTCGATCGGGACAATATCGAGAAGTCGCGGTCGTAGAGAAGCCTCCATCGACCAAAGGTAACAAACCTTCGTTTAAAAATAAAATTGGTTCTGGTGGTCGCAATGCTGACCAGCCAGAGAAATCGACTAACCCGCAGGAAGGCAAGAAATGGTGTCCACTCCACAACTCCGCAGACCACGACCTCAAGAATTGCAGGAGTTGGTTGAAGCAGTTGGATAACTTCTACCAGGGGATCGGACCTATGCCGACCTTGCCAACGAAAGAACAAGCCTGCGGGCTAAGAGACGCCAGCGGGGACAAAGAGATGTCCTACCAGGTACCTCGTAATCATGTTAATGTTATTTTCGGAGGTTCCTCCTCTTTTGTTTCTAAATGGAAATTTAAAGCCTTTTATCGAGAGGTTAACCAAACAGAGACTGCCCTTGGTGAACCTCAGTACCCCCGTTGGTGGGATATACCTTTGATGTTTGATCGCTCTGATTGTCCTGCGGGGCTTACTCGACCATTGAGGCTGCCTCTGGTCATTACCCCAATTATGAGTAATGCGAGAGTCGAAAGGGTCCTGATCGACGGAGGTAGTTCCTTGGACGTTCTATTGGTCAAGGCACTCGACGAGATGCAAATTCCTCGTTCGAAAATCAAACCCATAATTAATCTGTTTTATAGGATAATTCCTGGTCCCTCTATGATGCCATTAGGACAGGTGGTGCTCCCGGTCACGTTGGGAGAACCAAATAACTTCCAAACAGAATTAGTTACTTTTGATGTAATTGATTGTGATTCGGCTTATAACGCAATCTTTGGCAGGCCAACTCTTGCTAAGTTCATGATGGCTACGCACTATGCTTACCAGTGCGGCAAGTTGCCTGGCCCCAAGGGCGTTATTTTGGTCTAAGGTAGTCGCAACGTGGCATTGACATGTGATCGGTTATCCCTGGAGATGGTGGACCAACATCCCTTCCAAAAAGCCCAGATCGCCACAGTGTCCACTGATATGATCAAAGCCGCTCCTCGACCAGATGAAACGCTAAAACTGGTTCCGTTGTACCCAGATGATCCATCCAAGACGATTCGGGTTGGATCAGGCCTGGATGATAAATAGGAACTCGAGCTCATTGCTTTCCTCCAGGCTAATGCAGATGTGTTTGCGTGGAAACCATCTGACATGCCCGGTGTCCCAAGGGAGGTAATCGAGCACAAGTAGCAATTCGACCTGGATAGCGACCAATAAAGCAAAAGCTCAGGCGTTTTGCTGTTGATCGGCAGGAAGCCATCCGAGAGGAGCTAGATAAGCTCCAAAAGGCTGGATTCATTCGCGAAGTCGATCATCCGGAATGGCTCGCAAACCCGGTCATGGTTTGCAAGTCAAATGGCAAGTGGCGCATGTGCGTCGACTACACCAGCCTAAATAGTGCCTGTCCGAAGGATGACTTTCCCCTTCCCGTATCGACCAGATGGTCGATTCTACTGCGGGTTGCGAACTGATGAGTTTCCTGGACGCTTACTCGAGGTATCATCAAATTAGCATGGCAGAAGAAGATGAAGAGAAGACTGCCTTCATCACACTTTTCAGCACCTACTGCTACGTCAGAATGCCGTTTGGTCTCAAGAACGCAGGTTCTACGTACCAGCTCTTGATGCAAAAGACATTTCTTTCCCATATGGGGCATAATCTTGAAGCTTATGTAGACAACCTGGTTGTAAAAAGTTTAAAAGAATCGTCTCATTTAGACGACCTTGCTGAAACCTTCTGTAATTTGAATCGATATGGAATAAAATTAAACCCGGAGAAATGTTCTTTCGAGGTTTCATTGGGAAAACTTCCTGGTTTTCTTGTTTATTCCAGAAGGATCGAAGTCAATCCTGAAAAAATCAGGGCTATCGAACAGATGAGGTCTCCTTCGACCATCAAGGATGTTCAGTGCCTAGCAGGTCGCATGGTGGCATTGAGCCGGTTCATATCGCGACTAGGCGAACGAGGACTACCTTTCTTCAAAGCCCTACACAAACATCACAATTTTACATGGTCTGATGAGGCGGAAAAGGCATTTTAGGAGGTAAAAGCATATCTATCCAGTCCGCCGGTCTTGGTTTCCCCCGACAAAGAGGAACCATTACTCCTCTACTTGGCGGCCACACCTCACGCGGTCAGCGCTGTTCTGATCGCGGAAAGAGAGGGTGTGCACAAACTCGTCTACTACGTAAGCGAAGTACTTCATGGTCCTATGGAGCGATACACTGAGGTCCAGAAGATACTCTACGCACTACTGATGGCTTCCCGTAAGCTACGACATTACTTCCAAGCACACATGATCACAGTGCCCTCATCTTTTTTGTTGGGGGACATTGTTCGCAATCTAGAGAAATATGGTCGGATCGCCAAATGGGCTGTCGAACTTGGAGCGTTCGACATCCATTTCATCCTTGCACCGCGGTCAAGTCTCAGATCCTGGTAACAACGCAGTAGAGTATGAAGGTCTTATTGCAGGGATCCGGGCAGCAAAATTCCTCAGAGTCTGTCGATTAGTGGTGAGGGGAGACTCACAGTTGGCCGTAAACCAGGTAAACAAGGAGTACAGCACCTCCGATGAGACAATGGCTCATTACCTGGGGGAAGTGAGGAGATTGGAAAAACACTTCAGTCATTTCGAAGTCCAATACATCCCGCGAAAGGACAACATTCTCGCAGACCAGTTATCCAAAACTGGGTCCTCACGCACATCCGCTCTGGCAGGAGTGTTCGTTAAACACTTGGAACATCCCTCGATCATGACTACGGTCGAGGATGATCCGGTAACTGTCGCGCCCCAAAACTGGGACAATGACTACTCCCATGGAGACCCAGCCCTCTACAGCTGGTCCCAATATTAGCATACCATTCACTTCCCAGGATAAGTCAAGCACAGGAGTTTATTCACATTGCAGCAGAAAACTTACAAAATATTAAGTAGCGTGGCTTGCTGGCCTTAATATTACATAAAAAGATTACAATGCCTTCGCGGCATTCAAGTTTTAGTTAAAGCAAAATAAAAACTTCTACACAGTGGATGATGGGTGTCCCTTCCACAGTAAGAAGTTGACGGCAGAACAACACACATCAGGGTTCTAGAGGAACTGGCTCTCCTTCATCTGGATCCAAGAAATTCTCCACGCCTTCTTCTTGATCATGGTACACTCCATCTACTAGGTTGTAAGTTGCAAGGGTGAGTACCTACGTACTCAGCAAGTCATAGATAAGAGTAGATACATATAGTAGTGTTGTTATGAACCTATGCTAGTCAAGAAATGTGGATGTTTGTAAGATAATCTTTTCTTTCATATCTCATCTCATGGCAGCACTTTTCATAACATAGCATCACTATTCATGTTCACTAAATTATAGCACTACCGCAACACGTCGACACACAACAACCCACGGCAGTACCCCTTATCATGACAACACATGTCATTTGGGCAATCTTGACTTATCAAATTTTATTTAGAAAACATACTTGTGCCACACCCCGTGGATTTAATCCACCGCAGCAAACTCCTATAAACCCGGGTGCTCGGAGTATTCGAATACGTTTTAAACTCTGCAGAGAGGTACCAATTTACCCGCAAGATATTCCACTTTCATGCCCATCCTATCAATATGATTAGACCCTTCCTCACTGCATACTGTGAGTGGCAAGGTGGAGATAACAAGAACTTTTGTTATGTTTTATTCACAATTCACCCCTGACCCTGTGGATCTCTCATGAACCACAGTTGTGGCAGGTACTCCCTACCACCCCTATTGCATCTTCCCATTACTGGGTCAGCGTGCATGATCACATTCAGTGATATGTGTAGAAGCCGCACTCCGTGCCAATCATGCATCACTTCACATCTCATGCAGGGGTTTCATGTGCGATCCGCATAAGTACTTGTTCAGGCCTGTCCCATATCAAGCTTGCGGTTAGCATGTGTTTCATGCCACTAGACGCACAACACAAGGTTCTAGTCCTTATATGCCAGTGACCAGACCATCCACAATCATGCACCTTCAGTGCCTGCACATCCTGTGCAGTTAAGCACCTCCAGTGCTACCACCATCCCATACCAAAATTCTGGTCACGGCTAGGGGTTTTATTTCATGAATATATATAAGTACATATATAATAGTTCATGGCTCACTATTTGATCATTTCACATTTCACAGGCATCCAGCCTAGTACTGCCAATTCATAATTCAACCATTCTTTCACATGCAATATTATTTATATTCAAGGTCATATCATAGCAACTCATTAAATATAGGTTCAAGATGTTCAGAATATGACTTGCTTTCCGCGTCGTAAGAAACAGCAGCTGATGTCGGGTCAGCAGTGAAGTCCTCGAACTCTGGCTCTGACTCTGAGCAAAGATCAAACAAGCAACCAAGAATCACAACCTTTTCAATACATTATTATACTACATGCAATAATGCAAAGAAGAAATGTCTTGATATTTCTGGAATAATTGGATTTAGAAGCTGATTAGGGCTAACTCATTGAATTAGGGCTGAAGATGGGTGCTAGGGACTTTTAGGGTTCCAGAGTATGGAAATGACATTAAGTCCGCGGCTGGTTTGCCCAAAATCGACGAATGTCTTCAGGTCGACATTCGGTTCAAGGCGTCGACATAGGGTTAATGGTCGACAGAGGGCTCAATTCAAGTTATGACAGAAGAAGAAATTGTAGATCACAACACCAGAAATCTAAGAGACAAAGTCATGCTCAAAATGCATGGCTAGATGTAGGTAAAAAGGTTCAATGCCACCGGCTGACATAGACTGGCATTGGGCTGACATGGCCAGAAACTAGGGTTTGCCATATCTTTTGATCTAGAGCTCCAATTGATGCACCACTTTGTCTGGTAGTTAGGCATTTGTAGCAGGAACAATTTACTCAACAGGCTCTAGGGCAGGAGATGGCCGGAAGGTGGTGAAAACCGGCGAAGAACACGGTGGCTGGAATTACCTGTCATGGCACTGGATAGAGATTAGGGAATAGCCATAACTTTTGATTTAGACCGAATTAGATGTCGAGCTAGTAGACAAAATTGTTCAGGAGATCAAGATGCATCTAAGTGACAAGGTGGTTGGAACTGGATCGGCCGGGAACAGATTTCCGATGGCCGACGCCGGAGAAGATGACACTGGATTTGGGGTTTTTCATTATACAAGATTTGAACCCAATTCTTTGCTCGGGGAGTAGGAGGAGAGCATAACAAAGCTATTGACACGAGCAATTTGCCCGGAGCATCACCAGAGAAGCCTGGCGACGAGTGCCGACGACTGGTGAAGCTCAAACTTGGGGATAGCTTCGATTCCAGCTCAATTTTGACATCTTGATGCACTGGCTCGCTAAGGATAGCTCACTGATAATTTTACTTTACTGGATCGAGGGCTAATTTTGATTAAATCAAATTGTAAAGCTGGAACAAGGGTTCTGGCAATTCCGGCGATCACCGGCGATGAGGGGCATGGGGATTCAATTAAATGATACAGCACAGAGAGTTTGTGAGGGGAACTCACTGGTGGCTTCAATTTGAAGTTTGGAGCAGTGGGGTGTGCTGGCATCGTCGACCTCCTCGGCGGCTCGCCGGAGAAGAAGACAACAACGAAGAAATGTGGTTAATTGCTGAGGAGTTTTGGAGAGCAGTGCTGATGACCAAGAAGCTACTCTGGACTGCTATTCAAAGTCAAGGCAAGGTGAAGCGAAGCTCACTGCTTGGAGGCTAATATGCTTGCGCCGGTGGAGACTTCGGGTTGAAGCAACGGCGAGCAGGTTTAGCTCCTCTTTGGCGCGCGAGCTGCTGTTGTGTTGGACAAGGATTGCCACGACAATAGATAAGGTGCAAACACGTGTGCGCATGCAAACACGGTTGTGAAAAAGCATGGGCTAGCAAGGCGCTTGATCGGCGGCAAAGACACGGCGACACGGCGCACCAGGTCGCGGTCGCAGCGGCGCTGGTCGAAGTGGTCGATGTCGAACACTATGCACTGCTGGCTGTGATCGAGATCGAAGGGACTGCGAACTCTGGTCGCAAATGGCTGCTCCGGTCGTTAACTGCAGGTGTGGTCGAGCCCGGGACCTGACTGCAAGAATCTTTGTTTGATTTCTGGACTTATTTGTAATTTTTGATTTAGAGAGGGGTAATCTGCAATCTGATTTCATAGATGAGTATAAACTTATACCTTATACTCATCCAGTAAGAAATTTGGTAAAATCTGGCATGATATGATGGTCCTTGATATAAACTGAAAATATGGTATTTTAGGGTAATTAAAATCTGAGTTTTGGTCGATTTTGAATTCTTGGTAATTGGAGAGAGATTTGGGTGTTCTGATAAAAGAAGATTTTGTATTAATTAGCATTTGGGAGGTGTTCCTTGAAACAGATTTGAATTTGGAGTTGATTTGAGAACTTTATCCTTTTTGGGTTTCCAGATATCAGAAAAGGACTGATTCGCGATACAATTGGACTAATCTGTGAAAAAGGCTTAAATGAAGAAATCTGGCTGCCAACTTTCTGGATTAAGGTATTGGCATACCCATGATCATAATCCAAGAATAATCTGGTTTGGGTTAGATCAAGATTTGGCTAAATCTGAGTTCAGATTATTTAGGGTAATTAGGATATTAATTAAATTCCTGTTTTCGAAAACAGAAAAGGATCGCATGATCTGAGAGTTAGAGATGGAATTGAATCTGGCTTCTGGAGGCTTTTATGTTCAGAGTAACTGATAGATCACATTTGAGTAATCTGATCTTGATTTGGCTTCACTGGATAGATTTGAAAATTTTAGGGCTTGATATAGATACTGATCTGGCTACTACTATATGCATGCATGATGTTCATGAAAAAGAAAGTTTTCACCCCTAACTTAGGGTGTTACAGTAACAGTCTGCGTTACCAACCTTGGACAGGAACGAGATTGGACCCATCCATTGAGGGTCTATCTCGAATACGGGACCCTGCCCGAGGATGAAACCGAAAGCGATCGGTTAGTTCGAAAAGCGCGTCTATACAAACTTATAGATGGAGTTTTGTACAGAAAGGGTACTCAAGGAGTATTCATGCGCTGTGTGTCCCAAGAGGAAGGTAAATCCCTCTTGAGAGAAATTCATGACAGTGTATGCGGTGCGCACGCGTCATATCGTACACTGGTCGGAAAGGCTTTCCCACAAGGATTTTACTGGCCTTCGGCACTTGATGACGCCAAGAATATGGTCAAGGCGTGTCCTTAGTGTCAATTTCATGCGAGACAGGTTCATCAACCTGCCTATGCCCTGCAAACCATTCCCCTATCATGGCCCTTCGTTGTCTGGGGGATGGACATTGTCGGTCTTATGCCACAAGCGATCAATGGATACAAGTTCTTGTTCATAGCTACTGACACGTTTACAAAGTGGATTGAGGCCGAATCAGTACGCAACATTACCGCTGCTGCTGCACAAAAGTTCTTTCATAAGAACATTGTGACTCGATTCATTGTTCCAAATCGTCTCATCACTGATAACGGTTCCCAGTTCACTAGTGGTCTTTTTCTAGACTATTGTGATCAGGTCGGAACCAAGGTGTGCTTTGCCTCTGTAGCTCATCCACAGAGCAATGGTGCCGTCGAACGTGCCAATGGGCAAATATTGCGGGGCATCAAAAAACGTGTTTCTGATCGCCTTAAGACACGCTCGGGGGCTTGGGTAGCCGAGCTCTATACCATTTTGTGGGCACTACGTACTACCTCTAGTCGAGCCACCGGTGCGACACCTTTCCATCTGGTATACGGGGCTGAGGCTGTATTACCCATGGAAATTAGTATTGGTTCTGTCCGAACAGATCAGTTCGAGCGAGTTGATCAGGACGGGCAACGATTACAAGATCTCATCCTCCTAGAAGAAAAACGTGATCGAGCTCTGGTCAAGTCCGCGGTGTATTTGCAAGCTTTGCGCAAATACCATAACAAAAGGGTGTGACCGCGTAGTCTTCACATGGGTGATCTAGTTTTACGTAAAATACAAAACCATTCTAGTCGCATCAAGTTCTCCCCACAGTGGGTAGGCCCCTACACTGTTGTCTTGGTGCCGTGACGAGGATCAGCTCTGTTAGCGATGGAGGATAGTCGGATCTTATCCAATACATGGAACATCGACCAACTACACAAGTTCTACGTGTAAGTTCCCAATCCCTTTTCCTTTTCAATTAGCATGATTTAACAAAACTAGTGCTTTTAGTTGTTTCATCTGATAATTATTCCTTTCACCCGTATGTTACGAATCTGACTCGGGGGCTGGTCGCAGATAATTGTAGTACTATAATACCCTGATTGGATTCACTGGCCGATCTCGTGATCACTTCCAGACAAGACACCCCTCAATAAGCCGTTTCTCAACGCACACGGGGCTTGCTGGCGTGTCCTTGGTCATCAGAGTGGCTGCCGATTTGCAATAAGGTTGGATATTGTACCGAATATGATTGTCGGCCTGGTCGGGTATCCCTGGTCGTCGTTACACCCATATTTTTCCTGTGCTTATAATACTAAGTCTTCAGTATACATAATCACAGGCGCGGCCTAGGGGAATATGGTCGCAACATGAAACAAAAAGAGGTGCTTTCTTTTTGAAAAAATGCATATATTCGCATTGTATAAACTGTATCTGTACAGGTATAAAGATTTACATTATGCCGAGCTCATTCAAGAGTTTTTCTACAAGGGGTTTGACCTCCTCCAGGATAACCTCAAGCTGGTCTTCACTCTCGACCTCTGCCTCTCCCACCACTAGATTCAAATCAAGATCTAGGCCATGGTGAAGATGAAGCCGGCAGAGGATGGCGGAGGCTGTTGATGGAACTCTTGACTTGATCACCTCTTTTTGCTGCCTAGTATCTTCAGGAAGAAACTCGAGAAGTGACTCTGCTTGGGTCGCGACCAGCGTGGTCTAGTCGCTAAGGCTAAGGTCGTCCATCACGGTTTCGACCACATTAGCCCTCAGCAAACCGGCCACCATCTTCAGTTTTTCGAAGATGTTTTGTTGAGCACTGCTGCAGGTCGAAAGTGACGTGCTCAAGTCTTTATTCTCCCTGCAGACAGAATCAATGGTCGCCTAGAGATCTTTCTTCTCTTGACCGAGTTGGCTTATTTGGTCGTCTCGCGCTGCGACAAGAGGCCATTACAAATAGTTCGTATGACAAAACTAATTTACTCTGGTCGGGAGTATGCTTACAGGAGAGTTGTGACCACAGTTTCTAGAGTTCGGTCTCCAGGAATGAAATCTTGGAAGCTTCTCGGAACTCCTGGTCTTCCCGATCAGCGAGGCTCTTCATCAAATAAGCATTTTCTCTATGACAATAGAGACAATTTTCATGATAGGGTTTACAATTGGGCAAATGAAGAAACGTCTTCCTTACCACTGCAGGTGACCGTTTCTTCTTGCGTGACCTCGATGCTATTTGCAATAGCCATCGACCTGGTCGCCATACAAGTCAGTTCCTATGATACGGAAGGGGATCAGTTTCAAAGCCCAGGTATTTTTATCCAAATGCGAACTTAAAAAATTGCAAGGGGAGTTCGACATACCTCAACATACTCCCGGAATGAACAACTTTCCGATTCGACTGAAGGCTGAGTCGTTGGACTCGCCTTATCCCCAGTAGGAGCAGTGGATGAATCTTCCTGTTGAGGCTTATTTGATGCTGGGGTTGCAGATGCCAATAACTCTGATTGGACTTCTGCGGCCAACCCATCTTCAACGGCCCGAAGAACTTCTCTGGCCGAAGGGATGGAACTTAGCTCCCCAGAGACCTCGGTAGTAGGGGAAGCTTCAACATTAGCCGAGGCCACTGGAGGGCTTGGTGCTGTATCTCTGCACCTAAGCAAATGGAAAAACCATCAGTTAGAATCTTTTCAGTCAATCACTGTAATCCGACCCTGTCCAAACAGGAGAGATTCTTACCTTACTCAAAATACCATCAACTTTTGGGATTTTGAAGATGGTTCCCCGAGGAAAAGAGGACAATCGTCGTCTGTCCTGGTCTTCCTCTTCGTGAATAAAACCTTGTCTTTTTCTCCCTGTGTATGCAAACCTATAAGAACATACATGAAGAATGATGAAGACCAAAGCTGTAAGAGTCCTTACCGTGGTAACCTTCTCGGTCGGTAGGGATGCGGCCACTGGTCCAGACGTCTCCAGGACCACATGCGCTAGGACTTCATCCACGACCACGAGGTTGGTAGTGGTCGCGATGTCCTACTCGGTCGTTCCTACTCCTCTCGGCAGGAGTGGAGTGCTCGCCGCCCCGCGACTGGTAGGAGTCACTTCGCGGAAGATATGAGGGATGTCTTCTTCTTCTTGTATGAGCGTAACTTAGTGGATGTACACAGACAAACAACAACATTCAGGGCTGTGAGAAATCTTACCACAGTCACCCCTTCTGTCAGAAGGGGGGTGTTGCAGATCCTGAAGCTTCCTGGGCTTCAGGGACTGGGGTCACTAGTACAGAAATGCAGTCTACTAACCCCTATCTTCTATCGGTTATTAGCGAAACAGCACAAAACCGATAGAAAATGTGCCTCGCGGTCATAAAAGCCCGACGGATGTATTTTCCCTATCGGTTTCTAAGAAACTTACCGATAGAATAAATAGTATGATTTACTCTAGCGGTGATGAACATATTTGCCGTTAGAAGAGATGCATAAGTACTGACGGAAGAATGTTGTGCGCCGATAGGACTGGTCGACTTCAACAACTAGACTTATTCTATCGCTACTGTATGAATATACCGACAGAGTATATTAAAAATTCCTATCGGCAATATGTAGTTCGCCGATAGAATAGTTGACCTTCTACAAATATTTTTATTCTATCGGCAATGGATTCTTTTACCGTTAGAATATATAGAAAATTTCTTAGAACTGTACGTCTTCTAATAATTTTATTCTATCGGTAATGAATGTTTATATCGGTAGAATATTGCAAAAAATATCTTAGAACTGTTGGCCTTCTACAACTAGTAATATTCTATCGGTAATGTACGTACACACCAATAGAGTATGTACAAAAATTCCTATCGGTAATATTAATAATGCCGATAGAACCATTCGGCTTCTACAGATGTTTTTACTACTAACGGTATTCTGTTTTCTTACCGATAGAAAATATATAATTGTATAAATACACGGGTATGTCTCTTTCATTCTCACAGTTCATCTGGGGCTCGTAGTCCTAACCCGTAAGCTCCATGGACGGCCGGCGCACCTCTACAGGGGACCGCTGCACCTCCGCACCTCCATCGACGCCCTTTAGACGTCGGCATCCCAAGGAAGGTACGTAAAATTTCTGCAATATTGTTAGATTATTCTAATCCGATTATGGCAATAATTCTGCTTTTTTTGTATCCTTCATTTTGATGTGTCTTCTTTTCAATATGATTATGATCTGTTCAGGTCCTTGGATGATGCTCGTGAGGGGCAACGTATTTCACGGTTCTTCATCGCAGTACGCTGCCTACGTTGGCTTGTTGGCGAAAGAAATGGTGAAGATCACCGTCGAGAGCTGGAAGGACGTGAAGGGCGAGATCTTGGTTGGCTCGGTCGAGAAGATGCTTAAGCCCGGCGTGTTTCTCAAATCAGGACCTATAGAAAGCATCTTACATGTTTTTGCATGCACCAGCTTGTGGCCAGATGCTTACCTGCTTGGAGAAGAAGAATTGTTGTTATTTGCACAGCCATTCTACACCATCACTACACAGAACAACATCTTGGAAGGTAGGTTCTTTTTGTTAATGGAGTTGAGTTGAGTTGAGTTGAGTTGATCGAGTTTGAGTCCGAGGAAATCACCAATACGTACAAATGTATGTCGACGGCAGTTCCAGCTCCTCGGGCGTCTTCGAACTGAACTCCTATGGTTAAGTCCAATGTGGTTCAGACATTTGCTGTTTTGGATGAATGGATTTGTGATGTATCAGGTCTAACTTGTAGTCGGTAGTTGCATTGTGGCAACCTGCAAAGGTTCCCTTTTATGTAAAATGCATGTATGGGCCACTGGGTCCTCGTCGTGATCTGTTGTTAATTTCAGACGTGGCTTTTGTAATATACATCGAATGTGTGAATTGTTGTATTTGTATATTGTTGTATATTTGTGTATCATGTATTGCTAATTGGGACATGAACTTGAATGTGCAGGGAGCATTTGTGTATTTAATTGTATTGGTAGGTAGGTGTGTATTTGTACTGCTGTTTCAGACATGCACTTCAATTTGTGAACTGGCATGTGTATGTTTGTACCTGAATTTGTATTGGTGAACTGGCATGTGTATGTTTGTACCTGAATTTGTGAACTGGCATCTGTAATTTCTTTGGCAAGATGAAGTCCCAACTAGCTACGAAAAGTATTTTTGTGTCTCCTAGTTAATCCACAAATTAGCATTTCTTGAAATATATTGCTTTATCTTCTAGTTAAGATCCGTTTGATATTACATTGATATGATTCCTTGAATGTGAGAAATGGCATGTGCATGTTTGTCCCAGTTTGGTACAGTACCTCCTCTAACGGTAAGTACACATATTTACCGATAGGAAAACACATATATTTGTTCAGTCATGCATATTCTAACGGTAAATGCACATATTTACCGATAGAAAAATACATATATTTGCTCAGTCATGCATATTCTAACGGTAAATACACATATTTACCGATAGGAAGCACATATATTTGTTTAGTTATGCATATTCTAACGGTAAATGCACATATTTACCGATAGAAAAATACATATATTTGTTCAGTCATGCATATTCTAACGGTAAGTACACATATTTACCGATAGAAAAATACATATATTTGCTCAGTCATGCATAGTCTAACGGTAAATGCACATATTTACCGATACAAAAACTAATGCTCGAGTGTCATGCATCATCTAACGGTAAGTACACATATATACCGATAGAAAAACTCATGTGCGTGCTGTGTCATGCATGATCTAACGGTAAGTACACATATTTACCGATAGGAAAACACATATATTTGCTCAATAATGTATATTCTCTAACGGTATGTGTGTGTTTGTACCGATAGAATATGTGAGCGGCAAATTACCTAAGTTAGTCTGACGGTTATTTCATGTATTTACCGTTAGAAAAATGTCCAATATAAGGAAAACCCCACTCGACCGTTGCTGAGCTGCTCTTTAATTTGTTCTGTTGCACTCTGTGTCCCTCTGTTTGTGACGAAAGTTCCAGCTACACTGCTAGGGTGATCAGCGCAGGCTGGAGGGAAGTTGATTGCGCCCCTCTCTTTAAGGTATGCTTAATCGTCGACACTTATCTCTCTCTCCCTCTAGATCTCCCTTCCTCTCTACTTGCAAGCTAGCTGTATTGTGTAGTTCCAAGTTTGTAGCTCTAAGCTTGGGAGCTTGGTAGCTGGAAATGCGTCATGTTTTAGGAGCCAACTAGTTTGTATTGTGTAGTTAGCTAGGTTAATTAGTGTTAATTTTGTCAGGCTAGGGTTCAACACATGTATCTGTTGTAAGAGGCTGTACATGTACATATACATAACTTAATCGGGCAGGTTTCATGCATGGCTTACTCGTTAAATTTTGTTAATTGTAGATGGACAGGAAATATTGAATGTATGGAATAAAACGTACTACTCTTGAATATTTGGATGGTGTGAATGAGTTTATTAAATTTGCTGAGCAACAAAAGGAGAGGAAGGGAGAGAAAAATATGCTCTGTCCTTGTACAGATTGTATGAACTTGAAGAGGTTTAGCAACTCTGATCAAATTAAGAGTCATTTGATTCGTCGTGGTTTTAACGCGCGATACACCCGTTGGATATGGCATGGCGAAGATCTTGAGGAAACAAGCACCACTACTACCAATCAGCACGACTCGGATGTGGATTGCAATAATATCGATGATCATCCCAATTTTGGTAATGTTCATTCCGATGTGCACGTAGATGATGATGATGACAATCTAGATGAGATGTTACGTGATGTAGAGGAAGATTACAACGAAAATGACTTCTGTGAATTTGAGAAACTGATTGCTAACTCTGAGAAGCCTCTGTTCCCTGGATGTGCAACATTTACAAAACTGTCTTCTGTGCTGAGATTATATAACTTGAAGGCAGGAAACGGTTGGAGTGATAAGAGTTTCACGGCACTATTAGATCTTCTAGCGGACATGCTTCCAGAGGGAAATGAGTTGCCAAGATCTACTTACCAAGCCAAAAAACTGTTGTGTCCGTTGGGAATGGAAATCGAAAGAATACACGCATGCCCAAATGATTGTGTGTTGTACCGTAACGAGTACTCCAGTTTGCATGTTTGTCCAAGATGCGGCGTATCGAGGTATACGCGTAGGGACCGGATTGACAGTGAACGTCACAAGGTAAGGAAAGGGCCCCCGGCAAAAACTGTGTGGTACTTGCCTGTGATACCTAGATTGAAGCGGCTATTTGCAAATCCGAAAGTCGCGAAGCACTTGCGTTGGCATGCTGAAGCCCGGAAACAAGACGGAAAACTGAGACACCCAGCTGATTCTATTCAATGGAGAAACATCAACAGAACATTTGCTGAGTTCGGCGGCGAACTTAGGAATGTAAGGTTCGGGCTGAGTACAGATGGTATGAACCCACATGGTAATATGAGCAGCCGGCACAGCACTTGGCCGGTTCTTTTATGCATCTACAATCTTCCTCCTTGGTTATGCATGAAACGCAAGTACATCATGATGGCGTTACTAATCTCAGGACCCAGACAACCCGGAAATGATATTGACGTGTTTCTAGCGCCTTTAATCGAGGACTTACAGAAATTGTGGAGCGAGGGTGTGCAGGTGTGGGATGCATACAAGAAAGAGAATTTCATCTTGCGGGCCCTGATATTTTGCACCATAAATGATTTTCCTGCCTACGGCAATTTGTCGGGGTATAGTACGAAAGGAGCCAAGGCTTGCCCTATTTGCCTAGATGAAACTGAGAGCATGTGGCTGCGAAACTGCCGGAAAACAGTGTACATGGGTCACCGCAGGTTTCTTCCGGTGCATCACACGTACCGTCAGAAGAGGAAATCATTTAACGGGAAGCCTGAGAAGGGATCAGCTCCAGTGTTTCTGACCGGTAAGGAGATTTACTCACGCGTGAACGACATCAAAGTTGAGTTCGGTAAGCATTCTAAACCTCGAGAAAAAAATGTTTGGAAGAAGAGATCGATTCTCTGGGATCTACCGTACTGGGAGCACTTACAAGTTCGACATTGCATTGACGTCATGCATGTAGAGAAAAATGTCTGTGACAGTTTGATTGGTTTGTTGTTGAACATTCCGGGAAAGACAAAGGATGGTGTGAAAGCTCGTCGTGACATGGTGGAAATGGGGATAAGGACTGAGCTTGCACCTTTAGAGAATGGAAAGCGTACATACCTCCCCCCGGCCTGCTACACGTTGTCCAAGAGCGAAAAAACAGAACTCTGTCGGTGCCTGCACGGTGTTAAAGTTCCATGTGGGTACTCCGCGAACTTGAAAAAACTTGTGTCTATGAAGGACCTAAGACTGGTTGGCATGAAGTCCCACGACTGTCATGTCTTGATGTCACAGATGCTTCCCATTACTATCAGAGGCATTCTCCCAGTTAAAGTCAGAGAGACAATCACAAACCTATGTTATTTCTTCAACGCAATATCTTGCAAGGTAAGTACGTGCACTCGTACTATAAGTTCACTACCTCCATTTGTGGAGCTTAATTAGAAGATTTTTCTGATATGAATATTTGGCGCAACTGTGTCCTCGTAGGTAATTGATCCCGATGGACTGGACGCTTTGCAACGCGACGTGGTTACAACTCTTTGTCAGCTCGAGATGTATTTCCCTCCATCCTTTTTTGATGTTATGGTCCATCTAATTGTTCACCTTATCAGAGAAATTAAGTTTTGTGGACCCGTGTGCCTGCGCTACATGTATCCATTTGAGAGATTTATGGGTGTATTGAAGGGATACGTAAGGACTCGTCGTCGACCCGAGGGGAGTATCATGGAAGGTTATGCCGCCGAGGAGGTGATTGAATTTTGCACAGATTATATGGCAGGGGTTGACCCAATTGGTGTTCCTAGGTCCCGACACGAGGGTAGGCTTGAGGGAATCGGAACGATTGGATTCAAAGCTATCGTCCCCGCTCGTGATGTGTACGCAAAATCACATTTTTGGGTCTTACAACACATGACGGAGGTCGAGCCATACATACACGAGCACAAGGTAATGTTACGGTCACAGAATCCTTCGAAGTCAGACGTTTGGGTAAGCAGAGAACATAACAGGAAATTTGCTGAGTGGATCCAAGAAAGAGTCACGCGAGCTGCCGAGGGCTCCGTAAGTGAAACTGTGACATGGTTGGCTAGAGGCCCAAGATTCACTGTAGGGACTTGGCAGGGGTACGACATCAATGGGTATTCATTTTACACAAGAGCTCAAGACGCCAAGAGTAGCACGCAATGTAGCGGAGTGACACTGTTTGCTATTTCCGAGGATGCCAGGTCAGTACGGGCGCTGAACTCATATTACGGTGTTATTGACGAAATATGGGAGCTCGATTACGGATTACTTAAGATTCCCCTGTTTCGATGCCAATGGGTCGAAATCCCTCGAGGTGTTCAAGTTGACAATTACGGGTTTACTCTCGTCGATCTTGGTAGAGTCGGACACCAAGACGATCCATTCATACTTGCAAAGCAAGCCACACAGGTATTCTACATCGTTGACCCGGCCAATCCAAACTTGCATGTTGTCCTCCACAGCAAGAGACGTATTGTTGGGGTCGAAGATGTTGTCGACGAAGAGGAGTATAACCAATTCGATGAAATACCTCCATTTTTAGAGGACATTCAATCTATCCGTACTGAAGATATCGACGAAACAATGTATCTGCGAGATGACCACGAAGAAGGATTATGGGTTGAGAACCATTGATGATTAATTTCTATTTCAGGGATAAATGCCAAGCAAACAGCCCACAAGTTCTGCAGCAAGGTGAGGAACTTATCATTAATACATCAGGCAGTACATTTTTCTTTAGAATTTAATGATAAGCTAGTTCACAGCATTAATACATCTCAATTTTACTCCACAGCATGAGTTCTAACATGTACAGTACCTTTATCCTGTAAATATTTAATTCTTCCCTTCAAATAGCACTTGCAAAAAATCTCATCGCAGCCTCTTCAAATTAAGTTCAGCAAAAATCCCTTTTTTCTGACGGTATTTTGTTATTTATACCGATAGAGAAGGACATCTTCTCTCAGGCACTTCAAAACGTTTTCTATCGGTATTGTTCTATTTTACCGTTAGAATAAATTCGTTTGTCCCACGGTATTTGTTGTCTGACGGTTTTTTCCTGTTTTTACCGATAGAATAAGACTCTGCCGCTTTGAATTCTCAAACGTGTCGCCATGCGTCGCCTTGGAAACTCTATAAGTACCTCGCCATGCGTCGCGGTATTTTGTTGTCTTTCTAATTCTCGAACGGTTGGACTCCTCATCTTCTCTTTCACAATGGCAACCTCCATGGGATCGTCATCCACGGCCTCCCCGGTAAGAACTCTAAATCTCCTCGGTTTACCCCTGTATTGTTAATCCATGTTCAGTTCATTCTTGACCTGTTGATTTGCACAAGGAATGGTAACCGTGGAAGACACTGCCAAAGTGAAGGCTGACCTGAGGGCCCTCCAGGAGGAGCACAAGCTCCTTACAGACAAGCACACTCAGCTACGGCTTGACCTTGACGATCTCTTCCAGCGCATTAAGCGCATGAAGACGGATGGTGACAATGCTAGGGCGAGGACGAGGCGTCTTCGCGAGGAGAAGAAAGCCGCGAATATGACCATCGCTGGCTGCGGTTTGACTATGAAGGATACCATAGCGAAGCTGAGGGAGGTCGCAGGCCTTCTTGACGCGGTAGTAGTTGATCCTAGGGACAACTTGTCGCTAGAGGAGTCCTGCGTCCTGGCTGCAAGTCTAACTGACTCTATTCTACATGCAGCCAGGGCTAAGACCACCCCTTGACCTAGCATTTTGGGTTTTATTTTTTTTTGTAAGTGATAAAACAACAATGAATGAACAATTTCTTTTTATGTCAATTTTCCAATTTTCCGGCTATCTTCCCTCTTTCTTTAACATTCTGCAGCTTTCAACCACGGTCTGTTTGATGTTAAATTGTGTAATTTTTCATTACTCTGACGGTATTTTGTTGTTTTTATCGATAGAAAAAGGGCACACAAATCTCAAGCACTTAATCAAAAAAATTTTCTGGGGAAAATTGGGCTCACGGGATTTTTTTTGTTTATACCGATAGAAAAGGGCGCCTTTTCATTACTCTGACGGTATTTTGTTGTTTTTACCGATAGAAAAATTGCACCCAATCTCAAGCACTTTAAAAAAAATTTCTGTGGAAAATTGGTCTCACGGGATTTTATTGTTTATACCGATAGAAAAATGCATCCACTAATTCAAATATTTTTCCGGGAAATTTACTTTTTCTATCGGTATTATTTTGTTGTTTCGATAGAAAATTACATAAGTCTATCGGTATCATTTTGTTATACCGATAGAAAAGTTCCTCCGCTACTTTATTACTCGTACACGACCCTTTAGTTTCCCTCCACTCGAACAGTTCCACCTTAGAGCACTGCGTCTCTTCGAGAGCGAAGAAAACCCCAACCTCCGCCGTGAGCACTCACTTCCTCTCTCCCACATGACGATCGCCGGTTGGACACTGGTTCTTCACTGCCACCGGTTCTTATTTTCGTCCTTCGCCCGCCGCTGCTGCGTTCTACACCGCCTCTCCATCACCAGAACTGATCGCCGCCGTAAATACCCTAATTCGTCGTTCTATTTCCCGCATCTTCTTTATTTGATCCTAGTGTTTTGCACGTACTAATTCTTCGAGTTTTGCAATTACACTAGGGTTCCCTATTGTGTTGGCTTATGTACATTCCGCAGGCAATGTTGATTTTAATTAGGGTTTACATAATATGTTCCAGTGCTGTAATGAACCTGTTTTGAGATTTTAACTTCTCTATACTGCTGTATGTGTGATCAATTGTATCCAACTGCCATGTAATGCAGATTATATGTTGGAGGTGTTCTTACACATATTCTATCGGCAGCTCATGTGTTTACCGATAGAAAATTTTTCTGCACAAGTAGTAAAACTTAATTTGGATCTGGAAGGACATGAGCCATGCAATGTACTAGTTTGGTTGGGAATTTTTACTCACTTCGTATGAATATATGGCAATGTGGATGGGTCTTCGATGTATATGTTTCAAATGCCTATATACATGACTTTTCCCAACCTAATAGCTGTGAAGTCCTGATGACTCACATACAGGCTAGGCTAAAGATTATGCACAGTGGCACTTAGATGCTTGTGTGCATATTTACGTGTAAAATAATAATGCTGGCCCATGAATATTAGTGTAGCAAATCATCGAGAATGTTATGTGATGAAAGTGAATGGTGGCTTGTCAACAAAATTCCATATGTAGAGAACATTGTTATGTTCTATCGGTATCTCACGTGTTTGCCGATAGAAAAATTGTCTTATGTGGAGGTAATTGTTATGGTCTATCGGCAGATCATGTGTTTACCGATAGAAAATATTTCTGAAGAGTTCAGTAAGTAATTTATGCATGTCTTTCTTTTTGTATTATTTTCCCTTTTGCCGCCCTAGTTAGTCTCCAGTCCTGGGCTGAGTTATGGAACTCCAAGGTGAATTAATTGCCATATATATGGTTTGTTGAATGTTTTGTAGGGGAAGACATGTCGTCGTCTTCATCGGATGGTACTAGTGGTTCGACTAGGGCCAACCCCATCGTAACTACTGAAGATGGGGCTGTTACATCCCAGCGCAAGAGGGTGGGGCGAGGCGCGACGACGTTGGGGCGTTTGGCCAAACGCACTGATCTTTCTTGTGAGTTCAACCAATTTGGGAGGCCGATTGGAAAGAATGCTGGGAGGTACGCGGCCTACGTTGGGCTGTTGGCGAAAGAAAGGGTGAAGATCACCGTCCAGAGCTGGAAGGACGTGACGGCGGACGAGAGGGATAGGTTGTGGGCGGAAGTGAAGGTTAAATGAACTGAAATCGCTGAACTCTTTCGTAATCACGTTCTCTTGGCTTATACTAAAGTTTAACTAACTCGTGATTAATTGTATGCATTTTTCAGAAACAGGCTAAGTGGAACATCCCCGACGATACACCTAGGACTGCCTGCTTGAAGGACATGAACGGAACATGGAAAACCTTTAAGAGCTGGCTCGTCAGTAACTGCCTAGCTGCGGGGAAATCTCCTTGCGAGAAGTACCCCTTCATATCGGAGGAGGTATGGGAGGAATTCACCAAGCAGAAGGGGACTGAGGAGTTCAAGGCCCTTAGCGAGAAGAATAGGGCGATCCAGAAGAGGAACGACCACCCGCATCGGCTCGGATCCCGGGGCTATGCGGGGAAGGAGGAACAGTGGAAGAAGGAAGACGAACAAAATCCTGTCATCGACACCCTTGAGTTGCCGCTCTCCGAGATCCGGGATGAGAGGTGCAAGCGATGGTGGAGGGGGAGGGGGTCCGTGTCGTCCACGGGGTCTGTGCAGTTCGCAACCCCTGGGGACGCCGACGTTGTGAGGCGAATGGTAAGTTGGCTAACCTCGTAAACTGTGTGCGCACAAGTGTATATAAGGCAATTTGTCTCACAAGGTACCTTCAAATGTAACAGATCTCTTTTGAGAAGGAGGCAGCGGAGGGATTGTTTACCCCGCAGAGGGAGAACGACATCCTCACCCGGGCTCTAGGAAATAAGGAGCATCCCGGGCGGACACGGGCCGTGGGAGCCATTGTGTCGTGGAAGGCCGGTTTCGTAGATCCGGCTCCACCGAGGAAGAAGGCCCGCACCTGGAAGGAAAAGGAAGCTGACCTCTCCGATAAGATACGGGCTGAGGTACGGGAGGAGATACGGGCGGAGATGCGGGCTGAGATACGGGCTGAGGTACAGTCTGAGGTGCAGACCGAGGTCGCACAAATGAGGGAAGAGTTTGCACGGTTGAGACAAGCATTGCTGGCCAAGAGTGCAGATGCGGATCCCCAGGACGACGGTACCCCGCGGGGTCGGATAAGCAGTTGCGCTTCGAAGGTACTCGCGGATCCAGTGGATCTACTTGAGGTACTGCAAGCCTTCATCTGTGCACTTAGGTTGATGCAAGCCTTCATCTGTGCACTTAATTGTTACAAATTTGCAGGGGCCGGAGGGCTGCATCCTATAGAATCACGTAGGCGCCGGGCAGGAAGTGGTTGGACACGGCTTCGTATATCCGTCTGGGCCGGATGTCCGGGTCCACTGTGTACCTCTGCGGTTGGGTTTCGCAAAGGTACAGGTGGACATGGCCATGCCGGGCTACAACGATTCTCCGTTGCCAGTCCCAACAGAGGAACTGCAGACACTTGCTGAGGCAGTGGGCTCCTACGTACAGTGGCCCAAGAAGTGTCTTGTAATACAACCGGTAAATCCTACACATTTTAGATTACATCCTACTCAGTACACTCAACTTGCATAATCTAACATACGTGCTCATTAATTGAAGTGGCCTGCCGCGGGGCTACCAGGGGACTGCGCCCCCAGCTCGGGGCATGAGGGCCGATCTCGTGCGAACCTGGACACATCAAAGACGGCCTCGACCCCACCCAGCGCATCCACACCTCCACCTCGGAAGAAAGCCGCCATCACCTCGCCCTTGCCTTCGAAGGTACGCGCTCAGTCCCCGGCAAAAGGCAAGGGCGGCAAAGGCAAGGGCAAAGGGCGACAGGGACTGCCGCGGACGTTCACGAACGCGCTCCCACTCCTGTTGGAGGCATCTTTGCGGAAATTGGATCGATCAACCAGAGACCTCCACGACTAGTACCTACATCGAGCTCGGCGCAACCTGAACTTCTTAGTTCCCTACAGGCCTGGGCAGTTCCACCGTGAGCCCGGGACTATATCCGTGGCACACGAGGATCTGTTCGACCTCTACAATTGGCGGGAGCTCGATATGTCCATCATACGGACTGGAGTCCTGTGAGTTTGCTGATGCTATGTATTGCTGTTTTCTAACTCTGTTTGCTAACTCTGCATTAATGTTGCAGTTCATTTGAATACTGAGTAACTTTCTGTGAAATTAATATTAATCTCGTCCTTCGCATGCAGGTGCATGTACAGGCTAGCATCGGAGGCTGTGTGTGACAAGGTGGGTTTCCTCGACCCAGAGAAAATAAGCCTCACGATGCTAGAGCAGGACGCCGCGCACGCTGAGCAGTACATATCCAGCGCGCTGATGGCGCAGCAGGACAGGGACTTCATTCTGGTGCCGTACCACCAAAGGTTAGTGCATTTCGTACTAATTTAACTCAATCTTGTATGTTACACCTGAGATGTACTTTGAGCTAGCGGTCCTCTTTTACGTACAATGCAGGGGCCACTGGATCCTCATCGTGATCTGTCCGCCGAGGAACGAGGTGTACTACCTCGATTCGATGCGTGACAGATTATCGATGGAATATGTGCTCAAGGGGAATATGGAGGCGTAAGTAACTTATATGTTTGATTTATATTTTGACCTCACTAGCTAATGATAATACATTAACTGGCAATACTAACTGGAATGCAGGGCTTTTGATAAATATGTGTCCGCTGGAGGGAGGCATGCCGCACCACAGGGCTCTGTACTAGCTTGGAAAGAATATGAGGTACTCACGAGACTTTTTGTTTATGCTTAATTAGTTTATGGAAACAATATATAGCTAACATGTCTTCGCATATGCAATTATCTCAGTGCCATCAGCAGCCGCAATCGTGGGAATGCGGGTTTTATGTGCTGCGCTACATGTACGACCTAGTGCAGACAAACTTTTCCCGATTCCCCCAGGTAAGCATCGATAGCTAACTCAAATTTCAAAAATGGGTGTCACGTTCTAAATTAGGATCGAAGTTAGTTACTCAGTATGCACACATGCTTGCAGATCGCCATGTCGAAAGACCAATATGAAAATGCAAAGATTATATATCTTCGACAAATCTGGGCACAATATGTCATGGAGGAAGTAGCGCCCAACCATCCAGCATGACAATTTTCTCCTTTTTGTGTACTCTGCATAGACTGTTCATATACATGTGAATAAATATATATATGTGAATAAATGTCCACATTGGATTGCAATCTGTATTTGTCCATACATATGTGAATAAATGTGAATAACTGCCTAATGTGTCAATTTGTTCTGTGAATTTACCTTGCATCTGTACTGTATTGTGTATCCAATCTATACTGTATTGCATCTGTACTGTATATGTGAATGTACTGTATTGTGAATGCAAATAAAGTACTGTATATGTGAATGCTCTATCGGTAAATTCATGAACAACCGAGAGACTACTGTTCTTTTTTCTATCGGTACAATCAAAATTAACCGTTAGAAGAGTGTGACCTTTCCTGCCGGTGAACTCATACATATCCGATAGAGTACTAAGCTTTTTTCTGTCGGTAATCTTGTAGTTAACCGTTAGAATAGTGGTACTTTTCAATCCGCTATTGACGAGTTTTCTATCGGTAAACTTGTAAGATGCCGATAGAATAGTATGATTTTTCCTATCGGTAAACTTATAATTAGCCGTTAGAATAGTGGTACTTTTCCAACCGCTGACGACGAGTTTTCTATCGGTACACTCCAAATATACCGATAGAATATTATGACCGCTAACGACGAGTTTTCTATCGGTACACTCCTAATATGCCGATAGAATATTATGATTTTTTCTGTCGGTAATCTTGTAATTAACCGTTAGAATAATGGTACTTTCCCTGCCGCTGGACGTAAGACTACGACGGGTTTTCTATCGGTAGATTCATAATATGCCGATAGAATAGTGAACTTCTTCTGTCGGTTATTTACCGATAGAAAATGTCCAGTCTTGTTCTATCGTGTCTATCTCTATCGGTACAAAAACCGATAGTAGAAGGGTGTTTTTTACCGATAGAAGACTGCATTTCTGTACTAGTGGGTTTCACCCACAACCACAGGAGTATTAGTGGTCGCAGGGCCCATTGTAGTCATCTCTGTCCCTGCAGGCGGAGACAGGACCTCACTGGACGAGGGAGCGATCGTCTTCCTCTTGCGATGAATTAGAGGGACGTCGTCTTCCTCATCCTCGCTCCCTTCACCCTATACAACGAAGAAGTAATTCCAGTTCGTACCTAGGGTAACACGAGGCATTGAGTATCTTACCGCAGCTCTTTTCGCAGTAAGGGGAGTCTTATGCGAGGAGGCCTCTCCAAGAATCTTCTTGGACTTCTTGGGAGCAGGTTCCCTCGCCCCGCACTTCGAAGAGATCTTCTTCACCCTCTTTGTAGCCGGTTTCCCCAGGAGACCAATGTCCTCGGTTGGACGCATCGCCTCAGCGAATTTCCCCAGGAGCTATGCCATTCCAAATATTCTTGTTAATGCAAGATGAGTGACTGATCTACAAACAGATCATGTTAGTAGAGTCCTTACCTTTCGGCGCTCCTGTTTGAGATCATCGCTGGCATTGATTAAGCTCTGGGGGCGAGGCGATCCCCTGGTTCCCTCGACATCGGCGCTATATGCCTTGAGGAGGTAATTTGTCCGCTTTCCTATTTCGGACAAAGGCAGAGCTGCATCACAAGCAAGCGGGTTAGCAAACACGACATTTTTTAGAGGAAATGTATGTTTTTCTGGCTGGAAGACATACCATTATTATAGTCCAAGGTGTTGTCCGCCATGGACTAAATCTCCCAAGCCAGCTGAGCCCTTTCGCACAGGGGGCTCACCTGGTTCTTCACAAAGTCACAGATGATGTCGCGAGCAGTTAGTCCTTGCTGGACTAAGTGAAGAATCACTTGGGCATGTTTCTTCTGCTCCGCGCTCAGAGCAGGAAGAGAATCCAACTCGCTGGACTTCTCCGGCCGGGAGTTCTCAAACCACAACCCGCTCTCCGACGGAGGGGTGCAGTAGAACCACTTATGGTACCACCCGTGAACGGAATCCTGGAGGGGTGGGAAGGGATACTCTTTCTTCTCCCTTATCTGGAAGTAGATACATCCGGCGGCATTGGTGCTCTTCGACCATGCCGAGAAGTAGAAACGTTGGAAGAGCTCCACACTTGGGAGCACTCCGACAAAGGCTTCACACAAATGCTGAAAAATCGCTAGGATCAGGACAGCATTTGGGTGGAGATTCACCAAGTCCAACCTGTAGTGCTCCAATATTCCCTTCAAGAATCAGCTCTCAGGGAATCGGAACCCACAACGCAGGTATTCCTCAAAAACCACCAACTCGCCCTCTTGGACGATTGGGGTTTCTTGATCCTTCTCCGCAGGCCGCCAGTTGATTAGCAGCCACGGAGGAAGGATCTCTTCTTTCTCTAGTGCCACCAAGCTTTCCTCTGTGTGGTGAACAGATCGACTCCAGCACGCCATTTCTTGCAAAGGATAGGAAGGAAAGGTGGCGACTTTGGAGGCGATGGAGAATGAGGAATGAGGGTTTTGTGCGGCGGAAGTTCTAAGGCAAGTGAAGGGTTTTTGGTTGTGTGGCTTCCTCAGGAAGCTACCTGCTCCTTTTATATGCCCGAGGCAACGTTCCATTGAATACTTTATTCATTTCCCATAATGGATGCCTTCTCTCGGGAAACCCGTTATGCACTCCCCACAGTGAATCCAAAACGAAAGGTATTTTCATAATCTTTGTTTCGAATTGGGGGGCTAGGGTGTCCATGAAGCCACCGGCCGCATTGGGCAGTGGGGGGCCGAACTCGCCCCCTTCTCCCTGTCCCTCACAGGCCGCTCCGCAATCAAGTCGCAGGTCCTCGTCGACTTCGTCGCAGAGTGGACTCCTGCCTCTGGGTCCGGGGACGAAGACCTCCCTGTGCCGCCCCGACGCAGTGATCATTGGACTCTCATGTTCGATGGGTCGCTGTGTCTCACCGGGGCTGGTGCGGGAGTAGTCCTCCAGAGCCCCGAGGGGAAGGAACTCGAGTACGCCGCGCAGCTCGAGTTCCCCGCAACCAACAACGTCGCCGGGTACGAGGCTTTGCTCCTCGGGATGCGCCTTGCGCGCTCCCTGGGGATCCGGCGCCTCCTAGTGAAGGGAGATTATTAGCTCGTTGTTTGCCAAATGGACAAGTCTTACCTGTGCCATGACGCAAACTTGACTCTTTATTTGCAGGAGGTGCGAAAGATGGAGAGGCATTTTGACGGCCTCGAGGCCCGGCATATCCCGTGAAGGGACAATGACCGGGCCGATGCCTTGGCGCGGGCAGCAAGCGCCCGGGAATCGCTCCCCAAGGGGCCTTCTTGGAAATCATCACGAAGCCCTCGGTGGCCTCCCCGGACACGAGCGACGAGCCCCGCGTCCCGGAGGTCGCCAAGATCACCCGGACTCCGTCATGGATGGACCCCCTCATCTCCTTCATTAAGGGGGAGGGGGACCCTCCCAACGAGACCAAGGCTAAGCGCCTCTGAGCCAAAGCCAAGGCATATCTCCTGCTGGAGGGGAGGCTCTACAAGCGGGGGGCTTCCGCCCTCCTGCGCTGCCTCCCCCGGCCGGAGGGACTCCAACTTCTCGAAGACATCCACGCGGGGAGCTGTGGTTCTCACCTAGCCCCGCGTGCCATCGCGGCCAAGGCCCTCCGACAGGGCTTCTACTGGCCCACGATCATGCGCGACGCGCGAGACCTTGTCTCCGCATGCGAGGCATGCCAGAAGATGGCCAAGGGCTCGAACCTCCCCCCTGTAGCGCTACAGACTATCCCCATCACTTGGCCCTTGGTGCGCTGGGGGATGGACCTCTTAGGGCCCTTCCCCCCAGCGCCCGGAGGATACAAGTATGCGGTGGTCGCGGTCGACTACTTTACAAAGTGGGTTGAGGCGGAGCCCTTGGCCAGCATCACGTCCCGGGCCGTTCAGCGGTTCTTCTGGAAAAACGTCGTTTGTCGTTTTGGTGTCCCCCAGGAAATCACCGTGGATAACGGGACCCAATTCGACTCGGCTTATTTTCAGGAATTCTGCGAAGGCCTGGGGCTCGTCGTCCACTTTGCCTCTGTGGCTCATCCCCGGAGCAATGGGGCCGTCGAGAGAGTCAACGGCGTGATCCTACAAGGATTACGCCGGAGACTCGAACAAACCACTTCTAAGCGGGGTGCTTGGGCAGAGGAGCTCCCTAGCATCCTCTGCTCCATGCGCACGACCCCGTCCCGGGCGACGAGACGTACTCCCTTCTCCCTAGTCTACGGGGCGGAGGCAGTCCTCCCCCCGGAGATTGGCTTCCGGTCGCTGCGGGTCAAGCTCCTAGACGGAGCCACGACCACAGCGTACCAGGCCAACGAGGCCAACCAGCGACTGGAGATCGACCTCGTGGAGGAGGAACGTTACCGAGCGCTCCTCCGCCACGCCATCTACGAGCGCGAGATGGCGCGCGCATACAACCAGCGCATGCGCGAGAGAGCTTTTTGCCTTGGGGACCTTGTCCTCACGCGCGTTACGGACCCCCAAGCCCAGGGTAAGCTCTCCCCCAAGTGGGAGGGCCCCTACAGGATCTCTGCGGTCCTGGGCTCGGGGGCCTACAAGCTCTCCAACCTTCAAGAGCAGGAGCTGAAGCACACGTGGAACTTGCGTTTACTTCGCAAGTTCTATGTTTAGCCTTACGGGCCTGTCCCCTCCCCCGGAGCGATCATGCCGGAGGGGAAGGAGGGACACTGTATTTACTTTTCCCTCCCCCTTCACGGCTTCGCAGGGGGAGGCATTGTATTTCATTTTGTTATCAATACATAGATCTTGCTCTTCAACTGTCTCATTGCAGGTCCTTCTCATTACCGCCCCTAACGGCAATGCCCTCCCCGCGAGGATGCCCTCCCCGTGAGGAAGTGGGCCCAGACCCAGCAAGTCCCTCCCGTAGGGCGGCTTACGATCAGCCCTCGTGGACTGAGGGTGTAAGCGGCAACCCGGTCCCCAGTGGCCGTGGTAATGAGTCACTTTGGGAGACTAGTCCCCTACCCAAACACTCAGACCCGTCATCGGGAACTTCCTCCTCCGGGAGTAGACGCTCTCCCCAGCGGGACGTCTAATGGCTTTCTTGGATATCTTTTCCCCGGAGACTTTATTCCCGGCTCCCCGTTCTCACGACGACCGGACGATTGTCCCCCGGAAGGATTTTCTCCGGAATCTTCCTCAGGATTTCTGGCCCTATTCCCGGCTCCCCGTTCTCATGGCGACCGGATGATTGTCTCCTGGAGAAATTACGGATCGCTCGGACATTTCTTCCCCGGAGACCCTATTCTCGGCTCCCTGTTCTCACGGCGACCGGATGATTGTCTCCCGGAGAAATTACGGATTCCTCGGACATTTCTTCCCCGGAGACCTTATTCCCGGCTTCCCGTCCTCACAGCGACCGGACGATCATCTCCCAGGAAGCTCGCCTCCGGAAATCTCATCGGGTTTTCTTGGGTTTCTTCCATACGAGGCCTTATTCCCGGCTCCCCGTCCTCACGGCGACCGGATGATTGTCTCCTGGAAGGTCTTTCCCTTGGAAACCTCGTTTTAGAATTTTCTAACTTGGAAAAATTCTTATGCTACAGGTTATCTTCACCCCGGGGGCCTTGCTACCCCACAGCGCGCGAAGCTACCCTCCGGCCCGCTGTGGGCGGTGGGGATAAGGAACCCCCGGGTGTTGACCACACCGACCACGAGCAAACTTAGCTCATTCTTATTAAAAGGAGTCGTCCAGACCATCCAAGAAAAAACAAAAGGACTCAAAGAAGAAGCAAACACAGCTTTATTGATTGTCAAACACGGAGGACATCTTCCCCCTCCGATGGGCAGCGGAAACGATACAACCCCGGGTCAAAACCTGAAAGTTCTCTACATCCTAAGGCTCCTATGCCTAATACTCCCGGAGGCCCTCCGCTAGCTCCCGGGCCAAGTCCCGATACAATGCACGCACGCGACGCCGAGCTTCCCGGAGCACATCCTCGGGCCAGTACTCGTGGCCCGCCGGTGGAAGAATGAGAAGTGGGGGGGACCATCCGGAACCCCGGACGCAGAGGGGACAACTCGGCGCGATGATTGTCAAAATTGTCCAAGTGCCACTCTGGATGCCACCTTAACCGGACGGGCTCCCGGACGGCGTCCCTGCTGCACTCCCCGGAGATGAGGCTTAGCAAGATTAAAGCCGCTTGGGCGTCCCCCGGGGAGCCCCTCCCGGACCTTCGCCCGGGAGTAACCTTGCATTCAATTCAAGACTTAGAAAAATTTCTAACTCTATTGCATTTCAAAATATCTTTTTACAAGTGTCCGAGGCTTCTTCTAAGAACCTACCGGGATCAAAATCCTTAAAAAGAAAAAGGGTCCGAACTAAGACCCGGGGGGAGGCTCATACTTTTTCATTGGCATCCTCCCCCCGGGGGGCTTCCACCGGTGCCGGGGCCGGGGCATCCGCTGCCGAGGCCGGGGCATCCACTGCCGGAGTCACCGGTGCCGGGAATCTCACCCAGATGATCCGGTTGTAGAAGCCCCCGGCGAGCTGCTCCACCTCCCGGCGCGAGGGCTCGAAGAACTCGGGGAAGCTTCGGGGGATGCGGCCCCCGATCGCCCGGGCACTGACCCCCCGGTGCTCAACAAGCCCCACCGCGGCTGCAACGACGGGGATCGCCCGGCCCCGCGCCCGAGCGTCGGCAACCTCCCGGATGACGGAGACCTGCGCGTTGAGAAAACGCACAGCCTCCGCGAGGGTCGCCGGGGGTACCTCCGAGCTGCTCCCGGAGCCTAGGCTCACGCCAAGGCTCTCGAGGGCCGAGCGGACGGAGCGGCCCGCGTCCGTCACCGCCCGGACGCTTGAGCCCTCGAGCTCCCGGAACGCCTCCTCCCTCGCCTTGGCCTCCCGCCGAAGGCTGCCGTTGACGGTCTCAGAGACGTGGACCTAGGCCCAGACCCGGGCCAGCTCCTGGAGGGCTTCGTCGCGCTGCCCCAGGTAAGTCGCGACTCTGTCCTCCGCATCCTTAAGCAGCCGGCCGATCCGCTGCTCAAGGCCCCAGGTAATGGCCGCCGCCTACAAACTCTAGAGTTAGAAAAAATTCAAGTGCAGGGCACGAAAGAAGGTGTTACCAACTCGGGTTACCTGGGCCTGGAGAGATTGAAGCGCCTGGAAACGCTCATGGAGCGTCCCCTCCGCAACGAAGGCCTGCACCTTCCGGGTCTGCAGGCCCCCCGTATAGCGGGCGACCTCCCCCGCGGAAAGCAGGGGGGTCTTCCGCCCGGCGCCGGTCCCGTCGTGGCTGGTGAGGGGTCCCCGGACCTAGGCGTCCGGCAGCGTGGTCGGCGTCTTCGTCGCCGAGGAGGTGGCCTCCGTGGAAGTGGCCGGGGAGCTCTCGGAAGAGGTCCCCGCCCAGGGAGAGACCATGAGCCCTTTCCCCTTCCCGGGCGGGAAGGCCCCCGGCACCTCTACTTCCGGAGGAACCTCGAGGGCCGCTACCAAAGGCGGCGAGGGGGCGTAGTTCGCCGAGTCAGACGCCGCCCCGCCCGCGGCCGGTTCCTTCCCCCAGGCCTCAGCAGGGCTCTTCGGGGGAGGGGGAGTTACTTCCTTCCGGGCTGCCGCCCGTTCGCGCCCGGTCCCGGGGGTCTCGTCCCGGGGCTTCGCCGGTGTCGCCGCCAGCGTCGTCGACGGGCCGGGGGCTTTTTGGACTCTGGCCTTCTTAGGTTCAGAGCCCCCGGCCGCGTCCTTCCCCCGTGTGTGCGACCCGGGGGTGGGGAGGGGCTTCCTCTCCGGCAGCTTCAGCCCGTAGGCCTCAGCCACCAAGTTCCGGGGAGGGCCCTCCCCCATGAGGGGCACGACGCGCTCGTGCTCGTCGGCGAAGTACCTCCCCAGGAGGTTCTCCGCCTTCTCCCGCGCCGCCGGGTACGGCCGGACTACAAAAGGTAAAGAGTTAGTCAAATTTCCAAAAATTTGTAACTGCAATGCATCAGGTAGCCGGGACTTACGTCGGGTCACGGACTTGATCGGGGGCCGCTGCTCCGGGCCCATGCCGATCCCCTTCTCCCGCGTGAGAAGGGGGAGATCCTCAGCAGCATCATCTCCTCGGCGGCGTCCCGCATAGAGCGGGTGCTCCTGGAGATGATCACCTTGCTGAGGAGCTCGAGCTCCTCGTCCGTCCACACCGGAGGCTTCGGCGCGGACGACCTGCTGTAAGAGGGGGGCTCCGAGGCGTATGCCACCTCGTCGTCCCGGACCCGGAGGTAGAACCACCTCCGGATCCAGTCGCCCCAGTGGTCTCGGGAGGCCGCCGCCGGGTAATCGGCTACCCGGGACGGCAGCATCTGCACCATCACCGAGCCAAAGGGGGACTTGGGTCCCCCCTTCACCAGGTGGGAGCTCCTCGCCGCCGGTTCGTAGAAGTACCGGAAGGCGCGTAGGGTGGGCTCCCGCCCGGTCGCCATCTCGTAGAGCCAGATGAAGAGGCCCATCCGGACGATCGCGTTCGGGGTGAGGTGGTTTAAGGCCACCTCATACTCCTTCAAAAACTCCCGGAGGAAGGGATGCACCAGGAACCGGAGCCCTGCCTCCAGGAATGCCTCGAAGGCCACGATCTCTCCGGGCCTGGGGCGGGGGGCTCCGTCCTTCTTCACGGGGACCCGGATGTCCCCGTCCTCAACAACGCGACCATGGACTCCGCGTCCTCGGCCGTGAACTCGGACGCCCAGAGGAAGTCCGGAGCGACCTCCTCTGGGGGCACCTCGGTCGTCTTCGCTCGACCCTTCGGTGCCATCAGGTTTGTTTTTTCCAGTGGCTAACGTTTCAGGAGGCTACGCCTAAAGGTTCCGGACACCTGCTACCGGGAGAGAGCTACAGGGAGAGAGCTACCGGGAGAGCTAAATGCGCCAAGGTTGAGAGGTTCGGAATGAACTTCCCGGGCCCCCCAAGGCCCTATTTATAGGGGCGAGCCGTGATCCAGATGAGCGCCACGTGGTACTCCGCGGAGCAATCTGGGCCGTTGAAGTTCAAACCGTGCGCGGGAAATGAAGGGACTGGCGCGCAAATCGAGGCACTGTTTCGAACCGCGAGCACATTGATGGCGAAGCGGCACGGTCATAAGCGCGAGGCACGGGAGCCGAAGCGTCACGGCTCCGGTGGCTTGGTCCGGAGATCTTCCCGGTGACATGTACCATTCCCACCGGGGACGCGAGCATCATCCCCGGGGGGCATGGGGGGCTGCTGTTGGGGGAAATCTCCGCGAGACTAAGTCCAGGTAAGTTGCACCACCATTTGCCCGGCGACGTGGCCTCCGGTGCCTGCCCCGGGCGCCGCCTTTTGGCCCCCGGGACCCAGCCTCCGGCGCCGGTCCCGGGCGCCGCCATTTGGCCCCCGGGACCCGGCCTCCGGCGCCGGTCCCGGGCGCCGCCATTTGCCCGGGGACATGGCCTCCGGTGCCTGCCCCGGGCGCCGCCATTTGCCCGGGGACGTGGCCTCCGGTGCTTGCCCCAAGCGCCGCCTTTTGGCTCCCGGGACCCGGCCTCCGGCGCCGGTCCCGGGCGCCGCCTTTGGCCCAGGGACCTGGCCTCCGGTGTATGTCCCGGGCCTCATCACCCTTCTAAAGGTAAAGTCTCTGGTTGTTGATCACGTGCAGGTCACGCGAGGAGCACCTCGGGAATCAGCGACCACCTGTCAAGCATCCAAGGCGCTTGACCGGGAGAAGGATGTTGCTACCCCTCGATCCGACGGTAGCGTCCGGGGTAGTTTAGTCTTTCTTTGCTTTTTTTTGGGGCTATAAATAACCCTTGTACCCCTCTGTTGTAAGACAAGTGATTCATTATTGGAATAGCCAAAACTCACAGGTGTGCTCCGGAAGCCTTTCCCCTGAGAGAGCCTCCCCAGCCGACTCCGGTCGGAAGCACGCCGACAGGACTAGGGCCCCCACCGGGACCCGAACCTGTATAAATCCTCGTTCAATTCTTGTGTTTTTCCGGCGGGGGAGGACCGGTCACTCGGTCAGCCCGCGTTGCGTTTTCTTCTTTAGGATCGTTCACAAAACCTGCCAGGGTATTCGCAATACCACGACACTTACCACCAAAATTTCTTTTCTTAACAACGTAGCATTTGCAACCAAAAGCTCGAAAATAAGAGATGTTTGGCTTACGCCCAACAAGAAGCTCATAGGGAGTTAAATTCAGAAGAGGATGCAAATAAAGACGGTTAATAGAATAGCAAGTGGTATGCACGGCTTCGGCCCAAAAGGGAGTAGGAGTATCCTACTCACTTAGCATTGTTCTTGCCATTTCTGTTAGTGTTCGATATTTCCTTTCTATGACTCCAATTTGCTGTAGAGTGTAAGAAGTTGAAAATTCGTGTTTAATTCCAAGCGAATCACAAAAATCAACCAAAGTCGAATTAACAAACTCTCCACCATGATCACTACAGATTTTCTTGATGGAAAGTTTGAATTCAGTGGAAACATGTTTTGCAAAGCTTTTGAAAACATCGGGGCTTTCAGATTTTTGAGAAATAAAGAAAACCCAAGTATATCGAGTAAAATCATCAACAATCACAAAACCATAATTGCTACCCCCGATACTTTGGAACTCAGAAGGTCCAAATAAATCCATATGCAATAGTTCCAAAGGTTTGCAAGTCGAAAGAACACGCTTAATCGGATGTGAAGTAGCTACTTGCTTGCCAGCTTGACAAGCGCTACAAGGTTTATCCTTTTCAAAATTCACATCCTTTTAGCCAACAACCAAATCTCGTTTTAAAACCTTTTTCAATTGATGCATTCCAACATGTGCAAGTCTTCTATGCCATAACCAACCTTTTGAGGTTTGAGAGACAAGACATGTTGAAAGAGATGCATCTTTAGAGTGAAAATCAACCAAATAAAGATTTCCAAAACGAAAGTCTTTTAAAATCAAAGAATTGTCTTTCAAACTTTCAACTAAAACTTCTTTGGGATAAAATGTGCAACGAAATCCAAGATCGCAAATTTATGCAACGGAAAGCAAATTAAAGTTCAGAGATTCAACCAACAAAACATTCGAATTGAAAGATTATTTGAGATAGCAATTTTACCCAAGCCTACCACATTTCCTTGACGATTATCGCCAAAGGTGATCTTCTGATTCTCGCTTGAGTTGTCTTCTATTGAGGTGAACAATTTCTTGTTGCCGGTCATGTGTTCGGAGCATCCGCTATCAAGCACCCAATGCTTCCCACCGGTTTTGTAGTTCACCTGCACAAACAAAAGAATCAAATCTTTTTAGGTACCCAAACCTTTTGGGTCCTTCGATGTTACCAATCAAAACTTTGGGCACCCAAATTGATTTCTTCTTTTTATTTAGCATGGGTGCACCAATATACTTTGCTATATCATATTCTTTTTTTGACTTTTGAAGCATGTAGCAAGTATCAAAATAGTTTGGAATCATTAAAGGACATGCTTCATGCGAATGACCAGTTTCATGGCATTTAAAGCAAAATGTGTTGCATGCTTTTACAAAAATAGTTTTTGTACTTGGTTTCTTTCCTTTCTTCGGAAAGTATCCAAGTTCTTCTTTTCTAAATGAACATTTTTCTTTGCTAAGGATTAGATCAAGAGATACTTTTCCTTTGTAGCAGTTTTCTAAACCTTTTCCAAGTTTTTCAACTTGTGCCTTGAGTTCATTATTCTCATTTAAGATAGTATTGTTTGAAACACATGACATATCAAGAGGAATAGCATGAGAAGAATTGTCATTAAAATCACATGAAATGCCTACATCTACCTTAGATGGAGCATTAGTAATATCTTTCATTAGCATGCTTTCATAAGAATCTTTTAGTTCTAAGTATTGAGTGCGTAAAGAAGAATGTTCTTCCTTAAGCGCTTCATACTTCTTTCTAGTCATTCCAAAAACTTCATTTAGTTCGGTGATCATTTCAACTAGTTCATCATATGAAGGATCGGAAGAATGTACCTTTTCATCGCCTTTAGCCATAAGACAAAGGGATGAACTAGTTGAAGTGTTGATGTTGCCGAGAGCTCATCCGGCTATCTTCTTGGAGCAGCTTCTTTCGTCATCGGAGTCGGAGTCGGAGCTCTCACCTCCGGACATCCATTCTCCAAAGTAGGCTTCTTTTGTTGCTTCATTTCTCTTCTTGAAAAATTTCTCCTTGTTGTTCAAAGTCTTGTTCTTGTTGGGACATCTTGATGATATATGTCCCTTTTCGTGACATCCGTAACATATGATGTCCTTGAAGTTTGTTTTCTTCGGCCCCTTTGGTCGAGTGTCGATGTTGACACCCTTCTTGTGAAACCTGCCAAGAAGTTTTTGTGTATTCTTTACCATAAGTGCTAGATCTTCGTCGGAGGAGCCATCGCTTGTATCGTTCTTGGAGCCAGCTTTGAAAGCCAACGCCTTCTTCTTTGTCTCCGAGGGTTCGGTTGCTTCCTTCTTCTCCTTTCGAGGCATCTCATGGGTAATGAGGATCCCATAGAGATCAGTAGGCGTGGTGGTCGACAGATCAGAGTTGGTGAGCACCGTGACCAGAGTGTCGAAGTTTTCTGGAAGCGACCTAAGCATCTTTCTTACAATGTTGAAGTCAGTAAAAACAACACCGAGACCCTTGAGTTCATTCATAATATTGTTCAACCGAGTGAAAATTGAATCCACGGACTCAGTTGATGACATTGTGACTGTCTCGTATCTTTGCCTCACCATAAGCAGCTTTGCCTCTTTGACTTTAGTCGTACCCTCATAAATTTCTTCGAGGGTGGTCCAAACCTTGTGAGCAGTCATGAGATTGCTTACACGGTTGAACTCATTTAGAGACAAACCGGCAAAGAGTGCATTTTTTGCACAGGCATTTAAATGTAGTTTTCTCCTGTCGTCATCGGAGTGACTTGCCGGATCATCCAAAGGAGTAAAATCAAGTTTAACGATGTCCCATACATCAATCCCCATTGCCTCTAGGAATACTAACATGCGCACTTTCCAGTAAGGATAGTTAGTCCCATCAAAGATAGGCGCATGACCGGTATGACCAAGAGAAAAGCCCTCGTTAGATGTCATCTTCTCTCTAAGCGGTAAAGCCTAATTTATCGAGAGACCTTGCTCTGATACCACGTGTAGGATCAAGGATGCCGACTAGAGGGGGTGAATAGGAGGCTTTTAAAAACTTCAATTTAAAACAAGTATTTGCAAATAAAGAAATCAAGAACAAATAAAAATATGAGCAAGAGAAAGAGAGAATGACCATAACAATTTTTACCAAGGTCTCGGAGAATCGCCCAGTCTCCCCTAATCCTCTTTGAAGCACTCAAATAAATTGAGTCTTGCTCCAATATCTACAAAGGATATTATCCACTAATGGTTGCTCCTTGTCCCTGTAGGATCAAGGATGCCGACTAGAGGGGGGGGTGAATAGGGGGGTGAATAGGAGGCTTTTAAAAACTTCAAATGAAAAACAAATTTTTTGCAACAAGAAGAACCAAAAGCAATTTATATATTGAAAAGACAAGATAGATAGAGCAAACACCAATTTTTACCGAGGTATCGGAGACTCGCCCAGTCTCCACTAATCCTCATTGAAGTACTCAGGTAAATTGAGTCTTGCTCCAATATCCACAAAGGATATTATCAACTAGTGGTTGCTCCTTGTCCACTCCAGAAAGGCGAGCACCGATGCCTTGTACAACTTTGCCGAGCCTCTCCAACAATCTTCGAACGGAGAGATCAATGGCTACGCCTCTGAACCGTCTAGGTGAGGGCGCTCACCAAGAGTAACAGGCAGCGAGGTCTTCTCTAGACCTGCAAACATGCACCGAGAAACTATAAGTATGCAAATGCAATGAACTGGAATGCTCGGTGGATCAGAAAACACTCGACTTGATCAACAGATCAAGATTTTGTGTAGAAAACTAAAGCTCAAGAGTGTATAAGAGAATGATGCTGCTTGTTGTGAGAAACACATGCCCAAAGCCCCTATTTATAGCCTCAAGGATTAAAAGAACCGTTGGAGCTAGGGCTGAAAATCAGCAGCCCAAACTGACAGTCAGTTATGTGCACAACGGTCGACAAAATTTACGGATAAAAAATAGCTAGCCGTTTGTGGTCATTTAAGGAAACTTCAAACCCCCAACTGACAGTCAGTTATGCAAACTGACAGTCAGTTCGACCAAAATATCGACCAAATCAAATAGAAACTCAGATAAAAACAACTGTGGTCGAAACCCCAACTGACAGTCAGTATGGGCAAACTGACAGTCAGTTTAGTACAAAAAATTTTGGCCCAAAAAACACTCTCTGGACAATTTTCAGTTAACACAAACTGACATTCAAACTGACAGTCAGTTCAGCAAACTAACAGTTAGCCTGAACAAAAACAGCTATAACTTTAAATCCGGAAATCCAAAAGAGGTGTTTAACAAATAATTTGAATGATAATTTTAAGGGCTACATTTTTGTCAATAGAAGCAAAAACTAGATCTGCCTAGATCTTTCTAGAAATTTGAAAAACTCTTCTGCTGTCAAAAACTCAATTGAAAATCCAAATCTTTCAAAATCAAATTCAAGTCAAATCCAACCAAAAAGGATGCAATGCAATGACCTAAGTTTCTCGGTTTATGTTGAAAATGTAGAGAGGACTTTTGCAACCCCTCTTTATAGTACGGTTAAAACTAAAAACAATTTTCCTAAATTGATCAACTCCGAAAACCGGGATTGGTAAAAGAAATAAAAGCACGGATTACCTTAAGTCCTTTGTGTTTCCATGACTTGTGTCTCATTTATATTCCTTGCGACTTGTGCTTTTATTTCCTTTGTGTTGGGTTTGTCTTGTTCATCTTGCATATCTTCCCAACTCATCTCTGTATCAAACAGTCTCAAAAACAAAGTCAGTCTGAAACACTTAGTTTTCATTAATCATCAAAATTAGGGTTAGGCATGAAGGCCTAGATGCAACAGTCCCCTCCGGAAAGGCGAGCACTGATGCCTATTACAAATGCGCCGAGTCTCTCCAACAATCTCTGAACTGGAGAGATCTACGGCCACGCCACCAAACCGTCTAGGTGAGGGCGCTCACCAAGAGTAATAGGCAGAAAGGTCTTCTCTAGACCTCCAAACAATCACCGAGAAACTCTAAGTATGCAAAATGAAACAAACGAAAGCACTCGGTGGATCTGAAAACTCTCGACTTGATCAACAGATCAAAATTTTCAACTAGAGAATAAATGCTCAAGTGTATGTATGAATAGAGGGCTGCTTGTTGTGTAAAATACAAGCTCAAAGCCTCTATTTATAGCCTCAAGGATCAAAAGAACCGTTGGAGCTAGGGCTGAAAATCAGCAACACAAACGACAGTCAGTTCACCTAACTGACAGTCAGTTACATACACAACGGCCGACAAAATTTATGGATAAAAAATAGCTAGCCGTTTGTGGTCGTATATGGAAACTGAAACCCCAAACTGACAGTCAATTCGACCAAAACATCGACCAGTTTTAAAAGAAAACTCAGATAAAATCAGCTGTGGTCGAAACACAAACTGACAATCAGCATGTGCATACTGACAGTCAGTTTAGTACAAAAAATTTGTCTCAAAAAACAACCTCTCTAGACAATTGTCAGTTACCAAAACTGACAATTCAAACTGACAGTCGGTTTACCAAACTGACAGTCAGTATGGATAAAAACAACTATAACGTTTAATCCAGAGATCCGATTGAAGTCTTTGATAGCTCGTTTGAAAGATATTTTAAAGGGCTATCTTTTTTTTACTAGAAGAAAAATCTAGATCTGCCTAAATCTTTTCAGAAAATGCAAAAACTCTTCTGCTGTCAAAAACTCAACTGAAAAACCAAATAACTGACAGTCAGTTAAAAACATCCATAACTTTTGATCCAAAAATTCACATTGAGAGTTTAATAGCTTGTTTGAAAGATAATTTAACGGGCTACATTTTTTTCAACGGAAGCAAAAGCCAGATCTGCCTAGATATTTCTAAAAAAAGCAAAAACTCTTCTACTATAAAAAACACAACTGAAAATCCAAATCTTTCAAACCAAATTCAAATCAAATCCATCTTATGCAATGACCTAAGTTTCTCGGCTTGTGTTGGAAATGTAGAGAGGACTTGCAACCCCTCTTTATAGTACGGTTAAAACTAAAAACAAATTTCTATAAACCGATCAAACTCCAAACACCGAGATCGGTAAAATAAATATGCATTTTACCTTAAGTCTTTTGCTGCTTTATTCTTGGTGACTTTGCGCTTGCGACCATGGCTCGCAACCTTGTGCTTGTGACTTGCAGATCCAGACGGCTTTCTTCTTGCCGACCTTGTGCTTGCGACTTTGAGTAATACTGCGACCTTAGGCGAAATAGGTCTCTGCATACAGATAGCTCAAAGACATGATTAGATAAAAATACTTAATGTCATCAATAATCAAAATCAACAATAATAGGGGCCTAGATGCAACAAAGATGACCAGGTAATAGTTTTTGTTACCAACCTCGGACAAGAAGGGGATTGGACTCATCCATTGAGGGTCTATCTCGAACATGGGACCTTGCCCAAGGACGAAACCAAAAGCGATCGGTTAATTCGAAAAGCGCGCCTATACAAACTTATAGAAGGAGTTCTATATAAGAAGGGTACTCAAGGAGTATTCATGCGTTGTGTTACTCAAGAAGAAGGTAAGTCCCTCTTGAAAGAAATCCATGACGGTGTGTGTGGTGCGCACGCGTCATTTCGTACACTGGTCGGAAAAGCTTTCCAATAGGGCTTTTTCTGGCCTTCAGCACTCGATGATGCCAAGAATTTGGTCGAGACATGCCCCCAGTGTCAATTTCATGCCAGACAAGTTCATCAGCCCACATATGCCTTGCAAACTATCCCATTAGCGTGGCCCTTCGTGGTTTGGGGGATGGATATTGTAGGACCTATGCCACTGGCCGTTAGTGGTTACAAATTCCTGTTTGTAGCCATTGACACATTCACAAAGTGGATTGAGGCTGAGCCAGTCCGCAATGTCACCGCTGCTGCGGCACAGAAGTTTTTCACAAGAACATCGTTAATCGATTTAGTGTTCCAAGTCGTCTCATTACTAACAACAGTTCCCAATTCGTTAGTGGCCTCTTTCTGGACTATTGCGATAATATTGGAACCATGGTGTGCTTTGCCTCTGTAGCTCATCCATAGAGCAATGGTGCTGTCGAACGCGCCAATGGGAAAATATTACAAGGCATCAAGAAACATGTTTTTGATCGCCTTAAAATGCGCTCGGGGGCTTGGGTGGATGAACTCTACTCCGTTCTATGGGCACTACGCACTACCTGTAGTCGAGCCACTGGTGAGACACCTTTCCAATTGGTATACGGTGCTGAGGCGGTGTTACCTACAGAAATCCGTATTGGTTTTGTCCGAACAAATCAATTCGACCAGATTGATCAGGTCGAACAACGTACCCAGGATTTGACCATTCTCAAAGGAAAGCGTGATCGAGCGTTGATACGGTCAGCGGTATATTTGCAGGCTTTGCGAAAATATCACAGCAGAAGGATGCGGCCGCGTAGTCTTCACGTGGGTGATCTAGTTTTACAAAAAATACAAAACCAGTCTAACCGCAATAAGTTCTCTCCTCAGTGGGAAGGCCCTTACGTTGTCGTTTCAGTACCGTGACCAGGATCGGCCCGGTTAGCAATGGAGGATGGTAGAATCTTATCCAATACATGGAACATTGATCAACTGCGCAAGTTTTATGTGTAAGTTTCTCAATCTTTTTTCCTGTTCAATTAGCATGGTTCAACAAAAACTTCATGCGTACTCTTCTTCGCTTCATGTTATGTCTGTTTTCTTTATTTGCCATACCTATACCGAGCCCGGCTCGGGGGCTGATCGCCGATGATCATCTTGGTACAAATATCTTAACCGGATTCATTGGCCGATCTCGTGGTCGCATCCAGTTAAGGCATCCCTCAATAAGCCGTTCCTCAACACACACGGGACTTACTGGCATGTTCCTGATCATTCGAGTGGCTACCAGTTCGTAATAAGGTCGAATGTTATATTGGGGTCAGTATCGGTTCGATCAGATGATTATATCTAAGTGAAAGCATTTTCCTGGATATTCATCATGCCCACATTTTTCCAGAAATTATAATACTAAATCTGGAGTATTGATGATTTCTGAAAAGGGGGCTAAGAGGATATGATCATGCTATGAAATGAAGAAAGTATCACGAAGAAAGTATCACTCTTTTCCAAAAATTTAAGGCATGCATTCGCATGTTATAAATGTAATTTTACAGGTATAGTTACTGAGAGATATCATTACAAAAAATCAAATGAGGCCTAGCTCTTTCAGTAGATCTTCGACTAGAGGCTTGAATTCTTCAGAGATGGCTTTAAATCGATCACTCTCAATCTCTGCATCTCCTACCACCGGCTTCAAATTCAAATTTGGGCTGTGGTGGAATCGTAATCTGCAGAGAATGGCAGAGGCTACGGATATGACATTTGACCTTAGCGCCTCTTCCTGCCATTTGGTATCTTCAGGAAGATACTCGAGGAGCAATTCAGCTTGGGCCGCGACCAGTGTGGCTAACTCGCTAAGGCTTGGATTGTCCTTTTGTGACTCAATCACATCTGTTTTTAGCAAAGTGGCCACCATCTTCAGCTTTTTGAAGATGTCTGATTGAATACCGCTGTAGGAGGAAATTGTTTCGTTTAGTCCCTTATTCTCCATGCTGGCAGTATCAATTCTCAAGCTTTGCAACCCAATGGTCATCTGAAGGTTTCTATTCTCTTCTGAAAGACGACTTACTTGATCCTCTTGTGCTGTACAAACATAGTAAACATTTACTATAAGCAAAGCTTCTATGATGTGAAGTTTTCTTCTGGTCGGGAGTGTACTTACAAGCAAGCTTTGACTGCGCATCACGAAGTTCCTTCTCCAAAGAAGAATATCTCGCAGTTGCAGCCTCTTCTTGATTCTCTCGATCAGCCATGCTCTTGTGCAGAAAGGCATTTTCTCTGTATCAAGAAGGACAACCAGTTACACTTAAATACGGATTCAAGTTAACATGAATAAAGAGCACTGTACTTACTATTCTAGCCAGCTGATCTTCCGTTGTGCGACCTCAATATGCTTTGCCATAGCTGTTGACTTGGTCGCCACCCGGGTCAAGTCCTGGAACACAATAAGAAATTGCTCTTGAGACTTGAATGTTCCAGAATTTTTTGCGGGTTGGAAAATAAAAATTGTGCATACCTCTATGTAATCGCTGATTGAGTCGCTCTCAACATCAGCATGAGGTCTAACCTCAGGACCTGTTGTGTCCGCGGTAGGGGCAGATGACTTTTCCTGTTGTTCCCCCTCTATGGCCAGGATTTCAGTTTCTGTCCCTTGGGAACGGATTTCCGCTGCCATTCCATCCACAATGGCCCGAAGAACCTCTTCGGCCACGAGAATCGGGCTTGGCTCTCCCGCGACCTCCGTAGTGGGTGTACCATAGCTTGTCAAGGTCACCGGGGTATTGGGTGCAGCATCCCTGCGCCAACAAACAGACACATTGAAAGGTGAAGAAACCTCTGGTCGGGCATATTTAGATGACGATTGGAAAATTTCTCACTTTATCCGAAACCCCACCCACGGTTTGGCTTTTGATGAAGTGCTCCCGAGGGAGAAGAGCTTGATGGATGCTCTCGGGGAAGAGTCTTCATCCATCCTCGTTCTCCTTCTCTTAAAGAGGACGGTATCATCCTCTCCCTGTATAAACACAACTCAATAGATGTGCACAGAGGGATGAAAACATGCAGGATTGTGAGAAATCTTACCACAATCACTCCTTCTATGGGAACGGGAGGTGTTGCAAGTCCTGAGGCTTCATGAGCTTCAGGCACTAGGGTTCCACTCGAAACCACCGGATTATCAGTGGACACGGGGCCCACCATAGCCATTTCTGTTCCTGCGGCCAGGGACAAGACTTCGTCGACCACAAGGGAAGTCGACCTCTCTGGGACGCTTGTTCCCAGAAGGTTAGTCATTTTCCTCTTGCGACGAACTAGAGGAATGTCTTCTTCCTCATCCTCGCTCCCTTCGCCCTGTATGATGAAGAAGTAATTTCCGCTCGTACTTGGGGGTACAAGAGGAACCGAGAATCTTACCGCAATCTTTTTTGCGGTAATAGTTTTCTTCTGCGAAGAAGCCTCTCCCAGAATCTTCTTAGGTTTTTTGGGAGCGGACTCCTTCGCTACGTGCTTCGAAGGGGTCCTCCTCACCCTCTTCGCAGTCGGTCTTCCTGAAGGACCAACGTCCTCAGTAGGACACATTGCCTCAGCAAATTTTCCCAGAAGCTGTATTATTCAACATGCTTTTGGTAATACAAGATAAATGGATGATTTACAATAGAGCTTGTTTGAAAAAAGTCATACCTTTTGGCGCTCTTGCTTAAGATCATCGCCGGCGTTAATTAAGCTATGGGGGCAATGCGATCCTTTAGCTCCCTCCACAGTGGCGTTATACGCCCGAAGGAGGTAGTTTGTCCGTTTCTCAATCTCGGACAAAGATAGAGCTGTGTCACAAACAAGCATGTTAACAAACACAACATTTTTTTAGTCAGTAAGAATGTATGTTTTGTTGATTAAAGGACATACCATTATTATAGTCCAGGGTGCTGTCCGCCATGGACTTAACTTCCCAAGCTGGATGTGCCCTTTCACGCAGGGGACTTATCCGATTCTTCACGAAGTCACGTATGATATCACATGCGGTCAAGCCTTGCTGGACTAGGTGAAGAATAGCTTGAGCTTGTTTCTTCTGTTCTACGCTCAGAACAGGAAGGGAGTCTAACTCACTGGCTTTCTCAGGTCGTGTGTTCGCGAACCATAGTCCGCTCTCCGAGAGAGGGGTGTAGTAGAACCAGTTATGGTACCACCCATGGACAGAGTCTCGTAGGGGCGGGAATGGGTATTCTTTCTTCTCCCTTATACGGAAGTAGATGCACCCAGCGGCATTGGCACTTTTTGACCATGCCGAAAAGTAGAAGCGTCGGAAAAGCTCCATGCTTGGAAGCACTCCAACGAAGGCCTCATAGAGGTGTTGGAAAATTGCCAAAATAAGGACTGCATTTGGGTGGAGATTCACTAACTCCAGCCCATAGTGGTCCAAGATTCCCAGCAGAAACTCGCTTTCTGGGAATCGAAACCCGCAGTGCAGGTATTCCTCGAAGATCACCAATTCGCCCTCTTGGACGATTGGGGTTTCTTGATCTTTCTCCGCTGGCCGCCAGTTGATCAGCAACCGCGGGGGGAGAATCTCTTCTTTTTCTAGAGCCACCAGACTCTCTTCTGTATGGTGGACGGATCGGCTCAAGGATGCCATTACTATGAAGAATTGAGGAAAAAAGTGGTGACTTTGGAGACGACGAAGATGAGGAATACAGAAGAGGGTTTTCTGCGACAGGAGGGTCTAAGGCAACGAAGGGTTTTTGGCTTCTCCAGTAAGCTACCTCTTCCTTTTATATGTCTGAGGCAGCCCTTCGCCGAATATTTTATTAATTTCCCATAATGGGTCTCTTTCCTCTTGAAACCCGTTATCCCTACCCAGTAATGAATCCAAAATGAAATGTGTTCTTATCATTTTATTTCGCATTCGGGGGGCTATGGTACTTATAAAAATATTGGAGATTTCCTAAATCTTTATTATGCGAATAATTCTTTTTGACTATGGAATAAGTTTATTGTCTTTACACTGATCACAACATATTCCTATGATATGTGTGATCACGACAGCTATGGTCGCTGTATGGTCAAAAGGCTGTTTGTTTTGTGATCGTTCTGACCGCAGTCTACGGTCTCAATGCTATTCTGGGACCGGAGAATTGTTTTCTGATCATTACTCTAGTTCTGATCGCAGTTTACGGTATTAATGCTATTCTGAGACTAAAGAACTGAACCAGTTTTTGGTCGCAAAAGCGTTCTCGTGTAACTATTGTTCACAGAATGTAACGAACCATATATCGGATTATAAGTTCTACATAATCCTTTTAAAAAGATCAACTATGTGAGGAAAAGAATTTCTCTATTTCTGACAGTCTTTCATACGTAAGAGACACAGGTGACCAAAGCGTCTACCTGGTCTGATAGCATTTTACAAAGTTCTCCCAGGGACATATTAGCATCAGTGGGATCAACACTGGCTACCCCTATAGAACTGGCTATGGCTCTAAGCCTATTTACATCATCCCAAATCAAAGAAGCGCTATTATTCCTTATTGTATCGGAGAGTTCTCGCTGCTGCCGAGCATAGTCCCTCTCCAAGCGGAATTGGCGCTCCTCTTCGCGGGAGTTGTCATAACATTCTGCCAGGTGCAGAATGGCCGAAGACATTTCTTCGATCTTCTTCTCCAGAGCCTCTTTTTCCTTCTGGAGAGTTTGTTCGAGGGAAAGAGGTTGGACCTCAGCAGGCTGGTCACTAGGGGCTCCAGAAATTTTCATCTCCTGCACATGTATGTGTTAGTTTTACAAGATAAAACAACCAGCAGAGGAAATGAAAATAATTACCAATCATCCCAGTAAGATTGGACGGGAGGATGAAGTGTTTCCCCCAGAAATTAGATCACCCGACAAAAGTCGAGGACCATCAGGTTGTGGGAGTTCAACTTTCCCACCAGAAAATTGATAACCCATCAAAAGATGGGGATCGCTTGATCGCAATGAAGAAAGTTGAGAAGAAGAAGAAAGCCTTGAAGCAGTGTTATGGATCTCCAAAGGTGGAGATGAGGGTTCGACCTGCCGAGTTGCATGGACAGGAAGAACTACATGGGACAAGAAAGGAGAGTGCAATGATACATCCCTAACCTTTGTACCCGTAAATGAAGCTCCGCTGGAGGATCCCTCGTCAACTTTGGGTTTCTTCCCTGAGGGAACCATCTCTTCAGTCACCTGTGAGTTCCCAAAAGGCATTTTGGAAATGATCAGAATATAAAATGACGACTTGAACCAAAAGTTCCAGAAAAGACTTACCTTCTGGAAGTCCTGGTCAAGTTTGGGTATCACTTCCTCTTCATCACTCTTAATCTCAATGATGTTCTTGGGGTCTTGATCTGCCATTGGAACAAGAACTAAGGCTTAGAGGGAGTAACTGGAGAGGAGAAGTTGTTCTGGAAAAGACTTAGTCGTGGCAAAGAAACTCGTAAATACAAAGAACCGAAAGGATCTTTAATTTATAGGCCTAAAGGCGTCGGTTTGTTTCCACACACGTCTCGAGTTCTTAAACCGCACTTACGGTTGCCATTACGATGAGTCACCAAAATCATCATTACCAGCCAAGAGAAAGTTAGGGTTTTTCTCGGGAGATGAATCGTCACACGGCGAAACAGTATCAGCTGAAGTTAAAACGTCAGGTTCATAATTCGATGCAAGATAAAAATTTGAAGTAAATATGTTCTTTCATTTTCTTCAAATTTGGGGGCTAGCTGACGAGGATTATCACCTGAGCTAGTTCAAAGTATTGGACATCTGGTTTAGGACGGAATCAGACTAGACGTATGTCAATAAGTCCGTCGCTATGGTCTCAGACGATCTAAAGGGCGCGGATACAGTGATATCGTAGCTCCTGCGCGATCATGAGTTCGCAGATAGTGCGCGGTCAGGAAACTCCAGACAGTGCGCGGTCAGAGGGTCGTTGATTGTCTGCAACCAGGATAATCAGGGAAGGCCTAGCACTTTGAATGGGCATATCCCGAGAATCACAAAGATATTTGCACGTATGAAGACAACTGCCAGGAGGTTAACATGTGCGGTTATCCCTTGATTGGACGTGTTAAGCCTGCATGGGAGTTAGGTGCTGTTAACAAAACTGCATCTTAACAACTGTCCGATGCCGTTTTGTATTGGCACCCTTTTGTCCAGTATAAAAAGGTAGTCAATGCACGTTCCAAAGGCAACAAGTGATAAGTGACTAATTTGGTCAAACACACAAGCACTACCAGGCATTCACCAAACTTGAAGGCTTAGATATAGTTAGGTAGACACTAACATAGAAGAGATCATCGCCTGTGATCTTCTCTTCTACCCCTTTTGTACAAACATTTTATTACATATAGTGAAATCACAATAGGACGTAGGGCTATTACTCCCACCATCGAGGGCCTGAACCTATATAAAATCTCTTGTGCCTCTACAGACTTGATTCACCCTACCTTTCTGGAGGAGTGCCCTGAAAGGTCCTGCAACTCAAAAATTTGCGTAAAATCGACTAAGGACCCCGAGTCCAAATCGTCGACAATCTTCATTAGCACAAAGGAAGGTGATGAGCTCGACTTCCTACTAGTTCTCTAGGCCGGAGCCTATCGAATAGTCTTGGAAGGATTATCCGTATGTAATGGTACATCGCAGTTTTCATCTTGGGACTTTGGAGCCATTTTAGCACTTTTGTCCGTCGGTGAACGGGAAGAAACTGCTTCACCTAGAGGCAGCTGGTCGACATGTTTAAGTGCTTTCCTGTCACAAGACAGTGCTGACTTTTAGTCACTAGATATTGTGATGACTCCATTTGATCCTAGCAACTTAATGCATTGATATGTATAGTGCGTGGTCATCATGAATTTTGTCAATGTATGGTGACCAAGTAAGGCATTGTAAGTTGCTTCAAAGTCGACCACTTCAAAGGTGATAAGTTTGGTGTCGAAATTTCTTGGGTCACCAAATGCCACAGGGAGTGTTACTTGGCCAATTGGTTTGGTCGAAGATCCTGGGATTACACAATGGAAGGGGTTCTTGACCAGCTGGAGCTTGGACCAAGGAATTTGCATGGCATCTAGGGCATTAGAAAATAAAATATCCAATGCACTTTCTCCATCGACTAATGCTCTCCCCACCTTGTAGTTGCCAATAGTAGGTGTAATGATCAAACGGTATTGATGTGCCCGTGATAAATTTTTTAGACAGTCTGCTCTCTCAAAAGTGAGAACAGTTTCCGACCACCAGGGAAACTGAGGCTCAGCTGGTGAACACTCTGTAACATTTACTTCATTTAGAGGTGTAGGCGGACGATCCCCCCACGATCACGTTGATGTGCCAGTTCGGGTCTTGATATGGTAGTTCTTTGTTTTCAGAATCTTTAGTAGATTTCCCCCCTGGTGGGGTAGGAAAGATCCTTTTCCAACATAGAAATCATCAAACTTGTGCAGCCATAATCGGCAGTGCATCAAATCGTATCCCTTTACTTTGTGTAAAGGGCACCATTTGTTCTTTTGGTCTTCAGTTGTAACCACCTTGCTCTTATCATGTTGGTTTTTAGGGGCTGTTGGTCAGTTATTATTTGGCCTTTGGCTTTAATTATTGAGACTCAAGAGTCGTGACCTGTCGCAGTGAATTACTCCCCTTCTTCTTTGAGCCTGATTTCTTCTTGTCCTTATCATCTTTGGATGATTCTTTCTTCAATCCAGACTGTGAAGGTAGGTTTCCCTTATATGTCATCTTGTTCCATTGGACTGCTTCAAGGGAGGTGGGTTATCATCTTCCCCAATGATCCCCACTTCCCTGTTGTGACTGTTGCATCTAGGCCTTCATGCCTAACCCTAATTTTGATGATTAATGAAAACAGAGTGTTTAGGACTAACTGTGCTATTGAGTTTATTTGATACAGAGTTGCGTTGGGAAAATATGCACGGAATACAAGACAAACCCGACGTAAAATAAAAGCACAAGTCACAAAGAGCAGGAACGAGACGCAAATCATGAAGATGCGCAAGACCTAAGGTATTATGAGTTTTTATTTTTACCGATCTCGGCGTTTGGAGATGATCGGTTAGGGAAATTATTTTTAGTTTTAACCGTACTATAAAGAGGGGTGGCGAAAGTCCTCTCTTTATCTCCAATACAAACCGAGAAACCTAGGTCATTGCATTGCATCATTTTGAGTTGGAATTGGTTTGAACTTATTTTGAAAATCTGGTTTTTCAGTTCAGTTTTTGATAGTAGAAGAGTATTTGCAATTTTCAGAAAGATCTATGTAGATCTGGTTTTTGCTTCTGTTGACAAAAATGTAGCCCTTGAAATTATCTTTCAAAAGACCTATTAAACACCTCTTTTGGATTTCTGGATTTAAAGTTATCTCTGTTTTTGTTCAGGCTGACTGTCAGTTTGCTAGGCTGACTGTCAGTTTGCTAAACTGACTGTCAGTTTGAATGTCAGTTAGTTTAAACTGACAATTGTCCAGAGAGGGTGTATTTTGGGCTCAAAACTTTTGTACTAAACTGACTGTCAGTTCGTCCATACTGACTGTCAGTTGGGGTTTCGACCACAGTGTTTTTAACTGTGTTTCTATTTGGTTTTGGTCGAGTTTGTGGTCAAACTGACTGTCAGTTTGCAAAACTGACTGTCAGTTTGCATAACTGACTGTCAGTTGTGGGTTTCAGCTTTCCATAAATGACCACGAATGGCTAGCAAAGTTTATTCCGTAAATTTTGTCGGCCGTTGTGCACTAAACTGACTGTCAGTTAGGCAAACTGACTGTCAGTTTGGGTTGCTGATTTTCAGCCCTAGCTCCAACGGTTCATTTGACTCTTGAGGCTATAAAAAGGGGCTTTGGGCATAAGTTTTATAAGAACAAGCAGCAGCATTTCATATACACTCTTGAGCTTTAGTTTTCCGATCCACCGAGCATTTCAGTTCTTTGCATTTTGCATTCACTTAGCTTCTCGGTGTGTGTTTGGAGGTCTAGAGAAGACCTCGCTGCCTATTACTCTTGGTGAGCGCCCTCACCTAGACGGTTCGGAGGCGTGGCCGTTGACCTCTCCAGAACGGAGACTGTTGGAGAGGCTCGGCAAGCTTGTACAAGGCATCGGTGCTCGCCTTTCCAGAGTGGACATGGAGCAACCTTAGTTGATAATACTCTTCGTGAGTATTGAGGCAAAATTCAAGTGACTTGAGTGCTTCAACGAGGACTAGTGGAGACTGGGCGAGTCTCCGATACCTCGGTAAAAATCGTTGTGTTCGTTCTCTTTTCCCTTTGCTTATATTATTTGTTCTTGACTTGCATTTATTTGATTTAAGTTTTAAGTTTTTAAAAGCCTCCTATTCACCCCCCCTCTAGTCGGCATCTTTGATCCAACACGTGGTATCAGAGCCCGGTCTCTCGATTCATTAGGCCTTACCACCTAGAGAGAGGATGTCGTCAAGTGGAGATTTTCTTCTCGGTCATACCGGTCGTGCGCCTATCTTTGATGGGACAAACTATCCTTATTGGAAAGTGCGCATGTCGGTATTCCTAGAAGCTATGGGGCTTGATGTATGGGATATTGTTAAACTCGGTTTTACTCCTCCGGATGATCCGGCAAGTCAGTCTGAGGACGACAGGAGAAAACTGCATTTAAATGCCTGTGCAAAAAATGCACTCTTTGCCGGTTTATCCTTGAATGAGTTCAACCGTGTGAGCAATCTCACGACTGCTCATAAGGTTTGGACTACCCTCGAAGAAATTTACGAGGGCACTACAAAGGTTAAAGAGGCAAAATTGCTAATGGTGAGGTAAAAATATGAGACATTCACCATGTCATCAACCGAGTCCGTGGATTCCATGTTTACTCGGTTAAATAACATTGTGAATGAACTCAAGGGTCTTGGTGTTATTTTTACTGACCTTGAGCTTGTGAGAAAGATGCTTAGGGCCTTACCGGAAAGTTTCGACACTTTGGTCACGGTTCTCACAAACTCTGACTTATCGACCACAACACCAACTGATCTTTATGGGAACCTCATCACCCATGAGATGCATAAGAAGGAGAAGAAAGAAGCGGCCGAACCCTCGGAGACGAAGAAGAAAGCTTTGGCTTTCAAAGCCAACGCAAGGAATGATTCAAGCGATGGCTCCTCCGATGAAGACCTCGCACTCATGGTAAAAAATACTCAAAAAGTTCTTCGCAGGTTGCATAAGAAAGGTGTCAACCTTGACACACGACCAAAGGGTCCAAAGCAAAACAACTTCAAGGACATCATTTGCTATGGATGCCATGAGAAGGGACACATAGCATCAAGATGTCCAAACAAGAACAAGGCGTGGAACAAGAAGAAGAAGTTCTTCAAGAAGAAAAATGAAGAAATCAAAGAAGCTTGCTTTGGAGAGTGGATGTCCGGAGGCGAGAGCTCCAACTCCGACTCCGACAACGAAAGAAGTTGCTCCAAGAAGATGGCCGGATTAGCTCTCGGCAACATCAACACCTCAACTAGTTCATCCATTTGCCTTATGGCCAAAGGCGATGAAAAGGTACACTCTAATGATCCATCTTATGATGATTTAGTTGAAATGATAACCGAACTAAATGAAGCTTTTGGAAAAACTAAAAGGAAGTATAAGGTGCTTAAGGAAGAACATTCTTCCCTACGCGCTCAATACTCCGATCTTAAAGATTCTTATGAAAGCATACTCATAAAAGATGTTACAAATACCTCATCTAAGGTAGATACTTCAACTTCATGTAATTTGGATGATTCTCCCTCTAGTAGTCATCACATTCCATGTGTTTCTAATGATAACATCTTAAATGAAAATAATGAACTTAAGGCTCAAGTAGAAAAGCTTGGAAAAGGGTTAGAGAACTGTTATAAAGGTAAAATATCTCTTGATCTAATCCTTAGTAAACAAAAGTGTTCTTTTAGAAAAGAAGGATTAGGATATTTTCAAAAGAAAGGGAAGAAACCAAACACTAAAACTATATTTGTTAAAGCATGCAACACATTTTGTCATAAATGCCATGAAACTGGTCATTCGCATGAAGCATGTCCCTTAATGACTCCTAATTATTTTGATACTTGCTACATGCTTCAAAAGTTGAGAAAAGATTATGCTATAGCAAAGTATGTTGTGCACCCATGTTAAATAAAAAGAAGAAATCTATTTGGGTGCCCAATGCTTTGATTGCTAACATTGAAGGACCCAAAAAGGTTTGAGTACCTAAAAGAACTTAATTCTTTGTATGCAGGTGAACTACAAGACCGGTGGGAGGCATTGGGTGCTCGATAGCGGATGCTCCGAACACATGACCGGTAACAAGAAGTTGTTCACCTCACCCAAAGACAACTCAAGCGAGAACCAAAAGATTACCTTTGGCGACAATCGTCAAGGAAATGTGGTAGGCTTGGGTAAAATCGCAATCTCTAATGATCTTTCTATTTCTAATGTCTTGTTGGTCGAATCTCTGAATTTCAATTTGCTTTCCGTTGCTCAAATTTGCGATTTTGGTTTCAGTTGCACGTTTTATCCAAAAGAATTTTTGGTTGAAAGTTTAAAAGATAAATCTTTGATTTTTAAAGGCTTTCGTTTTGGAAATCTTTATTTGGTTGATTTTCACTCGAAGATGCATCTTTGTCAACATGTCTTGTCTCTCAAACCTCAAAAGGTTGGCTATGGCATAGACGACTGGCACATGTTGGAATGCATCAATTGAGAAAACTTTTAAAACGTGATTTGGTTGTTGGCTTAAAGGATGTGAATTTTGAAAAGGATAAACCTTGTAGCGCTTGTCAAGCTAGCAAGCAAGTAGCTACTTCACATCCGACTAAGCGCATTCTTTCGACTTGCAAACCTTTGGAACTCCTTCATATGGATTTATTTGGACCTTCTGAGTTCCAAAGTATCGGGGGTAGCAATTATGGTTTTGTGATTGTTGATGATTTTACTCGCTACACTTGGGTTTTCTTTATTTCCCAAAAATCTGAAACCCCCGATGTTTTCAAAAGTTTTGCAAAACGTGTTTCCACTGAATTCGAATTATCCATCAAGAAAATCCGTAGTGATCATGGTGGAGAGTTCGTTAATTCAACTTTGTTTGATTTTTGTGACTCTCTTGGAATTAAACACGAATTTTCCACATCATACACTCCACAGCAAAATGGAGTCGTTGAAAGGAAAAATCGAACACTTATAAAAATGGCAAGGACTATGCTAAGTGAGTATGATACTCCTACTCGCTTCTGGGCTGAAGCCGTGCATACTGCTTGCTATTCTATAAATCGGCTTTATTTGCATCCTCTTCTGAATTTGACTCCTTATGAACTTCTTATTGGGCGTAAGCCAAATATTTCTTATTTTCGAGTGTTTGGATGTAAATGTTATATTCTTAAGAAAAGAAATTTTGGTGGTAAATTTCAAAGAAGAGTAGATGAAGGCTTTCTAGTCGGATACTCCACCACTAGCAAAGCTTATCGTGTTTTCAATAAAAATACAAGTTGTATTGAAGAATCTGGTGATGTCGAATTTGATGAAACTAACGGCTCGCAAAAGGAGCAAGTCTCTCATGAAGTTTCAGGTAAAGATCTTCAAGAAGCAATGAAGAACATAACCATTGGAGACATCAAGCCAAGAGATGAAGATCAAGAAGATGATGTCAACATTGAGAATGTTGATCAAAATGTATCATCATCTCATGTTGATCCTCCAGAACAAGATCAAGATGAAGCTGTACAAGATGAAGCACCAAGACAGCATCAAACGATCACCAAGGATCACCCTCTAAACCAAATATTGGGTGACGTCAGTAAGGGTGTTCAAACTCGATCTTGTATTGCTGCATTTTGTGAACATCATTCTTTTGTGTCTTCTTTAGAACCCAAACATGTTAATGAAGCTTTAAATGATCCTGATTGGGTTAATGCCATGCATGAGGAACTTAATAACTTTGCTAGAAATGAAGTTTGGACTTTAGTAGAAAGACCCAAAGATCATAATGTTATTGGAACAAATGGGTTTTCAGAAATAACCAAGATGAAAATGGTGTTGTAATTAGAAACAAAGCTCGTCTTGTTGCTCAAGGCTTCACTCAAGTCGAAGGTTTAGACTTTGGTGAAACTTTTGCACTTGTAGCAAGACTTGAAGCTATTCGTATACTTCTTGCTTATGCATCATGCATGCTTTAATATCAAACTTTTTCAAATGGATGTAAAAAGTGCTTTTTTAAATGGTGAAATTTCTAAACTTGTTTTTGTTGAACAACCTCCCGGTTTTGAAGATTCTAAATTTCCGAACCATGTATTTAAGTTGTCAAAAGCTCTCTATGGTCTCAAACAAGCTCCTAGAGCTTGGTATGAGCGACTTAGAGACTTTCTTTTATCAAAAGGTTTTAAAATTGGGAAGGTTGATACAACTCTCTTTACAAAGAAAATTGAAAAAGATTTGTTCATTTGTCAGATTTATGTTGATGATATTATTTTTGGATCTACTAATGAAAATTTCTGTCATGAGTTTGGAGAGATGATGTCTAGGGAGTTCGAGATGTCCATGATTGGTGAGCTGAGCTTCTTCCTCGGTCTTCAAATCAAGCAACTCAAGAACGGTACGTTCGTGAGTCAAACAAAGTACCTGAAGGACCTACTCAAGCGTTTTGGGATGGAAGACGCTAAGGCAATCAAAACTCCCATGGCGACCAATGGAAATCTGGACATGGACAAAAGCGGCAAATCGGTCGATTCTAAACTGTATAGGTCTATGATTGGTAGTCTTTTATATCTTACTGCATCTAGGCCTGATATCATGTTTAGTGTGTGCTTATGTGCTAGATTTCAGTCTGATCCTAAGGAATGTCACTTAACTGCTCTTAAAAGAATCCTTAGGTATTTAAAATGCTATCCCAGTTTAGGCCTTTGGTATCCAAAAGATGCAAATTTTGAATTAATTGGATATTCTGAGTCTGATTATGCTGGGTGCAAGATTGATCGTAAAAGCACATCTGGTAGCTGTCAGCTGTTGGGGAGATCATTAGTATCATGGTCATCTAGGAAGCAAAATTATGTAGCTCTCTCCACAGCTGAAGCTGAATATGTGTCTGCTGGCAGTTGTTGTGCTCAATTATTGTGGATGATGCAGACATTTTTGGATTATGGGATTATCTTTGATAAAGTGCCACTCTTGTGTGATAATGAAAGTGCCATTAAAATTGCTAATAATCCTGTTCAACATTCTAGAACTAAGCATATTGAAATAAGGCACCATTTTATTAGAGATCATGTGGCAAAAGGTGACATTGTTGTGAATTATGTTAGAACTAATATGCAACTAGCTGATATCTTCACTAAACCCCTAGATGAATCAAGATTCTGCTTTTTAAGGGGTGAACTGAACATTATTGATATATCAAATGCTAGTTGATGTGCTAAATGTGTTGTTTGTATAAAATAATATTATTTTATTCCCTCTCTGGTCTTAGATTGCTTCTGGTCGAATTTGACCAAACTGATAGTCAGTTCCACTAACTGACAGTCAGTTTAGTGCTTAGGAGCCTGGTCTTAGTCTCTGGTCAAAGTCATTGTTCTAACTGACAGTCAGTTTCACAAACTGACAGTCAGTTACGTGCAACTGACTTTGGTCGTAGCTCCTGGTCGTGTTCGAGTCTCAAACTGACTGTCAGTCTCATACACTGACTGTCAGTTTCAAAACTCAGTTCTGTGAACTGACTGTCAGTGTGGTACACTGATTGTCAGTTCCATGTTTCTGAGTTTGGAACTGACTGTCAGTTTATCAAACTGACTGTCAGTTGCGGGATCCAGAACCCTAAAATCCCCCGTTCTTTTTCTTGCCTCTTCATCTTTTCTCGCTGCCGGTCCTGTTTTTGTGCTCCCTCGCCGTCGCTGTTTGCTCCACCTCCTCGCCGTGCCGCGCCGCCGCCTCCTTGTGCCTCCTCTCGTCGCCGGTGAACTTCTCACCACCGGCGCCACCGTCCTCGCTCGTCTCGACCACGTCGGCCTTTGGCTTCTCTGTTCCCGGTTTTTCTTCTCAGCACCACACCCTTTCGTCGTGTGCAGTGATCGTGGACCTCCTCGACGTACTGAGCTTCATCCCTTCGGTCGTTTTGGACGTTGCTGCAGTTCTCCGGCCGACGATCTCTTTTTGGCTCCGTTCGGCTGTTCTGTTCAGGTCGCTTCACCTCTCTCCTCTGTTTTTTTGTCGTTTCTTTGACATGTCTGATCAGCCGTCGTCTTCGCGACGCGTGGCCCGACGAAAGAACGCGGAAAACAGCCAGCGTTCATCGGGTCAAACGTCCGAGAACCGGCCTTCGCCTCCGCCTGAGCGCGTGCCCGTGGATTATTCCTGGTGGCACGCGAGCCGCCTTCGCACACTCCGCTCCACAAACCCGTATCTGTCGCCGCGTCCCACTGGTCGCAACGCGTGCGCGGTCCTCACCTGCTTCACAAACCTCCATTTAGACCTGTTTACCAGCGTCTACAGCCGTGCACCCATCTTTGCCCATCGCTCTCTGTCGTGGGGGACAATCGCCTCTCGCACAGGCATCGCCACCCTCGCAGACTTGTTCGGCTCTGTAGGGATCCGTGACCTAGTTGCTGATTCCTCTCTGCATTGGGCTGAGGGGCCCATTCGCCAGTTCTATTCTACCGTCTTTATCTCCCCTCAGCGCGACTTCATGACCTTCATGACAGGCCTCCAGGTCTACACTATCACAAAGGATCAGCTGGAGTCGGCGCTTGGACTGGTGCGCCCTCCTTCTGGCCGCCAGCTCCATACCCTAACTGACCTCGAGCGTCGGGAGGTGGCCATGCTCTATTCTGGCCCCTTCCAGCTCCGTCACATTGCTGGCCTGCGCCGCGATGTAGACCTAGCCCTACGGATCCTCTGTCTCACTCTGGTCCCCATGAGCGGAGATAGGGCTAGGATCACCTATCTGGCCCTCCACGTCCTGATTTCCATCTTTCAGGAGGAGTCATTCGACGTCGCTGATCTCATCATTAATGAGATTCAGCACGTCCTTCTTTCCCCGCGCCGTCAGCTGATATACGCTCCGTATATCATGGTGGTGCTTCTGCATATCCGAGCTGTGGATTCTGAGCTGCCACGGCCCCATCATCCTTTGCTCTTCTATCCTCCGGGCCAGGCTGATCGCCGTCTTGGTACCCGGCCTGCGGCTGCTGTGGACCCTGGTTCTCCCGCATCAGATGATGATGCTGCGGGGGACTCAGAGGACGAGGCTCCTGCTCAGGAGACTTCTCCAGCTCCAGCTGCGGGGACAGGCACCGGATCGGCATCTCCCTCTCGGCTTGATCAGGTGATCCAGGTGCAGAGTAGATCCTCAGCACCCAGGCGGAGCATCATCAGATGTTGCTTCGGTTGATTGCTCAGCAGGAGGAGATTCTGCGGCGCCTTCCTTCTTCATCTTCTCCTGCCCCTCGCAAGAGGGCCCGCCAGGCTTCGTCTTCTCCGAGCACACCTTCAGGACCTGCTGATCCAGCTCCTGTTGCACCAGCTCCGGCTCCCATTGCTGCTGATCCAGCCTCTGTAGCTCCAGCTCCTGTTGCAGCTCCGACTCCTCCAGCGTCTCCAGCCGTCGATCCGCTTGCATCTCCAGCAGGCTCCGGAGATACAGGTATTCTAGGATTTTCTTCAAATGATGAGCCTTAGGCTCTGATTTGTATCTTTGCCTCCCTTTTTGTGCTTGATGCCAAAGGGGGAGAAGTATTTTGGATATATGGAGATGTCTTTGATTACAGATGTTTATTTTCTTTATATCATATGGAGATATTTTGGTTTATGATATATCTGTGATGTTGGATATGATGTGTTTATCTGAGTAGCTGTGATATCTTGATATATATGATGAATATATGATGACTTGTTTTCTGAGCTCTGATACCTTGATATATATGATGTCTTGATTTTGAGATGTGTATGTTGTGTATGCTCTGATATGACTTGGTGATATTTGCATATCTGTGAGTGGTTTTATGTATGAGATGCCCTGATGTATATGTGTTGGTTTATGTTCTGATATGATGAGATGCATATACTCAGGGGGAGTTATTTTGTTTATTTTGTTATTGAACACTTGTTGTCATCAATCATCAAAAAGTGGGAGATTGTTGCATCTAGGCCTTCATGCCTAACCCTAATTTTGATGATTAATGAAAACAGAGTGTTTAGGACTAACTGTGCTATTGAGTTTATTTGATACAGAGTTGCGTTGGGAAAATATGCACGGAATACAAGACGAACCCGACGTAAAATAAAAGCACAAGTCACAAAGAGCAGGAACGAGACGCAAATCATGAAGATGCGAAAGACCTAAGGTATTATGAGTTTTTATTTTTACCGATCTCGGCGTTTGGAAATGATCGGTTAGGGAAATTATTTTTAGTTTTAACCGTACTATAAAGAGGGGTGGCGAAAGTCCTCTCTTTATCTCCAACACAAACCGAGAAACCTAGGTCATTGCATTGCATCATTTTGAGTTGGATTTGGTTTGAACTTATTTTGAAAATCTGATTTTTCAGTTCAGTTTTTGACAGCAGAAGAGTATTTACAATTTTCAGAAAGATCTATGTAGATCTAGTTTTTGCTTCTGTTGACAAAAATGTAGCCCTTGAAATTATATTTCAAACGAGCTATTAAACACCTCTTTTGGATTTCTAGATTTAAAGTTATCTCTATTTTTGTTCAGGCTGACTGTCAGTTTGAATGTCAGTTAGTTTAAACTGACAATTGTCCAGAGAGGGTGTATTTTGGGCTCAAAACTTTTGTACTAAACTGACTGTCAGTTCGTCCATACTGACTGTCAGTTGGGGTTTCGACCACAGTGTTTTTAACTGTGTTTCTATTTGGTTTTGGTCGAGTTTGTGGTCAAACTGACTGTCAGTTTGCATAACTGACTGTCAGTTGTGGGTTTCAGCTTTCCATAAACGACCACGAACGGCTAGCAAAGTTTATTCCGTAAATTTTGTCGGCCGTTGTGCACTAAACTGACTGTCAGTTAGGCAAACTGACTGTCAGTTTGGGTTGCTGATTTTCAGCCCTAGCTCTAACGGTTCATTTGAATCTTGAAGCTATAAAAAGGGGCTTTGGGCATAAGTTTTATAAGAACAAGCAGCAGCATTTCATATACACTCTTGGGCTTTATTTTTCTACTTAGAATCTTGATCTTTTGATCAAGTTGAGTGTTTTCCGATCCACCGAGCATTTCAGTTCTTTGCATTTTGCATTCACTTAGCTTCTCGGTGCGTGTTTGGAGGTCTAGAGAAGACCTCGCTGCCTGTTACTCTTGGTGAGCGCCCTCACCTAGACGGTTCGGAGGCGTGGCCGTTGACCTCTCCAGAACGGAGACTGCTGGAGAGGCTCGGCAAGCTTGTACAAGGCATCGGTGCTCGCCTTTCTGGAGTGGACAGGAGCAACCTTAGTTGATAATACTCTTCATGAGTATTGAGGCAAAACTCAAGTGACTTGAGTGCTTCAACGAGGACTAGTGGAGACTGGGCGAGTCTCCGATACCTCGGTAAAAATCTTTGTGTTCGTTCTCTTTTCCCTTTGCTTATATTATTTGTTCTTGACTTGATTTATTTGATTTAAGTTTTAAGTTTTTAAAAGCCTCCTATTCACCCCCCCTAGTCGGCATCTTTGATCCAACAGTGACCACAGTTGGAAGTTGATAACATTTCGTCAGCCCTCGAGCCTGACTCAAGTTCTAAATGAACATTATCATGGTTTGGAGATTCGGTCTCTATGAACTCAACTCCTTAATGATTAGAATCATCTTGAGTTGGTGATTGTTCACACGCCATCTTGGTTGTCTAGAGATCAGAATCACCAACAACCAGCAGAAATTGGTTTACTTCAAAATCAAACTTGACATCCAAAATGACATCGCTCTCGTCGTCGAAATCAAGGGTGAATTCATGTCCAAGGCCATCGAAATCTAAATCAAAATCGTTTTCCTCATCATACCAAGGATACAACCCCGTCATCATCCCCACGGTCGACGCCAGCTATCGACGATCAGGAAATCTGACCGTCGAACTTACAAAAGAGAATCAATAAAGAGTATAAAAATGATAAGTGGGCACAGAGGATTTTTATACAAGTTCAGGTCCTCAAAGGTGAGTAACAACCCTATGTCCTGTGTGATTGTATTCAATCACCTTATTTCTGTTGTCTTGACCTTTACATGTACAAAAAATGTAGTATTTATAGATACAGAAGTTTCTTTGACTAGGACAGTTATTGCCAATTAACTCCACTATTCGCGGTTGTCTCGGCAGTTATTGGGGATCGTGCTTCAAACTACCTGATATCAAGACAACTTGGCTTGACCAAATGGGCCTCCAACCAGGACTAGTAAATCCTCAACCATCTTTAAGGACATCTGGTTGAGGTACAAAAGGTCTTGCACTGCTTGGTCGCAACCTGCTGGTCGTGGTCGTCCACAGGGTGTTTGTGGATGTTTGTTCGACAATACCGTGGTCGAACAGACTTGACCAGGACAGACTATAGTCTTTTTATGACTTGATTAATTTCGGACGATTAATCATCGTCAATTGTATGTGGTTGAATATCAACTATGGAAAGATCAGTTTACTATGAAATCGAGAAATAGTTGAACCATAAAAGGGTGACACGTATCCTACCTTTGGTTTAATCTAGTATTATATGACAAAGGGATTTATATGAGTATATTATGTAGATTCTTTGAATATGATCTTTGTTATATTTAGGTAGTCATTATGTCCTATTAAGAGCCACTATGGACTCGCGGTTCCTATGTTCTACAAGTGGTTGTTGATTGCTGGACGTGCATATTGTTGGAGCAGTCGCTACTCCAACTCTCATTCTTCTGCCGGTAACAAGATAACTTATGATCAAATACTTACAGATTTTGACTAAATTTTTTTAAATTCTATTAGTGTAGCCCACCTGTTCCCTTACAACTTACATTTAGGGGTGTAAACCGGATACAGATTATCCAAATTGTTTCACTATCAAATCCAACAATATGCAGATATGGCAAGAAATTTTTTGGCTGAATAACAACTTTTCTCTCCTTGAATCCATATCCAAATCAGACAAAATATATTTGTATTCGCATCCAAATCTAACAAAATATGATAAAATGATATATTTGGATCTCTACATTCAAATTTGAATTTTTTTAATATGAAATTACTATTAAATTTGTAGTATGCTAACTTTATAATCAAATTCTTAAATTATATTTATATATATATATATATATATTCATTCAAAGTATATTATCTATTGATTAAAAATTAATTATTTTGAAATTGTTGTGATAAGAAAATCAAAAAATCAAAAAATATCAGGAGCATCCGATTGAATTCGAAATTCTATTTGATATTGATCTGATATAAATTTGAATATTATCATATCTAAATTCAAATCCAAATCTGATTTAAGCAAATAAGGTTTAACTGATAACCCATTCGTTTATGCCCCTACACTCGTCTCAAAAGATCATCAACTACAGAAAAAGAATCTCACCGTTTTGTTTTTTTCAAATGGGATTTTTTCTTGCGATGCACTGGAAATCATAAAAATATCTGTGCACGACCAATTCCAAAAACAAAGCGATCACACTTAGCCGGAAAAAAAAATCAAATTCACATGGTACAGCTAGGTAGGCATCGAAATTTGACATTAATACTATTAACAAAAGGAAATTTTCGTTCTCCACAACATAATTATGATTACAACTCCAGAAACAAAAATTACCAACTTCCTCCGCGACTGCAAAGTGCGAAAGGGGACGGCCAATAGTAGTGCAGTTGATAAGGTATTTAGGTTTTTTGGTATAGACTTGAGTTCAAATCATAGCATTTGTAATTATAGGTTTAATTAGGTCTCACGATGTAGGTGTTCAGGTTATTATTAATTTTAAAATATTAAAGGGAGTGATTTGTTGCTTTTATTAGTCCAAGTTAGTTCAGTGGGACAAACTCGTTTAGTTGAGGTAGGATGGGAGAAATGAAATTAAGGATTGTTTAGTTGGTTGTAAGAGATGACGCAAGTTGAGATTAGATATTGTTTAATTTATTGCATGAGTGATGTAAGTGTGGATATACCTTAATATTATCTAATTATTAATTTACTTTTGTTGTATCTAAATAACCATCAATATACATTAATAATCTTTAATCCACCTCAATATATCCTAAAAATCCATAATAAGTGTTAACCACTCTTTAATGACATCATTAAACGGGTGTTACCTAGTGGAAAACTCAATTAAGCTTTGTCGTGGTATAAAAAAATACCCCGACAGGTTTGAGGACATGTTTGACCCGTGTACAGCGACACGAGCTGACTGTGCAACCGGTCACCTCCCACCGGGCAAGCACAGAGATTGACACGGAAGATTTATACAGGTTCAGGTCCCAGTGAGAACTCTAGTCCTGTCGGCACACCCCGGACGTATGTCCCGGGGAGGTTCTCTCGTAGGAACAGGTCTCCAAGGGAGCGCCTATTGATTTGTGTATTGATTTCAAATGAGAGACTTAGGTTACAAGAGAGGGGTACAAGGGTATATATAGACCCCAAAAGATGCAAATGACTAAAACGTCCTAGCCTCGACCGTCGGATTAGGGACGCAATGGTCTTTTGGTGGATTAGGGCGCCTGGATGCTCGACACGTGCAGGCTTCAAGTCCCGAGGGAGCTCCCGGGGCAGCCGTCACCATGTGGCAGCACCCGGTACGGGGGCGTCTGTCCCCCAGGCACTCGCCACCAGGATGGCCGCCACCGGGTGGCGGCGCCCGGGACAGCTGTCACCGGGTGGCAGCGCCTACGATGGCTGGCAGCGCCCGGGACGGTTGTCCCCGGGAGGTCTATCACCGGGTGGCAGCGCCCGTGACGACTGTCACCGGATGGCGGCACCCAGGACGACCGTCACCAGGTGGCTTCGCCCGGGATGGTTGTCCCCGGGACGCCTGTCACCGGGAGAGCTGTCACCAGGTGGCGGGGCCCGCGACGGTTGTCCCCGGATGGCGGTGCCCGGGACAGTCGTCACTGAGACACCTGTCACCGGGGGAGTGGTCACCGGGTGTCGACGAGCGCGACGGCTGTTACTGGCAAGCGACTTCACCCTGTAGTTTTTGTTCGGACAGATAGATGGCGTCAAAAGGCCGCGGGAAAGCCACGGAGTTCCCCCGAAGGAAGTCACCGCGGACTTCCTCGGGGTAATCGAGTTCACTCCGGGGGACCTTAAGTCCCTCGTGACCTGGAAGGTCTTCGCGGATGGGAACATCCAGATCCCCGGGGGAGACGAGATGACCCCCCGCCCCCGGGCCGGGGAGGTGGTCATATCCGAGGCCTTTGTAGAGGCCGGCCTCCGGCTCCCGGTGCACCCAATGCTCCGGGAGTTTCTCCAGGAGTATGGGGATGGCATTTAATCACCTAACATCAAACACCCTCATCCGGATGGAGCTCTTCATATGGCTGTGTGAGACAGCCACCGGACAAGAGCCAACGCTCCGGTTGTTCCAGTACTTCTACGAGCCCGCGGTGAGGGGTTCGTTGCTGATGAAGAAGGGGCGGAAGTCTGCCTTCGGCTCCATTATGATGCAGCTGCTGCCGGCCCGGGTAGATGAATACCCAGTGGCGGCCTCCCGGGACCACTGGGGGGATTGGCTCCGGAGATGGTTTTATCTCAGGGTCCGGGACTTGGGGGTGACCTATTCCCTGGAGCCCCCCTCATATTGCCGGTCATCCACTCCCAAGGTGCCGATCTGGACCGCCGAGGAGCTGGGGCTCCTCGCCAAGATGGCAGAGGTCCGGGCCCGGAGGTCGATGGGAGACCTCGCGGAGGAGTTGGCCCTCCTTCGGATCGCTCCCTTCGTGTACGGGCGGAGGGGGATCGGGATGTGCCCGTCGTATAGGCCCCCACAAATGCCGGTGGCCCGACATAAGTAATCAGCAACTCATGCTCTAGTCCTACCTCGTTATTTCGACTGGCCCTTGTCTCTTGTCCTTGTAGTCCGGCCCTACCCAGCCTCCTGGGACAAAGCGGAGAACCTCCTCGGGAGGTATTACAGCAACGAGCACGAGCGCGTCGTGTGGGTTATCGGGGAGGGCTCCCCCCATAACGTGGTGGCGGAAGTCTTTGGGCTGAAGCTACCAGTGAAGGAGCCTCTACCCACCCCCGGCTCACACAAGCTGGGGAAGGAGGCCGCCGGAGGCCAGGAGCCAAAACGTGCCAAGGCGCGGAAGGCCCTGGGCCCGGCTACAACCCCGGGCGTCACACCCACGAAGGCACCAGCCCCCCCGGTGGGGGTAGACACCCCTTCTTCGGTCCGGGAGGTGGCTCCCAGGCTGGAGAACACGAGAGCTGCTCCTGCGACTAGGATGATTCCACCCCTCCCGGAGGGGGAACTCTCCACCAGTCAAGGGATGATGGCGAAGTTCATGCGCCTCATCGACATCTCCGAGTCAGGCGAGAAGGGGAGGGCGACCAGCGACGGGGAGGAGTCCGACTCGGCAGACTACGCCCCATCACCTTCCACGGTGCCGACGCCTCCGGCGGTGCGATTCCTGGTAGTGTCCCTACCGCACTTTGAGTGGCTCGTGGATGAGGAGGTGAGCCCTCCTGCAGGGCACCTTTCAGTGGTCCCGGCGGTCCCACAGCCCGGGAGGGGCAAGGGACTTTTCATCCACCCCAAGGGTCACATCCCCCCGAGGAGTTGACGTCCGCTTCCTGGGACGATGAGCTCCCAGGGGTGGGGGCTGCAACCAGGGCCGAGTCGGTGCATATTACCCCTGGGGACGGGTGGAGGGGACCCATTGGCGAGGACAGCTCTGGCGCCCTTGGGAGGGAGAACCCCTTGCTGTCCCTGGGCGAATCCCGTAGGATCATCGCGGGCCTCCGGACCCCAAAGGTCCGGACGTACATCTGGCTGGGGACCCTCACCGAGCGCTGCTCCGAGCTGATCTCCCTCAACCTCTAGGTGAGCTCACTCCCGGAGCGCCCGGGAATTTTAGCCGGCGGTTTGCTTCGTATGTCTAACTCTCGGGTCCTTGCAGGGGGCAACCATCGCCCGAGGCATTGAGGAGCGGTTCGAGGAGGCATTGCAGGCTGCCGAGGACAAGGTCGCCGCCTTCTGTTCCGGGAGAAATGAGGCCCTCGGCAAGTTGGCAAAGAATTGGGCTCAGCTCCATGCCTCGGAGGACGCCAACATCCACCTCCGGAGGGAGGCGAAGGTGAAGGAATGCGCCTACTGGGAGCTCGAGGACTCCAGTTCCTGGATGATTGCCGACGCGGGGTGCTCCGTCCACTCAGACCTTGAGAGGCTCGGGATCAGCCTTGGGCTGGAAGGAGGCTCCAGCTTGGCGCCGGCCTCAGTCACGAAGGCATGCACTTTCTCAATGCGCAGGTCTCCGTGATCCCAGAGGACGCAGATGTCTGGGCCCGAGGCCTGGCGGTCCCGGTGATTGCCGCGGCCGCAGCTCTCATGGAGCACCGGGGGACTGGCGCCCGGGCGGTCGAGGGCGACTTCCTCTGAGCTTCCCCGGCTTTTTCGAGTCGTAGCGGTGGGAGCTGGAGGAGATGGGGGGGCCTTCTACGACTGGATTATCTGGGCCCAGCCCCCACTACTGGTGCACCTGAGGACGGACGCTCCGACGGCGTGGGACGCCTCTCGAGGGGGGATGACAATGGGCAAGTATGAGTCTCCCCCTGGGCCTTAGATAGGCTCTCTTTTTTGTTAGGATTTTTCTCCCAGTAGCTTCTTAGAGGAAGCCCCGAAAAATTGTAAATATCATTCTCAATGAAATGAAATCTTTTGCTTATACTCGATTGTGGAACAGGCACTAGTACAGAAATGCAGTCTAGTAACCCCTATCTTCTATCGGTTATTAGCGATTTAGTAGAAAACCGTTAGAAAAGGTGCCTCGCGGTCATAAAAGGCATAAGGGAGGTATTTTTACTATCAGTTTGTAAGAAACTTACCGTTAGAAGAAGCAGAATGATTTACTCTAGCGGTGATGAACATATTTACCGTTAGAAGAGATGCATAAATACTGACGAGAGGATGTTGTGTACCGTTAGAACTAATCGACTTCTACAAATAGTTTTATTCTATCGGTATAGTATTTATATACCGTTAGAATATATCACAAATTCCTATCAGTAGTCTGTTGTGAACTGATGGAATCGTTCATCTGCTACAAATAGTTTTATTCTATCGGTACTGTATGTTTATACCGTTAGAGAATATCACAAATTCCTTAGAACTGTTCATCTTCAAATAGTTTTATTCTATCGGTAATGTATGTTTATACCGTTAGAAGATAGCACAAATATCTTAGAACTGTTTGCCTTCGACAAATAATCTTATTCTATCGGTAATGTATGTTTATACCGTTAGAAGATAGGACAAATATCTTAGAACTGTTTGCCTTCGACAAATAATCTTATTCTATCGGTAATGTATGTCTATACCGACAGAATATGTACAAAAATTCCTATCGGCAGGATGTAGTGTACCGATAGAACTGTTCGCCTTCTACAAATAGTCTTATTCTATCGGTAATGTATGTCTATACCGACAGAATATGTACAAAAATTCCTATCGGTAGGATGTAGTGTGCCGATAGAACCGTTCACCTTCTACAAATAGTCTTATTCTATCGGTAATGTATGTCTATACCGTTAGAAGAGATCTCAAATTACTAACGGTAGGCGGGTGTGTACCGATAGAACTGATCTAATTCTATAAATACCCGGGTATGTCTCTTTCATGCGAACAGTTCATCGGGCGCTCGTAGCCCTAACCCTTAAGCTCTATGGAAGGCCGGCGCACCTCCACCGGCGACCGCTGCACCTCCACACCTCCATCGACGCCCACTAGATTTCGGCATGGCAAGCAAGGCATGTAAAATTTCGGTAATATTATTAGATTATTCTAATCCGATTATGGCAATTATCTTGCAATTTTTGTATCCTTCATTTTGATGTCTTCTTTTCAATATGATTATGTACGGTGTCTTGTTCCTGTTTTTTATTAAAACAACTAAATAATATCACTGTGGGACAGATAATGTTCAATTGCTTGCTGATCCTATCAAATGAAGAAAATTATCAGGATATATTTGCAAGACAAACGCTAGCTAACATAGTGAAATGCCAATAAGAGTATAAATGTAATATCTTCATCTCTCAGTAGGTTGCTCAATGCCAACTTGGACTTAGTAACAATTGAAATTGAAAGATCATGAAATTGAAAATGAAATTGAAAGATCATGAAATTGAAATTGAAAGATATTTTAATTGAAATTGAAATTGAAAGATATTTGTAATTGAAATCGAAATTGAAGTTGAAATTGAAATTGAAAGATCATTAATGTCAAGATATTTACAAATATCATGAGATACACAAATATCTTGATCTCTCTGTAGGTTGTTCAATGCTAATAACATAGTCAAATGCCAACTAGCTTGCTCAATGATCAAGTGCATGTAAAAAGTTCATTAAATAATTAATATATGTATATTGGCAAGGTAATTTCTTCTGATGAAATAGAGTAGAAATGTAATATCTTGATTTCCAGTTGCAAGTTGATGTTACTATGACGAAGCACAACCTAACCTTCAGTTGGTAGTCTTTCTCAGATAGGGAGTCATTTAGGAAACAGTAAACAATCTTAATTTGCTCTAGAATGCCTATTTATGATCTGTGCAGGTCCTTGGATGATGCTCATGAGGGGCAACGTATTTCACGGTTCATCATCGCAGTACGCTGCCTACGTTGGCTTGTTGACAAAAGAAACGGTGAAGATCACCGTCGAGAGCTGGAAGCACGTGAAGGGCGAGATCTTGGTTGGCTCGGTCGAGAAGATCCTCAAGCCCGGCGTGTTTCTCAAATCAGGACCTATAGAAAGCATCTTACATTTGTATCGTGTTTCAGCCATTTTTTTGCATGCACCAGCTTGTGGCCAGATGCTTAGCTGCTTGGAGAAGAAGAATTGTTGTCATTTGCACAGCCATTCTTTTTGTTAATGGAGTTTAGTTGAATTGAGTTGAATTGAGTTGATTGAGTCTGAGTCCGAGGAAATCACCAAAACAAATGTAACTTGACGACAGTTCTAGCTCCTCGGGTGTCTTTGAACTGAACTCCTATGGTTAAGTCCAATGTGGTTCAGATATTTGCTGTTTTGGATGAATGGATTTGTGATGTATTAGGTCTAACTTGTAATCGGTAGTTGCATTGTCGCAATTTGCAAAGGTTCTCTTTTATGTAAAATGTATGGGCCACTGGGTCCAAGTGACGATATGTTGTTAATTTCAGACGTGACTTTTCTAATATACATTGAATGTGTGAATTGTTGTATTTGTATATTGTTGTATATTTCTGTATCATGTATTGCTATTTGGGACATGAACTTGAATGTGTACACGGGAGTATTTGTGTATTTAATTGTACTGGTAGGTAGGTGTGTATTTGTACTGCTGTTTCAGACATGCACTTGAATTTGTGAACTGGCATGTATATGTTTGTATCTAAATTGCTGTCATACATGAATCAGTTTGCTTTTGTTTCAGCCATTAACTAAAATGAGTTTAAATAGTACTCATTTTTTATGTTTGCTCTTGCATTTTCTTAAAGGAATAGAGGCAAACCAAGATCTCATGTAAGTAGAGATTTTTAATTTCTTTGGCAAGATGAACTACCAAGTACCTAAGAAAAGTATTTGTTTGTCTCCTAGTTAATCTACAAATTAGCATCTCTTGAAATATTTCTTTATCTTCTAGTTAAGATCTGTTTGATGTTACATTGTGTTTAGATATGATTCTTTTAATATGAGAACTGGTGTCATGAGTGTCATGCATTACCCAGTTTGGTTTTGTTTCAGCCATGTACCAGTACCTCTTCTAATGGTAAATACACATATTTACCGATAGAACAACACATATACACTCAATTTGAATGTGAGAACTGGTGCCTTAGGCATGCACTTGAATGTGAGGACTGATGTGCATCTGTGCACTTAGATTGCTGTGTCATGCATTACCCAGTTTGGTTTTGTTTCAGCCATATACTAGTACCTCTTTTAACAGTAAATACACATATTTACCGATAGAACAACACCTGTATTTGCTTATGTGCCTCAGGCATGCACTTAAATGTGAGGACTGGTGTGCATCTGTGCACTTAGATTGCTGTGTCATGCATTACCCACTTTGGTTTTTTTTCAGCCATGTACAGGTCCTCTTCTAACGGTAAATACACATATTTACCGATAGAACAACACCTGTACACTCAACTTGAATGTGAGAACTGGTGCCTTAGGCATGCACTTGCATGTGAGGACTGGTGTGCATTTGTGCACTTAGATTGCTGTGTCATGCATTACCCAGTTTGGTTTTGTTTCAGCCATATACCAGTACCTCTTCTAATGGTAAATACACATATTTACCGATAGAACAACACCTGTCACTACCACAGAAACAAACATCCAGGACGGCACATCATAGACGGTTATGAGCTTTTCAATAGAAAACCGTCTATGAAGGCCTGTCGGGAGAAAATGTTAAGTTATCACAGACGGTTTTGAGATCAGAACCGACTGTGATAATCCGACAGACGATTTTGACCTTGGAACCGTCTGTGATATTCTAATTATCACAGACGATTCTGAGCTCAAAACCGTCTGTGATAATGCTGTACTATCACAGTCGGTTCTGACCTCAGAACCGTCTGTGATAATCATAGACGGTTCTAAGTTCAGAACCGTCACTAATAATGATTATCACAGACGGTTCTGAGCTCAGAACCGTCTGTGATAATCGCGTTAATCTGTCGTTGTCTAGTTCATTGTTTTCATCATATCTTTTTCATACAAACTCGGATTTTCACATTCTTGTACTTGTTGGAAACATCAGATCGTGCTCTACAACGTTTTTGTTGAGGTCGAAGTCAGATTCGGTATCCAACTATGAGATATTGGGCCATTAATGTCGATGGCGTACAGTTTGAGATGGCTTCGGTAAAATTGTTATATCTTTTGATTTCCAAGACCGTTTTTGACGTTCTTATACTTTTTAGAAATATAAAAAAATCCTCTACAACTTTGGTGTTGACCAGATCCTCTAATTCGGAGTTCTTGGGGCTCGAAATTGCTAATCATTATGAGAGACGGTTCTGAGCACAGAACCGTCTATGATAATTGCGTTAATCTATCGCTGTCTAGTTCATTGTTTTCATCATATCTTCTTCATACGAACTCTGATTTTCACATTCTTGTACTTTCTGGAAACATCAGATCGTGCTCTACAACTTTTCTGTTGAGGTTGAAGTCAGATTCGATATCCATCTATGAGATATTGGGCCATTAATGTTGATGGTGTACAGTTTGAGATGGCTTCGGTAAAATTGCCATATCTTTTGATTTCCAAGACTTTTTTTGACGTTCTTATACTTTTTGGAAAGATAAAAAAATTCTCTACAACTTTGGTGTTGACCAGATCCTCTAATTCAGAGTTCTTAAAGCCCAAAATTGCTAATCATTATGAGAGATGGTTTTGAGCTCAGAACCGTCTGTGATAATCATTATCAGACTTTGCGACTTTGCGATTATAAAATTTAAGGCGGGCTTTGTCCCGCTCATTTCCACACTTTTCGACTTTTCACTTCACTTGCCCTAATTCAAAGCGGCACATTTTGCGACACTTCACTTCATTTCCACCGTTCTACACCGCGGCGCCACTATAACCCTAGATCCACACCGATCCGAGCTCGACTACGCCACCACCACTCCATTGCCCACCATCATCTCGTCGGCCACGTCTCATGGGCCGATGATGACTACAAGAAGCTCCCTCAACAACGACCATCCGATGACCACTTCTTCTTCCTTGGCCACGAGACAGCCGATGGTTTCAGCACCTCTTCGATTGTGGTCGAGCTACGACAGCCTCCTCCAGCAGCTTCCTCAAGTTCTTCTGCGGCTGCGTTCTTCAGCACCATGGCATCATCTCTCATTCAAGCCTCGGTGACAATCCCCTCTCTTAAACACTCTCTCCCCCTGCTCCTTGTTTCTAGATGTTGTAAAGTGACTAGTTTGTAGTTGTGTGATGAACAGCTGAATACTGAAAATTAAAATCTGGTGTGAACTGAATCTTAGTTGATAATTGTTTATGTTGAATATGTTTGACCCATTCTCTGTTTGAATGCTGTCAATTCTTAGTTGATAATTTTTTATGTTTAATTGAAGCTCTTAGTGAATTTGATTGCAAATTTAAAACTCTGTGTTGTTTTTGGTATCTAAAATCTGTGTTTTGGCTATTAACTATGAACAGACTTATGAACTCTAAATTCATTGTTTATGTGATGATTCAGTGATTTATATTTGAGCTAAAAACTGTATGTGATAATGATTAGCAATTTCGGGCCCCAAGAACTCCGAATTATAGGATCTGGTCAACACCAAAGTTGTAGAGGATTTTTTTATCTTTCCAAAAAGTATAAGAACGTCAAAAACGGTATTGAAAATCAAAAGATATGGCAATTTTACTGAAGCTATCTCAGATTGAGTAATTTGAATCCGAATTGGACTAGAGTTTGAAAATTACACAACTAACATTGCCCAAATTTTAGCGTGATGAAAATGGCCGAATTTGAATATTACCCCAACAAACTTTTTGTGGGATTTCTCGCAACGATTCGATAAAGTATAAATTTATCCCAATCCGAGTTCGGATGAAATAATTATGATGAAAATACCGAAACAGATCTATTAGATTCAAACTGTACACCATCGACATTAACAGCCCAATATCTCACAGATGGATGCCGAATCTGACCTCAACCTCAACAGAAAAGTTGTAGAGCACGATCTGATGTTTCCAGCAAGTACAAGAATGTGAAAATCCGAGTTCGTATGAAGAAGATATGATGAAAACAATGAACTAGATAGTGACAGATTATAATTAATTGGACGCGATTATCATAGACGGTTCTGAGCTCAGAACCGTCTGTGATAATCATTGTCACAGACGGTTTTCAACTCAAAACCGTCTGTAATAATGATTATCAGTGACGGTTCTGAGCTCAGAACCGTCTGTGATAATCATTATCATAGACGGTTCACAACCGTCAGTGATAGTCTCGGACTATCACTGACTCGAATATCAGACGGTTCAGAACCGTCTGTGATGACTGTTTTGAACCGACTGTGATGTTGTATTCTGTAGTAGTGTGTATTTTTTTATGTGCCTCAGGCATGCACTTGAATGTGAGGACTGGTGTGCATCTGTGCACTTAGATTGTTGTGTCATGCATTACCCTGTTTGGTTTTGTTTCAGCCATGTACAGTACCTCTTCTAACGGTAAATACACATATTTACCGATAGAACAACACATGTACTCTCAACTTGAATATGAGAACTGGTGCCTCAGGCATGCACTTGAATGTGAGGACTGGTGTGCATTTGTGCACTTAGATTGCTCTGTCATGCATTACCCAGTTTGGTTTTGTTTCAGCCATGTACAATACCTCTTCTAACGGTAAATACACATATTTACCGATAGAACAACACCTGTATTTGCTTATGTGCCTCAGGCATGCACTTGAATGTGAGGACTGGTGTGCATCTGTGCACTTAGATGGCTATGTCATGAATTACCTAGTTTGGTTTTTTTTCAGCCATGTACAGTACCTCTTCTAACGGTAAATACACATATTTACCGATAGAACAACACCTGTACCTGTTCAACAATGCACCAGTACCTGTTCTAACGGTATATGTGTGTTTGTACCGATAGAAGATGTGAGTACAAAATTACCCGCACATAGTCTAACGGGCATTTCATGTATTTACCGTTAGAAATAGGTCCAGTATAAGTAAAACCCCACTCAACCATTGCTGAGCTGCTGTTTTGTTCTGTTGCACTCTGTGTCCCTCTGTTTGTGATGAGAGTTCCACGCTCACAGCTACACTGATAGGGTGATCAGGGCAAGCTGTAAGGAAGTTGATTGCACCCCTCTCTTTAAGGTAAGCTTAATTGTCATCACTTATCTCTCTCTCCGTCTAGATCTCCCTCCCTCTCTACTTGCAAGCTAGCTGTATTGTGTAGTTCCAAGCTTGTAGCTCCAAGCTTGGGAGCTAGCTAGCTGGAAATGCCTCATGTTTTAGGAGCTCACTAGCTTGTATTGTGTAGTTAGCTAGGTTAATTAGTGTCAATTTCATCAGGCTAGGGTTTAACACATTAGTTGTAAGAGGCTGTACATGTACATATACATAACTTAATCGGGTAGGTTTCATGCATGGCTGACTCGTTAAATTTTGTTAATTGTAGATGGACAGGAAATATTGGATGTATGGAATAAAACGTACTACTCTTGAATATTTGGATGGTGTGAATGAGTTTATTAAATTTGCTGAGCAACAAAAGGCGAGGAAGAGAGAAAAAGATATGCTTTGTCCTTGTACAGATTGTATGAACTTGAAGAGGTTTAGCAACTCTGATCAAATTAAGAGTCATTTGATTCGTCGTGGTTTTAACGCGCGATACACCCGTTGGATATAGCATGGCGAAGATCTTGAGGAAACAAGCACCACTACTACCAATCAGCAGGACTCGGATGTGGATTGCAATAATATCGATGATCATCCGAATTTTGATAATGTTCATTCCGATGTGCACGTAGATGATGATGACAATCTAGATGAGATGTTACGTGATGTAGAGGAAGATTACAATGAAAACGACTTCTGTGAATTTGAGAAACTGATTGCTGACTATGAGAAGCCTCTGTTCCCTGGATGTGCAAAATTTACAAAACTGTCTTCTGTGCTGAGATTATATAACTTGAAGGTAGGCAACGGTTGGAGGGATAAGAGTTTCACGGCACTATTAGATCTTCTAGCGGACATGCTTCCAGAGGGAAATGAGTTGTCAAGATCTACTTACCAAGCCAAAAAACTGTTGTGTCCGTTGGGAATGGAAATCGAAAGAATACACGCATGCCCAAATGATTGTGTGTTGTACCGTAACGAGTACTCCAGTTTGCATGTTTGTCCAAGATGCGGCGCATCGAGGTATACGCGTAGGGACCGGATTGACAGTGAATGTCATGAGGTAAAGAAAGGACCTCTGGCGAAAACTGTGCGGTACTTTCCTATGATATCTAGATTGAAGCGGCTGTTTGTAAATCCGAAAGTGGTGAAATACTTGTGTTGGCATGCTGAAGGCCGGAAACAAGACGAAAAACTGAGACACCCAGCTGATTCTATTCAATGGAGAAACATCACTAGAACATTTGCTGAGTTTGGTGGCGAAGTTAGGAATATAAGGTTCGGGCTGAGTACAGATGGTATGAACCCACATGGTAATATGAGCAGTCGGCATAGCACTTGGCCGGTTCTTTTATGCATCTACAATCTTCCTCCTTGGTTATGCATGAAGCGCAAGTACATCATGATGGCGTTACTAATCTCAGGACCCAGACAACCCGGAAATGATATTGACGTGTTTCTAGCGCCTTTAATCGAGGACTTACAGAAATTGTGGAGCGAGGGGGTGCATGTGTGGGATGCATACAAGAAAGAGAATTTCATCTTGCGGGCCTTGATATTTTACACCATAAATGATTTTCCGGCCTACGACAATTTGTCGGGGTATAGTACGAAAGGAGTCAAGGCTTGCCTATTTGCCTAGATGAAACTGAGAGCATGTGGTTGCGAAACTGCCGGAAAACAGGGTACATAGGTCACCGCAGGTTTCTTCTGGTGCATCACATGTACCGTAAGAAGAGAAAATCATTTAACGGGAAGCCTGAGAAGGGATCAGCTCCAGTGTTTCTGACCGGTAAGGAGATTTACTTGCGCGTGAAGGACATCAAAGCTGAGTTCAGTAAGTATTCTAAACCTCGAGAAAAAAATGTTTGGAAGAAGAGATCGATTCTTTGGGATCTACTGTACTGGGAGTACTTACAAGTTCGACATTGCATTGGCGTCAGGCATGTAGAGAAAAATATCTGTGGCAGTTTGATTGGTTTGTTGTTGAACATTCCGGGAAAGAAAAAGGATGGTGTGAAAGCTCGTCGTGACATGGTGGAAATGGGGATAAGGACTAAGCTTGCACCTTTGGAGAAGGGAAAGCGTACATACCTCCCCCCGGCCTGCTATACGTTGTCCAAAAGCGAAAAAAAAAACTCTGTCGATGCCTGCACGGCGTTAAAGTTCCATGTGGGTATTTCGCGAAGTTGAAAAAACTTGTGTCCATGAAGGACCTAAAACTGGTTGGCACGAAGTCCCACGACTGTCATGTGCTGATGTCACAAATGCTTCCCATTTCTATCAGAGGTATTCTCCTAGTTAAAGTCAGAGAGACAATCACAAGCCTATGTTATTTCTTCAACGCAATATCTTGCAAGGTAAGTACGTGCACTCGTACTATAAGTTAATTAGCTCCATTTGTGGAGCTTAATTAGAAGATTTTTCTGATATGAATATTTGGCGCAACTGTGTCCTCGTAGGTAATTGATCCGGATGGACTGGACGCTTTGCAACGCGACGTGGTTACAACTCTTTGTCAGCTCAAGATGTATTTCCCTCCATCCTATTTTGATGTTATGGTCCATCTGATTGTTCACCTTATCAGAGAAATTAAGTTTTGTGGACCCATGTGCCTGCGCTACATGTATCCATTTCAGAGATTTATGGGTGTATTAAAGGGATATGTAAGGACTCGTCGTCGACCCGAGGGGAGTATCATGGAAGGTTATGCCGCCGAGGAGGTGATTGAATTTTGCACATATTATATGGCTGGGGTTGACCCAATTGGCGTTCCTAGGTCCCAACACGAGGGTAGCCTTCAGGGCATAGGAATGATTGGATTCAAAGCTATCGTCCCCGCCCATGATGTGTACGCAAAATCATATTTTTGGGTCTTACAACACATGACGGAGGTCAAGCCATACATACACGAGCACATGGCACTACTACAGAAATGCTTTTCACTATCGGTTAAAAATCCACTCTACTATCGGTTCTCTTACCGATAGTGGTCGGCACGATAATAGAGGGCAGCACACTTCTATCGGTTCAAAAACCGTTAGTAAAACATCTACAATCCCAACGTTCACTAATCGCTATCGACTATTTCTTCTATCGGCTCGGTTTTAAACCGATAGTATTGTATAAGTTTTTTCTATCGGCTCGTATAAAAACCGATAGTATTGTTTAGACCTTTTGTACCGGCTAGGATCTAAACCGATAGTAATCTAAACATTTTTTTCTATCGGCTCTTATATAAACCGATAGTATTGTTTAGGCCTTTTGTATCGGCTAGGATCTAAACCGATAGTAATCTAAACATTTTTTTCTATCGGCTCTTATTTAAACCGATAGTATTTTGTCGACACATTTAGTACTGGAAACTTTATTCTATCGGTTGTTATATATAAACCGATAGTATTGTGTGGACACAGTCAGTACTGGAAAATTTATTCTATCGGTTATATTATATAACCGATAGTATTTTGTAGACTCGTTTAGTACAGGAAACTGTATTCTATCGGTTTCTAAATATGAACCGATAGTATTGTGTGGACACAGTTAGTACTGAAAACTTTATTCTATCGGTTATAGTATATAACCGATAGTAATATTAGTTTTTCCTATCGGTTATGTAGTGGCACGGTTAGTACTAAATATTTACAAATATACATACAGCAATACAGAGATACATACAACAATATACATACAGCAATACAGAGATACATTGGATCATTCACAAATACACCAATATTTACAAATATTCACCAATATTCACATATTGAATTTGTTCACAAATACACTAATACAGTAATATACACATGCATTGGACAGACTGAATTTATGCACATATTGATCGAGTTTATTCACAAATACATCAATGAATCTATTCACATATATTCACATATATTCACAAATCAATGAATCAACACATTCAATATATATTCACAAATACAACAATCAACACAAGTCAGTTACTATCGATCATTGATAGCCACTTCTTCCATGACATATTGAGCCCAAATTGTTCGCAGCTCCTTCAATTGAGGCAACTCATATTGCTCTTTCAACATGGTGCTCTGCATATATGCGTGTATGAAGTTAGGATCGTACGTCACATCTAATTAAAGTTCGACTTTGAGTCAGGAAAAATAGTTATCTTAGGGAATTGGGCAAAGTTTCTCCTGATCAGGTCATACATGAATCTCATGACATAGAAGCCACATTCCCACGATTGTGGCTGCTGATGGCACTGGAAAAATTGCATATGCAAAGACATAAACCCACATTAACTCGAAAGAACTAATTAAGCTTAAATTAAAAGACTCATCATGAGTACTTCCATCCGTATTAATTACCTCATATTCTTTCCAAGAAATTGTTGTGCCCTTCGACGCGTCATGCCTCCCTCCAGCACTAGCATAATTTTTGAAAGCCCTGTATTTAATTTAGCATTGTCGATTAATATCTTATCATTAATTAGCTAGTCAGAGAAAAATTTAAGACAACTATGTTACTTACGCGTCTATGTGCCATGTGAGGGTGAAAACATGCGCCACCTTGTCGCTCATCGAATCGAGGTAATAGACCTCATTCATCCATGGGCAAATGATGGCGAGGACCCAGTGGCCCCTACATTGCATATATAAGCGAACCGTTTCATACATATGTTAGGCGTAACATACAAGAATGAGTTAAATTAGTAGGAAATGCACTAACCTTTGGTGGTACGGCGCAAGGATGAACTCTCGGTCCTGCTGCGCTAGTAGTGCCCTTGATATGTATTCCTCCGCATGTGCTTGGTCGTGCTCTAGCATCGTGAGGCTTATTTTCTCTGGGTCGAGGAAACCCACCTTGTCACATGCCCTCATCGACGCCAGCCTATACATGCACCTGGATGCAAAGTAGACATTAGTAAGTAGTGCATACAAAAAGTGATCAGATTTATGAAACGAACTGTGATAACTTCAGACAACAGCACACTCACAGGACTCCAGTCCGTATGATGGACATATCAAGCTCCCGCCAGTTGAGGAGGTCGAACAAATCCTCGTGGGCCACCGATATGCTCCCGGGCTCACGGTGAAAATGGGCTGGCCTGAAGTGAACCAAGAAGTTGATGTGGCGCCTAGACCGGGTCAGGTACCACTCGTGGAGACTTCTGGTTATTTGATCCATATTGCGCAGAAGGTACTCCGACACGAGTGGGGACCCGTTCTTGAACGTACCCGGCTGGCTTTGTTTGGCCTTGCCTTTGGCCTTGCCCTTGCCTTTGGGCGGGGAGCGAGTGTATACCTTCGAAGGTTGGGGTGTGGTGCCGTCGGCCTCATTTGATGGCGAAGGGTTTGAGGCCGTCGGAGGAGGCATGGGGGCCGAAGGAGTTCGCTCATGCGTTGTGGCGGGGCTGGTGTCCTCAGGAAGTGTGCTGGTATCCATCGTCCACTTTAAGTACAAACGCTTAAATTAGATTTTGAAAATTAAGTATATTAACTGAGTTGTAAGCTAGAATGGCTAGGGTTTACCTCCTGTAGTCTAACACCCTTCTTGGGCCACTGTATGTACGAGCCCAATGCCTCGCCAATTGTCCGCATTTCGTCCGTTGGGACGGGCAACGGAAAAGAGCTGTAGCCCGGGAGGGCCATGTCCACCTGTACCTTTGCGAATCCAGGCTCCAGAGGTACGCAGTGGATCCGGACATCCTCCCAAGACTGGTATACGACCCCGTTTGCAACCGCAACAGGTTTGTCGCCTATGTTGATCAATAGGGTACAGCTCTCCGGCTTCTGCAATTTGCAACAATTATAACAGGTTAGCGAAACAATTCTAACGTAACGGGAGTGGCATCAGCCGAACTGCATATATAGCTCAAGAGTTGCAATACCTCGATCAGGTCCACCGGATCCATGTGAACCTTCGAGCCAACACTACTCGGCCTGGCAGCGTCGACCTCGGCAGCTAGATCTAAACCCTTGGACTGCACAACTCGGCTTAGGCGTTCATATTTCTCGTTCATTTGAGCGAACATGTCCGCGAATTGTGCAGTCACATCTGCCCGTATCTTCTGAGATAGCTCCACTTCCCTTTCCTTCCAGCTGCCAGGCTTCTTCGCCTTTTGCCCGGGGTCCGAGAAGCCTTCCTTCCATGGCACCACAGCCCCCACGGTTCGCGTCCGCCCTGGATGCTCCTTGTTCCCTAGAGCCCGGGTAAGGATGTCGTTCTCCCTATGGGGACTGAACAATCCCTCGGTCGCCTCCTTCAAGCAAGAGATCTGTTACATTGAAAGCTCTCCATTGTGAGGAAGAAATATATACAAAGTTGTGCGCACACTAGTGATCATAGTTAGCCAACTAACGAGTCGCTGCACGACCTCGACGTCCCTGGGGTTTGGGAACGCCACAGTCCCCGTGGCCGACACGGTCCCTCTGGCCAGCCACCAGCGCTTGCATCGCTGATCGCGGATCTCGGAGAGTGGTAGGTCAGGGGAGTCGACGAAATGCGACGCGTCGTCTTCACCCTTCTTCCACTGCTCCTCCTTCCCCGCATAGCCGCGAGAACCGAGCCGGTGTGGGTGGTCGTTCCTCCTCTAGATTGCCCTGTTCTTCTCGCTGAGGGCCTTCGTACCAGAAACAAGAAAATTAATGCACCACTGCTTACTGCATACAATGGTGTAACCAAGCAAAGGAACCATTCATACCTTGAACTCAGGAGTCCCCTTCTGTTGGGCGAATTGCTCCCATACCTCCTCCGTTATGAAGGGGTACTTCTCGCATGGAGATTCGCCTTTAGCGAGGAAGGTACTGACGAGGACACTCTTGAAGGTTTTCCACGTGTTGTTCATGTCCTTCAAGCAAGCTATCTTGGGACCATCGTCCGGGATGTTCCACTTGGCCTGTTTCAAATGGTGCATATAAGTAGGACTTACCTAATCTCTAGGATAAACCAAGGGAATGTGATTACTCAAGAGTTCAGTGATTTTGATTAATTTTACCTTCACTTCCGCCCACAGCCTATCCCTCTCATCGGCCTTGACGTCCTTCCAGCTCTAGACGGTGATTTTCACCCTTTCCTTCGCCAACAAGCCAACATAGGCAGCATAGTGCCCGGCGTTCTTCCCGATCGGTCTCCCGAACTGGTTAAACTCACAGGAAAGATCCGCGCGTTTGGCCAAACGACCCAACATCGTTGCGCCTCGCGCCTTCCTCTTGCGCTGGGACGAGGCAGCGCCATCTACGTTCGCCCTCGCTGAATCACTAGTATCAGCCGAGGAAGATGCCGACATGACTTTACCTAAAATACCATAAACAAACCATCCAATTGATATGAAGAAAGGTACATGACAAAGTAATTCACAGAATATTCAGATGAGCAGTGCAAACTAACAAATACTATATTTCCTATCGGTTTTAAAAGGAAAACCGATAGTACTAAGGTCTATATTCAGGAAAATTTAAAAGATTAGCAGTGCAAACTATGCTAATCTCTCTACTGGAAAATAAAGTCTGTTAAAATTTAAATGAACCTAAATTTGAGATGAAAATTAGAAAATGGGAAGTAATTCACAGAAAATTCAAATTAGCTGTGCAAACTATGATGGCACTACTATTTACTATCGGTTTTCCAAGTCAAACCGATAGTAATCAAGTCAGCATTAGGAAAAATTTCCAAAATTGCTCAGCAGGAACATAAGGTATGTTAAAAAATAAATGAACCTAAATTTGAGATGAAAATTAGAAAATGGGAAGTAATTCACAGAAAATTCATATTAGCTGTGCAAACTATGATGGCACTACTATTTACTATCGGTTTTAAAAGTCAAACCGATAGTAATCAAGTCAGCATTAGGAAAAATTTCAAAAATTGCTCAGCAGGAACATAAAGTAATTGCTCAGCAGGAACATAAGGTATGTTAAAATATAAATGAACCAAAATTTCAGATGAAAATTAGAAATGGGATATAATTAACAGAAAAATCAGTTTATGGTATTTACTATCGGTTCTGAGTAAGAAACCGATAGTGAACTACACTGTATGACAAATTGCTATGATTTTCATCAATTCTGTCATTCTCATAGCTATCAAGTTTGTAGTTCATGAATTTTACTCTAGGTTTCTATTTGTAATCCATGGAACGGGATATGAACCATTGCATACAAAATTAAGCAATACACGCGAGCGATTTGGTCAAGAACACTTACAGTGGATCATGGAGTGGCCGGAGGCGGTGGCGCAATGCAATGCCGGAGGCGGTGGCGCAATGCAATGCCGGAGGCGGTGGAGAACCAGTGGCGCAGAGGAGCGAAGAAGCAAACGTCGGCGATTCTAGGGTTTTCCGCGCGAGTATTTTTCGATTTGGAATGTGATCAGTTGCACTGGAGGGAAAATCGTGCAGGTTATAACCTAATAAATGAATATTTACTATCGGTTCATCACCACAAAACCGATAGTAAAAACATGTAAGTTAGGGTTTTCGTAACACAGTGTAAATCACTATCGGTTGTGAACAGTAAACCGATAATAAACTAAGAACAGGGGATCATAACACAGTGTAAATCACTATCGGTTGTGAACGATAAACCGATAGTATAGTTTAATTTCATATCGGTTTCACAGTTATAACCGATAGTAAAATACAATGCTATTGACCCTAAAGGATTTCCCTTAGAAGAATTACAGAGGATCTCAGTACATCATTTTGTATTGTATTTACTATCGGTTATGACAATAAACCGATAGTATATGTGAATTTCATATCGGTTTGGAGGTTGAAACCGATAGTATAATACTGTTAAATTGATCTAAAGGTATTTCCTGAGAACAAATACAGATGGGTCTCAGTACATCATTTTGCACTTGTAAAGACACCTGAAACCCCATGCAAATGGCTTGCAATAATTTTGAAATAAAATAACAGTAAAGACCAATCATGGAATGAAAATTTGCAGTTTTCATATATATTTGTGAAAAGAATCAATTATTGCTCAAATCAAGTATATACTCCAATTGAAATGAAAATTTGCAGAAATGATTCTCAATGCATCACGTATGTTTTCCCAAAGAATTTTTGAAAATTGATTTGAACATTCTTCGATCCAAGTAATATACGTCACTTACATATTGCAAATTAGTCAAGAATGGTTGTCCACCCATAATCCTTCTTCGTGGTCGTCTCGCAGGTAACTTGTTTCGTCAATATCTTCGGTAGGGACAGATTGAAGGATTCCATCTAAAAATGGAGGTAGTTCGTCGAACTGATCGTACTCTTCTTCATCCACAACGTCTTCAACCCCAACAATACGTCTCTTACTGTGAAGGACAACGTGCAACTTTGGGTTGGCCGGGTCAACGATGTAGAACACCTGTGTGGCTTGCTCAGCAAGTATAAATGGATCATCTTTGTGTGCGACTCTACTGAGATCGACTAGAGTAAACCCATAATTGTCGACTTTAACACCTCGAGGGATTTCGACCCATTGGCATCGAAACAGAGGAATCTTAAGTAATACATAATTGAGCTCCCATATTTCCTCAATAACACCGTAATATGAGTCGAGTGCTCTTACTGCCCTGGCATCCTCCGAAATAGCAAGTAGTGTCACTCCACTACATTGCATAGCACTCTTCTCGTCCTGAGTTTTTGTGTAAAATGAATAGCCGTTGATGTCATACCCCTGCCAAGTCCCTACAGTAAATCTAGGCCCTCTGGCCAACCATGTAACATCTTCATCTACATCGCCCTCAGAAGCTTGCAGGACTCTATTTTCGATCCACCCAGCAAACTTCCTATTATGTTCCCTGGTGACCCAAATCTCTGGCTTCGAGGGATTCTGTTTCCGTAACATTTCCTTGTGCTCGTGTATGTATGGCTCCACCCCCGTCATGTGCTGTAAGACCCAAAAATGGGCTTTTGCATACAAATCACTAGAGGGGACGACTGCTTTAAATCCAATCGTTCCAATGCCCTGAAGCCTGCCCTCATGCCGAGACGTAGGAACGCCAATTGGGTCAACCCCGGCCATATAGTTGGTGCAAAATTCGATCACCTCCTCGGCGGCATAACCTTCAATAATACTGCCCTCAGGCCGATATCAATTCCTTACATATCCCTTCAAGATACCCATAAATCTCTCAAATGGATACATGTAGCGCAGGAACACGGGTCCACAAAACTTAATTTCTCTGACAAGGTGAACAATTAGATGCACCATAACATCAAAAAAGGATGGAGGGAAATACATCTCCAACTGACAAAGAGTGGTAGTCACATCGCGTTGCAAATCATCCAGTCCATCCATATCAATTACCTGCAAGGACACAGTTGCAGCAAATATTCAGATCCAAAAAATCTGACAAGTTCCACGAATGGAGCTAATTAACTTGCTAGGAGTACACGCTTACGTACCTTGCCAGATATTGTGTTGAAGAAATAACATAGCTTTGTAATTGTCTCTCTGACTTTGACTGGAAGAATGCCTCTAATAGCAATGGGAAGCATTTGTGACATCAGTACATGACAATCATGGGACTTCATACCAACCAGTTTCAAGTCTTTCATGGACACAAGTTTTTTCAAGTCGCAGAATACCCGCATGGAACTTTGACACCATGTAGGCACTGACAAAGTTCTGTTTTTTCTCTTTTTGACAAAGTATAGCAGGCCGGGGGGAGGTATGTCCGCTTTCCCTTCTCCAACGGTGCAAGCTCAGTCCTTATGCCCATGTCGAGCATGTCACGACGAACGTTGATGCCATCTTTCGTCTTTCCTGGAATGTTCAACAACAAACCAATCAAACTGTCACAAACATTTTTCTCTACGTGCATGACATCAATGCAATGTCGAACTTGTAAGTGCTCCCAATATGGCAGATCCCAAAGAATCGATCTCTTCTTCCAAACATTTTTTCCTGGAGGTTTAGAACATTTACCGAACTCAACTTTGATGTCCTTCACGCGCAAGTAAAGGTCCTTACCAGTCACAAACACTGGGGCTGATCCTTTCTCAGGCTTCCCATTGAATGACTTCCTCTTCTTACGGTAGGCGTGATGCATCGGAAGGAATCTGCGGTGACCCATGTACACTGTTTTTCTGCAGTTCGATAACCACATGCTTTCAGTTTCATCCAGGAAAATAGGACAAGCCTTGACTCCTTTTGTACTATACCCCGACAAATTTCCATAGGCCGGGAAATCATTTATGGTACAAAATATCATGGCCCGCAACATGAAATTCTCTCGCTTATGTGCATCCCACACCCGCACCCCTTCGCTCCACAATTTTTGTAAGTCCTCGACTAACGGTGATAGAAACACGTCAATATCATTCCCGGGTTGTTTGGGTCCTGAAATTAGTAACGACATCATGATGTACTTCCGCTTCATACATAACCAAGGAGGAAGATTGTAGATGCATAAAAGAACCGGCCAAGTGCTATGTCGACTGCTCATATTTCCGTGTGGATTCATACCATCCGTACTCAGCCCAAACCTTATATTCCTCACTTCGCCGCCAAACTCACCGAATGTTCTGTTAATGTTTCTCCATTGAATGGAATCAGCTGGATGTCTTAGTTTTCCGTCTTGTTTCCGACCTTCAACATGCCAACGCAAGTACTTCGCATCTTTCGGATTTGCAAACAGCCGTTTCAATCTGGGAATCACAGGCAAATACCACACAGTTTTGGCCGGAGGCCCTTTCTTTACCTCATCACATCCATTGTGATAAATTCTGTCCCCATGCTTATACCGCGATGCACCGCATCTTGGACAAACATGCAAATCCTCGTACTCGTTACGGTACAGAACACAATCATTTGGGCATGCATGTATTCTTTCGATTTCCATTCCCAACGGACACAATAGTTTTTTGGCCTGGTAAACCGATCTTGGCAACTCATTTCCCTCTGGAAGCATGTCCGCTAACAGATCCAATAGCGCCGTGAAACTCTTATCGCTCCAACCGTTGCTTGCCTTCAAGTTATATAATCTCAACACAGAAGACAACTTTGTAAATGTTTCACATCCGGGGAACAAAGGCTTCTCAGAATCAACATTTAATTTCTGAAATTTAGCTAAATCGTTTTCGCTGTAGTCCTCTTCTACATCACGTAACATTTCATCTAAATTGTCGTCATCTACATGGACTTCCGAATGAACATTATCAATGTTTTGATCATGATCATCATTACTGCAATCCACTTTCGGGTGCTGCTAAGTGGTAGCGGTAGTGCTCGTTTCCTCAAGATCTTCACCATGCCATATCCAACGGGTATAGCGTGCGTTAAAACCACGACGAATCAAATGACTCCTAATCTGATCGGAGTTGCCGAACCTTTTTAAGTTCATACAATCTATACAAGGACAATGCATATCTTTCTCTCCCTTCTTCGCCTTCTCTTGCTCAGCAAATTTAATAAATCCATTCACACCCTCCAAATACTCAACAGTAGTACGTTTTATTCCATACATCCAATATTCTCGGTCCATCTACAATTATTTCACAAAATTGACAAATTCAAATAAATAATTAATGACTCAGGGCATGCATATATGAATGAAACATAATTAGCTAGGCCATATGTGTGTACATGCATGAGCTGTTTAATTACATTAAATGGATTTGTATATATGAAACTCTAATTAACTTGATGCATGCATTAATTGGAAGAGCCAGCTAGCTAGCTGCTTAAATTCAGCAAGCTATAGCTAGCTAGCCAACCCAGCCTTCTAGCTAGCTTGGAGATACATGTATCTAGTTTAATGAATTGCAAGTAGAGAGAGAGAGGGAGAGTGTGAAAGAGTGATCGAGAGAGAGAGAGGTGATGAGAAGATGACAATACCGAGGGGGATGGAAATATGATCAACCTCTCAGCTAGCTTCTCCAGATCACTCTAGCTTGGAGTTGTGCGCGGCTGAAATGATTCCAACATATAGAGCGCAGAGCAGGGGTCGACCTAATTAAGTTGTCCAATTTTACTATCGGTTCAACAACACTAACCGATAGTAAAATAAGGTCCCCACTGTCATAACCATTAGTGTATATGAAGTCATTTTACTATCGGTTTGTGTTGTTGAACCGATAGTACTATGTAGTATATTGTATCGGTTAGTACAATAATAACCGATAGTAAAAAGTCAGTAATTTCACTATCAGTTACCCGAGAAAAACCGATAGTACTATTCAATATATTATATCGGTTAATACAGTACCAACCGATAGTATAAAGTGAGTAATTTTACTATCTGTTACGAACGAAAAACCGATAGTACTATTGTAATATATTATATCGGTTGGTACAGTAATAACCGATAGTAAAAAGTCAGTTATTTCACTATCAGTTAAAAATGGAAAACCGATAGTACTATTTAATATATTATATCGGTTTGTACAGTAATAACCGATAGTAAAAAGTATTTGCATTTCACTAACGTTGGATTAGTGTATAACCGATAGTAAAATGATGGTTTTCCGCCGCTGTCGTCCTATTCTATCGGATTTTTCCTAGATTGCGTACAACCGTTAGAAAATAAGGGTTAGTGGAATGCACTTCTGTAGTAGTGTGGTAATGTTACGGTCACAGAATCCTTCGAAGTCAGAGATTTGGGTCACCAGAGAACATAACAAGAAATTTGCTGGGTGGATCCAAGAAAGAGTCACGCGACCTGCCGAGGGCTCCATAAGTGAAACTGTGACATGGTTGGCTAGAGGCCCAAGATTCACTGTAGGGACTTGGTAGGGGTACGACATCAATGGGTATTCATTTTACACAAGAGGTCAAGACACCAAGAGTAGCACGCAATGTAGCGGAGTCACATTGTTTGCTATTTCCGAGGATGCCAGGTCAGTAAGGGCGCTGAACTCATATTACGGTGCTATTGGCGAAATATGGGAGCTCGATTACGGATTATTTAAGATTCCCTTGTTTCGATGCCAATGGGTCGAAATCTCTCGAGGTGTTAAAGTTGACAGTTACGGGTTTACTCTCGTCGATCTTGATAGAGTCGGACACCAAGACGATCCATTCATACTTCCAAAGCAAGCCACACAGGTATTCTACATCGTTGACCCGGCCAATCCAAACTTGCACATTGTCCTCCACAGCAAGAGATGTATTATTGGGGTCGAAGACGTTGTCGACGAAGAGGAGTATAACCAATTCGACGAAATACCTCCGTTTTTAGAGGACATTCAATCTATCCCTACTGAAGATATCGACGAAACAACGTATCTACGAGATGATCACGAAGAAGGATTATAGGTTGAGAACCATTGATGATTATTTTCTATTTCAGGGAAAAATGCCAAGCAAACAGCCCACAAGTTGTGCATCAAGGTGAGAAACTTATCATTCATACATCAGGCAATACATTTTTCTTTAGAACTTAATGATAAGCTAGTTCACAGCATTAATATATCTCAATTTTACTCCACAGCATGAGTTCTAACATGTACAATACATTTATCCTGTAAGAACTTAATTCCTCCCTTCAAATTTTCTTGCCAAAATCTCATTGCAGCCTCTTGCTTCTTCAAAAATTAAGCTCTCCAAAAATCCCATTCCCTGAAACATCATTTTCCAATGTCCTGCCCACTTCAAAAATTACTCTGGAAAAAATTTACTTCTTCTGTTGGGGGAAAATCTCCGCGAGACTAAGTACAGGTAAGTTGCGCCACATTTGCCTGGGGACAAGGCCCCCGGTGCCTGTCCCGGGCGCCGCCATTTGCCCGGGGACAATGCCCCTGGTGCCTGTCCCAGGCGCCGCCATTCGCTCGGGGACATGGCCCCCGGTGCCTGTCCCGAGCGCCGCCTTTAGCCCGGGACATGGCCCCCGGTGCCTGTCCCAGGCGCCGCCTTTAGCCCTGGACATGGCCCCCGATGCCTGTCCCAGGCGCCGCCTTTCGCCCGGGGACAAGGCCCCCGGTGCCTGTCCCGGGCGCCGCCTTTTGCCCGGGGACAGGGCCCCCGATGCCTGTCTCGGGCCCCCGGTGCCTGTCCCGGACGCCTCCTTTAGCCCGGGGACATGGCCCCCAGTGCCTGTCCCGGGCGCCGCCTTTCGCCCGGGGACAAAGTGATGAGACCATGTACATCATGGTTATGACCAAGACGACATCAACATGATGGTCATCAAGATGTCATCGTCCGCCACCTTGGCCAGGACGCGAAAGCTGGCAGCACGTACATCGTCTGGATTTTGTGCTGTCGCCGCCACAAGTTCGGCCTCCACCTTGGCCACCTCCCCAAACACAAGACGTGCTCAAGAAAGGCGCCTCTACACCTCTAAGGTCGCACAAGCCACGTCGCTCCAAGGCCAGCCCACAAGTGAGCTCAATTCATCCGCGAGTCCGGTTCGGCCATCTGCGCGTAGTCCAACTTCAAACGGACGTACAGGCCACATACGAAGTCCGTTTTCGACGTTCTTGGACTCTACGGACAAGAGAACGACGAGAACTTTCCAACGGATCCAGTCCCATATCCAAATTCCTTACGGATCAACAGGAATCATCAAAACAAGATTACGACCAGAATCTCACGTGCGCTGCGACGCTCCACTTTGGGCCCAAGGCCCATGTACCCCTAGGGTTTCCTCCTCCACCCCATGGCCGCCCCATACAGTATATATATGGCCGCCATGGCTGTCGTTTAGACTTGGGTTTTGCTTAGATCAATTCTGTCTTTGAACAGTTTCGCCGTGTATCGGTTTGTGGAACCCCAACTCGTGAGATTCAATTTATATTTGCAATATTTCAGATTGCTTCTTTCTCGTTCTTGCTTGTGTTCTCGATTCGCATGCAGGGATAAGCCTTCTTGGCGAGGTCAATCGTGTTTGTGCATGGTTGATAACCAACGGAGCCGTGGTGTACCGATTGCTGGGTTCGGATCGGTTCTGATCGGAAGCCGGATCGTCAACGTCGAGTCTCCACCAATCGACTTACCTCTACCTGTCGGAAGATCGGGCCACCGTGCGCATCAAGTGGTATCAGAGCCTCGGTTGCCCGTCAGGTATCCTTGTATCCCCTTTGTTCATTATTCATCTTTCACCTAGAGTCCAGAAAATTGCCCCACAAAAATATTTGAGTTCGCCGTCATATCCATCGTCCAAGCCACTTTGTGCCCTTCGCGATTTCGTTTACAGTTTCGCGTTGTTGAATTTGTATCCATCGTCATCGTCTTGTTGCTGGTTTAGAGTAAGTTCTTAATCTAGTTTGAGTCTTGCATCTTGACGTCGAGTCTAACGCCATCACGTCGTCGTCGCCGCCGCGTCCAAATCGGGTGTCAATCTGTCAAGCTCGGTATTTTGCTTTTATCTCCTTTGTCTGAACACTAAATTGGACAAATTCAGAGTCTAAATTGTAGCTCCGAAAATTCTCTACAACTTTGTCCATTGTGAGAAGTTCTAGAAACGCCGTTTTCAAGTCCAAAATCGCATTGAAAGTGAATCTGGTTGATTTCGGATTTCCTACACAGACTGTATTGCGGGGCCCATATCGCCTAGATCCGTTATCCAAAATTGGTGTTCCATATATGCAAATTGATCAACACGAAACGATCTACAACTTTTCCGTTATACGTTTTAGCGTTTGAGGCCTCCAAAAATCCGAAAACAGCATAGGAAGTTTCTGCATAGTAGATCTGTTTTTCCAGCGAGAGAAAATTGAGTGTTTGTGTATATATCTTGTAATCTCTCATATGCGGCACTATTGATATTTAAAAAAAAAAGGTGAAAAAGGCAAGTGCAAAAAAAGAAGCCGCACAAAGATAAAAAAAAAAAATAAATAAAAAGCAAGGAAAAAAAAAATCAAAAGTGCTTGTATCCTTTGTATCGACAGTGTTACGTCATTCGTTTTGCTTGCTTGAGCTAGGTCTGAGAACGAGTTTAGGCCAGCAACTTTGACAAGTACTTTGGATATTTATTCAGCTTTGCTATTCTGATTTCGATGATTGCATATTCCTTGCTACTAAATATTGCATATCCAAGCTCCACAAATACATCCTTCTGATCAGCACAGGTTATTGACCCTTGCAATCTCTTCATCACGCTCTCACGGTGTCACGAACCAGCCACCGGTTGCACCGTCCCTCGCTGTGTTGGTAAGAACAGGGTAAGAACTTGGTAAGATTGCTTGAGAGCGTGAGATCTAACCTAGTAGTTGATAGGGATAATACTTTTGTGTTATCTTTTGTTTTCTACTGACAATGGCAGGTTCATGGATCAATGGGGAAAATGTACAACTATATCAACGCTGGAATCACGATCGAAAAGATAATGGAGGTGACAATGCCAATGGTAAAATAGCCTTACCTTCTTTTTATGGTGCATATGATGGTGAAATTTACTTTGATTGGGAGATGATAGTTGAACAGAAATTTAATTCCCATCTAGTTCCCGAGATTCATAGAGTTAGACAAGCCACTAGTGAATTTAAAGATTTTGCTATAATCTGGTGGAATGAACTAGTAAATGCCCGTTTACAACCTGATTCTTGGGCGCTGAACTCATATTACGGTGCTATTGGCGAAATATGGGAGCTCGATTACGGATTATTTAAGATTCCCTTGTTTCGATGCCAATGGGTCGAAATCTCTCGAGGTGTTAAAGTTGACAGTTACGGGTTTACTCTCGTCGATCTTGATAGAGTCGGACACCAAGACGATCCATTCATACTTCCAAAGCAAGCCACACAGGTATTCTACATCGTTGACCCGGCCAATCCAAACTTGCACATTGTCCTCCACAGCAAGAGATGTATTATTGGGGTCGAAGACGTTGTCGACGAAGAGGAGTATAACCAATTCGACGAAATACCTCCGTTTTTAGAGGACATTCAATCTATCCCTACTGAAGATATCGACGAAACAACGTATCTACGAGATGATCACGAAGAAGGATTATAGGTTGAGAACCATTGATGATTATTTTCTATTTCAGGGAAAAATGCCAAGCAAACAGCCCACAAGTTGTGCATCAAGGTGAGAAACATATCATTCATACATCAGGCAATACATTTTTCTTTAGAACTTAATGATAAGCTAGTTCACAGCATTAATATATCTCAATTTTACTCCACAGCATGAGTTCTAACATGTACAATACATTTATCCTGTAAGAACTTAATTCCTCCCTTCAAATTTTCTTGCCAAAATCTCATTGCAGCCTCTTGCTTCTTCAAAAATTAAGCTCTCCAAAAATCCCATTCCCTGAAACATCATTTTCCAATGTCCTGCCCACTTCAAAAATTACTCTGGAAAAAATTTACTTCTTCTGTTGGGGGAAAATCTCCGCGAGACTAAGTACAGGTAAGTTGCGCCACATTTGCCTGGGGACAAGGCCCCCGGTGCCTGTCCCGGGCACCGCCATTTGCCCGGGGACAATGCCCCTGGTGCCTGTCCCAGGCGCCGCCATTCGCTCGGGGACATGGCCCCCGGTGCCTGTCCCGAGCGCCGCCTTTAGCCCGGGACATGGCCCCCGGTGCCTGTCCCAGGCGCCGCCTTTAGCCCTGGACATGGCCCCCGGTGCCTGTCCCAGGCGCCGCCTTTAGCCCTGGACATGGCCCCCGATGCCTGTCCCAGGCGCCGCCTTTCGCCCGGGGACAAGGCCCCCGGTGCCTGTCCCGGGCGCCGCCTTTTGCCCGGGGACAGGGCCCCCGATGCCTGTCTCGGGCCCCCGGTGCCTGTCCCGGACGCCTCCTTTAGCCCGGGGACATGGCCCCCGGTGCCTGTCCCGGGCACCGCCTTTCGCCCGGGGACAAAGCCCCCGGTGCCTGTCCCGGGCGCCGCCTTTTGCCCGGGGACAGGGCCCCCGGTGCCGATGCCAGTGCCGGGCGCCGCCTTTGGCCTGTGGACACGGCACGCGGTGCCTGTCCCGGGCGCCGCCATTCGCCCGGGGACATGGCCCCCAGTGCCTGTCCCAACCGCCGCCTTTCGCCCGGGGACGAGGCCCCCCAGTGCCTGTCCCGGGGGCCTCCTTTGGCCCGAGGACATGGCGCCTGTCCCAACCGCCGCCTTTCGCCCGGGGATGAGGCCCCCCGGTGCCTGTCCTGGGCGCCGCCTTTAGCCCGGGGACACGGCCCCCGGTGCCTGTCCTGGGCGCCGCCTTTCACCCGGGGACATGGCCCCCGGTGCCTGTCCCGGGCGTCGGCGTCCTTCCGGAGACAGAAGCCTCCGGTCCCGGGTCACGTGCGGGTCGCGTGACAAGCGCCTCGGGAATCAGCGGCCGCCTGTCAAGCATCCGAGGCACCTGGGCGGGAGAAGGACGTTGCTACCCCTCAATCCGACGGTAGCGCCCGGGGTAGTTTAGTCTTTTTGCTTCTTTTGAGGCTATAAATACCCTTGTACACCCTCTTGTAAAGACAAGTTGTTCATTATTTGATAGAATAGCCAATCTCACAGGTGTGCTCCGAAAGCCTCTCCTCGAGAGAGCTTCCCCAGTCGACTCCGATCGGGAGCACGCCGACAGGACTAGGGTCCCCACCGGGACCCGAACCTGTATAAACCTTTGTGTCACTTGTTGTGTTTGTCCGGCGGGGGAGGACCGGTCACCCAGTTGTCGCGCCCCGAAACTGGGACTACGACTACCCCTGAAGAGACCTAGCTCGCTGCAGCTAGTCCCATATATGCATAGCATACACATACCCTTGACTTCCCAGGATAAGTCAAGACAGGAGTATATTCACATTGCAACAGAGAAACTTACAAAATAGTTAAACAGTGTAGCCTGCCGGTCTTGATATTACATAAGAAGATTACAATGCCTTCACGGCATACATGGTTTAGCAAAATAACATCTACACAGCAGAAGATAGGTGACCCACCCACAAAGAGAAGTGGACAGCAGAACAACACACATCAGGGCTCTGGCGGAACTGATGCTCCTTCTTCTGGATCCAAGAAGTTCTCCACGCCTTCATCTTGATTGTTGATCGCTCCGTCTATTGATTTGTAGGTTGCAAGGGTGAGCACTTACGTACTCAGCAAGTCATAGATAAGAGTAGATACATATAGTAGTGATGATATGAACCTAGACTAGTCAAGAATTATGGATGTTTATAAAATAATCTTTTTCTTTCACACCTCATCTCATCTTATGGCAGCACTTTTCATAATATAACATCATTATTCATGTTCACTAGATTATAGTACTACCGCGACACGTCGACACACGACAGCCCACGGCAGCACTCCTTATCATGACAACACATGTCATTTGGGTAATCTTGATTTAACACATTTTATTTAGAAAATAATACTTGCGTCACACCCCGTGGATTTAATCCACCGCAGCAGACTCCTATAAACCCGGGAGCTCGGAGTATTCGAATACGTTTTTAACTCTGCAGAGAGGTACCAATTTACCCGCAAGATATTCCACTTTCAAGCCCATCCTATCATAATAAAATGATTAGACCCCTCCTCACAACCATGTGTGAGTGGCAAGGTGGAGATAACAAGAACTTTTGTTATGCATCACTTACAATTCACCCCCGACCCTGTGGCTCTCAGCGAGGCACAGTTGTGGCAGGTTGTATCCAAACCTCCACCCCTTTGCTTATTCCCATTACTGGGTCAGCGTGCTTGATCACCTTCAGTGATATGTGTGGGAGCCGCGCTCCGTGTTTATCGTGCATCACTACACATCTCATGCAGGGGTTTCATGTGCGATCCACATAATTACTTGTTCAGGCCTGTCCCATACCAGGCTTGCGGTTAGCACGTTGTTCATGCCACTAGACGCACAACACAAGGTTCTAGTCCTTATATGCCAGTGACCAAACCATCCACAACCCTGCACCTTCAGTGCCTGCATTCCTTTGCAGTCTAGCACCTCCAGTGCTACAGCCATCCATACCATTTTTCTGGTCACGGCTAGGGGTTTTATTTCATGAATATAAGTATATAGATACATATAATAGTTCATGGCTCAAAACTTGTTTATTTCACATTTCACAGATAACCAGTCTAGTACTGCCAATTCATAAATCAACCATTCTCAATCTTTCACATGCAATATTGCCTATATACAAGGTTATATTATAGCAACATTTAAAATATAGGTTCAAGATGACCAAGGATATGACTTGCCTTCCGCGTCGTAAGAAACAGCAGTTGATGATGGGTCAACAGCGAAGTCCTCGATCTCAGCTTCTAGATCTGCTCGACGACAAACCAAACAATACACACAAATATTACTTATATATTAAGATGTTTTAGGATCTATATGCAGATATGCTTAACAAGGATAACTGAACGATACTGGAGATAATTGAGATTGTAAGCTGAACTGAGTTGAGATCTAGGGTTTCAAGGAATTGGCTAAGGATGGGTGTTAGATGCTCTTAGGATCTCAAGGTTGCAATAAGAATATCAGTTTTGTAGCTGGTTTGATCAAAAACAGTGAATGTCAGCAGATTGACATTCGGATCAAGAATCTGACATAACTTCAAGGAAAACTAGAGAACTTATCTCAAGTTATGACAGTAGAAGAAAATGTAGATCATAACTCTACAAATTCAGTGGACAAAGTGGCTTTCAAAATGCACAATCAGAAGTGGGTAAACAAGGCCAATGCCATTGGCTGGCATGCACTGGGATAGTGTCAAAAGCTAGGGTTTAGCATAACATGCATTTCAAGGGCTCAAATCAAGTTGCGATAGAAGAAGAAAATGTAGATCACAACCTCAGAAATCTAAGAGACAAAGTTATGCCCAAAATACACATCTGGAAGGGGGTAAAAAGGGCTAATGCCACTGACTGACATAGTCTGGCATTGATCTTGACATGGCCAGAAACTAGGGCTTGGCATAACTTTTGATCTAGAGCTCCAAATGATGCACCACTTTGTCTGGGAGGTAGGCAATGATAACAGGGACAAATCATTCAACAGGATCTAGGGCAGAAGATGGCCAGAAGGTGATGAAATTCGAAGGAGAAATGTGGTGGCGACACGGCACAGTGAAGCCACTGGACAACAATCTTGGCATGGCTATAACTTGAATTCTGGGCAGTTTCAGAGATCGAGCTAGAAGGAAAAAATGTTTAGGAGGTTGAGGCACACCTGAATGGCAAGGTAGATGAAGCTGAAACGGCCAGGAATAGGTTTCCGGTGAACTGCGCCGGAGAAGAAGACACTGCCATTTGGGGGTTTTCGATTTAGGCCGAATGAACTCGATTCCAAGCTCATGGAGTATCTGTGGAGTATAAGGGAGCTACTAGGATGGTCAATTTTGTTAGAGGATGGCTGGAGAAGCCTGGCGACGATCGCCGGTTTCTGGAGAAGCTCAAAATTGGGGAAAGCTTCGGTTGAAGCTCAATCGGGAGATCTTGATGCATAGGCTTGCTGGAAATGAGTCACTGGTCATTTTCTTCCACAGGATCGAGAGCTAAATCGAGGTAATTTGGCCTGCATTGCCGGAACAGGGCAATCTTTGAGTTTCAGTAAATTCCGGTGATCGCCGGCGATAAGGTGCAAGGTAATCCAATTAAGTGATACAGCACGATGAGAGAGATAAGGGGAACTCACTGGTGCTGTTAATTTGGCAGGAGATGCTGCGGTTGAGGCTGCCACCTTGAAGCTCCTCGATGGCTCGCCGGAGAAGACGACTGCAGCGAAAGATTTTGCAAAATTGGCTAAGTCCTGGTGAAGAGGAGATGATACAAGGCTCTGGTGGTTTAAATAGAGCAGTGGGCGAAGCTTGCAAGGATTTACAGCATTGAATTTGTGTCAGATAACAAGATTTGCCGGGCGCAGAAGCAGCAACGGCGAGCGGCGACGCGACTGTGCACTGGTGAGGTGACTGCTAATCAAACCATTGCTTCATCGGGACGCAATGCTGTTGGGCGGTGCAAGGCAGTGGCGACAAGGGCTTGGCAACGTGGCGCAGTGTTGCTGACAAAAGCCTGTTGCTGGTCGCGCGTAGGAGCACATGCTGTTCAACGGCGCTGCCACGGCGTTGCCACGGCACGGCTGAAGCAAGGACACGTACACACAAGCATGCACGGTCATGAGTGCGGCGAAGCCTCACCGGCGGCGAGTAAACACGGCGCAAGGAAACCACGGCGATCTCTGGTCGTGCACAGTAGCTGCTGTCCTGGTCGAATAGGGCTGATTTGTAATAATTGATTTTCTTGATTTGGACTGAATTGTAAATCTGAAGATTTGGAAGGTTTGATCTGGAATTGATTCTACTGTTTTGGTATACTTAATTCCATAGATGATTTGGCACAGCAAGAAGATAAAGTTTGAGACATTTGGATGACTTTTGATATGAACTGAAAACAGAGTAGATTAGGGTAAAATAAGTCTGAATCTTATTGATCTCGAATTCTGGGATTTAGGGTTTGATTTTGAGATACTCCTATAAGAAGAATTTGTGTTGAAAAGCATTTGGAAGGTGTTCCCTGAATTAGATTTGAATTTGAAGATGATTTGCAACATTTTGTCTTTTCTGGCTTTTAGAAAATCTGGAAAAAGGACTGATCTGCGAATCTGGAGTTTTGGAAGGTTTAAGCTGAATTTGATTGCACTGATCTGGCAGATTATATTCAACAGAATATTTGGCAAGAACAGTTGATAAAATTTGGCACATTTGAATAGTCTTTGGCACAGACTGAAAATAGGGTGTTCTTAGGGTAATTGAATCTGAGTTTCAATTGATTTCGAATTAGGATGAGATCTTGAAATCTGTGCAGAAGAAGAACTTGTTTCAAATAGCATCTAGAAAAGATTTGCCGAAGAAATTCTGAATTTGGAGTTGGTCTGGAGATTTTAGTCTTTTTGGGTTTTCAGAAATCAGATAAGGACTAATTTGAAATAACTCTTGGACTGATTTGCGAAAAGGGTCTAGATGATGAAATCTGGCTGTCAACTTTTTGGATTAAGGTATTGGCATACCCTTGATCATAATCCAAGAATAATTTGGTCTGCACTTGGCCAAGATTTGGATTAAATCTGGATTTCTGAAACTTAGGGTAATTGGGTAATATAAGATATTCTGTTTTCGAAAACAGAATGGAGTTGATAAATCTGGGATTTAGAGATGGAATTAAATCTGGCTTCTGAAGACTTCTAAGTTTAGAGTAACTGATAGATCACATCTGAACAATCTGATCTTGATTTGAGGTCACAGGATAGATTTTGGAGATTTTAGGGTTCAGGATAGATACTGATCTGGCTATTACTACAGATACATGCATGCATGCTATTTATGAAAAAGGAAATTTTCACCCCTAACTCAGGGTGTTACACCGGTCAACCCGCGTCGTATTCTCTTCGCTAGGATCGTCCACAAAACCTGCCGGGGTGTTCGGAACACCACGATAGTTGGCGCCGTCCGTGGGGACTCGTGACAAGACGACATGGCTCCCCCAAGAACAAGGGTCCGCGCCCTTCCCCGTGACGCCGGTCCCGGTGACCCAACGCCACCTGTCCGGGACACGACTGTCCCGAAGCTTCCGCCCGGAGGCGGCCCAACCCAGGTACTGCCTCCCACCTTCCCTCTTAATTTTAGGTGGTTCGACCTCCGGGTCGGTCGCAGTAGCTGCGGTAGCCTCGGCCGGGACTAGCCTCCCCCCCATGGCTCACCGGGACGCCCTGCTTGAGGTTTTAGTGGAGGGCCAGCTCCGCGCCCAGCGCTCTATGGATGAGCTGCTCCGCATGTTGGCGCGGCCTCCGGCCCCCTCATACGCGCAATACCCATACCCGGGGGCTATGCCCCCGTTTATGTGTCACCCGGTGGCCCCTCCGGTCTCCGGAGGTCCCGGCTCCCCGTGTGACCCCTCCTGAGGGTACCCTCCCCCGGCGGGTCATACGTTCAGACCCTTTCCGGCACCAGGATCTTTCCCGGTGCCGGCGGGTTACTTCGTGCCCGGGCCCTTCGCGGCACTGAGGGGATATCCTGTTCCGGGCCCATTCTCGGGACTAGGGCCCATTACATGCCGGGGGTTATCCCTGCGCCGGGAGCCAGTCCCACCCCGCGTGTCGCGTTTACCGCACCGGGGGCGGTCGACAGAGCAGCTCCCGTGCCTCAGCGGACCTCCCCCCGCAACGGCGCCCCGGTCCCGGACGTCACCACGGGGGCTCCCCCCTCGGCGGTTCCGGATAATACAGGGGCTTCCCCCTTTCCGGTTCCGGTCATCGCCGCGGGGGCTCCGTCCTCTTCCGTTCCGGATAATACGAGGGCTCCCCCCTTTCCGGTTCTGAGCGTCGCCGTGGGCGCCCCCTCCCCAGTTCCGGATGATACAGGGGCTTCCCCCTTTCCGGTTCCGGGGGTCTTCGCAGGGGGCTCCCCTCAGCCGGCCCCGGTAGCCTCTGGGTCGATAGCTACAGTGCATGAGCTCCCTCCTCCCCCGGGGCCGCCCCTGAGGGTGCCCCCGGCGGACCAGGTCCATTTCTCCCGGGAGGAGGTCGAGCGAATGCGCACGGCCAAGTGCGGGGAAGAGCTTCCCCCGGGTCGCGGACGCGGAGAGCCTCGCTCCCGCACCAACCGGGGGAAGAGACCTGCTGAAGATCCAACCTCTCCGGGGGAGAGCCCAGACATCCGGGAACTCAGCCCCGGCCCGAAAGAAAAGTGTGGTTACTGCCACGCCGGCGGACCTCTTGGGCCGCTCCCCAACTCCGACAACGAAGGCACGTCCCCCGTCAAAGGGGACAGCGACCAGGATTCTCCCCGGGAAGTGCAGGGGGCTAATCAGCCACTCTGCCGCAAACTTGGGTGCATTCGGTGGCCGCGGCCTTACCGCCCACCGCACATCGAGCACTACAACGGTGAGGCCGACCCCTATGAATTCGTGTAGGTATACTCCACCGCCATCTCGGCGGCTGGGGGGACGAGACGGTACCGTGCAACGTCTTCCCCCTCTACCTCACCGGGATTGCCCAGTCCTGGTTCTACAACTTGAAGGCCGGCTCCATCAAGTCCTTCGCGCAGCTCAAGCACGAATTCTGCGCGAACTTCCAAGGGAACTACGTGCGTCCCCTGGATTTTTCGCAGCTGTACACAGTCTGGTAGAGGACGGGGGAGACCATCCGCAGTTTCTTCAAGCGCTCCGCTTAAGTGAAGAGCAAAGTAGCTCACGTCCCCGACTCTACGGTCATCGAGGCGTGCAAGAGCGGGATCCTCCCGGGGGAGCTCCACCGGAGGCTCTCCCGAAGCTACCCCTCCTCCACCGACGAGCTCTTCAACGTACTTGAAAAGTATGCTTGGGCGGAGGTGGACGACCTCTGGAAGAAACACCAGGGGGCTCCCGCCCTTGCTGACCGGGGGGCCAGGGACCCCCTCAAACGTCCCAGGAAGGAGGGTCGTAACGAGCCACGGCCTCGGGACACTTTAGTCCTCGAGGGCGGAGGTGGCTCGCGCGACGTCCTGAGAGGCAACCGCCCCTTCCCCAAGCCGAGTGGCCGTGGCGGAGGACAGTCGTCCCGCGGCCGGGAAGGCCCCGCGGGGAGAAGCAGGGAAGGACCGTGGTGCACCTTCCACAGGTCCAGTACCCATGCTACCTGAGAGTTCCACCAGCTGCTGCAGCACTTCGCGGCATTCCTCGACCGGCATGGGCAGGGGGGGGGGGACTCCGGCCTCCTTGCCCCCTCAGCCGGTTGTACCGGCCCTTCCTGCTCCCGCGGGCGGATAGTAGGGACAGACACAAGAGGGGGAGCCGTCAGAAACTCTCCCCTTCCAAACTTCCCAGAGGAGTGTCAACGTCATCATGGGAGGGTCTGCCTCCGGGCAGGACTCTAAGCGCCAGCGTAAGGAGTACGCGCGCAAAGTGAAAGTGGTGGGGGTGCTACACCCGTCTCCTCCACCTAAGTGGTCGGACGTCTCCCTCACCTTCACAGCGGAAGACGCGCGTGGGGTCCGCTTCCCCCACGACGATGCGTTCATCGTCTCCGCCACCTTCTATAACTGCCACCTGGCCCGCATCCTTGTGGATGGTGGGAGCTCCGCCGATGTCCTCTACCTGAAAGCTTTCAGGGGGATGCAGGTGGACGAGAAGCTCTTGCAGCCCGCAGCAGGGCCCTTGCAAGGATTTGTCCCGGGGAAGGCGATCCACCCCGTGGGGAAGGTTGACCTCCCCATGACGTTCAGCACCCCGGAGAACTACCGAACCGAGATGGTCCAGTTCGACGTGGTGGACCTCCCCTCCTCCTACAACGCGATCATGGGGAGGACCACGATCAACCACCTGGGGGCTGCCACCCACCAAAACTACCTCTGCATGAAGATCCCCGGGTCGCATGGCGTGATCACCGTCCGGGGAGACCAAGACGTGGCCTGCGCTCTATACGAGCGCGCCACTACAACAATCGGGAGCGTCAACATCATTAAGGCACCGGGGGGAGAGGTCTCTCCCCTGGAATCAGACGTCGCCGTGATACCTCCCGGGAGGCCCCTCCCCAAGCCGCGTCCGGAAGGGGGCCTCCGGAAGGTCCCGCTATCCCCGGACGACGGGGACAAAACAGTCCGGATCGGGTTGGAGCTCCCCGAGGAGCATGCAGAGCAACTTGCGGCCTTCCTGCATGAAAACTCTGATGTTTTCGTGTGGAAGCCCTCCGACATGCGGGGCGTCGCCTGGGATGTCATCGAGCACAAGCTCGCGGTGACCCCCGGTCACCCCCCAATCAAACAGAAGCTGAGGAAACTCTCCCTTGAATGCCAAGAGGCGATCAAGGTGGAGATCGCCCGACTCCGAGAGGCGGGGTTTATTCGGGAGGTCTTGCACCCCGAGTGGCTCGCAAACCCTGTCCTCGTGAAGAAGTCGAACGGCAAGTGGCGGATGTGCGTGGATTTCACCGACCTCAACCGCGCATGCCCCAAGGACAACTTCCCACTCCCGCGGATTGACCAACCGGTCGACTCCACCGCGGGGTGCGAGTTGATGAGCTTCCTGGACGCCTACTTGGGCTACCACCAAGTATGGATGGCGGAAGGGGACGAGGAAAAGACGAGTTTCATAACTCCCCTAGGAACCTTCTGCTACGTCCACATGCCCTTCGGGCTGAAGAACGCGGGAGCGACCTTCCAGCGCCTCATGACGCTGGTCTTCAAGGACCAAATCGGTCGCAACGTCGAAGTCTACGTCAACGATGCGGTCGTCAAAAGTCCCCGCGCAACCGCCCACGTCGACGACCTAGCGGAGACCTTCCGCAACCTCCGCGCGTATGGGTTGAAGCTCAACCCGGAGAAGTGCGCCTTCGGCGTACGCGGGGGGAAGCTCCTGGGTTTCCTTGTGTCCCAATGGGGCATAGAGGCAAACCCCGAAAAGATCCGGGCGTTCCTGGACATGCCCCCGCCGCGCTCCGTCAAGGACGTTCAACGACTCACCGGCAGCTTAGCCGCGCTGAGCCGCTTCGTCTCGTGGTCGGGGGAACGAGGCCTCTAATTCTTCAAGATCCTCCGGGGGCTCGAGGGGTTCTGGTGGACCCCCGAGGCCCAGGAGGCCTTCGACGACCTCAAGAAGTACCTCACGAGCCCTCCAATGCTCATGAGTCCATCTCTAGAAGAACCCTTGCTCCTCTACCTTGCCGCGACCCCGGTCGCCGTGAGCGCGGTATTGGTGAAGGAGCAAGGGGGGCAGCAGCGTCCCTTGTACTATGTAAGTGAGGCCCTCCAAGGGGCCAAAACTCGGTACACAGAGATGGAGAAAATCTGCTATGCCCTCCTGATGGCGTCCCGGAAGCTTCGCCACTACTTCCTGGGACACCCCATCACCGTCCCGTTGTCCCTCCCCCTAGGGGAGGTGCTTCAGAACAAAGAAGCCACCTGCCGGATAGGGAAGTGGGGGGCCGAGCTCGCCCCCTTCTCCCTTTCCCTCACAGGCCGCTCCGCCATCAAGTCATAGGTCCTCGCCGACTTCATAGCGGAGTGGACTCCTGCCTCCGGGTCCGAGGACGAAGACCTCCCCGCGCCGCCCCGACGCAGTGACCATTGGACACTCATGTTCGATGGGTCGCTGTGTCTCCCCAAGTCTGGTGTGGGAGTATTCCTCCGACGCCCCGAGGGAAGGAACTCGAGTACGCGGCACGGCTCGAGTTCCCCGCAACCAACAACGTCGCCGAGTACAAGGCTTTGCTCCTCGGGTTGCGCCTTGCGCGCTCCCTGGGGATTCGACGCCTCCTAGTGAAGGGAGACTCTCAGCTCATAGTTTGCCAAATGGACAAGTCCTACCTGTGCCATGACGCAAACTTGAGTCTTTATTTGTAGGAGGTGCGCAAGATGGAGCGGCACTTCGACGGCCTCGAGGCCCGGCATATCCCACGAAGGGACAATGACCGGCCTGACGCCCTAGCCCAGGCAGCCAGCGCTCGGGAACCACTCCCCAAAGGGGCCTTTCTGGAGATCGTCGTGAAGCCCTCGATGGCCTCCCCGGACACGGGCGACGAGCCTCGCGTCCCGGAGGTTGCCGAGATCACCCGGACTCAGTCATGGATCGACCCCCTCGTCTCCTTCATCATGGGGGAGGGGAACCCTCCCAACGAGACCGAGCCTAAGCGCCTCCGGGCCAAAGCCCGGGCATACCTCCTACTGGAGAGGAAGCTCTACAAGCGGGGGGGCCTCCATCTTCTCGAAGACATCCACGCGGGGAGCTGTGGCTCTCACCTAGCCCCACGCGCCATCCCGGCCAAGGCCCTTCGCCAGGGCTTTTACTGGCCCACGGTGATGCGCGACGCGCGAGACCTTGTCTCCGCGTGAGAGCCTTGCCAGAAGATGGCCAAGGGTTCGAACCTCCCCCCTGTAGCACTGCAGACTATCCCCATCACTTGGCCCTTCGCGAGTTGGGGGATGGACCTCCTAGGGCCCTTCCCCCCAGCGCCCAGAGGATACAAGTATGCGGTGGTCGCAGTCGACTACTTTACTAAGTGGGTAGAGGCTAAACCCTTGGCCAGCATCACGTCCCGGGCGGTCCAGCGGTTTTTCTGGAAAAACGTCGTTTGTCGTTTTGGTGTCCCCCGGGAAATCACTGTTGATAACGGGACCCAATTTGACTTAGCATATTTCCGGGAATTCTGTGAAGGCCTGGGACTCGTCATCCACTTCACCTCAGTGGCCCACCCCCAAAGCAATGGGGCTGTTGAGAGGGTCAATGGCGTGATCCTACAGGGGTTACACCGACGACTCGAGCAAGCCGCTTCTAAGCGGGGTGCATGGGCAGAGGAGCTCCCTAGCATCCTCTGCTCCATGCGCATGACTCTGAGCCGGGCGACGGGGCGTACTCCCTTCTCCCTGGTTTACGGAGCTGAGGCAGTCCTTCCCCCGGAGGTTGGCTTTCGGTCGCTGCGAGTCGAGCTCCTAGACGGAGCCATGACCGCAGCGTACCAAGCCAATGAGGCGAATCAGCGGCTGGAGATCGATCTCGTGGGGGAGGAATGCGACCGAGCGCTCCTCCGCCATGCCATCTACGAGCTTGAGATGGCACGCGCATACAACCAGCGCGTGTGCATGATGGCTTTTCGCCTTGGGGACCTTGTCCTCAAGCACGTCACCGACCCCCAAGCCCAGGGCAAACTCTCCCCCAAATGGGAGGGCCCCTACAGGATCTCAGCAGTCCTGGGCTCGGGGGCTTATAAGCTCTCCAACCTTCAAGAGCAGGAGCTGAAGCACACATGGAACTTGCGTTTACTTCGCAAGTTTTACGTCTAGCCTACACAGGCCCATCCCCTCCCCCGGAGCGATTACGCCAGAGGGGGAAGGGGGACCTTGTACTTACTGTCCCCTCCCCCGGAGCGATCACGCCAGAGGGGGAGGGGGGACATTGTAATCACTGTTCCCTTCCCTTTCGAGATTTCGCGAGGGGAGGCGTTGTATTTTGGATCATTGTTAATACAAATGGATTTTCTCTTCAACTGTCTCAATGCAGGTTCTTTATACTACCGCCCCACGGCGATGCCCTCCCCGTGAGGACGCCCTCTCAAAGAGGATGCACTCCCCGTGAGGACGCCCTCTCAACGAGGATTCCCTCCCCGTGAGGAAGTGGGCTCTCACGACCCAACAAGTCCCTCCCGTAGGGCGGCTTACGGTCACCCCTCATGGACTGAGGGTGTAAGTGGCAACCCGGTCCTCAGGGACCGTAGTAACGAGTCACTTTGGGAGACTAGTCCCCTACCCAAATACTTAGACCCGTCATTGGGCACATCCTCCTCCGGGAGTCGATGGTCTCCCCAGTGAGACGGATTTCTTGGATATTTTTTCCCGGAGACCTTATTCCCGGCTCCCCATTCTCACGGCGACCGGACGATTGTCTCCCGGAAAAATTTCCTCCAGAAATTTTGTCTCGGGGATTTCTTGGATATTTTTTCCCGGAGACCTTATTCCCGACTCCCCGTTTTCACTGCGACCGGACGATTGTCTCTCGGAAAAATTCTCCAAAAATTTCATCTCGGGTTTTTCTTGGACATTTTTTTCCCGGAGACATTATTCCCGGCTCCCCGTTTTCACGGCAACCGGATGATTGTCTCCCGGAAAAATTCCCCCCAGAAACCTAGGTTTGGAATTTTTTAACTTGAAAAAATTCTTAAGTCACAGGCCTTCATCCCGAGAGCTGTGTCACCCCCACAGCGCGCGGAGCTACCCTCCGGCCCGCTGTGGAGGGGGGGATAAGGAACCCCCGAGAGTCATCCGGACCATCCAAGAAAAATGAGCAAACTTAGCTCCATCTTATCAAAAGAAAATTCTCAAAGCAACAAGCAAACATAGCTTTATTGATCATTCAACCGGAGGACATCTTCCCCCTCCGGTGGGCGTCGGAAACGGTACAACCCGGGCCATAACCCGGAAATTCTCTACGTCCTAAGGCTCCTACGCCTAATAGTCCCGGAGGCCCTCCGATAGCTCCCGGGTCAGGTCCCGGTACAACCCGCGTATGCGGCGCTGAGCTTCCCGGAGCAGGTCCTCGGGCCAATACTCATAGCCCACCGGTGGAAGTACTCGAAGAGGGGGAACCATCCGGGACCCTGGCCGCGGAGGGGGTAACTCGGCGCGATGATTATCGAAGTTATCCAAGTGCCATTCCAGATGCCATCACAGCCGGACCGGCTCCCGGACAACGTCCCCGCTGCGCTCCCTGGAGAAGAGACTCAACAAGATTAAAGCGGCTTGGGCATCCCCAGGGGGGCACCCACCGGGGCTTCAAAGGCCTCGCCCCCGAAGAACTTCTTCCAGACCTTCGCCCGGGAGTAACCTCTCGGGAAACCCGGAAAAGTGCATTCATATAGACTTAGAAAAATTTTCAATTCTATTGCATTTCAAAATGTCTTTTTACAAGTGTCCGGGGCTTCTTCTAAGAAGCTACAGGGAGCAAAATCCGAAGAAAGCAAAAAAGGGGTCCTATCTAAGACCCGGGGGGAGGCTCATACTTGGTCATTGGCGTCCTCCCCCCGAGGGGCTTCCACCGGGGCCGGGGCATCCGCTCCCGGAGGTGCCGTTGCCGGGAACCTCACCCGGACGATCCGGTCATAGAAGCCCCCGACGAGCTGCTCCACCTCCCGACGCGAGGGCTCGAAAAACTCCGGGAAGCTCCGGGGGATGTGGCCCCCGATAGCCCGGGCGCCCACCCCCCGGTGCTCCACGAGGCCGGCCGCGGTCACCACCACGGGGATTGCCCGGCCTTGCGCCCGGGCATCTGCGGCCCCCGGGATCACAAAGACATGTGCGTTAAGAAAACGCACAGCCTCCGTAAAAGTGGCCGGGGGCACCTCGGAGCTGCTCTCGAAGCCTAGGCTCACGCCAAGGCCCTCGAGGGCCGAGCGGACGGAGCAGCCTACGTCCATCACCGCCCGGACACTTGAGCCCTCGAGTTCTCGGAGGGCTTCCTCCTTCGCCTTGGCCTCCCGGAGACGGTCGTTGGCGGTCCCGGAGCATGGACTTGAGCCTGGACCCAGCCAGCTCCCGGAGGGCATCATCCTGCTACTCCTGGAAGGCAGCGACCCTCTCCTCCGCCTCCTTCAGCAGCCGGCCGATGCGCTGCTCAAGCCCCCACGTAATGGCCACCCCCTACAAACTCAAGAGTTAGAAAAAATTCGAGTTTAGGGGGCCAAAAGAAAGCACCCACCGGTTCGGGTAAGTATCTGGATTTGGAGAGACTGAAGCTCCCCAAAACGCTCACGGAGCGTCCCCTCCAAGACTTAGGCCTGGACCTTCCGGGTCTGCAGGCCCTCCGCGTAGCAGTCGACCTCCCCCGTGGAAAGCAGGGGGTCTCCCTCCCGGTGCCGGTCTCGTCGCGGCCGATGACGGGCCCCCGAACCTGAGTGCCCGGCATAATGTGGGCCGGGGTGGTGGTCGTTGGCGTCTTCGTCGCCGAGGAGGTAGCCGAGGAGCTCTCGGAGGGGGTCCCTCCCCGGGGAGGAATCATGAGCCCCTTTCCCTTCCCGGGCTGCGGGGCCCCCGGGACCTCCGCTTCCGGAGGGGCCTCATAGACCCGAGGGGCTCCCCCCCTCATCTACCGGCCATTCCACCCGCGGGGGCGAGGCCTCTGCGAACCTCACCTCCGGCCTCTCCGGCTCCAAAGGCGCTGGGGCTGCCGGGAGGGCTATCGCCGAAGGCGGCGAGGGGGCGTAGTCCGCCGAATCGGACGCCTCCCCACCCGCGGCCGCTCCCTTCCCCCGACCCTCGGCGGGGCTCTCCGGGGGAGGGGGCGTTGCTTCCTTCCGGGCCGGCGCCCGGGCGAGCTCGGTCCCGGGGGTCTCATCCCGGGCCTTCACCGGCGTCGAGGCCGGCGTCGTCGATGGGCTGGGGGCTTTTTGAACCCTGGCCTTCTTTGGCTCAGAGCCCCCGATAGCCTCCCTCCCCCGCTTGTGCGAGCCGGGGGTAGGGAGGGGCTTCCTTTCCGGTACGCTTAGCCCGAAGGCCTCGGCTACCAGGTTTCGGGGGGCGCCCTCCCCCATGACGCGCACGATGCGCTCTTGCTCGTCGGCGAAGTACCTCCCGAGGAGGTTCTCCACCTTCTCCCGGGCCGACGGGTACGGCCGGACTGCGAAAGGTAAGAGTTAGAAAAATTTACGAATTAAATGAACTGTCTTAGGGAACTTACGTTGGGTCACCGGCTTCTGCGGGGGCCGCTGCACCGGGCACATCCCGATCCCCCTCCTCCCGTACGAGAAGGGGGAGATCTTCAGGAGCATCACCTCCTCGGTGGCGTCCCGCAGAGAGCGGATGCCCCGGGAGGCGACAACCTTACCGAGGAGCCTTAGCTCCTCCTCCGTCCACACCGGGGGCTTCGGGGTGGACGATCGGCTGTAGGTGGGGGCCTCCGGGGAATACACCACCTCGTCATCCCGGACCCGGAGGTAGAACCATCTCCTGATCCAGTCCCCCCTTCACCATGTGGGAGCTCCTTGCCGCCGGCTCGTAGAAGTACCGGAAGGCACAGAGCGTGGGCTCCCGTCCGGTCGCCGTCTCGAACAGCCAGATGAACAGGCCCATCCGGACGATTGTGTTCGAAGTGAGGTGGTTCAAAGCCACCCCATACTCCTTCAAGAACTCCCGGAGCAATGGGTGCACCGGGAGCCGGAGCCCCGCCTCGAGGAAGGCCTCGAAGGCCACGACCTCTCCGGGCCTGGGGCGGGGGGCTCCGTCTTTCTTCACAGGGATCCGGACGTCCCCGTCCGTGACAACTCCCCGGTCGATCAGGGACTCTAAGTCCCCGATCGTGAACTCGGAGGCCCAGAGGAAGTCCGCAGTGACTTCCTCCGGGGGTACCTCTGCGGCCTTCTGTAGCTTCTAGGCCCCTATAGAGTGTTTTAATAATTAATGACAACTACAAATGCTATACTAACGTTACCTGCCTAGTTGTGTCAAGAAGATACTTAAAAGACAGGTTAATGAAAGGCAAAGAAAGAGCATCATGATGAAGAAAGGGCATTGATCAAAAGGGCAAAGGTACGAAATAGGATCTTTTCCATTTTTTACCGGTCTAAGGTGATTAGAGAAGAATTTTGACTGGATTTTAGGATAGTTGCCGTACTATTAAGAGGAGCATGTGGTGTATCACAAAATAATTCATCTATGTGCCACAAATCATAAAATCAACTTGCATTGCATACTAGAAGGTCACATCCTTTGAAAATGCTTATTTCAGCTCATTTCTGTCTCAGTCGGTCTGACCGTTTGTTAGGCCGGTCTGACCGAGAAATCGGTCTGACCGAGTTGTAAACTACGGTCTGACCGATTGGCCGGTTTGTCCGTAGTAGAGACCAAGGTCAGTCTCCTGGAACCTCTTGTTTTATCCTTCTGGTATTTTGAGCTATTACGGTCTGACCGTTTGTTAGACTGGTCTGACCGCGAAATCGGTCTGACCGTGTTTTTGAACTGCGGTCTGACCGTTGGCCGGTCTGTCCGTATATATCGGCCTGACCGTATAAGGTGTCCAGAAACTATGTCGTCTCTGGACAGTTTCACGGTCTAACCGAAATATACTCCGGTCTGACCGTATGTGTGCCTGACAAGGGCAGTTGAGCATTTATTGCGCCTGTTTAATGCCGTTGCAATTGCTGCGGTCTGACCGAGCTTGTGCCTGCGGTCTGACCGCCAGGTGATCTTTTTCTCCCAACGGCCTGTAACGGCTATATTAATTGTGGGGGGTATATATACTCCCATGCACGGCCCTGTTCAGTACTTTTGGCATAATCTTGAGCATTGTCATCATCCTTGAGAGCCTAAGCTAGTTTCATACACTCTAGGGTTCAAATTCTCAAATTTGTGAGAGTGTGCATTTGAGATATTTTAGTGCATTGCATTTAGATCATTGAATCAATCGTGTGGCACTAGAAGAAGGCAAAGTGATCATCACCGGCTTGTTACTCTTGGAGTTTGCCGGCTCCTAGACGGCTAGGAGAAAGGTTTTGAAGAGCTCTTCAAGGAAGATTGTGAAGAAGCTTCAAAACGTCTTGTGAAAGGTTGAGCACGCCTTGCCGGAGCGGTAAAGTGCATCCTTAGTGAAATCGAGGTTTGGATAACTCATCACACTAGTCCGGCTCAAGATCTAGGTCACTTCTCGAGAGAAGGTTGACTAGATAGAGGAGCGGTTAGAGATTTGAGTTTGCCTCAACGTGGATTAGGGGTGATCGGCAAATCACCGAGACCACGGGATATATCCTTGGGTTAAAACTGCTCTTTGTTCATCGTGTGTTATTTAATTTGCTCTCATTTACTACAAATTGTTTGATTTATTGTAATTTGCTAAAATCGCCTATTCACCCCCCCTCTAGTCGATATCCTAGATCCTTTTCACCTTCGCTCGGCCCTTGGGTGCCATCAGATTTTTTCCAGTAGCTGAGGCTTCGAAAACAAAGGGGAGCTAAAGGTTCCAAAGGCTAAGCTTCCGAGAACTAACTACCGAGAGAAGGCTACCGGGAGAGCTTAGGGCGCTGGAGTTTTGAAAATTTGGAATGAGCTCTCCGGGCCGCCCGAGGCCCTATTTATAGAGGCGAAGCGTGGCCCGATGGGCGCCACGTGGCGCCTTGTGGTACATCGGTGCCATTGGAATTAAAACCGCGCGGGGGAAACGAAGGGACGGGCGCGCAAACTGAGGCACCAGTTCGAACCGCAAGCGCATTTATGGCCAAACGGCGCGGTCATAAGCGTGCGACACGGGAATCGAAGCGTCACGGTTCCGGTAGCTTGACCCGGAGATTTTCCCGGTGACATGTACCATACCCTCCGGGAACTCGAGCATCGTCCTCGGAGGGCAAGGGGGGCTGCTGTTGGGGGAAATCTCCGCGAGACTAAGTCCAAGTAAGTTGCGCCACATTTGCACCGGGGACAAGGCCCCCGGTGCCTCTCCCGGGTGCCGCCATTTGCCCGGGGACCAGGCCCCCGGTGCCCCTCCCGGGCGCCGCCTTTAGCCCGGGGACAAGGCCCCCGGTGCGTGTCCCTAGCGCTGCCTTTCGCCCGGGGACAAGGCCCCCGGTGCCTGTCTCGGGCGCCCCCATTCGCCCAGCGACATGGCCCTCGGTGCCTGTCCCGGGCACCGCCTTTAGCCCGGGACGGTGCCTGTCCCGGGCGCCGCCTTTCGCCCGAGGACAAGGCCCCCGATGCCTGTCCCAGGCGCCGCCTTTTGCCCGGGGACAGGGCCCCCGGTGGCTGTTCCGGGCCCCCGATGCCTGTCCCAGGCGCCGCCTTTTGCCCGGGGACAGGGCCCCCGGTGGCTGTTCCGGGCCCCCGCTGCCTGTCCCGGACACCGCCTTTTGCCCGGGGACAGGGCCCCCGGTGCCTGTCCTGGGCGCCGCCTTTTGCCCGAGAACAGGGCCCCCGGTGCCGGTGTCGGGCGCCGCCTTTGGCCTGGGGACACGGCCCCCGGTGCCTGTCCCGGGCGCCGCCATTCGCCCGGCGACATGGCCCCCGGTGCCTGTCCCGGGCGCCGCCTTTCGCCCGGGGAAACGGCCCCCGGTGCCTGTCCCGGGCGCCACCATTCGCCCGGGGACATGGCCCCCGGTGACATGGCCCTCGTTCCGGAGACAGAAGCCTCCGGTCCTGGGTCACATGCGGGTCGCGTGAGAAGCGCCTCGGTCACGCGCGGGTCGCGTGACAAGCGCCTCGGGAATCAGCGGCCACCTGTCAAGCATCCGAGGCACCTGGCCGGGAGAAGGACGTTGCTACCCCTCGATCCAACGGTAGCGCCCGGGGTAGTTTAGTCTTTTTGCTTCTTTTGGGGCTATAAATACCCTTGTACACCCTCTTGTAAAGACAAGTTGCTCATTATTTGCTAGAATAGCTAGCCAATCTCACAGGTGTGCTCCGGAAGCCTCTCCCCGAGAGAGCTTCCCCAGCCGACTCCGGTTGGGAGCACGCCGACAGGACTAGGGTCCCCACCGGGACCCGAACCTGTATAAACCTTTGTGTCACTTGTTGTGTTTGTCCGGCTGGGGAGGACCGGTCACCCGGTCAATCCGCGTCGTATTCTCTTCACTAGGATCGTCCACAAAACCTGCCGGGGTGTTCGGAACACAACGTCATGTTCTATCGGTATTATTTTGTTTTACCGTTAGAATAAAACCATTAGTCTGACGGTATTTTGTTGTTTGTACCGATAGAAAAGGGCATCCACTACTTTAATGTGTCTCAGGCACTTCAAAAATTACTCTGGGAAAAATTTACTTGTTCTATCGGTATTATTTTGTTGTACCGTTAGAATAAAACCATTAGCCTGATGGTATTTTGTTGTTTGTATCGATAGAAAAGGGCATCCACTACTTTATTAAACATGGCCCTTGAGTTTCCCTCCAGTCGAACCGTTCCAACTTATAGCACTGCGTCTCTTAGAGCACAAAAACCACAACCTCCGCAGTGACCACTTACTTCCTCACTCCCACACGACGATCGCCGCCTGGATACTGGTTCGCCACTACCACTAGTCCATATTTTCGTCCTTCGCCGGCCGCCGCTGCGTTCTACACCGCCTCTCCATCACCACAACTAATCGCCGTAAAATACCCTAATTCGTTGTTTTTTTCCAGCATCTTCCTTATTTGATCTTAGTGTTTTGTACGTACTAATTCTTCAAGTTATGGAATTAAACTAGGGTTCCCTATTGTGTTGGATTATGTAAATTCTGCAGGCAATGTTGATTTAAATTAGGGTTGACATAATATGTTCCAGTGCTGTAATGAACCTATTTTGAGATTTTAACTTATCTATACTGCTGTATGTGTGATCAATTGTATCCAACTGTCATGTACTGCACTTTATATGTTAGAGGTGTTTTACACATCTTCTATTGGTATCTCCTGTATTTGCTGATAGAAAAAATTATTATGTTCTATCGGCAGGTCATGTGTTTACCGATAGAAAAGATTGTTATGTGTGAAATAATAATACTGGCCCATGAATATTAGTATAGCAAATCATGGAGAATGTTGACTTAAACCAAGATTATGTAATGCCAGTGAATGGCGGCTTATCAACAATATTCCATAACATAGAGAACATTGTTATGTTCTATCGGTATCTCGTATCTTTGCCGATAGAAAACATTGTTATGGTCTATCACCAAATGTTCATTCTGGTGCCATACCACCAAAGGTTAGTGGATCTCGTACTAATTTAACTCAATCTTGTATGCTATACCTCAGATATACTTTGAGCTAGCGGTCCTCCTTTATGTACAATGTAGGGGCCACTAGATCCTCATCATGATCTGTCCGTCGAGGAACGAGATGTACTACCTCGATTCGATGTGTGACAGATTATCGAATGAATATGTGCTCAAGGGAAATATGGAGGTGTAAGTAACATATGTTTGATTTAAATTTTGACCTCACTAGCTAATGATAATACATTACCCGGCAATGCTAACTGAAATGCAGGGCTTTTGAGAAATATGTGTCCGCTGGAGAGAGGCATGCCGCACCGCAAGGCTCCCTACTAGCTTGGAAAGAATATGAGGTACTCATGAGACTTTTTGTTTATGCTTAATTAGTTTATGGAAACAATAGCTAACATGTCTTCGCATATGCAATTATCTCAGTGCCATCAGTAGCCGTAATAGTGGGAATGCGGATTTTATGTGCTGCGCTACATGTACGACCTAGTGCGGACAAACTTTGCCCAATTCCCCCAGGTAAGCATCGATAACTAACTCAAATTTGAAAATTGGGTGTCATGTTCAAAATTAGGAAGTTAGTTACTCAGTATTCACACATGCTTGCAGATCGCCACATCCAAAGACCAATACGCAAATGCAAAGATTAGAGATCTCCGACAAATCTAGGCTCAATATGTTATGGAGGAAGTTGCGCCCAACCAACCGCCATGACAAGCTTTTCGCTCACTTGTTGTCAATTTTCTCTTTTTCGTGTACTCTGTGCATAGATTGTTTATATATAGTCTTATTGGTTAGTATTTGTCCATATTGGATTACAATTTGTATTGGTTCATATATATGTGAATAAATGTGAATAACTGTCTAATGTGTCAATCTGTTCAATGTATATGTGAATTTACCCTTCTTTGCATCTGTACTGTATTGTGTATCCAATCTATACTGTATTGCATCTGTACTGTATATGTGAATGTACTGTATTGTGAATGTAAGAATGTACTGTATAGCATCTATACTGTATTTCTATCGGTAAATTCATTCACAACCGAGAGAGTACTATCATTTTTTCTATCGGTAAACTCATTCACAACCGAGAGAGTACTATCATTTTTTCTATCGGTAAACTCATTCACAACCGAGAGAGTACAATGGTTTTTTCTATCGGTACACTCGTAATTAACCGTTAGAAGAGTGTAACTTTTTCTGCCAGTAAACTTATACACAACCGAGAGAATACTATCATTTTTTCTTTCGGTAAACTCTTTCACAACCGAGAGAGTACTAAGGTTTTTTCTATCGGTACACTAGTAATTAACCGTTAGGAGAGTGTAACTTTTCCTGCCGGTAAACTTATACACAACCAAGAGAGTACTATCCTTTTTTCTATCGGTAAACTCTTTTACAACCGAGAGAGTACTAAGGTTTTTTCTATCGGTACACTAGTAATTAACCGTTATGAGAGTGTAACTTTTCCTGCCGGTAAACTCATACACAACCGAGAGAGTACTTGCGGCGACCTGACATACCGCCCACGTGGCAGCACGTCTGATCTTTGAACATTTTTGAACAAAATCATCTTATCCGAGAATGTTCGTTACAGAGTAGCGAGCAGAAACATGACATAATTAAACATGGTCCAATATAACGACGAGTCTAGTTACACACAAAAGCATAAGCATACTTATTGAAGTCAAAATACAGCAGTTAGGGTGTTCTTATGGTGGTCATTCTTCGTCTCCGGTGTTGAAGTAGACCCCATCAAGCTCACCGTAGGATTCTCTGGGATAGGCTTCTTGATCTGGTCGTCCGGTTGGCATGGCATCACCCAAGGAGTATTCAAAGTCTAACAAGGAATTATAATAGCAGGGATGAGTGTCGAGGCACTCAGCAAGCAATTTGGATGTATAAATGCATCATGCAGACCTTAACTAGTCAAAGAGTTATTAGAGTATATTAGCAAAGACGGTTTTGACTCAAAAGTTCATTTGTGATTGTGAAAGACTCCGGTTATTAAGTAAAACGCTACTGAACATTTGCACCACAGGGTGAGACCACCCGTAGGTCTCCTTTCCTGCCACGACGCCATTCTTGACCTGAGAACAAGGAGTGAATATCCACGTTTTACTCTGCAGAGGGGTATCACTTTACCCACAGAATCTCTTGATTACCATGTCAGTGTTCGTCAACAGTGCTCCGCATTTCTGATAATGCGTGACATCATCAAGAGAACAAAGCCTTTTTCAAACCCTTCCACTAGTTCCCTCCACTGGTATGGTACCACCATACCTTCGTAGTCGGACGCATCCGCTACAACCACTGTGAGCCTATAGCTCCAAGCCCGCCTCGGGTCGGTTCTTTCATCATAATACAATATACATATACGTTCCCAGTGTGGAGGTGTACTAGCGTCCAGATAAGATACTTGACTAGGCCCGTCCCATACCAAGTCTGTGGTCGATACGGGTAACGCACCCGTATCGACCACCCGTATCGACCACAGACCTGGTATGGGACGGACCTAGTCAAGTATCTTATCCGGACGCTAGTACACCTCCACACTGGGAACGTATATGTATATTGTATTATGATGAAAGAACCGACCCGAGGCAGGCTTGGAGCTATAGGCTCACAGTGGTCGTAGCGGATGCGTCCGACTACGAAGGTATGGTGGTACCATACCAGTGGAGGGAACTAGTAGAAGGGTTTGAAAAAGGCTTTGTTCTCTTGATGATGTCACGTATTATCAGAAATGCGGAGCACTATTGACGAACAGCGACATGGTAATCAAGAGATTCTGTGGGTAAAGTCATACCCCTCTGCAGAGTAAAACGTGGATATTCACTCCTTGTTCTCAGGTCAAGAACGGCGTCGTGGCAGGAAAGGAGACCTACGGGTGGTCTCACCCTGTGGTGCAAATGTTCAGTAGCGTTTTACTTAATAACCGGAGTCTTTCACAATCACAAATGAACTTTTGAGTCAAAACCGTCTTTGCTAATATACTCTAATAACTCTTTGACTAGTTAAGGTCTGCATGATGCATTTATACATCCAAATTGCTTGCTGAGTGCCTCGACACTCATCCCTGCTATTATAATTCCTTGTTAGACTTTGAATACTCCTTGGGTGATGCCATGCCAACCGGACGACCAGATCAAGAAGCCTATCCCGGAGAATCCTACGGTGAGCTCGATGGGGTCTACTTCAACACCGGAGACGAAGAATGACCACCATAAGAACACCCTAACTGCTGTATTTTGACTTCAATAAGTATGCTTATGCTTTTGTGTGTAACTAGACTCGTCGTTATATTGGACCATGTTTAATTATGTCATGTTTCTGCTCGCTACTCTGTAACGAACATTCTCGGATAAGATGATTTTGTTCAAAAATGTTCAAAGATCAGACGTGCTGCCACGTGGGCGGTATGTCAGGTCGCCGCAGGTGGTATCAGAGCATGATTAGGGACCTAAGTACGGTTGACTTATGCTAAATAGAGACTGTCATACTTAAGGTTGATACTATTGGTTTCCTTGTCTTAAATTCTTAGTTATGACTGTTGGATCAAGGATGCCGACTAGAGGGGGGGTGAACAGGAGACTTTAAAAACTTCAAATAAAAGCAAGTTTTTATACCAAGAAGAACCAAATGCAATTTAATATATTAAAGAGAGAAGATAGAGAACAAACACCACGATTTTTACAGAGGTATCGGAGACTCGCCCAGTCTCCACTAATCCTCATTGAAGCACTTAAATCACTTGAGTTTTGCCTCAATATCCACAAAGGATATTATCACTAGTGGTTGCTCCTTGTCCACTCCGGAAAGGCGAGCACCGATGCCTTGTACAAGCTTGCCGAGCCTCTCCAACAATCTCTGATCTGGAGAGGTCAATGGCCACGCCTCTGAACCATCTAGGTGAGGGCGCTCACCAAGAGTAACAGGCAGTGAGGTCTTCTCTTGACCTCCAAACACGCACCGAGAAGCTAAGTGAATGCAAATGCAAAAGAACTGAAACTCTCGGTGGATCGGAAAAACATTCGACTTGATCAAAAAATCAAGATTTTAAGTAGAAAACTAAAACTCAAGAGTGTATAAGAAATGCTACTACTTGTTGTATCAAACTCATGCCCAAAGACCCTTTTTATAGCCTCAAGAAACAAATGAACCGTTGGAGCTAGGGCTGAAAATCAGCAACTCAAACTGACAGTCAGTTTGAAAAACTGACAGTCAGTTTAGTGCACAACGGCCGACAAAATTTACGGATAAAAAATTGCTAGCCGTTTGTGGTCGTTTAAGGAAACTTGAAACCCACAACTGACAGTCAGTTATGCAAACTGACAGTCAGTTCGACCACAAACTCGACCAAAAACAAATAGAAACTTAGTTAAAAGCACTGTGGTCGAAACCCCAACTGACGTCAGTATGGACAAACTGACAGTCAGTTTAGTACAAAAATTTTGAGCACAAAATACACCCTCTCTGGACAATTGTCAGTTAACACAAACTGACATTCAAACTGACAGTCAGTTCAGCAAACTGACAGTCAGTTCAGCAAACTGACAGTCAGTCTGAACAAAAACAGAGATAACTTTAAATCCAGAAATCCAAAAGAGGTGTTTAATAGCTCGTTTGAAAGATAATTTCAAGGGCTATATTTTTGTAAATAGAAGCAAACACCAGATCTGCCTAGATCGTTCTAGAAAATCAAAAACCTCTTCTGCTATCAAAAACTGAACTGAAAATCCAGATTTTCCAAATTAAGTCCAACCAAAGATATGCAATGCAATGACCTAAGTTTCTCGGTTTATGTTGGAGATAAAAAGAGGACTTTCGCCACCCCTCTTTATAATACGGTTAAAAATCTAAGCAACAAAGTCCTTAACCGATCATCTCCAAACGCCGAGATCGGTAAAAATAAAATACGGATTACCTTAGGTCTTTGCTTTTTCGGCTTGCGTCTTGTCTTCATTTTTGCTACTTGTGCTTTTACGTCTTTTGCATTGGGTTCGTTTTGTTCATCTCGACAATCTTCCCAACGGAGCCCTGTATAAATCAATCTCAAAAAGCACAGTTAGTCCTAAACACTCTGTTTTCATTAATCATCAAAATTAGGGTTAGGCATGAAGGCCTAGATGCAACAATCTCCCCCTTTTAGATGATTGATGACAACAAGTGTTTAACAATAAAATAAATGAAATAACTCCACTTGAGTATATGCATCTCATCATATCAGAGCATAAACCATCACATATACATCAGAGCATCTCATACATACAAGCACTCACAGATATGCATAAGTCACCAAGTCATGTAAATAAGTATCAGAGCATACAAGCATACAAGTCTCGAAACCAAGATGTCATATATATATATCAAGATATCAGAGCTACACAGATATCATAAACCAAATAAGCCATATCCAATCATCCATGACATAACTGCAAGTGACATCCATAGAAGAAAAACTAAAGACATATGAACCAATATCTCCAACCAATATCCAAAACACTTCTCCCCCTTTGGCATCAAGCACAAAAAGGGAGGCAATACAAAAGAAGGAGCCTAATGCTCATCATCTGAAGAACCTCCTAAGACAGCTGTATCTCCGGAGCCTGCTGGAGATCCAGACGCGCCAATGACTGGGGATGCCGGAGGAGTAGCTGCTGAAGCAGGAGCAGCTGAAGCCGGAGCAGGTACCGCAGGAGCTGGATCAGCAAGTCCTGAAGCAGTGCTCGGAGAAGACGAGGCCTGGCGGGCCCTCTTGCGAGGGACCGAAGATCCGGGAGCAAGCAGGCGACGCAGTATCTCCTCCTGCTGTGCAACCAAACGAAGCAACATCTGGTGATGCTCCGCCTGGGTGCTGAGTATCTGCTGCTGAGTCTGAAGGACCTGCTGGAGCAAAGAAGGTGACGCCTCGAAAGATCCGGTGCCAGGGTCTGAAGGAGGTGCTGGGTCGGACTCCTGAACTGGAGCCTCATCCGCTGACTCCCCCGCAGCATCATCATCTGATGCGGGAGAATCAGGGCCAGCAGCTGCAGCGGGGCGAGCACCGAGCCGGCGATCAGCCTGACCAGGAGGATAGAAAAGCAAAGGACGATGGGGCCTCAGAAGCTCAGAGTCGACAGCAGGGATGTGAAGAAGCACCGCCATGATATACGGAGAGTATATCAGCTGACGGCGCGGGGAAAGAAGGACGTGCTGAATCTCGCTAATGATGAGATCAGCAACGTCGAAGGGCTCCTCCTGAAAGATGGAGATGAGCACATGAAGACCCAGATAAGTGACCCTGGCTCTGTCTCCGCTCATGGGGACCAATGTGAGATGGAGGATCCACAGAGCCAGGTCAACATCGCGGCGCAGACCCGCGATGTGACGGAGCTGAAATGGGCCAGAATAAAGCATGGCCACCTCCCGATGCTCCAGATCTGGGAGAGTGTGGAGCTGGCGGCCAGAAGGAGGGCGCACCAGTCCAAGCGCCGACTCAAGTTGCTCCTTCGTGACGGTGTAGACCTGGAGGCCCGTCATGAAGGTCATGAAGTCGCGCTGAGGGGAGATGAAGACGGTGGAATAGAACTGGCAAATGGGCCCCTTAGCCCAGTGCAAAGAGGAATCAGCGACTAGGTCGCGGATCCCTACAGAGCCAAACAGATCTGCGAGGGTGGCGATGCCTGTGCGAGAGGCAATCGTCCCCCACGACAGAGAGCGGTGAGCGAAAATGATTGCGCGGCTATAGACGCTGGTGAACAGGTCTAGGTGGAGGTTTGTGAAACAGGTGAGGACGTCGCACGCGTCGCGACCAGTGGGACGCGGCGAGAGATAAGGATTTGTGGAGCGGAGCGTGCGAAGGCGGCTCGCGTGCCACCGGGAATAGTCCACGGGCACGCGCTCAGGCAGAGGCGAAGGCCGGTTCTCGGCCGTCTGACCCGATGAACGCTAGCTGTTTGCCGCGTTCTTTCGTCGGGCCATACGACGAGAAGGACCGGGCTCATCAGACATGACGAATTGAAAAACAGAGAAAGAAAACAGGGGAAGAGGAAGAGACGACCTGAACAGATCCGAACAAAGGAATGAAGAGGTGAAGACGACTGCTCGAAGAAGAGAATCACGGCCCGAGGAGAGAGGAGAAGCACAACTCCGAGAGGAACAGCGACGAGGAGCAGCACAACGGTGAGCCACAGCACGGTGACTCACGGTACGGCGGAAGTGGTCGAAAACTGTGGCTAGAAGAGGTGGAGGCGCACACACAGGCGGCGGCGGTCGTCGATGGCGAGGAGAAGGTGCCGGCAACGAGGGACGATGGCGCAACCACACCGACGACAAGAGGAGGCACAAAAGAAAACGGCGGCGAGAAGACAAGGTGAAGAGGCAAAGAAAACAGAACGGGGGATTTAGGGTTCTGGATCCCGCAACTGACAGTCAGTTTTATAAACTGACAGTCAGTGCCAAACTCAGAAACATAGAACTGACATTCAGTGTGACACACTGACAGTCAGTTCACAGAACTGAGTTTTGAAACTGACAGTCAGTGTATAAGATTGACAGTCAGTTTGAGACTCGAACTCGACCAGGAGCTACGACCAAAATCAACTGCACGTAACTGACTGTTAGTTTGTAAAACTGACTGTCAGTTAGGACAATGATTTCGACCAGAGACTAAGACTAGGCTCCTAAGCACTAAACTGACTGTCAGTTATAGGAACTGACTGTCAGTTTGGTCAATTTCGACCAGAAGCAGTCTAAGACCAGAGAGGGAATAAAATAATATTATTTTATATAAACAACACATTTAGCACATCAACTAGCATTTGATATATCAATAATGTTCAGTTCACCCCTTAAAAAGCAAAATCTTGATTCATCTAGGGGTTTAATGAAGATATCAGCTAGTTGCATATCAGTTCTAACATAATTCACATCAATATCACCTTTTGCCACATGATCTCTAATAAAATGGTGCCGTATTTCAATATGCTTAGTTCTAGAATGTTGAACAGGATTATTAGCAATTTTAATGGCACTTTCATTATCACACAAGAGTGGCACTTTATCAAATATTATTCCATACTCCAAAAATGTCTGCTTCATCCATAATAATTGAGCACAGCAACTGCCTGCAGACACATATTCAGCTTCAGCTGTGGAGAGAGCTACAGAATTTTGTTTCCTAGATGACCATGATACGAAGGATCTCCCCAACAGCTGACAGCAACCAGATGTGCTTTTATGATCAATTTTGCACCCAGCATAATCAGAATCAGAATCAGAATACCCAATTAATTCAAAAATTACATCTTTAGGATACCAAAGTCCTAAACTGGGATAGCATTTTAAATACCTAAGGATTCTTTTAAGGGCAGTTAAATGACGTTCCTTAGGATCTGACTGAAATCTAGCACATAAACACACACTAAACATGATATCAGGTCTAGATGCAGTGAGATATAAAAGACTACCAATCATAGACCTATAAAGTTTAGAATCAACCGATTTGCCGCTTTTGTCCATGTCCAGATGTCCATTGGTCGCCATGGGAGTTTTGATTGCCTTAGCGTCTTCCATCCCAAAGCGCTTGAGCAGGTCCTTCACGTACTTTGTTTGACTCACGAACGTACTGTTCTTGAGTTGCTTGATTTGTAGTCCGAGGAAGAAGCTCAGCTCACCTATCATGGACATCTCGAACTCCCTAGACATCATCTCTCCAAACTCATGATAGAAATGTTCAAGTAGATCCAAAGATAATATCATCAACATATATCTGACAAATGAACAATTCTTTTTCAATTTTCTTTGTAAAGAGAGTTGTATCAACCTTCCCAATTTTAAAATCTTTTGATAAAAGAAAGTCTCTAAGTCGTTCATACCAAGCTCGAGGAGCTTGTTTGAGACCATAGAAAGCTTTGGACAATTTAAACACATGGTTTGGAAATTTTGAATTTTCAAAACCAGGAGGTTGTTCAACAAAAACAAGTTCAGAAATTTCACCATTTAAGAATGCACTTTTAACATCCATTTGAAAAAGTTTGATATTAAAACATGATGCATAAGCAAGAAGAATACGAATTGCTTCAAGTCTTCCTACCGGTGCAAAAGTTTCACCAAAGTCTAAGCCTTCGACTTGAGTGAAGCCTTGAGCAACAAGACGAGCTTTGTTCCTAATTACAACACCATTTTCATCTTTCTTATTTCTAAAAACCCATTTTGTTCCAATTACATTATGATCCTTGGGTCTTTCTACTAAAGTCCAAACTTTATTTCTAGAAAAGTTATTAAGTTCCTCATGCATGGAATTTACCCAATCAGGATCATTTAAAGCTTCATTAACATGTTTGGGTTCTAAAGAAGATACAAAAGAATGATGTTCATAAAATGCAGCAATACGAGATCGAGTTTGAACACCCTTACTGACGTCACCCAATATTTGGTCTAGAGGGTGATCCTTGGTGATCGTCTGATGTTGCCTTGGTGCTTCATCTTGTATTGCTTCATCTTGACCTTGTTCTGGAGGATCAACATGAGATGATGATACATCTTGATCAACATTCTCAACGTTGACATCATCTTCTTGATCTTCTTCTCTTGGCTTGATGTCTCCAACGGTTATGTTCTTCATGGCTTCTTGAAAATCTTCACCTGAAACTTCATGAGAGACTTGCTCCTTTTGCGAGCCGTTAGTTTCATCAAATTCGACATCACCAGATTCTTCAATGCAACTTGTATTTTTATTGAAAACACGATAAGCTTTGCTAGTGGTGGAGTATCCGACTAGAAAGCCTTCATCTACTCTTCTTTGAAATTTACCACCAAAATTTCTTTTCTTAAGAATAAAGCATTTGCATCCAAAAACTCGGAAATAAGAAATATTTGGCTTACGCCCAATAAGAAGTTCATAAGGAGTCAAATTTAGAAGGGGATGCAAATAAAGCCTATTTATAGAATAGCAAGCGGTATGCACGGCTTCAGCCCAGAAGCGAGTAGGAGTATCATACTCACTTAGCATAGTCCTTGTCATTTCTATAAGTGTTCGATTTTTCCATTCAACGACTCCATTTTGCTGTGGAGTGTAGGATGTGGAAAATTCGTGTTTGATTCCAAGAGAGTCACACAAATCAAACAAAGTTGAATTAACGAACTCTCCACCATGATCACTACGGATTTTCTTGATGGATAATTCGAATTCAGTAGAAACACGTTTTGCAAAACTTTTGAAAACATCGGGGGTTTCAGATTTTTGGGAAATAAAGAAAACCCAAGTATAGCGAGTAAAATCGTCAACAATCATAAAACCATAATTGCTACCTCCGATACTTTGGAACTCGGAAGGTCCAAATAAATCCATATGAAGAAGTTCCAAAGGTTTGCAAGTAGAAAGAATGCGCTTTGTTGGATGTGAAGTAGCTACCTGCTTGCCAGCTTGACAAGCGCTACAAGGTTTGTCCTTTTCAAAATTCACATCCTTTAAGCCAACAACTAAATCACGTTTTAAAAGTTTTCTCAATTGATGCATTCCAACATGTGCAAGTCGTCTATGCCATAGCCAACCTTTTGAGGTTTGAGAAACAAGACATGTTGACAGAGATGTATCTTTTGAGTGAAAATCAACTAAATAAATATTTCCAAAACGAAAGCCTTTAAAGATCAAGGTTTTATCTTTTAAACTTTCAACCAAAACTTCTTTTGGGAAAAATGTGCAACTAAAACCAAAATCGCAAATTTGTGCAACGGAAAGCAAATTGAAATTCAGAGATTCGACCAACAAAACATTCGAAATAGATAGATCAATAGAGATTGCGATTTTACCCAAGCCTACCACATTTTCTTGACGATTGTCGCCAAAGGTAATCTTTTTGTTCTCGCTTAAGTTGTCTTTGAGTGAGGTGAACAACTTCTTGTTACCGGTCATGTGTTCGGAGCATCCGCTATCTAGCACCCAATGCTTCCCACCGGTCTTGTAGTTCACCTTTTCATCGCCTTTAGCCATAAGGCAAATGGATGAACTAATTGAAGTGTTGATGTTGCCGAGAGCTAATCCGGCCATCTTCTTGGAGCAATTTCTTTCGTCATCGGAGTCGGAGTCGGAGCTCTCACCTCCGGACATCCACTCTCCAAAGCAAGCTTCTTTGATTTCTTCATTCTTCTTCTTGAAGAACTTCTTCTTCTTGTTCCACGCCTTGTTCTTGTTTGGACATCTTGATGCTATGTGTCCCTTCTCATGGCATCCATAGCAAATGATGTCCTTGAAGTTGTTTTGCTTTTGTCCCTTTGGTAGTGTGTCAAGATTGACACCCTTCTTATGCAACCTGCGAAGGAGTTTTTGATTATTTTTTACCATGAGTGCGAGGTCTTCATCGGAGGAGCCATCGCTTGAGTCGTTCCTTGCATTGGCTTTAAAAGCCAAAGCTTTATTCTTTGTCTCCGAGGGTTCAGCTGCTTCTTTCTTCTCCTTCTTGTGCATCTCATGGGTGATGAGGTTCCCATAAAGATCGGTCGGTGTTGTGGTCGATAAATCGGAGTTTGTGAGAACCGTGACCAAAGTATCGAAGCTTTCCGGTAAGGCCCTAAGCATCTTTCTCACAATCTCAATGTCAGTAAAAACAACACAAAGACCCTTGAGTTCATTCACAATGTTATTCAACCGAGTAAACATGGAATCCACGGACTCAGTTGATGACATGGTGAATGTCTCATATTTTTGCCTCAGCATTAGCAACTTTGCCTCTTTAACCTTTGTTGTGCCCTCGTAAATTTCTTCGAGGGTGGTCCAAACCTTATGAGCAGTCGTGAGATTGCTCACACGGTTGAACTCATTCAAGGATAAACCGGCAAAGAGTGCATTTTTCGCACGGACGTTTAAATGCAGTTTTCTCCTGTCGTCCTCAGACTGACTTGCCGGATCATCCGGAGAAGTAAAACTGAGTTTAACAATATCCCATACATCAAGCCCCATAACTTCTAGGAATACCGACATGCGTACTTTCCAATAAGGATAGTTTGTCCCATCAAAAATAGGAGCACGACCGGTATGACCAATAAGGAAATCTCCACTTGACGACATCCTCTCTCTAGGCGGTAAAGCCTAATGATTCGAGAGACCAAGCTCTGAAACCACGTGTTGGATCAAGGATGCTGACTAGAGGGGGGGTGAATAGGAGGCTTTAAAAACTTCAAATAAAAACAAGTTTTTATACCAAGAAGAACCAAATGCAATTTAATATATTAAAGAGAGAAGATAGAGAACAAACACCACGATTTTTACCGAGGTATCGGAGACTCGCCCAGTCTCCACTAATCTTCATTGAAGCACTCAAATCACTTGAGTTTTGCCTCAATATCCACAAAGGATATTATCACTAGTGGTTGCTCCTTGTCCACTCCGGAAAGGCGAGCACCGATACCTTGTACAAGCTTGCCGAGCCTCTCCAACAATCCCTGATCTGGAGAGGTCAACGGCCACGCCTCCGAACCGTCTAGGTGAGGGCGCTCACCAAGAGTAACAGGCAGCGAGGTCTTCTCTTGACCTCCAAACACGCACCGAGAAGCTAAGTGAATGCAAATGCAAAAGAACTGAAACTCTCGGTGGATCGGAAAAACACTCGACTTGATCAAAAAATCAAGATTTTAAGTAGAAACTAAAGCTCAAGAGTGTATAAGAAATGCTACTGCTTGTTGTATCAAACTCATGCCCAAAGCCCCTTTTTATAGCCTCAAGAAACAAATGAACCGTTGGAGCTAGGGCTGAAAATCAGCAACTCAAACTGACAGTCAGTTTAGTGCACAACGACCAACAAAATTTACGGATAAAAAATTGCTAGCCGTTTGTGGTCGTTTAAGGAAACTTGAAACCCACAACTGACAGTCAGTTATGCAAACTGACAGTCAGTTCGACCACAAACTCGACCAAAAACAAATAGAAACTCAGTTAAAAACACTGTGGTCGAAACCCCAACTGACAGTCAGTATGGACAAACTGTCAGTCAGTTTAGTACAAAAATTTTGAGCACAAAATACACCCTCTCTGGACAATTGTCAGTTAACACAAACTGACATTCAAACTGACAGTCAGTTCAACAAACTGATAGTCAACCTGAACAAAAACAGAGATAACTTTAAATCCAGAAATCCAAAAGAGGTATTTAATAGCTCGTTTGAAAGATAATTTCAAGGGCTATATTTTTGTAAACAGAAGCAAACACCAGATCTGCCTAGATCTTTCTAGAAAATCGAAAAACTTTTCTGCTGTCAAAAACTGAACTGAAAATCCAGATTTTCCAAATTAAGTCCAACCAAAGATATGCAATGCAATGACCTAAATTTCTCGGTTTATATTAGAGATAAAAAGAGGACTTTCGCCACCCCTCTTTATAGTACGGTTAAAAATCTAAGCAACAAAGTCTTTAACCGATCATCTCCAAACGCTGAGATCGGTAAAAATAAAATACGGATTACCTTAGGTCTTTGCTTTTTCGGCTTGCGTCTTGTCTTCATTTTTGCTACTTGTGCTTTTACGTCTTTTGCGTTGGGTTCGTTTTGTTCATCTCAACAATCTTCCCAACGGAGCCCTGTATAAATCAATCTCAAAAAGCACAGTTAGTCCTAAACACTCTGTTTTCATTAATTATCAAAATTAGGGTTAGGCATGAAGGCCTAGATGCAACAATCTCCCCCTTTTAGATGATTGATGACAACAAGTGTTTAACAATAAAATAAATGAAATAATTCCCCCTGAGTATATGCATCTCATCATATCAGAGCATAAACCATCACATATACATCAGAACATCTCATACATACAAGCACTCACAGATATGCATAAGTCACCAAGTCATGTAAATAAGTATCAGAGCATACAAGCATACAAGTCTCAAAACCAAGATGTCATATATATATATATATATATATATCAAGATATCAGAGCCTTTGGAGGTTGATGACTGGCTAATAACGGTTGAAAGGAAGCTGGAGACCGTAAGGTGCTCAGACGAAGAGAAAGTGCTATATGCCTCGCACCAGCTAACTGCCCTGCAGCCACTTGGTGGCTAAATTTTAAAAGCATGAGGCCATCGGATCAGCCAATCACCTGGGAGGTGTTTAAAAAGAAATTTAGAGAGGTGCACGTACCAATGGGTATCATCTCTATCAAGAAGAAGGAATTCCGCAATTTAAAACAGGGTTATAAGTCAGTAATTGAGTATTTGCATCAATTTAACCATCTGGCTAGATATGCCCCGGACGATGTAAATACCGAAGAGCGGAAGATTGATCGGTTTCTAGAAGGGTTGCAGCAAGTGCTGCAACTGTAGCTGGGGTTAGTAAAGATCACAGAATTCCAAGACCTGGTAGACCGCACTATCACACAAGAGAGCCACCAAATGGTGGTGGATGAAGAAAGGCGGAAAAAGGCCAGATTTGACCCCCGACCACCGATGCAACAGCAACGGGGGAAGCAGCCAATAATGGTACGATATAGACCCAGTGCACCATTTAAACAACCACAACAAGTACAATGCACTTTTTGTAAGGGACCGCATCTAGTGAAAGATTGTAACAAGGCAAGCGGTGCATGTTTTGGATGTGGTCAACTGGGACACCGTCTCAACCAATGTCCCCGACGGAACCAGCCAAGACCTCAATGGCGACCCCCTTTCAGACCTCCGATGCAGATCAATCCTACCTCTGAAGGCGGAGGACAAGACAATAAACCGATGACCACTTTTGGTCAAGGCCGAGGACGAGGAAGACCCGCGAAGACGCAAGGGAAGCTGAACTACGTAAGCATCAACCAAATCGGAGCAGCTTCAGACATTATCACGGGTAAACTATCCATACCTCCTGGCTCGGGTTTAGTACTATTTGATCCAGGTGCAACCCATTCCCTTGTATCTAAAGACTTCCTCAACCAACACCACTTAACCTGTAGTACTTTAGATAAACCAATGCACATGCAATCACCTGGAGGACCAATGGTGGTAAGGCACGAAAGGCAGGGACAGGTGATTGAAATCCTAGGGAATGAGCTTAAAGCTAACCTATTAGTTGTGCCCTTAGAAGATATAGACGTTATTCTGGGAATGAATTGGTTAGCCCTGAACAGAGCAACTATATATTGTGAAAAGAAAACAGTATCTTTGAAGAAAGATGACAATACCCGGATTATCTTCACTGGAGAAAAGACTCCTTTCATAGACACTGGTACTCATATGGCCACCAAAAGTATAAAAGTAAACCAGATACATGTGGTCAGTGAGTACCCAGATGTTTTTCCAAAGGAGTTACTCGGAATGCCACCAGATAGAGAAGTAGAATTTACCATTGATCTGATTCCAGGAACAAGCCCAATCTCTCAACGACCGATCGTATGGGATCCGAAGAGTTGGTAGAACTTAAGAAACAATTGGATGACTTAACCAATAAGGGTTATATCAAACCGAGTGTGTCACCATGGGGAGCACCGGTACTGTTTGTGCCCAAGAAGGACGGCAGTATGACGCTCTGTATCAACTACCGAGCCCTAAATGCCGTGACTATCAAGAATAAGTACCCACTACCCCGAATAGATGATCTATTCGATCAACTGAAGGGTGCAACTGTACTCTCAAAAATTGACCTTAGATCTGGGTACCATCAACTGAAGATTCGGGCACAGGACACCCCGAAAACTGCATTTGTAACACGGTATGGGCACCACGAATTCCTGGTCGTGCCGTTTGGATTGACAAATGCACCCGTTGTGTTTATGGACTTAATGAACAAAGTGTTCATGTTATTCCTGGACAAGTTCGTGGTGGTTTTCATAGATGACATTCTGGTATACTCTCAGGATGCAGAAAAACATGCAGAACGCTTGCAAGAAGTTCTACAAGTACTTAGAGAAAACCAACTATATGCCAAGCTGAGCAAATGTGAATTCTGGCTGGACCAAATCTCATTTTTAGGTCACATCATCTCTGGACAAGGTGTCTCAATGGACCCAGCAAAAGTGGAAGCAGTACTAGCATGGCAATGACCTAAGACCACCACAGACGTCAGGAGTTTTCTAGGCTTAGCAGGGTATTATCGAAGGTTCATAAAAGGATTCTCGACGATAGCAATACCCATGACCAACCTGCTAAAGAAGGATGTTGAATTTGAGTGGACTGAAAAGTGCGAACGGAGCTTCGAGGATCTCAAAGAGAAGTTAACGACAGCACCTGTCTTGACCCTACCCGAGAGTGGAAAAGACTTTACCGTCTACTGTGATGCATCTAAAGCCGGATTGGGATGCGTCCTGATGAAAGCCGAAAAAGTAATTGCATATGCATCTCGACATCTGAAGGCCCATGAAATGAATTATCCCACTCATGACTTGGAGCTAGCTGCTGTCGTCTTTGCCCTGAAGATCTGGCGACATTACCTCTACGGAGTCAAGTGTGAGCTGTACACTGACCATAAGAGTTTAAAGTACATCTTCACTCAAAAGGAATTGAATATGCGACAACGGAGATGGTTGGAACTGATTAAAGACTACGACTTAGCAATCAACTACCATCCAGGAAAAGCTAACGTTGTCGCCGATGCCTTGAGTAGAAAGTCAAGCTGCCATCAGGCCTCTATGACCGAGATTTCGAAAGAAATTATAAGAGATTTGAGTCGTTTAGAGATAGAGTGGATCGATCAACCACTTGAAGGGATAATAGCCACGTTATCCATGAAACCTAGTTTGTAAGATCGTATTCGAGAGAAACAAGCTGTGGATGAATTCATCCAAGAAGAAATACTCAGGATTAAAAGTGGAAGACCATCAGAATTTAGCCTCATGGAGGATGGAACCTTATGGTGCCACAACCGAATCTGTGTGCTAGAGGACCCTGAGATAAAGGACACCATCCTCAAAGAAGCTCACCAAACCCCTTACAGTATTCACCCGGGCAGTACAAAGATGTACCAGGACGTCAAAGGCACGCTCTGGTGGAGAAATATGAAAAGAGAGATAGCACAATTTGTAGCAGAGTGCGACACGTGTCAACGAATTAAAGCTGAGCACCAAAGACCAGCGGGACTATTACAGCCTCTACCCATACCGGAATGGAAGTGGGAGGAAATCAGAATGGATTTCATTGTTGGGTTACCCCTGACCCAGCGAAAGAAAGACTCTATATGGGTGATCGTGGACCGCCTGCCTAAGTCCGCACATTTTATTGCCATTCATCAGACATACACTTGCGAAAGACTCGCAGAGTTGTATTTAGAAAGAATTGTAGTCTTACATGGAATTCCGAAGAAGATCGTTACCGACAGAGGAGCTGTCTTTACCTCAGCATTCTGGAAGAACTTGCAACAGGAACTAGGAACCCACCTAGATTTCAGCACCGCCTATCATCCCGAAACCGGAGGCCAGACAGAAAGAGTTAACCAAATTTTGGAGGATATGCTAAGGGCCTGCGCTATATATTTTAGAGCGTCATGGGATCAGAGTTTGCCACTAATTGAGTTCTCCTATAGCAATAGCTATCAGGCCAGTATACAAATGGCACCGTTCGAAGCCTTATATGGTCGAAAGTGCAGATCACCGATCTGTTGGGCGGAAACTGGAGAACAAAAATTTCTTGGACCTGACTTGATTAGAGAGACAGAGGAAAAGATCCAAATTATTCGAGATTGACTTCAAATAGCCCAAGATCGACAAAAGAGTTATGCCGACACTCGAAGACGAGAACTGCAATTTAAAACCAGAGACTTGGTATACCTAAGAGTGTCACCAATAAAGGGTATCAAGACATTTGGAATGAAAGGTAAACTGAGCCCCCGATACATCGGACCCTATTGTATCCTGACAAAAAAGGGGACTGTGGCCTATCAACTAAAGCTACCTATGGAATTGTCACAAGTTCACGAGGTATTCCATGTCTCTTAGTTAAAGAAGTGTTTAAGGGAACCCTCGGAACATCTGACCCATTTAGAAGAGACTCTACAACCGGACTTAACCTATGAGGAATACCCTACTCGGATTATGGCGGTATAAGATAAGAAACTTCATAATAAGGTAATCCGCTATTGCAAGGTACTATGGCATAACCACCCCGATAGGAAAGCAACATGGGAAAAAGAAGAGCTCAGAAGCCGGTACCCCCATCTATTCAGACAAAGAAGAATTTAAATTTCGAGGACGAAATTTTTCTAACGGGGGAAGGATGTAAGTACCACGAAGTTGGTCAACTGGTCAGCGGGTCAAAGGCCATGTGGCTGGCTATTAGAGTGGTCGCGCTGCTGACCTCTAAACTTGTGCGATTTTAGTTTTTAAAGAAGTGCTGTCAGACTGTACAGTATCTGTCTGGGGTTCCTAGCAGCCACCTCTCAGCCTGAGCGAGTACCGCTGCTCGCCCCTGTATGTGCTTGTCATCATCCAGCATTTTAGGGTCGGGTCTATCTTTCGGGTCGATCGTTTTCATATTAGGTCATTTTCCGGGTCGATATCGAGCCCCAAAGGGCATAGAATAAAATAGAAGCGGGAGAATAAATAAATAGATAATAAAAAGAAAAGAGTTTTTCTTTTAGAAAAAAAAAAATCCAACCCAAAACCAGGCCTTGGGCCCAAGGCTCAATTAGCCTCAGTTTGCACTTTAGCCCCTGAAAGTTTTCCATTTACAACTACAATGAAAATTTTGCAGAAAACCCCTTAAGTTTACCAAAATTTCAAATCAGCCAAATGGACACCCAGCTTAACAGGGCACTACCATCTGTTCAACAGAACAGTGCAAATAACCACCTCAGCCCAGAGAAGGTCGGTTACATGTTTATACACCAGGTGAAGTAACTGCACCGTATAATACAACCTCATACACAGTAGCATCACAGCATACAGTTTCATATACACAACAACACAAACACACACAGAAACAGTAGAGGTTAAGGATCAATCACCAGAGCAACACAGGAGCAATACAAGAGTAAGGAGGAAGCAACCAAAACCCCACATCAAGGTAAATACAGCCTTAATTCCCAATTCTCAGCATGCCCTAGTTGCTAAGTCCTGAAATCCAATTAGTTTGTAGTTGTTTAGTTAAAGTCTTAAACAGCAAGGTAAGTCAAGCTCCCAATTCACAGTTTTAGCATTCTAATTAGTGTTTTGTTAAGAAATGGAGGAGAAGCTAGTGAAAATTAGGCATCAGCACTCCCTAAGCCTCCCTGGAACCTGCATATCACTGATTCCACATGAAACAAACACATCCAGCATCACCAGCCAGCACAAGATCACACACATATGCATAAACACAGACATCACAGTACACAGCACCACCTCAAACCAAGGCACACCAATTCCACAGAACAGAGCAAACACAATACCAAAACCAGAGCAAAGCACCCCAGCCCAAAACTACACCTCTCACCTCAACCAGGACCCAAGGTAGGGGAGCTTACCTGGGGGCGCCGATGTCGAGGACCGGGTAACCGGTGGGTCGGCGGCGGCGCATCCACACACGCGCGACAAGCCACCACGCGGCCACGCCGCTAGGGCGCGGCCAAGCGCGGCCGCGAGCCGCGAGAGAGGAGGCGCAGCAGCGCGGCCCGGGCTACGGCCGGCCGCGACGCGTGCGCCGGCGAGGGTCAACGGCGGCCCAATTGGGAATCAATTTAGGGTTAGGTGCGGGGTAGCCGTCGGGAGTAAGAAGAGGAAAAGACAAAGAGAACGAGTGTAGCAGAGGGAGAGAGAGGAAGAGAGGGCCACGGAGGAGCGCGCGCGGAGGAGCGGCGCGGCGGCGGCGCCGGAGCCGGGGACGGCGGTCCGGGGGGCTAGGGTTCCAGGCGGCTGGAGCCGTGGGTGCGCGCGTGTGTTGTGTGTGCTGTGTAGTGTGTGCTGTGTATGAGAGTGTGTGTGTGTGAGTGTGTCCTGAGTGTGTGTGTGTTTGTGGGCCGAGAGGGAGATTGGGCCCTGGGCCGGCCCAATCGAAATTTTTTAATTCTTTTTCCAAATTTAGATTCTATTTTAAATTCTGATTTAAGTCTAATTAAACCGTTTCACATCTAATTAAAAATCTATTTAATACAGATGTTTAAATAACTAAATATTAAGACTAATTAGCATTTGAAATTTCTAAAATTGTACCTAGTTTAATAAGAGTTTAATCAATATTAGATATATGTATATGCATACAAATTATATTATTACTCTTTAATAAATCAATTTAGTTATTTTCATCATTTTCATATAATTTTCTACATAGGAAAAAGAGCCTTAAATATATCAATTATTTTTATTTCAAACAGCTAATCATTTAGTATAGAAATTAAATAGTCTTAGCACTAAATCAATATCTTGACTTAACTATTTTAAATTTATTTTTCAACCATTATTAAACAAATATTATTTCCTTTTTGAAAACTACCCAACTCAAAGTAGTTATGCAATTTCATCATGCAGTTCAATTAACTAAAATTTGTTTTCTTATTTTACCTGGGAGAGTGATCACCCCGATAGAGACGAGATCGATTAGCACCTAAAATGTGCATCCTTGCATAGCATCTATCAATATTCTTCTAGGAATTTATATACGCGATCATTTTACTTTTAGGAGCGGAGCTGAATGAGGATTTCCAGGGCGACGCTCATATTTTGGATCCTGATCTTACTACTTCAGGCAAGTTTTGTTCTTGACCATATTGATCGTGTTTTATTACTTTTATTTGGCTATCCTATATCTGATAATCTATGTAGTTATACCATCTTGCATCAAAAAGGTATTTTATAAAAGTTGGTCATAAGGAAAGAGTCGGTGTCTTGATGAATAAAGTGTAACTGGAGGAGAGTCGAAGGAGGGCTCGAATCTTGTATTAAAGTATGTTTATAAAAGTAAGGACATAACCAGCTGTCATTTCTACCCGCGCCGCAATACCCGTATCGACCACAGACTTGGTATGGGACGGGCCTAGTCAAGTATCTTATCTGGACGCTAGTACACCTCCATACTGGGAACGTATATGTATATTGTATTATGATGAAAGAACCGACCCGAGGCAGGCTTGGAGCTATATGCTCACAGTGGTCGTAGCGGATGCGTCCGACTACGAAGGTATGGTGGTACCATACCAGTGGAGAGAACTAGTGGAAGGGTTTGAAAAAGGCTTTGTTCTCTTGATGATGTCACGCATTATCAGAAATGCGGAGCACTATTGACGAACAGCGACATGGTAATCAAGAGATTCTGTGGGTAAAGTGATACCCCTCTGCAGAGTAAAACGTGGATATTCACTCCTTGTTCTCAGGTCGAGAACTGCGTCGCGGCAAGAAAAGAGACCTACAGGTGGTCTCACCCAGTGGTGCAAATGTTCAATAGCGTTTTACTTAATAACCAGAGTCTTTTACAATAACAAATGAACTTTTGAGTCAAAACCGTCTTTGCTAATATACTCTAATAACTCTTTGACTAGTGAAGGTCTGCATGATGCATTTATACATCCAAATTGCTTGCTGAGTGCCTCAGCACTTATCCCTGCTATTATAATTCCTTGTTAGACTTTGACTACTCCTTGGGTGATGCCATGCCAACCGGATGACCAGATCAAGAAGCCTATCCCGGAGAATCCTAAGATGAGCTTGATGGGGTCTACTTCAACACCGGAGACGAAGAATGACACATAAGAACACCCTAACTGCTGTATTTTGACTTCAATAAGTATGCTTATGCTTTTGTGTGTAACTAGACTCGTCATTATATTGGACCATGTTTAATTATGTCATGTTTCTGCTCGCTACTCTGTAACGAACATTCTCGGATAAGATGATTTTTGTCGTGGTATTAAGAATACCCCGGCAGGTTTTGTGAACGATCCTAGCGAAGATTACGCGACGCGGGCTGACCGGATGACCGGTCCTCCCCCGCCGGACAAACACAAGAAATGACACGAGGATTTATACAGGTTCGGGTCCCAGTGGGGGCCCTAGTCCTGTCGACGCGCTCCCGACCGTGGTCGGCTGGGGAGGCTCTCTCCGGGGGAGAGGCTTCCGGAGCACGCCTGTAAGTTTAGCTATTCCAATAAAAGTGATTCGATCTTTTACAACAGAGAGGTACAAGGGCTATTTATAGCCCCAAAAAGAAGCAAAAAGTCTAAACTACCCCGGACGCTACCGTCGGATCGAGGGGTAGCAACGTCCTTCTCCCGGTCAAGTGACTTGGATGCTTGACAGGTGGTCGCTGATTCCCGAGGCGCCCCTCGCGTGACCTGCGCGTGATGAATAAACAGGGAATTTACCTTTTAGGAGGGCGATGATGTCCGGGACATGCCCCGGAGACAAGGTCCCGGGAGCCAAAAGGCGGCGCCCGGGACGTACCCGGAGGCAAGGTCCCGGGGGCCAAATGGCGGCGCCCGGGACCTGTCCCGGAGGTAAGGTCCCGGGGGCCAAATGGCGGCGCCCGGGACGTACCCGGAGGCAAGGTCCCGAGGGCCAAATGGCGGCGCCCGGGGCAGGCACCGGAGGAAAGGTCCCGGGGGCGAAATGGCGGCGCCCGAGACGTACCCGGAGGCAAGGTCCCGGGGGCCAAATGGCGGCGCCCGAGGCAGGCACCGGAGGCCACAATCCCCGGCCAAGTGTCGGCGCCCGGGACCTGTCCCGGAGGGAAGGTCCCCGGGGCCAAATGGCGGCGCCCGGGACGTACCTGGAGGCAAGGTCCCGGGGGCCAAATGGCGGCACCCGGGGCAGGCACCGGAGGCCACAATCCCCGGGCAAGTGGCGGCGCCCGGGACCTGTCTCGGAGGCAAGGTCCCGGGGGCCAAATAGCGGCGCCCGGGGCAGGCACCGGAGGCCACAATCCCCGGCCAAATGGCGGCGCCCGGGACGTACCCGGAGGCAAGGTCCCGGGGGCCAAATGGCGCCGCCCGGGGCAGGCACCGGAGGAAAGGTCCCGGGGGCCAAATGGCGGCACCCGGGACTACCCGGAGGCAAGGTCCCGGGGACCAAATGGCGGCGCCCGGGATGTACCCGGAGGCAAGGTCCCGGGGGCCAAATGGCGGCGCCCGGGGCTGGCATCGGAGGCCACAATCCCCGGCCAAGTGGCGGCGCCCGGGACCTGTCCCGGAGGTAAGGTCCCGAGGGCCAAATGGCGGCGCCCGGGACGTACCAGGAGGCAAGGTCCCGGGGGCCAAATGGCGGCGCCCAGGGCAGGCACCGGAGGAAAGGTCCCGGGGGCCAAATGGCGGCGCCCGGGACGTACCCGGAGGCAAGGTCCCGGGGGCCAAATGACGGCGCCCTGGGCAGGCACTGAAGGCCACAATCCCCGGTTGAATGGCGGCGCCTGGGACGTGCCCCGGAGGAAAGGTCCCGGGGGCCAAATGGCGGCGCTCGGGGCAGGCACCAGAGTCCACAATCCCCGGGCAAGTGTGAACTTACCTGGACTTAGTCCCGCGGAGATTTCCCTCAACAGCAGTCCCCCATGCCCCCCGGGGACGATGCTCGAGTCCCCGGTGCGGTATGGTTCGTATTACCGGGAAAATCTCCGGACCAAGTCACCGGAGCTTCCGTGACGCTTCGGTTTCCGTGCCGGGCGCTTATGACCGCGCCGCTTCGTCATAAATGCGTGCGCGATTCGAATCGACGCCTCGGTTTACGCGCCAATCCCTTCGTTTCCCGCGCACGGTTTGAACTTCAATGGCCCAGATTGCTCCGCGGGGTACCACGTGGCGCGGATCTAGATCACGGCTCGCCCTTATAAATAGGGCCTTAGGGGGCCCCGGAAGCTCATTCCAAACCTCAGCCCTAACGAATTCAGCTCTCCCGGTAGCCCTCTCCTAGTAGTAATCTCCCGGTAGCTCTTTTCGGCAGTTAGCCTCCTGAAACGTTAGCCACCGGAAAAAAGAAAGCCAAACCTGATGGCACCCAAGGGTCGAGCGAAGACCACGGAGGTGCCCCCGGAGGAAATCCCTCCGGATTTCCTCTGGGCGTCGGAGTTCTCGGTCGCGGACGCGGAGTCCCTGGTCGAACGAGGGGTTGTCGAGGACGGGGACATCCGAGTCCCCGTGAAGAAAGACGGAGCCCCCCGCCCCAGGCCCGAAGAGGTCGTGGCCTTCGAGGCCTTCCTGGAGGCGGGGCTCCGTCTGCCGGTGCATCCCATGCTCTGGGAGTTTCTAAAGGAGTATGGGGTGGCGCTCAACCACCTTACCCCGAACGCGCTCGTCCGGATGGGCCTCTCCATCTGGCTCTACGAGACGGCGACCGGGCGGGAGCCCACCCTTCGCGCCTTCCGATACTTCTACGAACCGACGACGCGGAGCTCCCACCTGGTGAAGTGGGGACCCAAGTCCCCCTTCGGTTCGGTGATGGTGCAAATGCTGCCGTCCCGGGTGGCCGACTACCCGGCGGCGGCCTCCCGGGACCACTGGGGCGACTGGGTCCGGAGGTGGCTCTACCTCCGGGTCCGGGACGAGGCGGTGGTGTACGCCCCAGAGCCCCCCTCCTACAGCCGGTCGTCCGCGCCGAAACCCCCGGTGTGGACGGACGAGGAGTTCGAACTCCTCGGCAAGGTGGTCATCTCCAAGAAGACTCGCTCAATGCGGGACGCCGCCGAGGAGATGATGCTCCTAAGGATCTCCGCCTTCTCACGCGGGAGAAGGGGGATCGGCATGGGCCCGGAGCAGCGGCCCCCGGTCAAGCCGGTGACCTGGCGTAAGCCCGTTACCTGCTTCTTCATATTTATAGTTTTTAGAAAATTTGACTAACTCTTTACCTCTTGTAGTCCGGCCATACCCGGCGTCGCGGGAGAAGGCGGAGAACCTCCTGGGGAGGTATTTCGCCGACGAGCACGAGCGCGTCGTGCGCCTCGTGGGGGAGGGCCCTCCCCGGAACTTGGTCGATGCGGCCTACGGGCTAAAGCTGCGGGAGTGGAAGCCTCTCCCTACCCCCGGGTCGCACAAACGGGGGAAGGACGCGGCCGGCCGCTCGGAGCCCAAGAAGGCCAGGGTCCAGAAGACCCCCGGCCCGTCGACGACGCCGGCTTCGACGCCGGTGAAGGCTCGGGACACGACCCCCGGGACGGGGCGCGCCCGGGCGCCGGCCCGGGAAGATGCGACACCTCCTCCCCCGAAGAGCCCCGTCGAGGCCCGGGGGAATAGGCGGCCATTGGCGGGGCGGCGTCCGATTCGGCGGACTACGCCCCGTCGCCACTCTCGGTGGCGGTCCTCCCAGCCCTCCCGGCATCTTTGGAGCCGGAGAGGCTGGAGGTGAGATTCGCGGAGGCCTCGCCTCCGCGGGTTTGGCCGGTGGACGAGGGGGGGAGCCCCTCGGTCTACGAGGTCCCCCTGGAAGAGGAGGTCCCGAGGACCTTCCGGCCCGGGGCGGGGAAAGGTCCGATGATCCCCCCCGGGTAGGGACCCCCGCCCAAAGCTCCTCGGCCACGTCTTCGGAGGACACCTCCTCGGCAACGAAGACGCCGGTGATGCCGGCCGCGTTACCGGACTTTCAGGTCCGGGGACCCCCCACCGGCCGCGACGCCGGCGCCGGGCAAGAGGCCCCTCTGCTTCCCGCGAGGGAAGTCGCCCGCTATGCGGAGGACCTGTACACCTGGAAGGTGCAAGCCTTCGTCGCGGAGGGAACGCTCCATGAGCGTTTCCAGGGGCTTCAATCCCTCGGGGCCCAGGTAACCCGAGTTGGTGATGTCTTCATTCGTTCCCTGCATTTGAGTTTTTTCTAACTCTATATTTTGTAGGTGGCAACTGTTACCTGGGGCCTTGAGCAGCGGGTCGCCCGGCTGCTTAAGGAAGCGGAGGATCGGGCCGCGACCTCCGTAGGGCAGCGTGAGGAGGCCCTCCGGGAACGCGATGAAGCCCTCACAGAATTGTCCCAGGTCCAGGCCCAGGTTCATATTTCCGAGGCCGTCAACGGCCGCCTCCGAGAGGAGGCCAAGGCGAGGGAGGAGGCGCTCCGGGAGCTCGAGGGCTCAAGCGTCCGGGCGGTGGCGGACGCAGGCCGCTCCGTCCGTTCGGCCCTCGAGAGCCTTGGCGTAAGCTTAGGCTCCGGGAGCAGCTCGGAGGTGCCGCCGGCGACCCTCGCGGAGGCTGTGCGTTTTCTCAACGCACAGGTCTCCGCCATTCCGGAGGCTGCCGATGCTCGGGCGCGGGGCCGGGCGATCCCCATCGTCGTGGCCGCTGTAGGGCTCGTCGAGTTCCGGGGAGTCGGTGCCCGGGCGATCGGGGGCCGCATCCCCCGAAGCTTCCCGGACTCCTTCGAGCCCTCGCGCTGGGAGGTCGAGCAGCTTGCCGGAGGATTCTACGACCGGATCATCCAGGCGAGATTCCTGGCTCCGGCGCCTCCGGCGGGGGACGCCCCAGCCCTGGCCTCGGAGGAAGCCCCCCGGGGGGAGGACACCAGTGAAAGAGTATGAGCCTCCCCCTGGGTCTTTAGATAGGACCCTTTACTTTCTTAGGACTTTTGATCCCGGTAGCTTCTTAGAAGAAGCCCCGGACACTTGTAAAAAAGACATTTTGAATGCAATAGAATTAGAAATTTTTCTAAGTCCTTGAATTGAATGCAATGTTACCAGGGTTCCCGGGAGGTTACTCCCGGGCGAAGGTCCGGGAGGGGCTCCCCGGGGGACGCCCAAGCGGCCTTGATTTTGCTAAGCCTCATCTCCGGGGAGCGTAGCGGGGGCGCCGTCCGGGAGCCCGTCCGGTTAAGGTGGCATCCGGAGTGGCACTTGGACAATTTTGACAATCATTGCGCCGAATTAACCCCCCCCCCCCCCCCCCCCCCGCGTCCGGGGATCCAGATGGTACCTCCTCTCCGGATACTTCCACCCGTGGGGTACGAATATTGGCCCGAAGATGTACTCCGGGACGCTCAGCGCCGCGTGCACGCATTGTACCGGGACTTGGCCCGGGAGCTAGCGGAGCGCCTTCGGGAGTATTAGGCGTAGGAGCCTTAGGATGTAGAGGATCCCCCGGGTTAGAACCCGGGTTGTACCGTTTCCGAAGCCCACCGGAGGGGGAAGATGTCCTCCGGGTTTCACGATGAATAAAGCTGTGTTGTTGTTTCCTTCTTTCATTGTCTTTTTCTTTTTTCTTCTTGGATGGTCTGGACGACTCCTTTTCACAAGAGTGAGCTAAGTTTGCTGGTGGGCGGTGCGGTCGACACCCGGGGGTTCCTTATCCCCCCCGCCCACAGCGGGCCAGAGGATAGCTCCGCGCGCTGTGGGGGTAGCAAGGCCCCCGGGGTGGAAGTGACCTGTAGCATAGAAATTTTTCTTAGAAAATTTTAAAACGAGGTTTCCAAGGAGAAGACCTTCCGGGAGACAATCGTCCGGTGGCCGTGAGAACGGGGAGCCGGGAATAAGGCCTCGTGTGGAAGAAACATCCAAGAAAACCCGATGAGATTTCCGGAGACGGGCTTCCTAGGAGATGATCATCCGGTCGCCGTGAGAACAAGGAGCCGGGAATAGGGTCTCCGGGGAAGAAATGTTCGGGAAATCCGTAGTTTCTCCGGGAGACAATCGTCCAGTCGCCGTGAGGACAGGGAGCCGAGGGGAGGGGACAGGCCCGTAAGGCTAAACATAGAACTTGCGAAGTGAACGCAAGTTCCACGTGTGCTTCAGCTCCTGCTCTTGAAGGTTGGAGAGCTTATAAGCCCCCGAGCCCAGGACAGCGATCCTGTAGGGGCCCTCCCACTTGGGGGAGAGCTTCCCCTGGGCTTGGGGGTCTGTGACGAGCTTGAGGACAAGGTCCCCAAGGCGGAAAGCTCTCTCGCGCACGCGCTGGTTGTACGCGCGCGCCATCTCTTGCCCGTAGATGGCATGGCGGAGGAGTGCTCGGTCGCGTTCCTCCTCTACGAGGTCGATCTCCAGGCGCTGGTTGGCCTCATTGGCCTGGTACGCTGCGGGCGTGGCTCCCTCCAGGAGCTCGATCCGCAGTGACCGGAAGCCGATCTCCCGGGGGAGGACTGCCTCCGCCCCGTAGACCAGGGAGAAGGGAGTACGCCCCGTCGCCCGGGACGGGGTCGTGCGCATGGAGCAGAGGATGCTAGGGAGCTCCTCTGCACATGCACCCCGCTTAGAAGCGGTTTGCTCGAGTCTCCGGCGCAATCCCTGTAGGATCACGCCGTTGACCCTCTCGACAGCCCCATTGCTCTGGGGATGGGCCACTGAGGCGAAGTGGATGACGAGCCCCAGGCCTTCGCAGAATTCCAGGAAATAAGTCGAGTCAAATTGGGTCCCGTTGTCCACGGTGATTTCCCGGGGGACACCAAAACGACATACGACGTTTTTCCAGAAAAACCGCTGGACGGCCCGGGACGTGATGCTGGCCAAAGGCTCCGCCTCAACCCACTTTGTAAAATAGTCGATCGACTACCGCATACTTGTATCCTCCGGGCGCTGGGGGGAAGGGCCCTAAGAGGTCCATCGCCCAGCGCACGAAGGGCCAAGTGATGGGGATCGTCTGCAGCGCTATAGGGGGGAGGTTCGAGCCCTTGGCCATCTTCTGGCATGCCTCGCATGCGGAGACAAGGTCTCGCGCGTCGCGCATGACCATGGGCTAGTAGAAGCCCTGCCGGAGGGCCTTGGCCGTGATGGCACGCGGGGCTAGGTGAGAACCACAGCTCCCCGCGTGGATGTCTTCGAGAAGTTGAAGTCCCTCCGGCCGGGTGAGGCAGCACAGGAGGGCGGAAGCCCCCCGCTTGTAGAGCCTCCCCTCCAGCATGAGGTATGCCCGGGCTTTAGCCCAGAGGCGTTTAGCCTCGGTCTCACTAGGAGGGTCCCCCTCCCCCTTGATGAAGGAGATGAGGCGGTCCATCCAAGACGGAGTCCGGGTGAACTCGGCGACCTTCGGGACATGAGGCTCGTCGCCCGTGTCCGGGGAGGCCACCGAGGGCTTCGTGATGATTTCCAGAAAAGACCCCTTGGGGAGTGATTCCCGGGCGCTTGCCGCCCGGGCCAAGGCGTCGGCCCGATCATTGTCCCTCCGCGGGATATGCCGGGCCTCGAGGCCGTCGAAATGCCTCTCCATCTTTCGCACTTCCTGCAAATAAAGACTTAAGTTTGCGTCATGGCACTGGTAAGACTTGTCCATTTGGCAAACTATGAGTTGAGAATCTCCCTTGACTAGGAGGCGCCGGATCCCCAGGGAGCGCGCAAGTCGCATCCCGAGGAGCAAAGCCTCGTATTCGGCGACGTTGTTGGTTGCGGGGAACTCGAGCCGCACGGCGTACTCGAGTTCCTTCCCCTCGGGGCTCCGGAGGACTACTCCCATACCAGCCCCGGTGAGACACAGCGACCCATCGAACATGAGAGTCCAATGATCACTGCGTCGGGGCGGCACAGGGGGGTCTTTGTCCCCGGACCCAGAGGCGGGAGTCCACTCTGCGACGAAGTCGGCGAGGACCTGCGACTTGATGGCGGAGCGGCCGGTAAGGGATAGGGAGAAGGGGGCGAGCTCGGCCCCCCACTTCCCAATCCGGCCGGTGGCTTCTTTGTTCCGCAGTACCTCCCCCAGGGGGAGAGACGACGGGACGGTGATGGGGTGCCCCAGGAAGTAATGGCGAAGCTTCCGGGACGCCATCAGGAGGGCGTAGCAGATCTTCTCCATCTTCGTGTACCGAGTTTTGGCCCCTTGGAGGGCCTCACTCACATAGTACACGGGGACGCTGCTACCCCCCTTTCTCCTTCACCAAGACCGCGCTGACGGCGACGGGGGTCGCGGCGAGGTAGAGGAGCAAGGGCTCTTCTGGAGACGGACTCACGAGCATTGGAGGGCTCGTGAGGTACTTCTTGAGGTCGTCGAACGCCTCCTGGGCCTCGGGGGTCCAGCGGAACCCCTCGAGCCCTCGGAGGATCTTGAAGAACTGGAGGCCTCGCTCCCCCGATCGGGAGACGAAGCGGCTTAGCGCGGCTAGGCGGCCGGACAGCCGCTGGACATCCTTGACGGAGCGCGGCGGGGGCATATCTAAGAATGCCCAGATCTTTTTGGGGTTTGCCTCAATGCCCCGCTGGGACACGAGGAAACCTAGGAGCTTCCCCCCGAGCACCCCAAAGGTGCACTTCTCCGGGTTGAGTTTGAGCCCGAACGCGCGGAGGTTGCGGAAGGTTTCAGCCAGGTCGTCGACGTGGGAGGCTGCGCGGGGACTCTTGACGACCGCGTCGTCTACGTAGACTTCAACGTTGCGGCCGACTTGATCTTTGAAGACCAGCGTCATGAGGCGCTGGAAGGTCGCCCCCGCGTTCTTGAGCCCGAAGGGCATATGGACGTAGCAGAAGGTTCCGAGGGGAGTTATGAAACTCGTCTTTTCCTCGTCCCCTTCCGCCATCCGGACTTGATGGTAGCCCGAGTAGGCGTCTAGGAAGCTCATGAGCTCACACCCCGCAGTGGAGTCGACGAGCTGATCAATCTGCGGGAGCGGGAAATTGTCTTTGGGGCAGGCGCAGTTAAGGCCGGTGAAGTCCACGCACATCCACCACCTGCCAGTTGACTTCTTGACGAGGACGGGGTTCGCGAGCCACTCGGGGTGCAGGACCTCCCGAATGAACCCCGCCTCTCGGAGCCGGGTGATCTCCACCTTGATTGCCTCTTGGCGCTCGAGGGAGAGTTTCCGCAGCTTCTGTTTGACTGGGGGGTGACCGGGGGCCACTGCGAGCTTGTGCTCAATGACCTCCCGGGCGACGCCCCGCATGTCCGAAGGCTTCCACGCAAAAACATCAGAGTTTTCGCGCAGAAAAGCCGCAAGTTGCGCAGCATGCTCCTCGGGGAGCTCCGCCCCGATCCGGACGGTTTTGTCTTCGTCGCCCGGGGACAGCAGGATCTTCCGGAGGCCTCCTTCCGGACGCGGCTTGAGGAGGGGCCTCCCGGGCGGTGGCACAGCGGCGTCTAGTTCTGGGGGAGAAACCTCCCCCCCGGGCGCCTTTATGAGGTTGACGCTTCCGATTGTGGCCGCAGCGCACTCGTATAGAGCACGGGCCATGTCTTGGTCTCCCCAGACGTTGATCACGCCATGCGGCCCGGGGATCTTCATGCAGAGGTAGTTTTGATGGGTGGCAGCCCCCAGCCGGTTGATTGTGGTCCTCCCCATGATCGCGTTGTAGGAGGAGGGGAGGTCCACTACATCGAAGCGGACCAGCTCGGTCCGGTAGTTTTCCGGGGTGCCGAATGTCATAGGAAGATCTACCTTGCCCACGGGGTGGATCGCCTTCCCCGGGACAAAACCTTGCAGGGGCCCGGCTGCGGGCTGCAGGAGCTTCTCATCCACCTGCATCTCTTTGAAGGCCTTCAGGAATAGGACGTCAGCGGAGCTCCCGCCGTCCACAAGGATGCGGGCCAAGTGGCAGTTGTAGATGGTCGCGGAGACAATGAGCGCATCGTCGTGGGGGAAGCGAACCCCTCGCGCGTCTTCCGCCGTGAAGGTGAGGGGGACGTCTGACCATCTAGGTGGCGGGGACGCGTGTAGCACCCCCACAACCTTGACCTCGCGCGCGTACTCCTTACGCTGGCGCTTAGAGTCCCGCCCGGAGGCGGACCCTCCCACGATGATGTTGATGCGGTGCTGAGAAGTTTGAAAGGGGAGAGCTTCTGAAGGCTCCCCCTCCTGCGTCTGCTGGCCCCCCGCGGGAGCCGGAAGGGCCGGAACAGCTGGCCGAGGGAGCAAGGAGGCCAGAGTCCCCCCCTGCCCGCGCTGGTCGAGGAACGCCGCGAAGTGTTGCAGCAGCTGGTGGCAATCTCGGGTAGCGTGGGTACTGGACCCGTGGAAGCTGCACCACGGTCCTTCCCGGCTCCTCCCCGCGGGGCCTTCCCGGCCGCGCAAATACTGTCCTCCCCCATGGCCTTTCGGCCTGGGAAAGGGACGGCTGGCCCTCGGGGGGTCGCGCGAGCCGCCTCCGCCCTCGAGGACAAAAGTGTCCCGAGGCCGTGGCTCGCTACGCCCCCCTGTTTGGGGCGTTTGGGGGGATCGCTGGCCCCCCGATCGATGGGGGCGGGAGCCCCCTGGGTCTTCTTCCAGATGTCGTCTTCTTCCGCCCGAGCGTACTTTTCGAGTACGTTGAAGAGCTCGTCGGCGGAAGAAGGGCAGCTACGGGAGAGTCTTCGGTGGAGTTCCCCCGGGAGGATCCCGCTTTTGCAGGCTTCGATGACTGTAGAGTCCGGGACGTGGGCCACTTTGCTTTTCACTTGGGCGAAGCGCTTGAAGAAGCTTATGATGGTTTCCCCGGTCCTCTGACGGACAGTGTACAGCTGCGAGGAGTCCAGGGGACGCACGTAGTTCCCCTGGAAGTTGGCACAGAACTCCCGCTTGAGATGCGAGAAAGAGTTGATGGAGCCCGCCTTCAGGTTGTAGAACCAGGAGCGGGCAATGCCGGTGAGGTAGAGGGGGAAGACGTTGCATTGAACGGTCTCGTCCCCCCCCCCCCGCCGTGGAGATGGCTGTAGAGTAAACCTGCACGAATTCGTAAGGGTCTGCCTCACCATTATAGTACTCGATGTGCGGGGGGCGATAGGGCCGCGGCCAACGGATGCTGCGGAGTCTTCGACACAGAGGCTGGTTAGCCCCCTGCACTTCCCGGGGGGAGCCCCGGTCGCTGTCTTCTTTGATGGGACCCTCGTTGTCTGAGTCTGGGAGCGGTCCGAGAGGTCCGCCAGAGTGGCTGTGGCGACGTTTTTCCTCCGGACCGGGACTGAGTTCCCGGACGTCCGGGTTCTCCTCCGGAGAGGTTGGCTCTTCAGCGGGTCTCTTCCCCCGACCGGTGCGAGAGCGAGGCTCCCCGCGCCCTCGGCCGGGGGGAAGTTCTTCCCCGCGTTCTGGTGAATGCATTCGCTCGACCTCCCCCCGGGCGAAACGGACTTGTCCCGCCGAGGGAGGGAGCTTATGCACTGTAGCTACCGGCCCGGAGGCTTCCGGGGTCGGCTGGGAGGAGCCCCCCGCGAAGACCCCCGGGACCGGAAAGGGGGAAGCCCCTGTATTATCCGGAACCGGGGAGGGGGCGCCCATGGCGACGCTTGGAACCGAAGTGGAGGGAGCCCCTGTGGCAACGACCGGAATTGGAAAGGGGGGAGCCCCTATATCATCCAGAACCGGCGAGGGGGGAGTCCCCGTGGCGACGTCCGGAACCGGGGAGCCCATGCGGGGGGAAGTCCGCTGAGGCACAGGAGCTGCTCTGTCGACCGCCCCCGGTGCAGTAAATGCGACGCGGGGGGCGGGACTGGCTCCCGGCGTAGGGAAAACCCCCGGCATGAAATGTGCTCCCGGCCCCGGGAATAGGCCTGGGACGGGGTACCCCCCTGGTGCCACGAAGGGCCCTGGCAGGAAGTAGCCTTCCGGCACCGGGACGGGCCCAGGTGCCGGGAAGGGTCCGGACGTATATCCCGCAGGGGGAGGGAACCCCCCGGCAGGATCATACGGGGCGGACAGACCCCCGAAGGCCGGAGGGGCCGCTGGGTAACCCATAAACGGGGGCATAGTCCCGAGTACGGGTGCGACGCAAATGTGGGGGCCGGAGGCCGCGCCAACACGCTGAGCAGCTCGTCCATTGAGCGCTGGGCGCGGAGCTGGCCTTCCACTAGAGCCTCAAGCAGGGCGTCCCAGGGAGCCGGGGGAGCCGTCGGGGGGAGACTGGTCCCGGCCGAGGTCCTCGCGGTCACCGGGAACGACCTGGAGGTGGAAGCACCTAAGTTAATGGGAAAGGAGGGAGGCGGTTCCTGGGCCAGGCCGCCTCCGGGCGGAAGCGCCGGGACAGTAGTGTCCCGGACGGGCGGCGCCGGGTCTCCGAGATCGGCGTCACTGGGAAGGGTGCGAGCCCTTGTTCTTGGGAGAGCCATGGCGTCTTGTCACAAATCCCCACGGACGGCGCCAACTGTCGTGGTATTAAGAATACCCCGGCAGGTTTTGTGAACGATCCTAGCGAAGATTACGCGACGCGGGCTGACCGGATGACCGGTCCTCCCCCGCCGGACAAACACAAGAAATGACACGAGGATATATACAGGTTCGGGTCCCGGTGGGGGCCCTAGTCCTGTCGACGCGCTCTCGACCGGGGTCGGTTGGGGAGGCTCTCTCCGGGGGAGAGGCTTCCGGAGCACGCCTATGAGTTTAGCTATTCCAATAAAAGTGATTCGATCCTTTACAACAGAGGGGTACAAGGGCTATTTATAGCCCCAAAAAGAAGCAAAAAGTCTAAACTACCCCGGACGTTACCGTCGGATCGAGGGGTAGCAACGTCCTTCTCCCGGTCAAGTGCCTTGGATGCTTGACAGGTGGTCGCTGATTCCCGAGGTGCCCCTCGCGTGACCTGTGCGTGATGAATAAACAGGGAATTTACCTTTTAGGAGGCGATGATGTCCAGGACATGCCCCGGAGGCAAGGTCCCGGGGGCCAAATGGCGGCGCCTAGGGTAGGCACCGGAGGCCACAATCCCCGGGCAAGTGGCGGCGCCCGGGACCTGTCCCAGAGGCAAGGTCCCGGGGGCCAAATGGCGGCGCCCGGGTGTAGCTTCTAGGCCCCTATAGAGTGTTTTAATAATTAATGACAACTACAAATGCTATACTAACGTTACCTGCCTAGTTGCGTCAAGACGATACTTAAAAGACAGGTTAATGAAAGGCAAAGAAAGAGTCTCATGATGAAGAAAGGGCATTGATCAAAAGGGCAAAGGTACGAAATAGGATCTTTTCCATTTTTACCGGTCTAAGGTGATTAGAGAAGAATTTTGACCGGATTTTAGGATAGTTGCCGTACTATTAAGAGGAGCATGTGGTGTATCACAAAATACTTCATCTATGTGCCACAAAAACATAAAATCAACTTGCATTGCATGCTAGAAGGTCACATCCTTGAGAATGCCTATTTCAGCTCATTTCTGTCTCAGTCGGTCTGACCGTTGGTTAGGCCGGTCTGACCATTTGGCCGGTCTGTCCGTACTAGAGACCAAGGTCAGACTCCTGGAACCTCTTGTTTTATCCTTCTGGTGTTTTGAGCTATTACGGTCTGACCGTTTGTTAGACCGGTCTGACCGCTAAATCGGTCTGACCGTGTTTTTGAACTGCGGTCTGACCGTTTGGCCGGTCTGTCCGTATATATCGGCCTGACCGTATAAGGTGTCCAGAAACTATGTCGTCTCTGGACAGTTTCATGGTCTGACCGAAATAGTATCCGGTCTGACCGTATGTGTGCCTGACAAGGGCAGTTGAGCATTTATTGCGCCTGTTTTATGCCGTTGCAAGTGCGGCGGTCTGACCGAGCTTGTGCCTGCGGTCTGACCGCCAGGTGATCTTTTTCTTCCAATGGCCTGTAACGGCTATATTAATTGTGGGGGGTATATATACTCCCATGCACGGCCTTGTTCAGGACTTTTGGCATAATCTTGAGCATTGTCATCATCCTTGAGAGCCTAAGCTAGTTTCATACACTCTAGGTTTCAAATTCTCAAATTTGTGAGAGTGTGCATTTGAGATCTTCTAGTGCATTGCATTTAGATTATTGAATCAATCGTGTGGCACTAGGAGAAGGCAAAGTGATCATCACCGGCTTGTTACTCTTGGAGTTTACCGGCTCCTAGACGGCTAGGAGAAAGGTTTCGAAGAGCTCTTCAAGGAAGATTGTGAAGAAGCTTCAAAACGTCTTGTGAAAGGTTGAGCACGCCTTGCCGGAGTGGTAAAGTGCATCCTTAGTGAAATCGAGGTTTGGATAACTCATCACACTAGTCCGGCTCAAGATCTAGGTCACTTCTCGAGAGAAGGTTGACTAGATAGAGGAGCGGTTAGAGATTTGAGTTTTCCTCAACGTGGATTAGGGGTGATCGGCAAATCACCGAGACCACGGGATATATCCTTGTGTTGAAATTGTTCCTTGTTCATCTTGTGTTACTTAAATTGCTCTCATTTACTACAAATTGTTTGATTTATTGTAATTTGCTAAAATCGCCTATTCACCACCCCTCTAGTCGATATCCTAGATCCTTTTCACCGGGACGTACCCGGAGGCAAGGTCCCGGGGGCCAAATGGCGGCGCCCGGGGCAGGCACCGGAGGCCACAATCCCCAGCCAAGTGGCGGCGCCCGCGACCTGTCCCGGAGGTAAGGTCTCGGGGGCCAAATGGCGGCGCCCGGGACGTACCCGGAGGCAAGGTCCCGGGGGCCAAATGGCGGCGCCCGGGGCAGGCACCGGAGGCCACAATCCCCGGGCAAGTGGCGGCGCCCGGGACCTGTCCCGGAGGCAAGGTCCCGGGGGCCAAATGGCGGCGCTCGGGACGTACCCAGAGGCAAGGTCTCGGGGGCCAAATGGCGGCGCCCGGGGCAGGCACCGGAGGCCACAATCCCCGGCCAAGTGGCGGCGCCCGGGACCTGTCCCGGAGGTAAGGTCCCGGGGGCCAAATGGCGGCGCCCGGGACGTACCCGGAGGCAAGGTCCCGGGGGCCAATGGCGGCGCCCGAGGCAGGCACCGGAGGAAAGGTCCCGGGGGCCAAATGGCGGCGCCCGGGACGTACCCGGAGGCAAGGTCCCGGGGGCCAAATGGCAGCGCCCGGGGCAGGCACCGGAGGCCGAAATCCCCGGGCAAGTGGCGGCGCCCGGGACCTGTCCCGGAGGCAAGGTCCCGAGGGCCAAATAGCGGTGCCCGGGCAGGCACTGGAGGCCACAATCCCCGGGCAAGTGGCGGCGCCCGGGACCTGTCCCGGAGGTAACGTCCCGGGGGCCAAATGGCGGTGCCCGGGGCAGGCACCGGAGGAAAGGTCCCGGGGGCCAAATGGCGGCGCCCAGGACGTACCCGGAGGCAAGGTCCCGGGGGCCAAATGGTGGCGCCCGGGGCAGGCACCGGAGGCCACAATCCCCGGCCAAGTGGCGGCACCCGGGACCTGTCCCGGAGGCAAGGTCCCGGGGGCCAAATGGCGGCGCCCGGGACGTACCCGGAGGCAAGGTCCCGGGGGCAAAATGGCGGCGCCCGGGACGTACCAGGAGGCAAGGTCCCGGGGGCCAAATGGCGGCGCCCGGGGCAGGCACCGGAGGCCACAATCCCCGGCCAAGTGGCGGCGCCCGGGACCTGTCCCGGAGGTAAGGTCCCGGGGGCCAAATGGCGGCGCTCGGGACGTACCCGGAGGAAAGGTCTCGGGGGCCAAATGGCGGCGCCCGGGGCAGGCACCGGAGGAAAGGTCCCGGGGGCCAAATGGCGGCGCCCGGGACGTACCCGGAGGGAAGGTCCCTGGGGCCAAATGGCGGCGCCCGGGGCAGGCACCGGAGGCCACAATCCCCGGCCAAGTGGCGGCGCCCGGGACCTGTCCCGGAGGTAAGTTCCCGGGGGCCAAATGGCGGCACCCGGGACGTACCCGGAGGCAAGGTCCCGGGGGCCAAATGGCAGCGCCCGGGGCAGGCACCGGAGGAAAGGTCCCGGGGGCCAAATGGCGGCGCCCGGGCCATACCCGGAGGCAAGGTCCCGGGGGCCAAATGGCGGCGCCCGGGGCAGGCACCGGAGGCCACCATCCCCGGGCGAATGGCGGCGCCCGGGACGTGCCCCGGAGGAAAGGTCCCGGTGGCCAAATGGCGGCGCCCGGGGCAGGCACCGGAGGCCACAATCCCCGGGCAAGTGTGAACTTACCTGGACTTAGTCTCGCGGAGATTTCCCCCAACAATTTTGTTCAGAAATGTTCAAAGATCAGACGTGTTGCCACGCGGGCGGTATGTCAGGTCGCGCAGTACTATCCTTTTTCTATTGGTAAACTTTTTCACAACCGTCAGACTAGAACGGTTTTTTTACCGGTTGTCGCCTAAAATGCCGTTAGAATAGTGCACTTCTACTATCGGTTATTTACCCTTAGAAAATGACCTGCCTTGTTCTATCGTGTCTATCTCTAACGGTACAAAAACTGATAGTAGAAGGGTGTTTTTTACTGATAGAAGAAAGCTTTTCTGTACTAGTGAGGTGTCTGGAGTATGTGCCTCCGAAGGGGAGGTGTCCCCGGGACCCGGTGGGTTCAGGGGACGTGTTGCATCTAAGTCCTTATGCCTGATTTTGATGATTAATGAAAATAAGTGTTTCAGACTAATTGTGTTTTTGAGCTATTTGATATAGAGCACTTTTGGCAAAGATATGAAAGATGATTAAGAAAGAAGTCATAAGAACCCAGGTAAAAAGTTGAGACACAAGTTGCAAGATTAAAGTTGCAAAGGACCTAAGGTAAAAAGTCTTTTTATTTTTACTGATCTCGGTGTTTGGAGTTTGATCGGTTTATAGAAATTTGTTTTTAGTTTTAACCGTACTATTAAGAGGGGTTGCAAGTTCTCTCTATATTTCTAGCATAAACCGAGAACTCTTAGGTCATTGCATTCATCCATCTCGGTTGGTTTTGTGTTTTTAAATGGTTTGGTTTTCAGATATTTTGGCAATAGGAACACTTTTTGAAGTTTACAGATTTATCTAGGCCGATCCAGTCTTGCACCTGCTGACAAAATTATAGCCCTTTAAATTATCTTTCAAACAAGCTATAAAACTCTTCAATCGGATCTCTGGATCAAAAGTTATGATTGTTTTTATCCACGTTGTGCTGACTGTCAACCTGTGATGCTGACAGTCAGCCTAAATGTCAGTTTCGTTTACTGTCATTTGTCCAAAGAGCATGTCTTTTTGAGCTGAAACTTTGTGACTTACATTGACTATCAGCATGAGTTTCGACCACAAGTTGTTTGCTTTCTGAGATTTGTCTTACTGGACATTTTGTGGTCGTTACTGACTGTCAGCATGTGATGCTGACTATCAGCATGAGTGATTTTTTCCATATACGACCACAAACGGCTACCTAAGTTTTATTTGTGATTTTTTGTCGAGCTGTCAGCACGTGTTGCTGACTGTCAGTATGTGCTGTTTTGTTTCCATTTACGACCACAACGGCTAACTGAGTTTTCTCTGAGATTTTCTTGTTACTGCTCGTGGTCTATGCTGACTATCAGCATGCTATGTTGACTATCAGCATGTGCTGTTTCTTTTCTGTTCGAGCACAACGGCTATTTTATTCTCTTGGGCTATAAATAGAGTCTTTGAGCAGATGTTTTATACAATCAGCAGCTTCATTTTCTTATACACATTTGAGCATTTGTTCTTAGAATTAAAATCTTGATATTTTGATCAAGTCTTGAGTTTTGTGATCCACCGAGTGTTTTATTCGCATCATTTGCATACTTAGAGTTCCTCGGTATTTGTTGGAGGTCAAGAGAAGACCTTGCAACCTATTACTCTTGGTGAACGCCCTCACCTAGACGGTTTGGTGGCGTTGCTGTTGACCTCTCCATTTACGGAGGTTGTCAGAGAGGCTCGGTGTGATTATGAAAGGCATCGGTGCTTGCCTTTCCGGAGGGACAAGGAGCAACCATTAGTGAGAAATATCCTTCGTGGATATTGAAGCAAGACTCATTCATTTGAGTGCTTCAACGGGGAGTAGGGGAGACTGGGCGAGTCTCCGAGACCTCGGGATAAATCTTCGTGTTTGTCCTCTCTTCCTTTTTCTTTCTAATTGTGCAATTTATTATTCAAGTGTTTTTTGTTATCTTTCTTTACAAAAGTTGTTTCATTTGAAAAGTTTTAAAGCCTCCTATTCACCCCCCTCTAGTCGGCATCCTCGATCCTATAGGACGCAGCCCGGGTAGCGCTAGGGCCGCTCTTGCGTTGTTGAGCCTCACCGCCGGGTCAGCCCCCGAGCTTGCTTCCGATGTCTTGTTGGCGGGGGGTACTCTCCAGGAGACGATCCGGTTACGGTGGCTCCCGGAGTGGCATTTAGACAGCTTCGACAATTGCCGCGCCGAGTTGTCTCCTCTGAAGTCGGGGTCCTGGAGGGTCCTACCGCTTCAGATACACCCTCAAACCGTTTACGAGTATTGGCTGGAGGATCTTCTTCGAATGGCCTTCCGGAGAGTAAGGAGCTTGTATAAGGACATCTCCCGAGAGCTATCAGAAGGGCTCCGAGAGTATTAGGTGTGGTTGCTCACCGGTGGGGGCTGTCCTCCGAGATAGTTCCCCCTGGGGGCCTAACTCCCCGGGTTTTACCCTGTGTACCCGGGCATTATCGTCCTGGGGATTTCTTAGCCCACTGCGGGGTTGTCCCCCGGTTCAATGTTTGATTAATAAAGAATCCCTTTGGTTTTGCAATTTTGTTGATTTTTTCGTGTTCACCGGATCTAGCGTTCGTTCCCCCCCACCCACAGTGGGGGGTAGTTTTGTACCACGCACTATGGGTAAGGAACGAGGGAGCCCCCCGATAAGAGAGAAAAAACCGGAGGGTCACCCTGGGGTTTCTTGTTGATAATTTTTTGAGAATTGCCCCAGTCAATATTTTCGCCGGTCGAGAGTTTCCGAGGCCCGGTGAAAAATTTCCTCCGGTTGCCGTGAAAACGGGAGCCGGACAAGATTTTCCGATCGAAAAATTCCGAGACCTGGTAAAAGCCCAGTCGAAAAATTTCAGGGTCTGGTCGAAAATTTCCCCCAGTCGCCGTGAATTTTCCTAGTCTGGTCCACCGGGGGAACCCTCAGGGGTGATCCCGGGGGAGGAGGGAGCTGGTGCGTATGGGCCACCGGCCCTGTGGATGTCGCCGGCACGCAAACTGGTCCCGGTGCCAGGCATGCGTTTGGGACGATGATGGGGGTCGATGCAGGGGAAGGGCCCGAGGCGAAGGTTGGACTCGGCACCAGGAAGGTCCCAGGTACCACGACAGCCGTCGGCCCGGGAAAACCTCTGGACATGTGGGCGATCACTTGTGCGGGGAGCGTTCCCGGCGCGATGGTGACGGCCGATATAGGCCAGCTTACGGGCGTGTGGTAACCTCCTGGAAAGGGGGGTGCCCCAAATGCGGAAGGGCCTCCCGGGAAGTGGAGAGCTCCGGGCGCCGAGGGACCTCATGGGAAGGGGAGAGCTCCGGACACCGGAGGACCTCCCAGGAACGGGAGAGCTCCGGACGCCGGAGGATCTCCCGGGGAGGGAAACACTCCCGGGGCAGAGAGGGCGGCCTAGTGCCCCATGAAAAACGGTTGCGGTGCCCCCATAAAAGGGAATGGGGGCGGATAAACAAGAGCAGGGGCCGTGCTAAGGCACACAATAGCTCTTCCAAGGTGCTCTGGGTGCGGAGCTGACCCTCTACCAAGGCCCCGAGCAATGGGTCTCTAGGAACCGTGACCGTTACTGGGGGGGCACTTGTCCCTGTAGGATCAAGGATGCCGACTAGAGGGGGGTGAATAGGAGGCTTTTAAAATTTATTTTCAATTAAGCAATTTTAAAAGATGTTTCGAATAACCTAGATTTTGTAAAGTGATTTTAAAACTATTTAATCAATTTAGTTGCATTCAACAATATGGAATAAGCAATTTAATATACAACAACAATCTAACTACTAGTTGCAATTGATCGATATGAAAATACAACACAACAAGCAACTAGATTGATTCAAACAAATGTGACAAGATAAATATGAATGAATACGAGATAAGAAATTGACACAATATTTTTACCGAGGTCTCGGAGACTCGCCCGGTCTCTCCTACTCCTCGTTGAAGTGCTCACGCTTGAGCCTCGCTTCTATATTCACGAAGGATATCTCACTAGGGTTGCTCCTTCTCCACACCGGATAGGCACGCATCAATACCTTTCACAAGTTCTTGCCGGCCTCTCCGACAAACTTCAATGGAGAGATCGTGACTCTCCTCTGACACCGTCTAGGCAAAGGCGATCGCCAAGAGTAACAAGTCAGATGCGCTTTCGCTTGAACGAATCACATGCTAGAAGCTCAAAGATACAAATGAATGCTCAACACTCTAGCACAAGCATGCAAATGGAGATGAAGTGCACTAAACACTCACAACCTCTCCCAAATGCTCTCTCTCAAATCCACTAAGGATTTTGGGCTCAAATCTAGCCTCTAGATGCAATATCTCATATGCAATGAACTTGGCTAGCTTTTCAACAAAGAAATCAACTTCTTGAGCCACACCAAATGAAGGAAAACACAATATATATATATAGCCCTCAAAGAAAACTAGCCGTTTGCAATGAACAGGAGAAATTTTTTACAGGCCGGACAATAATACAACAAATTTCGATTGTTCCAAAACATCAGTTACCGTTGGGGGGCATTTTGTAAAGGCCGGACAATGTCCGACCATGCCAGACAAAGTTTGGCCCGTTCCGGACAAAAGCCCCCGGACATATATATTTGTCTCTGTTAAGGGGTCACAATTTTTATATAGGTCGGACATTGTCTGGCCTACCCCAGACAAAAGCCTCCGGAAGGATGCAAACGTCTCTGGTTTCATTTTGCACAAGGCTGAAAAAATTTGTACAGGCCGGACAAAACCCGGCCAATGCACATTGACAGTAAAATAAGCATACCTTTTGATCTACAGATCTGATTGAGGTGATTTTTGGCTTGCTGGAAAGATAACTCAAAGGGCTACAATTTTGTCAACAAGAGCAAGACCTAGAAAGGCCTAGATATTTCTAGGAAATTTCAAAATCCTTCCTATTTCCAAAATGTCCGACACAAATGTCATTTCTAAATGCAATTTGTCTGTTTTCTCGTGGATATGTTTGCTGACACTCAACAACGACTACGACCACACAGGTCGAACATCCGGTCGAAAACAGGTGGTCGAGTGGATTTGGTTGAGCGTATGCAAGCGAGCTGAAGACTGGCACGACCAACTAGAACTCCTACGACCATGACCAAACCCTAAACAGAGAACCGCCAAACGGGCGACACGACTACGACCATGCTCCAAACAAGGATATGATCAGAATGTGCAAATACGATCACGACCAGCTCTAGAATATAAACCAATTTAAATAGCTGGTGATCAAGACTAAGTACAATTTTCAAAGCATTTTCTTTAATGCACCACAAACTACACTTAGACTCTCTACAATGCAAGAGGCCACAAAACACTAGTCCAAGATGATATGGATGCATTTGAGCTTCCACACTAGATAGATTCAAGCTATTAGTTTCCGACCCCTCTTAATAGTACGGTCAAACTAGCAAAAAGAATCCTATCAATCTGGTCTATCTCCAAACACCAAGACCGGTAAAATCCTAATAAAACAGTCCTTAATCTTGGATTTTACTTTCGATGAAGCTCGACCTCGTGAAGCTCAGCCACTCGAAGCTAGCCCTCGCAGAGCTCGACCTCGCTCGAGATGACTCATATCAACATCATCCTCTTCACGCCCTTGCTTGCTTTCATCTCGCAACCATTCTGAGACTACAACACATACACTTTATACACAACGTTAGTCTCATATATAGGTCGGCATTAATCACCACCAGAGAAATTACTCCACATAGGAGTTAACTTAACAATTTCTCTTTCCAGTGAGATGAAAAAACCTTTTTCAACAAACAATAGATGAGTATGAGATGAAATACACAATCATATAGATTCGTATATGATAAGGACATACGCACACGATCTATACTACACATATTATGATGGCAATCAGATCAGATGACCAATATGATGAGCTCCCCCTCAGCATATGCATCGATGTCAAAACCTCAATAAGGAGCCATCAAACTTCAGGATTTATCTCATGACATTCTAATTTACAGTTAGCACAAGATTGATGCAACCACCAAGCTCCCCCTCTACATATGCATCAATATTAAACCCACAACTAAGAAAACATCCTTTTCAGAGTTTATCAATAATCAATTTATTTACTTATGCTAAATTAGGATTTATCTAAATTGTCATTTAATCATCAAATTTAACATTCTCCAGATTAACTTTAATCATCAGGGATTTATCCAAATCGTCATTAATTATCAAAACCTAAATACTTAGATCGACCTAGATCCAACAATCTCCCCCCTTTTTGATGATTGATGACAACAACCTCTATAATTTCAATAAATCCAAAATAGATTCTTCAGCTCCCCCTCAATATATGCAATAATATATCGAAACTGAGCAAAGCATTTTATCATTTAAATTTAGAGATATGAATGACAATTGAGCACAAGTTCAATCAAGTCATCTTCCAAAATATCAACTTATCTCAATTTTCTCTAACTCAATTATCTCTCCCAAATATCAATATTAATGATATCAAATAATATCTCTCCCCCTTTGTCAATTAACTCAACTATCTCTAATCTCTCCCAACCTCTCCTAAAATCTCTCAAAATCTCTCTCCCTAAAGCTTTCTCTAAAGCTTATCTCTAAAACACTAAAACACTCTCCCCCTTTGTCATCAAGCACAAAAAGGAAGGATTGAGAACTCAAATTTTGACACACAAAATTTTCGGGGGCATTGAGTCATTTTCAAGTTTGCTAAGACAAATTGTAAGAGATTTCCAAGAGAAACTGATTTTTACTTGAAATGATTTTCATTCAAAAACAAGATCACAAGGAGAATGATGGAAGTGATTTTGAAAATACATTCAAGGAATACAGAAAGAATCAAGACAATCAACACACAATGGATATATCGAAGACATTTATATCGATCACATTTGATCCATTTCTAATCATTCAAAATCTAGATGCATCTAATTGTTTGATGTGAAGATATTCACTAGATGCATATTTGCCATATCTTGATTGATCTCTATATTTTCTCTTTATGCCATAAAGTCTCTTATACAATGATGTCGTATATCAATATACTCTAACTGAGAGTTTTGAATCAAATTATTCATCATCTTTACGACACTTTCAATATTTCATAAGAGTGGCATATATTCAGAATCAATTCTAGAATCCAAAAATTTTGTTTCATCCATAAAGATCAAGCACAACAACCACCGGATGTATTCTTTCGATTGATCTTGCAAGTCATGTAATCCGAATCCAAATAATCAACTAATTCAAGATTTGTACTTTTTGAATATCAAAGATCTATTTAGGATTGCATTTCAATTACCTAAGAATGCATTTAATTAATGGCAATCATATGACATTCCTTAGGAACTAATCGAATTCTAGCATATTTGCAATTACTAAATATGATGACAAGTCTCAATGCGGTAAAAGAAAGCAAAACTATCAATCAAAGATCGATAGAGTTTAGAATTGATCACTTTTTCATGTTCGTCCATGTTGAGATGTCCATATGTAGCCTTGAGAGTTGTAATAACTTCATCATCGTGCATCTCGAGGCTCTTGAGTGATTTCTTCACATGCTTGTATTCACTCTTGAACATTCTATTCTTGAGTTACTTGCTTTGTCGTGCATGGAAGTAACTTTGCTCTTGAATCATCTCGCTTTCCCTAAACATCATCTCACAAAAATTCTTGATAGAGGAATTCATTAGTATAATCAAAAGTCATGTCATCAATATGTATTTGACACACAAGAATATAATATCTCGATTGAATGTTTGATGATGATTGTGTTAAGCTTTTAATTTTGGAAAGCATTTGATATGAGAAAAGATTTTAAGCTTTTAAACCAACTCAATTTGAAACAATAGATTCAATCCTCAAAAATTCACTTCTTTTGGTATTAAACACAAAAAGACATACAAATGAGAAATATGCCAAAAGGAAGTTTGTCGAAACATGTTTAGTCACAAGGTTGAGAGAAAATCATATGACCTCCTGAAATGTTCAAATTTCCAAAAGAAACTCAAAACTCAATTTCATTTTAATATGCTCCAAAATCATGAAAATAATCTTTACTTAATATCCAAAATCACAATCAAAGGCATTTCAAACATCATCATATGAATCATGAAGAATGCAGAAAATATGGGGAGAAATGGAAGCAAAAACTGACCAAAACAGAGGAGAGAAAGCAGCAGCAGAAAAATTCAGAAACTATCCAATTTCACACAGGCCAGACAATGTCTGCCAGGACCGGACAAAGTCTGGTTTGGGCGGACAGAGTCCGGCTCCGGGCGGACAAAATCCGGACAATTCAGAAAAACCTGCTGAAACTTCTGAAATTCTCGAATTTTGCAAGTTAGCTTCAAAAATGGATTCAAGTTCCATAATAAGTTTAAATATCATGACAGGAACTCAAATGAATAGCATTTGAAAGAAATTGAATTGAAAAAGATCTTGATTTTGATTCCTCAAAAGTGATTTGGGGTAAAACGGGTAAAACAAAAGTGATTTTCTCGAAAACTTCAATTTTCGATGAAACTTGGATTTTTCTGAAATGTTTGGATATGGATGAGTTTGCAATACTATTCCAAACCAAGACATGGGAGAAAGTCCGTTCCAAATAGCCAAATTCGCAAAAATGCACTTTTGGGTATTTCGGGTCGATAGTCATTTTCGAGTGACCTAGGATATGTGATAACTTGAAAACCATAAGTCTTTTGAGAAAAAGTTCAATATGAACTATCTTCAGGTGAGTGAGTTCTAAATGATTCATGTAGAAAATTTTAATCAAATCTCAACCCATCTTGTTTTATGGAAGTAAATCGTTTTGGACCAAAACAAGATCCAGAAATTTTCAGTTTTGTCGAAATATTGCATTTTAGCTCAAAAACCTTTTGTTTCACCTTCAAAACCTTTGAAAACATTTTTGAAACATATTTTTGAAGGTTTTGTGGTAATTTTGAACATTTTGCAAGTTTTGAGCCATTTTTCACCTTTTTGCTCGAAAATAACCCTTTATATCGAAACGCTTGCAAAATGTGATATATGTGCACAATTAGGGTATACAAGGATTCAATGACTTTGAGGTTGCTCCCCCTAAATGTGTCATCCAAGTTTGGTCATGAACAATGTGCAAGAGATGAAAATGATCTATTAGAAAATCAGGAGCTCAACAAGAATCCGAATGAACTCAAATCGAGAAAACATCCAAATAAATACCAAAACTCATGGAAAGTTTCATAGAGATAGAACACATCAACACAAGCACTTTCCATGAAGATCCAAGATTCAAATATTTTAGTCATTTGAAAGAATTGAGAGATTAACATCCAAATTGACTAAAATTTTCTTAAACATGTTGGCTTCTTTATAATCATCAAAACATATGAAAACATGTTCCAAAAATTCCAAAATAAATTTGGAGATAAATGATGCAATGGGAAACTAGATTGCCTTTTGTGATGAAGCCAAAATTTGATCCAACAATAATATATGAAAAAGACAAATGTTGATCAGATTTAAAGTTTCAGATTTCAGGTTTGAGAATATCATTTTACACTTTTAAAAGCACCTGAAAATCTATCCAAATGACTTTCAATAATTTTAAAATAAATTATCAAGAAAGACCAATCATAGAGGATAAAATTTCATATAGAAACTTTCTTCAAATAGACAATCAATAGAGAGATATGAAAATGACAATTCAGCCCAAAACCATGAGAAAACTGAATTTTGCAAGTTTTATATTTGATTTGTGAAAAGAGTCAATTTGCTCAAATCAAATCCAATTCAAATCAAAATTTGTAAAAATAATTTTCAATGCATCAAATACATTTTCCAAAAAGAATTTTCCGAAAAGGATTTTTCAATCAAAAGTTATGACCAAATGATCTTTGTATTTAGCAAAAAGGTTGAAATTTGACAAACTTTTGCAAACTAAGTTCAAATTTAATTTTCATTGGATTTTTAACATGAAAGGATTTACATGCGTTGTTCAAGTCAATTTGAACCGAAGCTCACAAATAAAGACTATTCAAATAGCTCAACTCATGTTTTGCATACTTAGGATATTTCGTGTCAATTCAAGTTTTTCAGTGAGATTCAAATACCCATAACTTTAAATGAGAACTCTTTTGAGAAAGTTTTCAAATTCAAACTTCTTCGGATTAAGAGTATCTAGGAGTTTTGTAAAGCAAGTTTTGGCAAAAACCAAATAGATTTTGATTTGTGTTCGAAAACGATTTTATTGAAAAACAAGATACTCGAAGATCCTTTTGATGCTAGTTTTTAATAGAAATACTTTTTAACATCATTTCTTCATCCAAAGCCTCTAAAAATCTTTTAAATACATTTTGAAGACCATTTAGATAGAAATTGATGATTTTTGGCCTTTTGAATGAAAATTTGACATTTTGACAAAATAAGCTCAAGTTAAAAACTTATAATTGCAATTTTGAAATTTTCACATATAGGGTTATGATGAGCAATGGAAGAATTTTAAATTACAACCCCTAAAGAAGCAACATCATAAGATTTAAATTTTCCCTCTTTTGCAAAATTGGCCATGGAAAATAAAGCAACAAAGAACAGAAAGAAGAAAATGCAATGCAATTTTCTCTTTTTAAATTAGTAATTCTTTTTATAAGAACTTCAAAAAGAGTTAAGCCCTTTTTAGTACCCAAACCATACGAGGCCCTCTAGTCTTGTCGCATAAGTCTTTTGGTACCCAAATTACTTTATCTTTAGGTTTTTGAAAATGGAAATGAATAGGTTTTGCAAATAAGCCTTTTCTAGAGCAAGAAATCAAATAAGAGTCAAAAGAAACATCCCTAAAAACATTAGACACACACTCATGCAAATGTTGCCCCATTGAGTGATATGAGGAATATGAAGATCGAGAGGGCCTTTTGAAAGAATTTGTATGAGTGCGGTGGAATATTTGATGCCTCTTACTATATGAGTATGCATGATTTAATTTTCCTTTTTAAATGAATTTTTATGATCTAAAGGGGGTTTAGCAAGCATAGCACTACTCATATGACATCTAATAAGGTTATTGCCCAATCTATTTACTTTGCTCCTAAGTTCATCATTTTCGATTTTAGGTGCTTGAGATGATTCCGTATTAACACATGAATTACAAAAAGAACATGACGGCATCTCATCACAAGTAGATGAACTAGAAGGTATAGCACAAAAATCACTAGATGAGCTAGGCATATCAAAAGCAGAACTAGTAGTACTAACACCATGGCATGAAGATGGATCATTGGAAGAATCATGGTATGAGCAACTAATATTGTCCGTACAAGCATGTGAATCTATAAATGAATCATGAAGTACTAGTATCCTCAATGCTAGCATTTGAATCTAACCACGAATCAACAATTGAATTATCGCTAGCATAGGAGGTAGGATTATGTGACTCTAAAGATGAATCAATAGGGGAGTCACAATCAACTCTAACATTTAATATACATGTTGAGCTAATAGTATCCTTGGCAAGCAAAGAATCATGAGAATTTTTCAATTCTTGATATTGCACTTTTAAGGATGAGTAATTATTCTTTAAAGTGCTAAAACTTTTAGTCATATTGCCAAGCAAGCCTTTTAGCTCCACAATTATATCCATACGCTCATTGTTAGAGAGGTTAGAGTTTAATACCGTCGAGTCGCATGCCGTAGGGCATATAGAATTTTCTTGAGATGAAGACTTTGACTTCGACGCTTTCTTTCTAGCTTTCCTTGAGCTCTTCTTGCAAGGTTTTGCCTTTGATTTGCTTAGGCAAACCAAGTCGTTGACATCCTTGAGCTCGCTAGAAAGCTCCCAATCCTCCGCATTGAACTCATCATCTTCGATATGCTCGGAGGTGGAACACATGTCCTTTTCCTTGGGCATAGCCTCATTTGACACAAGCATGTCAATCAGCTCACTCGGTGAAGTGTCGAAAAGATCACCATTCGCAAGAGTATATGTGAAATCACCATAGCGACTTTCCGGCAACACCTGGAGTAATTTTCTGCAAATGTCTAGATCAGAAATATTAGCGCTAAGGGCTTTGAGCTCATTTGTGATGTTGATCAAGTGATCATATATGGTGGAGAGTGAATCATGCTCCAACATCACAAATGCCTCAAAGTCCCGCAATAATAAGCGCATCTTAGCATGTGCAAAGCTAGATGTGCCCACAAATAAGGACTCAAGAGTGATCCAACATCGTGAGCGGTCGAACACTCACTCACTAGTTCGAGCACATCATGACTAAGAGATTCAATAAGCACATCTTTAGCTTTTGTGTTCAAGAGATGAATTTGCTTATCCGAAGATGACGAATTAGTTATACCCTTTTTCACTAACCTCCACAATTTTGAATTTAACGCCTCAAGATGACTACTCATCATAATTTTCCAACGAGAATAATTTGAGCCATCAAAGTGAGGAGCTAACAACCCAAAATTCTCTATCGAATTCATCCTTTCTCTCTAGGCGGTAAAGCCGATAAAAGAGATACCTTCTTTGATACCAATTGTAGGATCAAGGATGCCGACTAGAGGGGGGTGAATATGAGGCTTTTAAAATTTCTTTTCAATTAAGCAATTTTAAAAGATGTTTTGGATAACCTAGATTGTGTAAAGAGGTTTTAAAACTATTTAATCAATTTAGTTGCATTCAACCATATGGAATAAGCAATTTAATATGCAACAACAATCTAACATCTAGTTGCAATTGATCGATATGAAAATACAACACAACAAGCAACTAGATTGATTCAAACAAATGTGACAAGATAAATATGAATGAATACAAGACAAGCAATTGACACAATATTTTTACCGAGGTCTCGGAGACTCGCCCGGTCTCCCCTACTCCTCGTTGAAGCGCTCACGCTTGAGCCTCGCTTCTATATCCACGAAGGATATCTCACTAGGGTTGCTTCTTCTCCACACAGGATAGGCGACCACCAATTGTAGTTTCTAGGCCCCTAAAGAGTGTTTTAATAATTAATGACAACTACAAATGCTACACTAACGTTACCTGCCTAGTTGTGTCAAGAAGAGACTTAAAAGACAGGTTAATGAAAGGCGAAGAAAGAGCCTCATGATGAAGAAAGGGCATTGATCAAAAGGGCAAAGGTACGAAATAGGGTCTTTTCCATTTTTACCGGTCTAAGGTGTTTAGAGAAGAATTTTAACCGGATTTTAGGATAGTTGCCGTACTATTAAGAGGAGCATGTGGTGTATCACAAAATACTTCATCTATGTGCCACAAATCATAAAATCAACTTGCATTGCACACTAGAAGGTCATATACTTTGAAAATGCTTGTTTCAGCTCAATTTTGCTCAGCACTGTCTCAGTCGGTCTGACCATCTGTTGGACCGGTCTGACCGAATTCACGGACTGACCGAATAGAATTCTCGGACTGACCGACGTTATGTCTAAGTATAGTGTATTCCTTTAAAAGGTCGGTCTGTCCATAGTTGAGACCTAGGTCAGACTCCTGGAACTTCTTGGTTTATCTTTCTGTTGTTTTTGAGCTATGACGGTCTGACCGTTTGATTAGACCGGTCTGACCGAGAAATCGGTCTGACCGTGCTTTTGAACTACGGTCTGACCGTATGGCCGGTCTGTCCGTATTTTTCGGCCTGACCGTATAAAGTGTCCAGAAACTATGTCGTCTCTGGACAATTTCACGGTCTGACCGAAATAGGCTCTGGTCTGACCGTGTCTGTGCCTGACAAGGGCAGTTGAGCATTTATTGCGCCTGTTTAATGCCCTTGTAATTGCGGCGGTCTGACCGAGCTTATACCTGCGGTCTGACCGCCAGGTGATCTTTTTCTCCCAACGGCCTGTAACGGCTATATTTATTGTGGAGGGTATATATACTCCCATGCACGGTCCTGTTCATAACTTTTGGCATAATCTTGAGCATTGTCATCATCCTTGAGAGCTTAAGCTAGTTTCATACTCTCTAGGGTTCAAATTCTCGAATTTGTGAGAGTGTGCATTTGAGATCTTCTAGTGCATTGCATTTAGATCATTAAATCAATCTTGTGGCACTAGAAGAAGGCTAAGTGATCATCACCGGCTTGTTACTCTTGGAGTTTGCCGGCTCCTAGACGGCTAGGAGAAAGGTTTTGGAGAGATCTTCAAGGAAGATTGTGAAGACTCCTCAAAACGTCTTGTGAAAGGGTTGAGCACGCCTTGCCGGAGCGGTAAAGTGCATCCTTAGTGAAATCGAGGTTTGGATAACTCATCACACTAATCCGGCTCAAGATCTAGGTCACTTCTCGAGAGAAGGTTGACTAGATAGAGGAGCGGTTAGAGATTTGAGTTTGCCTCAACGTGGATTAGGGGTGATCGGTAAATCACCGAGACCACGGGATATATCCTTGTGTTGATATTGTGTTTTGTTCATCTTGTATTATTTATTTGCTCTCATTATCTAAATTGTTTGTTTTATTGATAATTTGTTAAAATCGCCTATTCACCCCCCTCTAGTCGATATCCTAGATCCCTTTCACCAATACCTTTCACAAGTTCTTGCCGGCCTCTCCGACAAACTTCAATGGAGAGATCGTGACTCTCCTCTAACACCGTCTAGGCAAAGGCGATCGCCAAGAGTAACAAGTCAGATGCGCTTTCGCTTGAACGAATCACGTGCTATAAGCTCAAAGATTCAAATGAATGCTCAACACTCTAGCACTAGCATGCAATGGAGATGAAGTGCACTAAACACTCACAACCTCTCCCAAATGCTCTCTCTCAAATCCACTAAGGATTTTGGGCTCAAATCTAGCTTCTAGATGCAATGTCTCATATCCAATGAACTTGGCTAGCTTTTCAACAGAGAAATCAACTTCTTCAGGCACACCAAATGAAGGCAAACACAATATATATATAGCCCTCAAAGAAAACTAGCCGTTTGCCACGAACAACTAAAATTTTTTACAGGCCGGACATTCGGCCATGCCAGACATTGTCCGGCCAATACAATAAATTTCGACCGTTGCAAAATGTCAGTTACCATTGGGGGACATTTTGTAAAGGACGGACAATGTCCGGCCATGCCAGACAAAGTCCGGCCCGTCCCGAACAAAAGCCCCCGAACATATATATTTGTCTCTGTTAACGGGTCACAATTTTTATACAGGCCGGACATTGTCCTGCCACAGCGGACAATGTCGGGCCTATCCCGGACAAAAGCCCCTGGACGGATGCAAATGTCTCTGGTTTCATTTTGCACAAGGCTAAAAAAATTTGTACAGGCTGGACAAAATCTGGCCAATGCACATTGACAGTAAAACAAGCATACCTTTTGATCTAGAGATCTGATTGAGGTAATTTTTGGCTTGCTGGAAAGATAACTCAAAGGGCTACAATTTTGTCAACAGGAGCAAGACCTAGAAAGGCCTAGATATTTCTAAGAAATTCAAAAACCTTCCTGCTGCCAAAATGTCCGACACAAATGTCATTTCTAAATGCAATTTGTCTGTTTTCTCGCGGATATGTTTGCTAACACTCAGCAAGGACTACGACCACACAGGTCGAACATCCGGTTGAAAACAGGTGGTCGAGTGGATTTGGTCGAGCGTACGCAAGCGAGCCAAAAACTGGTATGACCAGCTCGAACTCCTACGACCACGACCAAACCCTAAACAGAAAACCACCAAACGGGCGACACGATCATGACCATGCTCCAAACAAGGATACAATCAAAATGTGCAAATACGATCACAACTAGCTCTAGAATATAAACCAATTTAAATAGCTGGCAATCAAGACTAATTGCAGTTTTCAAAGCATTTTCTCTAATGCACCACAAACTACACTTAGACTCTCTAGCAATGCAAGAGGCCATAAAACACTAGTGCAAGATGATATAAATACATTTGAGCTTCCACACTAGATAGATTCAAGTTACTAGTTTTCGACCCCTCTTAATAGTACGGTCAAACTAGCAAAAAGAATCCTATCAACTCGGTCTATCTCTAAACACCGAGACCGGTAAAATCCTAAGAAAACAATCCTTAATCTTGGATTTTACCTTCAATGAAATTCGACCTCATGAAGCTCAGCCACTCGAAGCTAGCCCTCGCAGAGCTCGACCTCGCTAGGCTTGACCTCGCTCGAGATGACTCATATCAGCATCATCCTCTTCACGCCCTTGCTTGCTTTCATCTCACAACCATTCTGAGACTACAGCACATACACTTTATGCACAACGTTAGTCTTATATATAGGTCGTCATTAATCACCACCAGAGAAATTACTCCATGCAGGAGTTAACTAAACAATTTCTCTTTCCGGTGAGATGACAAAACCTTTTTCAACAAACAACATATGAGTATGAGATGAAATAAACAGTCATATAAATTCGTATATGATAAGGACATACGCTCACGATCTATACTACACATGTTATGATGGCAATCAGATCAGATGACCAATATGATGAGCTCCCCCTCAGCATATGCATCGATGTCAAAACCTCAATAAGAAGCCATCAAACTTTAGGATTGATCTCATGACATTCTAATTTACACTTAGCACAAGATTGATGCAACCACCGAGCTCTCCCTCTACATATGCATCAATATTAAACCCATAACTAAGGAAACATCCATTTCAGGATTTATCAATTATCAATTTAATTTACTTGTGCTAAATCAGGATTTATCAAAATTGTCATTTAATCATCAAATTTGACATTCTCCAGATTAACTTTAATCATCAGGGATTTATCCAAATCGTCATTAATCATCAAAATCTAGATACCTAGATCGACCTATATCCAACAGTCCCCACCAAGACAGTCGTGGTCACTGGGCTCGGTCCGGGCGTTCCCCCACTGAGGAATGCGAGAGGAGGAGGCGCCTCACTCCGGGCCTCCCCGGGTGATGGCACCATAACGACCACATCTTGCCGGGGTGGCGCTGGGTCACTGGGACCGGCGTCACCGGAGAGGGGGAGAGCGCGAGCTCTTGTTCTTGGGGGAGCCATGCCGAATTGTCATGAATCCCCACAGACGGCGCCAACTGTCGTGGTATAAAAAAATACTCCAGCAGGTTTGAAGACGTGCTTGACATGTGTACAGCGACGTGAGCTGACCGTGCGACCGGTCACCTCCCGCCTAGCAAGCACAGAGATTGACACGGAATATTTATACAGGTTCAGGTCCCAGTGGGAACCCTAGTCCTGTCGGCACACCCCGGACGTATGTCCCGAGGGAGGTTCTCTCGCGGGGAGAGGTCTCCGAGGGAGCGCCTATTGATTTGTGTATTGATTGCAAATGAGAGACTTAGATTACAAGAGAGGGGTACAAGGGTATATATAGACCCCAAAAGATGCAAAAGACTAAATCGTCCTAGCCTCGACCGTCAGATCAGGGATGCAACGGTCTTATGGCAGATTAGGGCGCCTGGATGCTCGATACGTGTAGGCTTCAATTCCCGAGGGAGCTCCCGGGGCGGCCGTCACCGAGTGGTGGCACCCGGGACGGTGGGTGTCTGTTCCCTGGGCACTCGCCACTGGGACAGCTACCACCGGGTGGCGGCGCCCGTGACGGCTGTCACTAGGTGGCGGCGCACGGGACGGTTGTCCCCGGGAAGCCTGTCACCGGGGGAGCTGTCACCGGATGGTGGTGCCCATGGCGGCTGTCATTGGATGGCGGCACCCAGGACAATTGTCACCAGGTGGCGGTGCCTGTGACGGCTGTCACCGGATGGTGGCACCCGTGACGGCCGTCACCGGGTGCCGGCGCTTGGGACGGTTGTCTCCGGGTTACCTGTCACCGAATGGCGGCGCCCGGGACAGTTGTCACCGAGTGGCGGCTCCCGGGACGGTCGTCACCGGGACGCCTGTCACCGGGGGAGCGGCCACTGGGTGGCGGCACCCGGGACGGTTGTCATCCAGTGGCGGTCCCTAGGACATGAGGTCTCGTGCTCAGGAGCAGCGCCCGGGTCGATCCAAGCCTTGGGGGCGGGGCGAAGATTTCCCCCAACAAGCTTCTGGTTGAGTTAGGAGCAAAATCGCCCTTCTACATCCCTCAACCTAGCTAGCTCTTTGATGCAAACCAACTAGCCAAATAGAACCCTCTTTCAAAGAATCTGTATGAGTTAGATTGAGTTTGATGTGAGTAACCAATCGCCCCTAAATTGATAAATTTTGACATTTGATCCGAGAATCTTTCATATATCTACATTTTTAATATAAATGCTCTAGTCAACTTCTCCTCCTAAAATAAAGTGCCAGCTTCTAAAATAAAGTGCCACTGGGGACCTTAAGTTCTTGTTTTCTTCTCTCTGGCTACATAGGGATACTTCAAAAAGCCTATAAGAAAGATGCATGCATGGATGTATGGCTTCCCAAGAGATGTTGCATTTGTTACCACATCTGAATTCATAAGTAATTCAAACCATTCATCAAAGCTATATGATTTGGAGTGCCAGATGAAGAGATTCTTGACAGTGAGAGCCAGCAGACCAATTTAGAAACATAGCAATCAGAACACTAGTGGCCGCTGGAGTGTTCTTCAGAACAGCATTCACCTAATGGATTTTAAAATATATTGGGTGTGGAATGAGTAAATACAAAATATGTTTAGTTCAAATAAGAGATGGAACGATTTAAGATGATTTTGAAATATATCAAGGTAAGATGTATTTAGAGGATGTATTACAACATATTCTGAATATGAGTATTATGATTACATAATAATCTAATTAAACATCAAATAATATATTTTTATTACACATAATCAGAATATAAAATAAAATTCATAAACAAAAATACCTTCAGTTGCACTACTTGGTCGTTTGATTCTGAAAACCTTTACAGAGCTCTGAGGCATGTAGGGTTTCTGTTGGTGCGATGCTTGCATAGTGAAGCAAAAAGTGAGCCTTCTGGATTCGTTGGACTTTTGATTGAATTTAGTCTTTGTTTCATTAGGCCCAAGATCTCCAATTATAGTGGAAAGCACCTTTATGTCCTTGTCCCCTTTCATTGTCAAGTGTAAGTGAATTTCTTTTATAAATAAGTTTTTATGAAAAAAATCAAAAAATGGACATAAAACAAGCTTTATTTTCTTAGAATAGACCAATCTGGATATAGGGGTTATAAGTCCAACGAACGTGTACACATACATGTGGCGCTTCGCAACGCTCAAAACGAAAAAAAAACTATTGTAGAAGGCCACGGGTGGACGCACCACGAGGCAGTAGCTGTTTGGGATTTTCTTTTGTTAGCCGTCTACTTGATTTGTTGAATTATCGTCTAATTATTTTTCTCTCTATCTAACACATAAACAAATATTTTTCTTACTCTCTCTGCTCTAAAAACCTCTCAAGAATCAACACATTAAAGTGATCAATGCTCTAAATGACACTTCGCACATATTATACAGAATATTTTTTCAAAAATACTTGAGGTATCCATATATTGATTTAGTCTAAAAATAATATCATAAGCTATAATATTATCTACTACATCTTACTACCATGCCCTGTTAAAGTCCATCCCAAATAAGGGGCTAATAACATGACCCATGGCATTAGCCACGAAACGCACGGGCATTGCGGGTTAGCCTTGGCCCCAGTCCATGGGACCCAAATCTTGGGTGTCAATGAGATAATGTATGATGTTAACTCTCCAACTCCACTAATTATGGTTTTTATCAGACAGTGAGACTTATATATCATATAAATGTCTTATTTTGTCATCTACCCAACCTGCATCATTTAACATTTACAAACTAGTAATGCTTCGCTCAAAACAAGACTGCCATTAGAACAAATATGATATTACACCTCTTATAATAATATATTATGGTGTCTAATGTGTATATATATGTTTATTTTATAAAAAAATTTATATCATCTATATTCTTCATTTTTTCTTAAAGAATTAAATCTAAAGAGAGAAAATTGATCTAATGATGAAAAAAGATATATACAAATAAAACAAACTAATATATACATATTAGCAAAACTCATAATATATTTATAACTTTTAAACTCTCAACGACAGATAAACAGCAGCAGAAACCACAATGCCCCCTATCCCACTCTACACACACGTCCATGGTCCATACCCCAGGTCTTTCGGCCTAACCTAGAAAAACTTGTTAAAAAAACTTTTAGGCCACAACAAGCAATACAAATGGGCGTTCATTACCTGGTTTTGGCAAACATATTTGGCGATCTTTTGTTTTATAGCAAGCTTGGCTAATTTGATCACCTTTAGGCTTTAGCTACCAAATATATAATAAAAAGTATATTTGTAATACTATAATTTATATATTTTTACCAATATATTAAATAAAAATAAAAAACGTGCCTCGGAGATTATTCACGATAAAAAAGCAAGTATTTTAGACTAGAGAATATCATCCCAACCACCGCCATAGCCATTCTGAACAAACATCATAGCATATTTTTTAAAAAAAATTTCTTCACAGAGAAAAGTCATTTCGTGCTTGAGTTGAGATCGACTAGTAGATTAGAATTAGTTTGAAGATTACTTGTCGTTTCTTATTTTCGAACATCTTGTATCGTGCAACCATGCAAGAGACGAATGAAAAAAAAAAAAAATTCCAAGACATAGCCGCAAGAAATAATGGGTTGGGTCGGGTCGGCCCATGCCACGATTTTCAGTTTTACCCGACACGTAGCACGTGCTCAGCCATCTACCATCCAGGCTTCAGCTAACCGTCTGGTTACCGACCTTTCAGATATACTGACTGTAGAAGTGGTGAGTGATATTTTGGAAAATATATACTAATAATTATATAAAACTGAGGAAATATAAGAACTTACAAAAATACATAGAAAACAAAAAAAAAATTGATAGTAGACCTAAGTCATTAGAAAGCAGACAAGTTAGTTTATTGTTTTTGTTCTCTCAAATATATTTGAGAACCACTTGAAAAATGAGAAATTGAATTAACAGATTTATTATGCACTATATAATATGTTTTTTATTTTGAGATCTCTACCATTTAGTTTTATTGGACTTTTTCTATTTTATTCAAATTAGGCTCTCTTTTGATCTATGATATAAAAACAACATTTAGACTCTGTTTAGATCGATAGGTTGTCTTTAATCCCTAGGAATTTTTGTACCTGATAAAGAGATCTAATCAGTTTGTTTGGAATGACATACAAGAGGATCCAAAAACACCCATTTTTGACAGATCCGGAGGGATCTGAAAATTTTCCTCGACACCTTATTAGGTGCAACTACGGAATGGTGTACCGTTGGCACTTGGCACCATTCCAAACGCTACAACTTGGATCAAAGGCCTCTTATATGTTGTGTTATCCATTTAAACACAAAGTGTACTGTGGCGTGGTGGTTACTCTTCATGCATGTCATCCTAAACGTGGTTCCATCCTGGCAGTTGGAACATTTAAAAAAAATTTTATCCTTTTGTGAATTATGATGAATCACGTGTAGGTTTAAATTATTTTTTAAATTTACTCAGGTTTTGTGAGTCTACTATAAAGTTTGGTCTCGGCACGTGAATATGTTTATTAGTGGAGAAGTACATGCATATAAAGAAAACAATCTAAAACTACACAAGAAGGTAAACACAAAGGATTTTCACAAATTCAGGTAGAGCGAATCTGACCCTACGTCCTGACGCACTACTTTGATGCTCTATAGTGGTGCAAAAATATCTAGAGGTGCCGTAGCTATATTATAAAGAGGATACAATGATAGCTGAGTGCAGGGAAGAAAGCTAGTCCTTTATCGAATACTGGAAAGTGATTGCTGCGGTGCTAGAACAGACAAGACCTTGTTCTCAAGCAGTGGAAATCTATAAGACTATCTAGAGTTTGATTTAGTGATTCATCCTCTCCCACCTCCTCTACATCATCATCCATATTTAAGGTAGATAGTGGCCGGTTCTTCCTCTTGGGTAATCAGGATATGGCAGGATTGCAACGACGCACTTCTAAATCAGTTACGATTTAGCCTTGATTCGAGTGTTGAATCCAGAGAATATGACGGCAATTCTTATCTACAAAGGAATCGTGGGTTTGAAATGGTCGGTTGGCTAACAGGTGGGACCATGGTGTTAGGGGTCCAACAGTTCCTTTGACTGGATGTTCGCCACGTGTAAGGTGGCAATGTTTTGTCCTTGATAGTTAACCCTCAATTTAAACCCTAGTTGTTATGTTAGACACAGGCGGCGTTGAATGACTAGGATTGAGGCTAGCACTTAATCTGACGGTTGAAAGAAAAAGGCGCTAACGGACTGATCCGGGAGGATCTTCGGGTCTTTCAGAATGAGTTCACAAAAAGCTTCGCAACCGCGACCTAATCGAGTTCGGCAAAGTTCCGCGACTTCGAAAGGGTTCCACAACCTTGGAAGGTTCTGCGACCTTGATTCAAACTCTGGTCGGAATAGTAATCTGATCCATACACATATAACTAAGTCTTACGTATTCAGGTTTAGTTAGTTGTCTAAGTCTAATATATTTAGATTATTGAGTCTGATACGTACTCATACGATTGGACTATAAATACTTTGTAATAGGTCTAGGTTAGATCATCGAATCAAAGATTTATAGAACTTATTTAAGTTTTATACACATAGTTCATCGACGTAGGCGAGTACATCCTAACGTTCGACATGTAAAGATCCCTCTTTGAAATAAAGAGTGTGCTATCTTTTGAATTGTGTTTCAATCAACCTTTGGGTTTCGGTAATTCTGGGTAAGATCCCGTAATTCCGCATATTAGAATCTGGGCCAGCCTAGTGCGAAAACCAAGACTATGATGAGTTCGCAAAAAGCTTCGTGACCGTGACTAAATCGAGTTCGGAAAAGTTCCTTGAAATAACTTGGAGTGATATGCTACTAGTCGACCTTCTTGCATGAGCACTACGCCCATGGCATAACATGAGGCATCGGTTTCTAGCTCGAATGGTTTCTATAGATTCGGCAAAGCTAGAATAGGAGCTTCACTGATCTTCCTCTTCAGCAAGAGAAACGTGTTCTCATGTTTTCCTATCCACTCGAACTTCTGATTGATCCTGGTTAATGCATGCAATGGAGAAGTCACAATCAAGAAGTGTCAGATGAACTTTAAAGGTATTGGCATGCTCCCACAAAACTATGCACTTTCGTAACTATTCGCGGTCGAGGCCACTCTCGAATCACTTTTACCTTATCCGGGTCGATTTGCAACATACCATTGCCGACCACAAATCCCAGGTATAGTAGAGTTTGTTGGCCAAACTCGCACTTCTTACGTTTGAGGCGAAGTCAATATTGCCGAAGCTATTCAAACACCTTTTCCACATGAATGAGGTGCTCCTCCCACGAACAACTATAGACCAGTATGTCGTCGAGGTAAATGATCACAAAGTCATCAATGAACTATCGCAATACGTTATTCATAAGACGCATGAAATAGTCGGGGCGTTGCAGAGGCCAAACGGCATGACCAGCCATTCGAACAGACCTTGTCGTGTTTTCCCAGTATCCTCCTCTCGGATGTTGACTTGATGATACTCTAACTTTAGATCCAATTTCGAGAAGGCAACAGCATGCTTCAATTGGTCCAGTAGGTCATCAATACAAGGAAGGGGGTACTGGTTCTTGATGGTGATCTTGTTCAGTGCTCGGTAATCGATGCACATACACCAAGTCACATCTTTCTTTGGTACTAACACTACAGGAGATCCACAAGGTGAACTACTTGGTTGGATTACACCGTCTCTTAACAATTCACTAAGCTGTCTTTTGATCTCTTCATTTTCCAATACCGAGTTGCAATACATACTCAGATTGGGAAGTGTCACATCGGACACGAGCAAAATTTCATGCTCGACTAGATGTGTCGGCAGATGACCCTAGATACTTTCGAACAGATCACTGTAGTTCTCCAACAGTCTTGACAAATGACCAGAATCTTCTCGGTACACCAACGACACTGCTGCTTGAGTACTATCACTTTGATCAACTGGTTGAATCATAAAAAGCACGTATTTATGATAAGCATTGACGATTCGTTTGGCTTGATTTGCAGTAATCAAGTTCGAAGTGTTGACGTGGCCGTCTCTACTGATCAAGAACTTAACTCCGTCTTTAGTGAGCTCATACTCTTGCACTCGTCGATGGAAGTGAGCGTCTCGATCATACAGATACGGGCTCCCAAATATCACCTGACAAATATCGATAGGAACAACGTCACATTAGACCTCAGCGATATATCGAGCAGAGATCGCAAATTTCAACACACATTAACTCGTAATCTGTTGGTTCACATCGGAGATAAACCAACCAGCAGGTAGGGTCGCGGGTGTGTGGTTGTCTTCAAACCAAGTCGTCGAACCAGTCCAGCGGAAGACCAGATTCTTATGAATTCCAAGATCAAATATGGCTGCGACTACTTCGTGCTTCACCTGGATGTTGATAGTGAACAAGTCCTTTGTTGAGTGATAGTCAGTGGGGGGATCCAATCCTTTCTACTTCAGCATTACCATCAGAAACAAGGTCGTGTCTGCCTCATTGACCGAATTCACTCGGACAACTTCTTCTACCCGTGGAGCCGTGGTAGCCGTGGCTGTTCTTTTCCCTAGTCCAGATGAAGCTTGTAGCATTTATCCTTTTTATGTCGCGTGACTTGACAATGCTCGCAAAAGGTACCTGTGCCTGATTTCAAAGCATTCTTCTTCGGACTCGGCTTTGTTTTTGTCGAGGTCGCACTCTCCTTCGTGCTTTTGTCGCTGTGGGAGTTGTTCTTCTTTTTTATCGCCATAGCAGTTGTGCTCGTGGTCGCGATGTCTTAGACGCCGAATAGACTTAACTCAGCACTGATTGATTCCTGAAGTCCAGATGTATATTTTCGAAATACCTAAGGATTGGACAGCGATATGCCAATGACCATTACTTGTCTCCAGAACTCCGTAGTATAGTCCTTGACAAATTGGTCGCGCTGTTGGTACAATCGGTGCCAACGATCCCATCTCTCCTCAAGGTAACCTATCGGGTAGAATTCTTGTCGTAGGAGTCATTTGAATTGACCCCACGCAAGGTCGTCAACTTCACCACTGGTGACTAGGGCCTTCCACCAAGTCTTGGTGTGGTCCTTCATTTTCAAAGGTGTGAACTTCACCTTTGAGTGTTACTGAACCCTTTTAGGTCAAAGTAGGTCTCAAGCTGGTCGATCCAAGAATTCAACTTCTTGGCATCAATCACCCCATCATATATGGGTATATCAATCTTAGCATCGACCTTGAAAGATCCGACAGCTAAGGAGGTATTGGCGAGGTCGTCGGCCTTATGGTCGTCTTCATCTTCATCTTCGTCTACCATGTGCAAGTCTTCACCAATATTCACACCCTTAACCTTGCCTTTTGAAGCATCAACTTCAAAAGGTACAGCCATGGCCTACTACTTAATCCAAGAAAGTACATTATTCATATCGGTGGAAAGCTTAGCCACTTGTTCGGCTAGGTTAGCTTGAACGAAAGTATCGTCAGACATCTTCGGAGACGCGACTGTAAGAACCATCAAATTATCGCCTAGAGTTTTGCCGGAAGTTTTGTAACTCTAGTGAGTCTTCACCATCCACAGGACATGATAGTTACTCTGATACCAACTTGATCCGTTTGAGACCTAGCCTTGATTTTTGCACTAGGCTCACCCAGATTCTAATATGCGGAATTACGGGATCTTACTCAGAATTATCAAAACTCAAAAATTAATCGAAACACAATTCAAAATACAGCACACTCTTTATTTCAAAGAGGGATCTTTACATGTTGAACGTTAGGACGCACTCGCCTATGTCGATGAACTATATGTATAAAACTTAAATAAGTTCTATGAATCTTCGATTCGATGATCTAACCTAGACCTATTACAAAGTATTTATAGTCCATTCGTATGAGTATGTATTAGACTCAATAATCTAAACGTATTAGACTCAGACAACTAACTAAACCTGAATACGTAAGACTTAGTTATATGTGTATGGATCGGATTACTATTCCGACCAGAGTTTGAATCGAGGTCACGAAACCTTCCAAGGTCGCAGAACCCTTTCGAAGTCATAAAACTTTGCCGAACTCGATTAGGTCGCGGTCACGAAGCTTTTTGCAAACTCATCCTGAAAGACCCAAAGATCCTCCCGGATCACAGACAGGCTCAACCGTCAGAACTCCAATCGTCATGTTGGGAGAACCAAAACGGTCCTGCTGGTGATCAAAGCGTTGCTTGGTGCGGTATGAAAGGAGCCTTAATCTTCATGATTTGGATCTTCTTCTCGCTTGCTTAGAAAATCCTCTTTCTTTGTATCTTTGCTTTCTTGTGATCATTGTATGAAAATCTTCCACAACCATGAGAATGGATAAATTCGGAGTTTCTGAGATAGACAAAACCTCCTTCTAACAAATGTAGGCTGAAGTCATCCTGCAGGAGGATGTTGTGGTGCGCATTCTGGAGGAGAGGATCCCTTCTTCTAAGGATGGGGAGATCTGTTGGGGAACAGGCTCGCTAGTCTAGCGCAATTTCAATAATTTTACCCGAAATCCCAAAAAGCTTGCAAGCAATAGATCATAGATCAAGAGATTTACCACTAGACACGCGGATGCGACAATGCAGCAGTGGAAGAAGAGTCGATGTCACAACCAGATCGTGACCAGCAGTGCAGCAATAATAGCCGCACCTCTACGGAAGTCCACACGTCCGAGGAAGGAGCACCGCGTGTTCGTGTGCTAGCACCAACGCACATGGCTAGGGTTTCACGAGATCTATCTCATGGATGGTGGTGGCAGCCAGAATAGATCAGATGATAGATGCATACCCATCGCACCTCCTTTTATAGGGCCTTGCAGATAAGTCCTACTCAAATGCGAACCCGAATCCTAATGGTAAACCCATTACCAATAAGGGACCCATTTTGGATCCCATCCGAATTAATGCTCCAACCGGTTAAGTGTGTGACCCTGTAGGTTCGTGTATATTTGGCCGCGCCCGGAAACAACTTTCCGAGTCACAAGTCATAAGCGGTCCCTAGCAAGACATTATGATTACCCGCATGTACACGAAGATCATATCCGATGAATCTATACAACTTATCATAGATTATCTCTTTGCCTCATGATACCAAATCAAACTCAAGGTGAGAAGCGTGTCATCCTTGAATAGCTCGGTCCTTTCTTGATCTTGTAATGGACTAACCTTTCCATAGTTGACTCTTAACTATATTCGGCACGGCCATGCACTTTCTTAGTCCAATTACATCAAGGGGCCCAGAGATATCTCTCTCAAGATATGAGAGGGGCAAATTCCATCTTGACCATTCACTTTCAACCACATGGTTCATAACATATCTGTATGTCACTTTTATGACTACTCGGTTAAAAGTAGCTATTGATGACACCAAGTATGCTACTGCGCATGTATGAAACCATGATGATCTCAGGTTTAAAGATAAACCAAAATAATTATTAGAAACAAACTGATGACACACAAAAACTCAACAGTGTCTCAAGATGGGTCAATCCAACCAACATGTTCTCCAACATGTGTCCACAATATTGACTTGATATTTCATATCCATGGTCCGTGAAACTTGACTATTAATCAATGATTGTGCTGACTTATCTTGTATTATTATTCCATGTAACGCCGAAAGTCAAGGATGTTTAGAATTAGTATTACTGATAATGCCAACAATTCATATATCATAATAAAGAATTCTACGAACAAGTCACATACTTGTTTGATCAATAAAAGTAATACTTTATTCGAGGAATGCAATAACATTTTATTCATAATAATTCATAAGCATATCATGATACAATCATCTCCATGATTGCCTCTAGGGCATATCTCTATCAATCTCTCACTTGCACTAGAGTCAATCATATAGGTATCGAATACCCATTGCTCTAGGACATATAGATCGTGGTCTTTGAGCACTCCCTATGATCAAGACTGTGGTTCCCTAAGCACCGGTTACTGCTGGAGATCGTGGAGCACTTCAACCTCCAGTTGGTGAATCTAGCCCCCAATAGCTTGCTACATTTGGTAGGTTTCATCTTTCTCTATGAGGGCTACATAAGTCACCTGGCAATGCTCAAGCTTTCCGTCACTTCTTCCAAGTTCAAGCGACGAACAAGGCAGCGGTCATTAGCTACGGCGACATCGGGTGGTTCTATTTCCATTTGAAGGACAAGTTGATGCCCTTCCCGTTCCCTTAGTTGAACTCCAAGGATCACTACAGCCCATGGAGGAAGATGTGGTTCTATGTGAGGCTACTCTCGGGAACGCAACTCACTTTCAGCTTGGAAGCCATTAGGCCCCGCGAACAGAGCACCAAGAACATGCTCCTCAGCACTATGAGGGGAAGCTGCCGCTGCCGAGCTGAAGAAAATAGCGCAGGCAGGGCTTACCATTTGGGACACAATGGTGGTGTACACCGAGCTTCGAGTGTGCCCACTACAGGATATTCAGGAACTAGCAGCCAACATCTCCGATCATTGGAGCATGAGCTTGGCAAGTCCCATCATGCTCCCTCATGCACTGGCGGAGGAGCGTGTGAAGGAGTTGTTAGGCCCTCGACTGTCAATTGAGGAGAAGAAGGCCCAAAAGCTCCCACGCTCCAAGGTGATATGCACCGTGCTGATGGATCTAGGTCGATCTAGGTATCTAGGTTTTAATGATTAATATGTTTTGGATAAACTCTTGATGATTAAAGTTAATCTGGAGAATGATAGCTTTGATGATTAAATGACAAATTGAATAAATCCTGGTTTAGCACAAGTACATTGAATTGTGATTTGTTAAATCCTGAAGTTTGTTGACTCCTTATTGTGGTTTTGATATCGATACACATGTTGAGGGGGAGCTCGTCATATTAGTCATCTGTTCTGATTGCTATCATGACGTAAGTAGTATAGATCGTGTGCGTATGTCTTTATCATATATGGATCTATATGATTGTATGATTCATCTCTTACTATTTGTTGAATATGGTTTTGTCATTTCACTGGAAAGAGGAATTGTTGAGCTAACTCCTATGTGGAGTAATCTCTCTGGTGATTAATGACGACCTATATATGAGACTAACGTTGTGCATTGAGTGTATGTGTTGTAGTCTCAAGGCATATTGCAAGATGAAAGCAAGCAAGGGCGTGAAGAGGATGATGCTGATATGAGTCATCTCGAGCGAGGTCAAGTTTTGCGAGGTCAAGCTTTGCGAGGTCAAGCTTTGCGAGGACAAGCTTCGAGGGATCGAGCTTCACGAGGTCGAGCTTCACCAAAGGTAAAATCCAAGATTAAGGATTGTTTTCTTAGGATTTTATTAGTCTCGGTGTTTGGAGATAGACCGGGTGATAGGATTCTTTGAAGATAGACCGGGTTGATCGGAAACTAGTAGCTTGAATCTATCTAGTGCGGAAACTCAAATGTATTCATATCATCTTGCACTAGTGTTTTATTGCCTCTTGCATTGCTAGAAAGTCTAAGTGTAGTTTGTGTTGCATTAGAGAAAATATTTTGAAAACTGCACTTAGTCGTTGTCGCCAGCTTTCTCAATTGGTTTTTATTCTAGAGATGGTCGTGGTTGTATTTCCACATTCTGATCGTATTCTTGTTTGGTATGTGGTCGTGGTCGTGTTGCCAGATTGGTTGTATCCTTGTTTAGGGTTTGGTCGTGGTCGTAGGAGTTCTAGCTGGTTGTACCGGTCTTCAGCTCGCTTGCGTACACTCGACCAAATCCACTCGACCACATGTTTTCGACCGGATATTCGACCTGTGTGGTCGTGGTCGCTGCTATGTGTCAGCAAGCATATCCGTGAGAAAACGACAAATCCATATGTGCAAATAACCAAAATTGTGTTTTGAGTAAAATTGTTAAAGTCCTGTTTTCGGTTTGCACAGGCCGAACATTGTCCGAGCATGGCCGAACAGTGTCCGGCCTGTACAATACTTGTTTAGCTTTTGCAAATCGAAACCAGAGACAAATGAATTTGTCCAGAGCTTTTGTCCGGGGTAGGCCGGACATTGTCCGCTGTGGCCGAACATTGTCCGGCCTATATAAATCATGTGAGGTTTGTTTTTAAACCACAGACGTTTGTATCCGTCCGTAGGGCTTTTGTCCGGGACGGGCCGGACTTTGTCCGGTAGGGCCGGACATTGTCCGGCCTGTACAAATTGTGTTTGCATCATGTTTTAAGTGCAAACACAGACAGATATATATGTCCGGGGCTTTTGTCCGGGACTGGCCGGACATTGTCTGGTGTGGCCGGACTTTGTTCGGCCTTTACAAAAAGCCCCCCAATGTTCACTGACACCGCTTGCAACGGTCGCATTTGTTGTACTAGCCGGACAATGTCCGGCATGGCTGGACAATTTCCGGCTTGTACAAATCTGGCACGTTTTGTTGCAAACGGCTAGTTTTCTTGAGGGGCTATATATATCTCGTGTTTGCATTCATTTGTGGCTACTCAAGAAGTTGATATCACTGTGTATAAGCTAGCAAGTCCATTGCATGTGTTCTATTGCATCTAGAGGCTAGATTTGAGCCAAAATCTTGGGTGGATTTGAGAGAGAGCCTTTGTGTGAGGCTAAGAGTGCTTAGTGCGCTTAATCCACCATTTGCAAGCTAGTGCTAGTGTGTGTGCATACACTTGCATCATTTGAGCTTCGAGCACTTGATTTGTTCAAGTGAAAGGGTCCGACTTGTTACTCTTTGCAATCGCCTTCGCCTAGACGGTGTCGGAGGAGAGTCGCAATCTCTCCGGTTGAAGTTTGTTGGAGAGGCCGACAAACGACATGTGAAAGGTTTGGTGCTCGCCTATCCGGTGTGGAGAAGGAGCAACCCGAGTGAAATATGCTTTGTGGATATAGAAGCGAGGCTCACGCGTGAGCGCTTCAACGAGGAGTAGGGGAGACCGGGCGAGTCTCTGAGACCTCGGTAAAAATCATTGTGTCAATTGTCTCTCTTTTGTATAATTCGTATTCATATTGACACAATTGCTTGATTTACTATTGTTGCATGTTATATTGAATATTTCATATGGTTGAAATGCAACTAGATGTTTGATTGTTAAACCTTTGCAACCCTAGGTTATCCTAAACATCTTTGAAAAATTGCTTAGTGGGGAAAGAATTTTTAAAAGCCTCCTATTCACCCCCTCTAGTCGGCATCCTTGATCCTATACATGCCAGAGAATCTCCTCTGAGAATGGGAGGCCATCAACACCTCCTGTGAGGGGGATTTGTTGTTGGCCTGCGCCAAGGAGGAGTGGGCCAACCTTAACGTTGTGGTTGCTTCCATTATTGAGGGCTATGGCACAGAGAGCGGCAACAATGGCGCCCTCCCAACCTTTGGCAAAGGGCTAGTTCCTTTGAAGGGAAAGACGAAGAGGATGATGTCTTCTGCTAAGCCCTCCACCACGAAGAAGAAATGGAAGAACACCAGTGATGCATTAGAGGTGCTCCAAGAACTTTTTGTGGGCAAGGATTCAATATCACCCATCCAATCAAAAGGGTGGTGCCCTCAGTGCTCCTAATGGTCGAGGTGGAAACTCCAGGATGGGAGTCGCCCTCATCCATTGAGACTTCGCCGCTGGCTCCCCTAGTGAGGAAGTGCCGGGGCATAGCGGCGGCTGAAGTAGGCTCTTGGTCCTTGTCCCTATCTCCGTTTCCGAACATAGGTGGGAGTCACTGATCCGGGAGGATCTCCAAGCCCTGATCGCATGCGGCTTCGCGACCAAGTCCTGATCGCATGCGGCTTCGCGACCAAGTCTTGATCGCATACGGCTTCGCGACCTTAACCGTGTTCGGAAAGGATTCGCGAACATGGATGGGTCCGCGACCATGGATTGGTCTGCGACCAGGAAAAGGAATTCGTTCCCTGTTCGGAATTGTAATCCGATCCGAATGTGTATAACTAAGCTTATCTGTTTAGAATTAGTTAGATGAGTCTAATACATTTAGGTTATTGAGTCTGATACGTACTCATACGATTGGACTATAAATACCTTGTAATAGGTCTAGTTTAGATCATCGAAGAGTCATAGAGCTTATTTGAGTTTTAAACACTTATAGTTCCTTCGACGTAGACAAGTGTGCCTAACGTTCGACGTGTAAGCCCTCTTTGAAATAAAGAGTTGTGTGATTACTTTGGGTTTCGGTATAAGATCCCATTATTCCGCATATTAGAATCTGGACGAGCCTAGTGCGAAAACCAAGGCTAGGTCTCAAACGGATCAAGTTGGTATCAGAGCAACTTTCCTATCCTGTGGATAGTGAAGACTCGCCAGGGTTACAAAACCTCCGGCGAAACTCCAGGCGATCAATTGATGGTTCCTACAGCTGCGTCTCCGACAATGTCTGACGATACCTCCGTTCAAGCTAACCTAGCCGAACAAGTGGCTAAACTCTCCACCGACATGGAAACCGTGCTTGCTTGGATTAAGCAGCAGGCCATGATTGTACCTCCTGAAGTAGGGAAGGGGATGGGTGCGAAGACTGGTGAAGACTTGCGCAGGGCAGACGAAGATGAAGATGAAGGCGACCACAAGACCGACGACCTCGCCAACACCTCCTTAGCTGTCGGATCTTTTAAGGTTGACGCTAAGATTGATATACCCATATATGATGAGGTGATCGATGCCGAGAAGCTGGATTCTTGGATCGATCAATTTGAGACCTACTTTGACCTGAAAGGGTTCAGTAGCGCTCAAAAGGTGAAGTTTGCACCTTTGAAGATGAAGGACCACGCCAAGACATGGTGGAAGGCCCTTGTCGCCAGTGGTGAAGTTGACGACCTTGCGTGGGGTCAATTCAAACGACTTCTGCGACAAGAATTCTATCCGATGGGTTACCTTGAGGAGAGATGGGAGCGTTGGCACAGATTGTACCAACGGCGCGACCAGACCGTCCAAGACTATACAACAGAGTTTCGGCGACAAGCAATGGTCATTGGCATCTCACTATCCGACCCTCAGGTATTTTGGAAGTACACATCTGGACTTCAGAAATTGATCAGTACTGAGCTAAGTCTGTTCGGCGTCCAAGGCATCGCGACCGCAAGCACAACTACTATGGCGATCGAGAAGAAGAACAAATCCCGCAGCGACAAATGACGAAGGAAAGTGCGACCTCGACAAAGAAAAAGCAAAGTCTGAAGAAGAACACTTCAAAATTGGGCACGGGTGCCTTTTGCGAACATTGTCAAGTCGCGGGACATACCAAGGACAAATGCTACAAGCTTCATCCTGAACTTCGACCAAAGAAAACGGACCAGGGAAAAGAACAGCCACGGCTACTGCGACTTCACCCGACGAAGAAGTTGTCCGAGTGAACTTGGTTAATGAGGCGGATACGACCTTGTCTCTGATGGCAATGCCGAAGGAGAAGAGTTCGAATCCACCAAACGACCATCACCCAACAGAGGACTTGTTCACCATCAACGTCCAGGTGAACCACGAAGTGGTCGCAGCGATATTCGATCCAAGAAGTCAGAAGAATCTGGTCTCCGCTGGACTGGTTCGGCGACTTGGTTTGAAGACAACCACACACCCGCGACCATATCCGCTGGGTTGGTTTACATCCGACGTGAATCAGCAGATTACGAGTCAGTGTGTGTTGAAATTTGCGATCTCTGCACGATATATCGATGAGGTGCAATGCGATGTTGTCCCTATCGATATCTGTCAGGTGATATTTGGGAGTCCGTATCTGTATGATCGAGACGCTCATTTCCATCGGCGAGCGCAAGAGTACGACCTCACCAAAGATGGAGTTAAGTTCGTGATCAGTAGAGACGTCCACGTCAACACTTCGAACTTGATTACCGCAAATCAAGCCAAATGGATTGTTAATGCATGTCACAAGTATGTGCTTGTCATGATTCGATCCATTGGTCAAAGTGGGGGTACTCGACTAGCATTGTTGTTGGCGTGCCGAGAGAATTCTGGTCGTTTGTCGGAACTGTTGGAGAAATACAGTGATCTGTTCGAGACTACCCAGGGTCGTCCGCCGAAACCACCAGTCGAGCACGAAATTCAGCTTGTGTCCGATGCGACATTGCCCAATCTGAGTATGTATCGCAACTCAGTATTGGAGAATGAAGAGATCAAGAGACAACTTGGTGAGTTGCTGAACGATGGTGTCATTCAACCAAGTAGTTCACCTTGTGGATCTCCTGTGGTGTTAGTACCAAAGAAAGATGGGACTTGGCGTATGTGCATCGACTATCGAGCACTGAACAAGATCACCATCAAGAACCGGTACCGCCTTCCTCGTATTGATGACCTGCTAGACCAATTGAAGCATGCTGTTGTCTTCTCCAAGTTGGATCTTAAGTCAGGATATCATCAAGTCAGCATCCGAGAGGAGGATACGTGGAAGACCGCGTTCAAAACACGACAAGGTCTGTTCAAATGGCTGGTCATGCCGTTTGGTCTCTGCAACGCCCCGGCAACTTTCATGTGTCTTATGAATGACGTATTGAGACAGTTCATCGACGACTTTGTGATCGTGTACCTCGACGACAAATTGGTTTATAGTCGTTCGTGGGATGAGCACCTCATTCATGTCGAAAAGGTGTTCGATCAGCTTCGGCAACATCGACTTCGCCTCAACCGTAAGAAGTGCGAGTTCGGCCAGCAAACTCTACTTTACCTTGGATTCCTGGTCGGCAATGGTACGTTGCAAATCGACCCAGACAAGGTAAAAGTGATTCGCGAATGGCCGTGACCGCGAACAGTTACGGATGTGCGTAGTTTTGTGGGAGCATGCCAATATCTTCGGAAGTTCATCCGACACTTCTCGATTGTGGCTTCTCCATTGCATGCATTAACCAGGATCGATCAGAAGTTCGAGTGGACAGGGAAACATGAGGACACGTTTCTCTTGCTGAAAAGGAAGATCAGCGAGGCGCCTATGTTAGCTTTGCCAAATCTCCAGAAACCGTTCAAGCTAGAAACCGATGCCTCAAGTTATGCAATGGGCGCAGTGTTCATGCAAGAAGGTCGACCAATGGCATATCACTCCGAGTTATTCCAGGGAGCTCAGAAGAACTACCCGACTTATGATAAGGAGTTATGCGCACTGCATCATGCCGTGAAACATTGGTGGTGTTATCTCTTGGGGAAAGAGACGGTTGTCCACACCGACCATCAACCATTGCAATATTTGCAAACTCAGTCCAAGCTACAGCAAGCTCAGCACATGAAGTGGATGTCATATCTGCAGTAGTTTAATCTGGTGATTAAGTACAAGAAGGGCATACACAACAAATTGGCGGACATGTTGTCGTGACCACCAGTTACGACCCTCTGTTTATCAGCGTTCATGTAGATCGAGCCCTCATGTCATGATGACTATGTCACTATGTACAGTGAAGACCCTGATTTTCAAACAGCACTGACTGAGGTCGAAACAGGGAACCCTACAGAGTTCGTTCGTCGAGAAGGACTCTTGTACAAGGGCAATTTACTTTGCATACATCGTGGAGCACCTCAAACTCAATGGATGCGAGAAGCGCACACATCGAAGGTAGCTGGTCACTTTGGGGTTACAAAGACGTTGCAAAATCTTCACCGACATGTGTTCTGGCCGCGTATGCAGCAAGATGTGGCTAGTTTTGTTCGAGGCTGTGGTCTCTGCAGCATTTCGAAACCGGCAAACCAAAAATTAGGTTTGTACACTCCTTTGCCAGTCCCATCGCGACCATGGGATAGCATATCCATGGATTTCTTAGGAGGATTGCCTAAGACCCGACCTGGCAACGACTATCTATTCGTGGTCGTTGATCGGTTCTCCAAAATGATTGTTCTTATACCTTGTCGAAAGAGTATCACGGGAGAAGAAGCCGCTCGGGTATTCTTTCAACACGTTTGGACACACTTCGGACTGCCGACTTCTATTGTGTCTGATCGCGATACCCGGTTTCTTAGTCACTTTTGGCGATCGCTCCGGATGATGATGGACACCAAGCTAAAGAGGAGTACTGCTTTTCATCCATAAACTGATAGTCAAACCGAGGTGGTTAATCGTACAGTTGTTCATCTTTTGAGAGGATATAACTCGAAGCACCCGAAGACCTGGGATGAAAGCATACCATACCTGCAGTTTGCTTTTAATCGAGCAGTGCATGGTTCGACTAGAAAGTCTCCGTTTGAGGTCTGTTTAGGATTTCTACCCCAGAGTCCATTCGACATGGAGTTTTTGATCCCTACCTCAGCACAGAACAGCAAGGAAGCATCTGATCAGGATTGAGCACAAAAATTCCTGAAAGGTATTCAACGACTCTATCGTGAGGTTGAGCAGAACTTGCTGAAAGCTCAACTCAAGTACAAGGCGCGACATGATCGGCATCGAGTTGATGCGCAATTTCAAGAAGGTGATATGGTATGGTTACATCTGAGTAAGGAGAGACTTAAAGGTGAAGGTAAGAAACTCAAACCCATTCGTTATGGTCCTTTTCGGATTTTGCGGAAAGTGGGTAATAATGCTTGTCAGCTCGAGTTACCTCCATACATGAATATCTACTCGATTGTTAATGTTGAGCACCTCAAACTCTTTGAGCCTTCAATGCTGGATGATGAGCCAGATACTATAGTACCTGTTGAAGACTTGGTCTATCAACGAGACAAACCTCTACGTGAAGATGTGATTCTGGAAAAGAAGGTGACTACCACCCGCAGTGGCACCAAGGAGACTTTTCGAATCGGTCGGAAAGATCAACGAGCACGTGCGGCAAAGTGGTACACCAAAGAAGATGGACAAGCCCAATTTCCACATCTCCAGTTTGATCGAGAGGTCGCAACAGGGGTTGGCTCCTTCTCAACAAGGAAGTCATGATCCGGGAGGATCTCCAAGTCCTGATCGCATGCGGCTTCGCGACCAAGTCCTGATCGCATACGGCTTCGCGAGCTTAACCGTGTTCGGAAAGGATTCGCGAACATGGATGGGTCCACGACCGTGGATTGGTCCGCGACTAGGAAAAGGAATTCGTTCCCTGTTCGGAATTGTAATCCGATCCGAATGTGTATAACTAAGCTTATCTGTTTAGAATTAGTTAGATGAGTCTAATACGTTTAGGTTATTGAGTCTGATACGTACTCATACGATTGGACTATAAATACCTTGTAATAGATCTAGTTTAGATCATCGAAGAGTTATAGAGCTTATTTGAGTTTTAGACACTTATAGTTCCTTCGACGTCGACAAGTGTGCCTAATGTTCGACGTGTAAGCCCTCTTTGAAATAAAGAGTTGTGCGATTACTTTGGGTTTCGGTATAAGATCCCGTTATTCCGCATATTAGAATCTGGGCGAGCCTAGTGCGAAAACCAAGGCTAGGTCTCAAACGGATCAGTCACTCTTTAGCTCGGGTACAAAGCTCCCTGGGTCGAACAATGTTCCCACTGAGCTTGAAAGAGGAGAAGGCCACGATGCCCAATCCACCTCTAGAGAGCCAAAAGGGGCCATCTGTTGCCCCCACAGAGGAACTGAGGATGAAGGAAGTTGTGCCATCTGTTGCTGAAGAAGCGGCTGTAGCAACATCTCCTTTGAGCACTACCCAACAACAACTGAAGGTTTCTAGGTTGTCCGAGCGCTCGGACCTCAAGGAGTTGATCGACCTCTGAGGCAAAGTAAGCTATTCTCCATTGTTGTTCTCGCACTTGTATTCTGATTTTAACTTCATTCGAGTTGAACACGTAGGTCCACCCTAAGGCCACCCAACACTTGGCCTCGTTGGCGGGCAACCGAGCACACGGGCACTAGAGGAAGAGCTTGGCCATGCTCAGGCTATGTTGGCTATATCTAAGGCACATCACCGCCAACAAGAGCAGCAACTGCAAACCTTGGAGGCAGAGAGGCTTCCGAGATCTAGAGGCAATGCACCTTAACCAGGAGCACCTCGTTAGACTGCTTGATGAGATCACCAGGTTCGTTGAAAGGTTGGCTTTATTCATCTCTTTTTTAATTTTGAAAAGTAGGATCTTTGTAACACCCAACCACTATTGACAACCTGAAGAAGGCTGATGACGAATGCAAGGAAGCGCTTGAGGAGGTGAGGAAGGTGTAGGAGTAGCATCAGGCCATTCTCGAGAAGGCACATTCTCTATGTGAAGACCTTCGGTCCAAGGACAGGACCATCACAAAGCTTTGCTAACGATGGGCGAAGACGAAGAAAGTTGCTACGCCTCCTAGTCGGATTGCTGAAGTGCACCAAGACCTCCATGAGGTAGCGTCCTTCTTTTGGACGAATTCCTCTACTCTTGCATCTTCCTTGTCTGCTTTAGAGGCCATGAACGACCTTGTGGAGAGGATTCAAACGTTGAAGGAGAGACTTTCCATCGATCGTGGTATCTCTTTCTAGAGAATTTCGTGGGGTGGTCCCCTTTGTAGTGCTTCGTATCCTCCAACGAGTGCTGATACACCATCTGGGAAGTGAGCACCTTCATGTCATCTTAGAGAGCACTCGAGGGGCATCTCGGGAGTCCTGTGAGGCAGCGCTCACCGAGACCGAAGCCTACACCAACTTCGCAGCCTCGTTCGTGAAGGACTGGATCCGTCCGAGCCAACGATCAAACTAGTACTGAATTTTTTATACTATTGTCTTTTTACTTTTTGCCTATACAGAAAACATGTAAAGAAAAATCGTTAATGAAAACAAGTTCTTTTACTATACTTGTGTTTATTCTGTGAATGATCAAGTCCAGTGCCCCTTCTTGGTGCTCTTTACAAATGTGAACTTTGTTGGTCGAAGGATGTTGAATAGAGGGGGGGGGGGGGTTGAATAGAAGATATTAAAATTTAATTCCAAAAGACAATTTCAAATTCGATCACAATTTTCAAACACAATTGACAGATTTTAGTATAGTTACTGATAACCAGGGTTCTGTTCAAAAATCAAATAACACAAGCGATCTGATCGAAAACAACTTAGCAGCAGAAATAAAACTATAAGTAAAACAGAGTAGGAAAGAGATAACCGATGACACGATTAGTTTTTCCCGAGGTATCAGAAGCTTGCTGACCTCCACTAGTCCTCGATTCCACTATTGGTTGCTCTTCTCCTCCCTAGATAGGAGAGCACCAAACCTTCAACACAGTATACCACGCCTCTTTGACAAGTATGGTCTGTGGAGAGATCACTGGTCTCTACTGGTCATCTAGGTGATGGCAATCACCAAAAGTAATAAGTATAGCACACCCCTTGATCTACTTCCACACCAGAAGTTCAAGATGCTTTGCAATTACTTCTCTAAGCTAGCTCTTCAATACACAAGAATTGAATGCAAGTGTACTAACTCTAAATGCTCCTCACTTCACTCCCTAGATTGGCTCCTCAAAACAACGAATGAGTTGAGTACAGTTACGCCAACTCCAAATACGAGAAAGTGAAGGAATAAGACTTGAATGCTCTAAGCCTTTTTCTCTCTGCTAGCACCAACTAGCGACAAATGAATGCTCTGAACTCTTTGCTCTTTTGCTCTCGGCTAGCAACAACTAGTAGCAAATATGAGTGCTATAAATGATTTAGAGAGAATGCAAAACCAGCACTAGAATGCAACAACACTCATCATCTTATGAAGATCACACAAGTTGCATTTATAGCCCTTCAACTGGTAACTAGCCGTTTGCCTTCCTCCGGCAAAACGCACACTAGCGATTTGTCTAAACTTGACAAGACATCCACCAGCCACTAGCATTAAATGCACTTGTTATTGACCGTTTGAACTCAAGCTTGTGGAAGAAGCTTGGTGCAAACACAGGTGAACTACGGTTAGTACAAGAGAATGTTCTCTTATCATAATCTTGCTAAATTGAACAACAGCCAGAACCATCTGGTGCGAACACGACAGAGTTCAGAAAGATAGGATCAGAACCATTCACAATTTGACCACACGCACTTCTTGGTACAAACTCGACCATAACCAGTATTTAGCTGATACAACCGCGATCAAGTTTACTCCTGTTATGACGAGATTAGTACAACATGATCATGACTAGGTCTTGATTCAACTATGGACACAGTGACCGAAGGAAATGAGACTTCACCAGTCTCAGAACCGACACCACGACTACTCAAGTCGCACACATAGTCACTGCTATCACGACAATCACAAACGCAGCCATGAGACCACAAAGGTCGCACACATAGTCTTTCGACCACAAAGGTCGCACACAGTCTTAAAGACCACTAAGGTCGCAAACACAATCTTGATGCCACGAAGGTCTCTCAAACGGTCACAAAGACCACCAAAATCGCAGACACAATCTTGAGACCACTAACGTCGCAAACATAGTTGCTGGGGACCATTAAGGTCGCCAACACAGTCACTGAGATCACGAAGAGAGCAGACACAGTCCCTTAGGTCACTAAGGTCACAGACCGATCAAAGATTGTGCGATCATGGATAATGAGAACAACGACTGTGAGACTATGGTCGAAGAAAACAGAGACTGTGCAGCAGATGCTCAGAAATATGTAGATGATCTTTAGCTTGCATCTAAGCTATATGATATGCATTTTGAGCTTCAAGGTGCATAAGATAAATAAAGCAGGCTATACCCCTCTTAATAGTACGACCATAAAATCTAAAACCAAAAGATTAAACAAGCTTGACTATACCACGGATAACCGATAAATGAACCTCTGTCTTTATCTTCGATCATTGCCATGGACGCTTCAACCATAGAGGTCGTATTTGTAGCCCTTGAGACCATGGATGCTATGACCATGGATATTTAGATCATAGAGGTCGTAGTCACAGACTTTTGCTATCTTCCATGTGGCTTGAGGATTCACAGCATGCTGTTTCATGGATTCATCAAGCTTCGAACTGCAACTTTGTTTGTTTCGAGAGTTGCTTCCTGCATGCTGCTTCATAGCTTCATCAAGCTTGATCTCAAACTGACAACACTTATAATAAACAAGTTAGTTCTGTTCATTGTTCATTAATCATGGAAACTCTAGAGCTTTAACAATCTCCCTCAAACCCTAAGCGGGCTCATTATCGACAGTCTCCCCCAAACCTTAAACGGGTTTATTTTCAGTAAACTTTCTTGGGGTATGTCTTCATCAGTTTTGAGGGTTTCCAGCTCGTTGCTTTTGTCATGGATTCATCATGCTTTGATCTGCAACTTGACAATACTCATAATAAACGTGTTAGTTCAGTTTATTGTCATTAACATTGGTCGTTGTCATTAATCACAGAAACTATAAACCTTAACCAGGTTTATATTCTACAAACTGAGACTCTTCGACTAAGCAGAACCAATATTACTCAAGACAACTTACAGGAGGTGCCCATTGTTGAGCCAGAGCCAAGCACAAAGGAGCCTCCATACCAACTTGTGAGGTTTAGCTAGTCTGAGTCTTGAAACCTGTGTAAGTTATGGAGCGGATTTGTGTCCATATTGAGCGCCACAAGAGGATGTTAAACTCGAATAAAAACAACAGAGCGTAACAAACTTAAAAAAAGAAAACTTATCTGGACTTATTATGGCAAATGAGATTTTTCATTGATATTGAGCGCTAGAAGTCGGGCATTGGATCCTTACAAAAAAGGATAAAAATGCCGAAGCAATGTTCGGGCTTTACAATATTTAACAAGCACAGAGTAGTGCTTGAAATATAAAGGCCTTCCAAAGTGGGAAGGTTAAGTGTTGTGCCGGAGTTCGGGCTTTGACGAAATAACTAATGTGGGACTGTTTACCCATAAGACTTGTGAAGCTGGTCCACATTCCAATTGTGTGTAAGCTTAGAACCACCTATTGTCATAAGATGATAGACTCCAAGTTTAAAACTCAAAATTATCTCATATGGTCCTTCCCATTTAGGGGAGAACTCATTGCGAGTAGCCGCATTTACCCTCTTGAGGACAAGGTCTCCAGGTGAGAATGATCGGGGTAGACCCGACGATCATGGTAACGTCAAATAGATTGTTGGTAGTAGGCAATGTGTATCAGGGCTCGTTCTCGCCTTTCCTCCAACATGCTGACGTCTTCCGAGCACACTTCAGCCTCCTCCTCATTTTCCCTTAGTATCTGAATAGATCCAAATCAAAGTTCAGCGGGGAGCACCGCTTCCATGCCAAACACCAAAGAGAAAGCAGTCTCATTGGTTGAGCAGTTTGCATTGTGCGAAGAGCCGATAGAACTGAGTGCAATTCACTTCCCCAAGCTATTCCGTGCCCTTGAGCACGATTGTAGACACACCGCTTGAGTCCTTGAAGCAGTGAGCCATTGGCACGTTCCATTGTTATGTTACTTTGTGGGTGAGCCACCAACGCAAAGTGGATTTTGGTTCCCAGCTCAGTGTAAAAAGTCTTGAAAGTAGCGTTATCGAACTGGGTGCCATAGCCCCAAATTAAGTACTTGGGAACCCCAAAACGAGTAACGATGGTTTGCCAAAAGAATTCCGTTGCTCTAAAGGCCGTAATGCTGGTGATCAGTTCTGCCTCAATCCACTTAGAGAACATCTCGACTGCCACGAATATGAACTTGTAGCCCCAATGGTTAGGGGGAAAGGCCCGACGATGTCGACTCCCCAAGCAGCAAAAGGTCACGAAGGTGCAATGGTCTAGAGCGCTATGGGGGTCATGTGCAACAAACAACCATAGAATGATGAGCGCCACAGTCTCCTTCGTGTCTTTCCAGCAATAAGTCTAAGCCTTGATCATGAGTTACACACTTCATCAAAATTTCAGTAGTGCCTCTTGATTGCACCTAAAACGGTGTGATTGTATAATCACCGCAAGTGAACAGTTGAACATTGAGCACTGAACGGTCGAATTCCACGAGGAACAAGCGTATTCGTCTTTTTAGCTTAATGGATCACTGATTAAGTCTAAACGAGTTGGGGGTTTGTTTTTCTACAACTAAATCTACTACTAAAGCTATCAATCTAGAGTTTTAAAGCAGTAAAGAGCAAGTATGAAATCTAGGGTTTGTAAAGCAGGAATGAAAATCTAGGGTTTCGGGAGTTCCATAAACATCTGGCGTAATTCTATCCAAGGTCCGAGGATTGTAAGTTAATTTCAATCATTTTCCAAGACAGATTAAGTTACCAGTACGGTCACTGGTACAACGGTCAGATGATCGCTTCCACTATTACGTTTGGCGAGAGCCTCTCTCCTGTTCAGGATCCCATGTCAAAGCATTAAGGACTCAAGAACTCCCCTAAATTCTTGCTAAGACTCAATTGTTATGTCTATTGCCAAAATGAGAATTTAGGGTTTAGAGGAAGAAAACATCAGGAAATAACTCCAAAACTTGAGATCAAGACCGAGAAAGAATCATGTCTGTTGGATTAGGTCATCCATAACCCTAGAAGGGAACTACTCGCAAAAAGCCATAATAATACAGAAATAAAAATAAGAATTAAATGAAAACTTACTTGATTGCTTGAAAATTGAGTTTGCTGTCCTTGCCGACTTACAAACGCAAGAAAAATAGAGAAGGGGGCTCTTCTAAGAAAACAATTTAAAAACTACTACTTAGCCCTAAAAGCTTCTAAAAAGACCTAAGAAAGCATGTTTAATTGAGTCAAAAGCTTCTCTATTTATAATACATGGGATAATGTGTCCAAAATATCTCCTTGACATGCACGCGATGAAGTCTGGCTTCAAACGGTGCGAGAACGAACAAATCTGAGTCAAAACCGATCATATTCGACCAGTTCTAGTCAAATCCGACCAAAATCAACCAAATCCAAGCAGTCCTGGTCAAACCCAACCAAAACCGACCAAATCCGAAACTGACCAAAACCAACTAGTCATGGTCAAACCCGATCAAAACCGACCAAATCCGACTAGTTAAAGCCTCCGAAACCGTGTCGAGCACGACCAGGACACGTGGCGTGTTCTTGGCCAAACATGTGTCGTGACCAAATTCGATTAGGACTCGTTTTCGACCAGGTGTTCGTATTCGACTGGGACTCTTTTTGACCACGTGCTCGTGTTCGAGTACAGCTCCTTTTCGTCCAGACGTGTTCGATTAGAGCTTCTCCTCGCATGATTGTGTTTGATCAAGTATTTTTGCCCGAGGAATATTCGATCATGGTCCTTTTGTTGTCCAGTTTTGATATCTTGGTCAAATTTGGCCCAAACAAAGTCGAAGTTTTCTCAATTTTGGTAGGTTTAGTCCCTGAAACATGACAAACACAATCATGAAAATAATTTGTAAAAATAATATAAAATTATGCATAAAATGTCACATCATCAAAAGAGTTTTCAGCATGATTTTGCATGTTTTCAGTAGCAAAATTAGGGTAAAAATGTTACCAATTTAACACTTATCACCTCTCATGTACAATTTAGTTGTGGACCATATTGTAGATACTTGCTTTGCGATCGAGACAGTGGGTCTCATTGTCATCTTCCGAGACATATGTGCCTTGAATGTACTCCTTGATTGGGTCCATCCAAGCGGGCAAGCTCATCAACCACTTGATTGTCGTGGCATGGAATATGTTGTGCCTCAAATCCAATGAAGTGCTTTTAGAACTTTCGGATTTTAGCCACATAGGCCTCCATCGTCAGGTTCGAGCATTGGTACCGCTTGCTCACTTGGTTGGCGACAAGTTTTGAATTCCCTTTGGTCAGCAAATGATCCGGGAGGATCTCATGTCGAGTTCGAAATGGATTCGCGACCACGAAAAGGTTTGTGACTTGGAAAGGTTTGCGACTTTGGGAAGGATTCGATCTCTGGTCGGAATTGTAGTCTGATCCAAATATATATAACTGTCTTATCTACTAGGTTTAGTTAGTTTCCAAGTCTAATACATTTAGGTTATTGAGTCTGATACGTATTCATACGATTGGACTATAAATACTTTGTAATAGTTCTAGTTTAGATCATCGAGTCTAGACACATAGTTCCTCGACGTAGGCGAGTGCATCCTAACATTCAACGTGTAAAGCCCTCTTTGACATAAAGAGTTGTGCAATTACTTTGAGCTGTGTTTTTGATCAACCTTCGGGTTTCGGTATTTCCAAGTAAGATCCTGTTATTCTGCATATTAGCATCTAGGCAAGTCTAGTACGAAAACCAAGGCTAGGTCTCAAACGGATCAAGTTGGTATCTGAGCAACTATCCTGTCCTGTGGATGATGAAAACTTGTCAAGGTTGCAAAACCTCCGACGAGATCTTGCAAGAGTATCTTGCAATTGAAGGCGAACAATCAACGGTACCTATAGTCGCATCTTCGACAATGTCTGAAGGAACCTTCGTACAAACTAACATAACTGAACAAGTGGCTAAGCTCTCCACCAACATGGAAACCGTGCTTGCTTGGATTAGGCAGCAGGCCATGATCGTACCTCCTGAAGCAGGGAAGGTTATCGGTGTGAAGATTGGTGAAGACTTGCGCAGGCCAGACGATAAGGAAGAAGAAGACGACCATAAGGCCGATGACCTCGCTAACACCTCCTTAGCCGTTGGATCTTTCAAGGTCGACACTAATATTGACATACCCATATATGATGGGGTGATCGATGCCGAGAAATTGGATTTTTGGATCGACCAACTTGAGACCTACTTTGACCTAAAAGGGTTCAGTAGCGCTCAAAAGCTGAAGTTTGCACCTTTGAAAATGAAGGACCACGCCAAGACATGGTGGAAGGCTCTTGTCGCCAGTGGTGAAGCTGACAACCTTGTGTGGAGTCAATTCAAGCGACTCCTACGACAAGAATTTTACCCGATGGGTTATCTCGAGGAGAGATGGGATCGTTGGCACCGATTGTACCAACGGCGCGACTAATCTGTCCTGGACTACACGAAGGAGTTCCGGAGACAAGCAATGGTCCTTGGCATCTCACTTTCCGACACCCATACATTCAGAAAATACACATCTGGACTTCAGAAGATAATCAGTGCCGAGCTAAGCCTATTCAGAGTTCAAGACATCTCAACCGCGAGCACAACTGCTTTGGCGATTGAGAAGAAGAATAAGACCCGCAACGACAAGAACGTGAGGGAGATCTCAACCACGACGAGCTCCGAAGAGGGTACCCATGATACGGGTAACACTTGTGAGCATTGTCATGTTGCTGAGCACACAAAGGAGAAGTGTTATAAACTTCATCCTGAACTACGACCAGAAAGAACAGGGAGGGATGAACCAAGCACACGAACAGCTATGGTTACTTCTGTTCCCCTCGCAGAGGAAATCATCCAGTTGGATTCAGTTGAAAAGGCGGACACGACCTTATATCTAATGGCAATGCCGAAGGAGAAAGGTTCGGGTTCATCAACTGACCACAATTCGATAGAGGAATTGTTCACTATTAACATACAGGTGAAATACGAGGTGGTCGCAGCCATCTTCGACCCCGTAAGCCAAAAGAATTTAGTCTCCGCTGGGCTGGTTCGACAACTTGGGTTGCAGACGACTCATTACCCTTGACCATATCCTCTGGGATGGTTCACTTCCAACGTGAATCAGCAAATCGAGAGTCAGTGTACTATAAAGTTTTGCAATATCTGCTCGTTACATCGACAAGGTTCAATGTGATGTCATCCCCACCGATATTTGCCAAGTGGTTTTTGGAAGTCCGTTCTTGTATGATCGTGACGCCCATTACCACCGAAGAACTCAACAGTACGACCTCACAAAGGATGGGACGAAGTTCATCATCAGCAAAAACGACCACGTCGACACCAAGAACTTGTTGACAGCAAATCAAGCAAAACAGATTGTCAATGCATGCTCAAAGTGTGTGCTGAGCGTGATGCGTCCAGTTAATTAAACAGGAGGATTATGCTGCATCGAGTATGGAAAGTGGTCGTTGTTTGGTGAGCTTGCCCGAAGAAAACAACGCGCTGTTCGCAGAGATACATAGTCGATCACCACAACGACTAGTCGAAAAAAACATGCAACTTGTCTCTACGGCGCCACTATTTAAACTTCGCAATCCTAGCTTTGGGATCGGTGATGGTATCAACCTCGACAAGGAGAAGGCTATCTGCGAGTAGTCAAAGCCACAATCCATGACGGAGGTGCCAAGCTCCATGAGTGCTTATATGTATATTCGATCAGACGATTGTGGCATTGTTCATTATGTGTTCGTTCCAAGGCTCCCAATTGTTCTCTACATCTTCGCAGTTGGTCACCAATGGGAGTTGGCTCTTTCTCAACAGGGGAGTCATGATTCCGGAGGATTTCAGGTCGAGTTTGAAACGGATTCGCGACCACGAAAAGGTTTGTGACTTTGGAAAGGTTTGCGACCTTGGAAAGGATTCGATCTCTAGTCGGAATTGTAGTCCGATCCAAATATATATAACTAAGTCTTAACTATTAGGTTTAGTTAGTTTTCAAGTCTAATACGTTTAGGTTATTGAGTCTGATACGTATTCATATGCTTGGACTATAAATACTTTGTAATAGTTCTAGTTTACATCATCGAGTCTAAATTGAAGTCTTAGACACATAATTCCTCGACGTAGGTGAGTGCGTCCTAACGTTCGACATGTAAAACTCTCTTTAAAATAAAGAGTTGTGCAATTACGTTGAGCTGTATTTTCAATCAACCTTTGGGTTTCGGTATTTCCGAGTAAAACCCCGTTATTCCGCATATTAGCATCTGGGCGAGTCTAGTACGAAAACCAAGTCTAGGTCTCAAATGGATAGCAAATGGCAAACTTCTAGAGCTCAAGCCACTCAAGGCCAGACAGAAGAGCTTCATATTCAACGACATTATTGGTCGCTGGACAGTCTAGTTTTGTAGTGTAGTGGAATTGTCCTCCCCCGGGGCTAATTAGGAGACAACTAGTGTTCGTGCTCGAGAGACAATAGGAGCCGTTGAAAAACAGCATCCAAGATGCCTTCATTGGGGTGTTGTCAACACTTGGCAAGGCAATCCACTTGGGCATAAAGTCTGCTAGGACTTGAAATTTGATTGTCATTCGACAAACAAATCGGGCTCGAAAGCTCCTAGCTTACCAGCTCACTTGGTGATGAGTCCAGTTTCTTCTTTGTTGTGAAGTACCTGGCCCAACAGGTACGAGGACGACACCATAATGAGGTAGGCCTGGAAGTATTGCCTTAGCTTGCATTATGCCATTAGGAGTGTATATAGGAGTTTCTACACCTCCAGGTAGCGCTTCTTAGGACCATGGAATACCTTGCTGATGAAGTACACAAGTCATTGTTTGCCATCTCGATCAATTACGAGAATTGTGTTGGCAGAAACACTCGTAACTGAGAGATATAGAAAAAAAGGTTTGCCCTGAATGGGGCTAACCAGTACAGGTGGTGTTTTCATGTAGCTCTTGAGCTGTTTGAATGCCTCCTCCAGTTCAACGGTCCACTCGAAGTGGTCGCTTTTGCAAAGCACAGAGAAAAAAAGTTGTCCTTTGTCTCCCAGCCTGCTAATGAACCTACTGAGGGCACCATACGGCTAGTGAGATGTTGGACCTTCCATACCGACGTTGACGAGCACATCTCATTGATAGCTCTAACCTTGTCAGGATTAGCTACAATCTCTCGAGCAAAGATGAGGAAGCCAAGGGGCTTTCCTAACTTAACCCCAAACACATATTTCTCCATATTGAGCTTGACACCACACCTCCAAAAGTTGGCAAAGTTCTCAGCCAAATCTTTGAGATGGTCTGAGCATACTACGCTCTCAACAACCAAATCATTGATATAAACTAAACAGATTTCGACCAAGTTGATCCTAAAGGATCTTGGTCATCACCCATTGATAAGTTGCTCTAGCATTCTTTAACCCAAACGACTTGGTGATGAGTCAAAAAGCGGTTTGCCATGAGCTTAGGTTTTGGATGATTTTGTAGTGAATGCGATCATAATCCTCATTTAGCAACTGGTTGAGAAACATTGATATTTGAAGGGACAACACCTTGGTTGCCACCAAAAGAGCACTTTAGAAAGCAAAACTTCATTATGGCTATAATAGAATCACTTCAAACTCTATTTCTCATATCATGGAATATTTCATGTCATCATTTACTCAAACCTATAATACATTAACACTTACATATATATACCTCTCATTATAGAGCTCACTAATGAGCTAAGCAGCACAATAAATACCATGTAAACATTTGTGTTCTATTCACTTACATCCATTCTTACAAATTAACCAGCAAAAGATGGCATACAACATCTCTCCAGCTTCTGCCCCTCAATGAAATATATGCACATGCACGCTTTTCTATAGACTTATCTGATATGTTAACTATGTGAATTATGCTAAGCGATCTGCAAGAACATTTTCGTCTCTGATGCTCAATTGGAGGTCAGGTTTATTGTGCTAGTTGAGCATCAGCAGATCATATCATAGATTCAACCACTAAAGTCATGGCTCGAGGGCCCCCCCGCTCAAGCAAAGAGATAGCAAGATCATGTTCATGCCATTTCCTGAGCCCAGAAGCCAGTTTCTGTAGTGTCTTTAGCTTCACTTCCGGGATCCATGTCGGAACGAAGTCCACCAGCAAGCCGACGAAACAAAGAATGTATGCCCTCCATGTGGCCTGGCCGCATCCCAGCACAATGTTACCCTCCATAACCCTGGCTATGAACTCAAGATGCCTATCTAGCACTCGTTGCCTCTTTGATGTGTACACTGAAGTGTATTCCGGGGAAGTGTCTCCAATCCCCCAGATGCAAGCTCCAGACAAGAAGAGAACATGAGCCAATGTGAAACCTTCGAATATACTGCATACTGGGCCGGCAGGCCCCAACTTCTCTTCTCCAGCTGACAGTAGCCAAGTTGGCAGAATCTGCTCATACAGAAGCCTAATCAACTTCACTCCCCCAGCATGACAAAGCATAGTTGCTGCAAGTGATGCCATCTGTTCTACTGAGGATGTGGCAGCAGATAGTGGCATCCGACCTGATCTCAAGCGAACAGGTCCGTCAAAACAGCACTCATTCGCTACTGCACGAGCTCTCTCAATGACCACCTTGATGATCTCCTCACAAACAAAATTGTTGTCTGAGAATTTCCGACAAGATCGCATATAAAGAACTCCGGGTGATATAGAAAGCTGAGGACCTCTTTCATACAGAGCTTGCCCCAGCAGACCAATGACTCCTCGGTTTGCCACAAAGCAAGAACGTCCACCAACCAAAGTCCCAAGGAAAGATGAGAAACAACTCCGGATCAGTTGAGCTACTGCGTGCTTATCTCTGATAAAGGGAGATTGTGAACATGCCACGATAATATAATCATGCCATCGTCGGACTTTTTGGGACCATAATGCACAGAGAATTGGCATGCTAGGCCATGAACTTGATGTAGCACAATTTTCTAGTCCTTGGGCAATGATTCCGACAATGTGACTAAACTCCTTATCCATCTTAACTGTTATTGTCAAGCTGATAAGAGCTGCCATTGGTAATGGTAGCATTGGCATCAGCGAACCTGAAAGGAAGATAGTGACTCATTAGCCATATCATCATACGAGATTTACATTGAGAGGGTTTTTACAAAAAATTTTACGTCTTAGAGTTAAGTTTTGAATCACAACCCCCAGTCTAAAAGAGAAAGTAATAGTACGATAATATACTGTTGACTTACTATTGCAGGTAAACCATTCGCTTGACATTCATGACAAAATAAGAAAATGGAAAGGATAATTAGAATCTATAATCTCACATAATGTTTGGGGGGTTAAGAATCTCTTACCTAATTCGTTGAAAATTCAATGCAAGCAACATGCTTACAATACAAATTACACCACTCTATATATTGTACTTTCTTGTTCTTTGTCATTTGATATATGTGTAAGTCAAAATTTTTAAATTTTGAACACTAATATACAAAAAGTATTAAGATTCACCATATGAAATAATATTAGTAAATTTTTTATCAAATTATTTCCATATTATTATTGTTTTATAATTTTTATTGGTGTATAATTATACAACAATGATAAAAGTTGTATTTTGAAGACCATGAAAAGTGTTAAAACGACAAGTAAAAAAGAATAAGAGAGTAGATTACAACACTAGAAATTTATGTTCACATTACAAAATATCAAAGAAAAGCATTTCAAATTTTAGATTCAAATATAATTATTAAATTCCAAAGTCAAATTATATTCTTCTAGATTTAGAATAATAGTTAAACTTGTAAACAAAAAAAATTGAATATCTATCATTTGAGCTTTTAGTTTTCAAAATTCTAAAAATAGAACATAAAATAAATTGAAATTTACAGTTCAACAATTAAACATTACTAGACTTAAGACAAAGATAAAAAAACATTCTAGATGAGAACTTTTAAGGAAACTATTTATTCTCTTCTCTCCTTTTCTTTGGGTACTAAATTAATGGCCTAAATCAAGCGATATATGTGCTTCATGCCGGATAATGCTTGCCTCAAGTAAAAGCGGTGCTAGGGGTGGTTTGCTTGTTTCTGATGTATTATAGGACTATCGAGATGAAGATGTGATCTCAAAACCCCTTGATCGATAGAAGCGTGAATGTTTTCAGTAGTGATATGGAGCGGGATAGAGTTCTTGATCTAAAGAAGATATCAGGGGCATCGATGGGCTTGTGGAGTTACTATGATTGCACGAAACAAGAAACCAAGTCATTGAAGTACCAACATGGCTGAGACTTGAACCAATCAAAGTGAGGTGGTTGGCAGCCAAGTCCAAAATGAGAGATTTCTAGGTCGGTGGCAAGTCTTCGGACCCTTGCGTGGATTGTCAAAGCTACATATCATATATGGAAAGTGTTTGTGATAATGACCCGAGGTGCCAGGTAACTGAAACAAGGTGGAACGGAGGATGGATGAGAAAGTATCCCAAGTTGTGTGAACTTGGAGCTCAACAAAAATAACCAGATGATGCACTCAAGTATTCCTCAATATTGGCAATGACAATGGCCAAATTAGAGGAATGCGAGGGCTTGAGTGTAGTCCTCGAACTTAGCTTTTCATAGTCCAAAAGCACAAATTTAACATTCGGAACAGAAGTTATGGTCAACTCAATAAAGTCTGCTCCGATGGTCAAGGCACTGTCCATGGTGATAGTGTCTTGACTAGGTGAGAGCTATGCCTATGATGGCTAATTTCAGCATAAGAAACAAACATAAGGAATTGTGTGATTCACATATACTCCAACTTCATTCCGACTGGCTTACAAGAGGCATGATTAGGTCTTGGAAGTCCCTTGGAAGCCAAGAAGGCTCCTCTGTAGGGGAGACCTCTAGACATTTATTCAAACTTTTAGAGATTTAAGTATTTTAGCTTTTATTATTTAGGTTATGAGATGTGACAGTCCAAGACCTCTCAGCGCTGGGGTGGGTTGGCCAAGAACACATGTCAAGAGAAGGATTGGTGGCAAGGTTTAAGGTTATAGAAAACCAAACTCTAATACCATGTTAGAAATCGAGAGAAAAATGTTATGATCAGACGGGTCTACAAGCGCCATGCTAGTTAGGATTAGGATTAAGTGGTTAAAATTCATTATTAATTTATTTCCTTATTAGTTATTTCCTTTCCAATTAAGTTCTCTTGTAATACTTATATAAGGCCACCATCATTAAAGAAGATAATCAACTTATGCCAAGGAAATCTAAACCTACTACCCTCGTCGAGGTGAGCTACCGCGGCCCTCGTCGTCCTGTTACGCACTTGCTAACTCGTGCACGTAACAATTTGGTATAAAGCCAATGATCCAGGATCTGATCCACATGTCTAATACAAAATCGAATGCTAAAAGCCTTCGTTCGCTCGAGGAGGGCATGGACCGCGTCGCTGTAGTGGTCGACTAGATCCCTGCGCTCCGCGATGCTGTCGGCTGCCTTCCGACGATCGCAAATACGCTGGATCGTCTCACCGCCGCTATGGAGAGCCTCTCTGCCCGCCGCGCCCAACCACATCGCCCCCGCGGCCAGTTCGCTCAGCTGGGCCTCGGTGGCGCTGCTGCAGCCTGGGGCCACCAAAGTAGCCAACCCCACTGCCGTGTCCTTTCCACCGCCGCCTACACCGCGTGATGCGCCTCCCCGCCTCATCTCATCCGCCGGTCACCTGCGAACCCCTACCGCGGACGTCATCATGTCGACGACGAGTGGCGATATCCGATTGCATCTCCCGCGGACGACGACGACCTCTGGCATCGGCGGGACTCTGCACCAGCTGCACTACGGCGGCCCCGCTGCGTCGGCTGCGTGGGCAGATCCCCTCTGCACCGCGAGGGCCACAGCTGCCGCCTCCTATCCGCCTCCCTAGGCAGCGTCTACACAGGTTACCATGGGCAGCGGGCTTGAGGCGAGTACGTCGGGCGACCCCCGCGTTCTATCCCACTGAGCTCGATCGGTTTGATGGCACAGTCAACGCCTTGCGCTGGCTTCGCCGATGTGAGCGTTACTTCACCGTGCAGTGTGTCGATGATGACGACTGAGTCGAGATTGCCGGTCTGTTTCTAGATGGTGAAACACAAGATTGGCTAGAAAAAATGGCAACAACACGGGATCTAGATTCCCTGGGACGAGTTCTTTGACACATTCTTGACCCATTTTAGTTCTCCCGACAAGGATGCGCTCTTGGGGGATCTGGCCCCACTCAGACAGACAGGTCGAGTTGATGAGCATAATGCCAAGTTCCAAGTGCGACTCACGGGAATCATTGATCTCACAGAATACCAGGAGATCGATCGCTACATTGCCGGCCTACTTCCCGCGATCACGGTGGAAGTGCAACGGGATAGTCTAGTAACGTTGGATGACGCAATGAGATTGGCGAAAGCTGCCGAGCAACGATCGGAGATTCAGGTTGCGGAGACCATTCGTCAGGGACAGGCTCGTGAGACACGGTCGAGAGGATCCATTCCTTCGTGGTTGAACCAACCAACAGGGCCATTGGCCACAGCTAACCGAGGTCCTTCCCGGGCCCCGACGACTACAGGGGCAGGCCAACTTTGCTTCATCTCCCTTCATCAGACAGCTCTCCCGAGCCAAACATGAGGAGCGCAACACCAAGAGACTATGTTACAATTGCGATGAACCCTGGTCACAGGGGCATCATTGTAAGCGCCTCTTCCTGATCGATGTGATCGAGGAGGAGGATGCACCAAACGAGAAGATACCAACAGAGGATCTCAGGAGGTATTAGTGCATTGGAAAAACCACTCAGTAGAGGATGCTTCGTGGGTGTCAGTGCCAGAATTTCGCACCGCCTCTCCCTTTCAACTCGAGGACGAGCTGTTTCTCCAAGGGGGGAGTAATGTTATGGTCAGATGGATGGGTCTACAAGCACCGGTCTAATTAGGATTAGGATTTGGTGGTTAAAATTTCTTATTAGTTATTTTCTTTCCAATTAAGTTCTCTTAAAATACCTGTATAAGGCCACCATCATTAATGAAGATCAACTTATGCCAAGGAAATCTAAACCTACTACCCTCGTCGAGGTGAGCCACCGCGGCCCTTGTCGCCCCGTTACGCGCTCGCTAACCCATGCACGTAACAAAAAATCAGAAAGGATTGGTGGCAAGGTTTAAGGTTGAGAAAACCAAGCTCTAAAACCATGTTAGGAATTGGAAAAAACTAGCAAGCTTTGTTTTAGACCAATAGGTCAATTGATAGGTCCATGTATATACAAGTCATTTACACAAGAGAGGGTAATTCAAAAAAAATGTACACAAGAGAGCAAGACAAGATAATATGGGACTAATCCTAGACTAATACAACTATATGTATTAACATCTGAAACCCATACATGTTTGTTGGGTACATGCTGAGACATTATGACTCACCCTTGCTTGTTTAATTATGAACAAGTCCAAAATGTCCAGTTAGAGTACTGAAATGGATTATAATTCTAAAAATGTCTAGCAAGCAATTTTTGCCTTTTGCACAAGCAACCACACAAATGTTAGGCCAATGATGGTTCTTTTACACCATGTTTCCTATTCATGATAATGTATTTTGTAAAAACACTTGCACTTTGATTTGAAGGTTTTTCAAAAGATAGTCTTCATTGTGAAAATTTGTAATTGTTGAGGGGTGATACAAATCTTAGCACCTAGAATAGTCCAAACATTCCGGTTGTTGCAATTCCCTAGCACTAGCGTTATTCAAGCATAGCATTTGATAAACAGGATACTAAGAGTATTTAGTCGGAAGTCCCAGTCTACCCACTTTTTGCTGTCAAAAATTGTGATATGGCCAAAAATGAGGGCACCAACTTCAGTGCCCCAGTTTTGGCCATGTTTTGGCTCAAAAGGAACAAAGTGGCCAATTTCTAGTATCTCACTTTGTTGCAAACCAAACAATCCAAATCTGATCAACCACACCAAAATTTTGATAAATAGTGATTGACTCATTGGTTCTTAACAACAAACTTAGGGTGTGTTTCATTTGCGAACGCAAAATTACTCCTATGCTGTTTGGCCAAAATTTTGGTTATGCTGTCTAAAATTAGCCAACATTTGGTTCATGACCAGAATTTCATCAAGATTTCAAAATTGATACTGATCCATTTTTCAGTCAAAAACATGCCCTAGTGCCATGGTCTTGGTCATGACAAAAAATTGGCTGTAAAGGTGAGGATGTTTCCAGTTGTCAACCAAACACATTGTTAGTCTTTAGCACCACTAGATCAATCATCTTAGTTTTAAGGGAGTCACTCATGTATAAAATTTGGGAATCACTTGGCAAGGGGATTTCGTTGCTCACAACAGTGCATTAATAAGAATTAAGAAGGAATGTAACTTGCTAATCTAGAATGATGACATGCACTTGCTGATTCAATCGCATGAGTAGTGGGGGATCACTATCCTATCAATTGTCTAAACAACAACATCCCACGGCCAAGTAATTCTATATTTCTAATAAAATTTTGGAAAAAAATCCATATCACCCCTTCTACTTTCAAGAAAAGGTCCAGACAACTTCTTGTACTTTAATATCAGACATCTTATATCCTTTATCTCCAAAGCCAGTGCAAATTTAATTCTAGGAAAATATTTGCTTGGTTTTAAGTGTATGGACATTCTACAGGATTTAAGTGCTGACATGGACATTTTACAGGTTTTATATGAAAAATATTCGCACTTATAATTGTCCAAATATTGATCAATGAAAAAATTTGCACTTTGTTTTGAGAAGAAAATTTGCACTAGTTTTAGAAACAAAGGATGTAAGTTGTTTGGTATTAAAGTATAGGGGGCTATTAGGCCTTTTAAAAGTTAAAGAGAATAATATGAACTTTTTCCTAAATATTTTTGGGTTTGCCTCCTAGAATCACATTCAAGGTAACAAAAATAATTATGGAACAACCAGTATAATAGTTCAGCCCTAAGTGTGAAACTTGATTTTGACACATAAATAGAAATAATTGAACCTTAATCAAGAGAAATATGGAAACATCAACCATTAATATAGGAACATGTTAGAGAGACCTTCCCTCAAAGAAAATGTTAAGCGACATTGAAGATGACTAAGAAAAACAAAAATAGTATGAAAATGGAACCAACAGAAAAGAGCTCTTTACAGAAATATAGGCACACGGATATACATACGTGGAGAGATGTTATTGATATGAACACCAGCAGATGCAAGAACTTCATTTATCTCAGACTCAACCGCCAAAAGAGTTGCAGCAGGGCTGGGCCAGTCTGTTCCATTCAACATAACTGGCTTCCATATGCCACGAGTAATTTCTGCTGAAAAGTAGCTGACAATTGTAGCAAGTGAAGCAGGCAAGAAGTCCATAAGATCTCTCAGACCTGCAATTAAGTATGATGGTATGCACTTATAAATAGGCAAGGATAAATGGAATGCAGAACTTTAAATTGGCACCTTCCAGTATTACGAATGAAAAGAATAGAATAAATGAAATGGATATGGAAAGATTTTTTACGAGGGCACAACAAAACAAACAAGCCCTTATGAGATATAACTAAATCAATCAGTTGAGTATAAAGCAAAGGTATTTGTTACATGTTATAATATGCTCACAAAATACATAACTTGATTAATGTCTGACAATCGCTTATACATCTCAAAGCTTGTGCTGTTGTGCAAAAGTGCCAATGCTCTCATTGACCTATATAATTGCAGGAGAGATGACATAACTTGTGTATGCCATCTACTAGATCAAATATGGAAAAGATATGCACAAATAAACTATGAAGCCAACTTTTGCATGTATATCATTTGATACTTATAACATTTGAATGTCTTTTTGGCATATCAGGGCTTAGGGCTATATGCATTGAAGAATAGGTTTTTGCAGATTAATTGGCACAGCTAATGGTTCTTGAAGAGATTTAAGCAATTTTCTATTCAAATTGAAAATTGTGCAATTACTACTATGGCAGCTGAACTGAGATAAAAAGAACTACTTTTTGTTAAGCGATTGGATCAATTTTAGCTTTGCACAATGGCAAATAAGGACACAGAACCAAAAATAAATTCATTGAATCATTCCCCAAAAAGAATTCTTTTTGGTCCATTGATAATTCTAAAGTTTCCAAATTGGAGAGCAGTAATAATTTTCCTAGATGATAGCAATTCAAGAATGGAAGAAACGGAAGATGAGTACCAATCGGTATAAGATTGCAGACCAGTAAAATATAACAGGATATATATCTACGAAAAGGCAGAACAATGAAGTGTTTTACCTGTTATCAAGTCACGGGATGATAGCCTTCCATGAGCGCATGCAGTTAAAACAGTCTCAAGCACAAAAGGAACAGCTTCCAGAACTTCCCATGCAGGAACAGGTGGCCCTTGGCAGGAATCTTCTTGCACACCTACAGGTGATCCACTCATACTGGAACTAGACGACAACAGAGGACTGACGGGCATGATGCCACCTTTAGTCATTTTACGGCAGATAATTTTCAATATCTTATTTGCAACTTGAAGGACACTTTTTTTATCGCAAGCACCAGAAAGAGTAGAGGCTATGCAATCCTGATTATGGCAGTACCAAGCCCTTAGCTTTGGAAATGAGTCAATATACACTGGTTTTTGAAATGGTGGATCCAATTGAACTATGCTTATTCTACTAACATTAGATGAATTTTTCAAAGCAAAACAACTATTGCGCAACAATAGTAGATAATCCAAATTGAGCTCTGACCAAAGAGAGACTCCACGGCTTGATATAGCAGTCTCAAGAGGAGGTCTATGAAACTTCCATAAGCGAAGAAGAGACAGGAAAGCACATGAGAATATTGAGTACACAGAAGCCTCTTCAAAGCTGCAATTCCTACTATCAGATGGAGGTAAGGATCCAAAAGTCTCACACAGAGGCATTAAAATGGCAGCCACTTCAGGAACCTGCAGAGTGTAGTGTGATTAGGTTCATGCTGTTGACATTTGTGACCACCTATATCTTTACTGCAGAATCCACCACAAGTCCACAACACTAGAAAGCATGAATATGTGGTGTTTTTTGCCAGGCCTACAATGTGAATCTGCTACAAGTCCAATAAATGGAAATTCTCTTATCATTCTGAAATAAAGTTTCAATAGACTTGACAATCTGGATAGGAGTCAGGATAAAGTGTGGAGAGGTATCACATAAAATGCTTTACTAGAAGAATGCAATTTGTAATGTGATTCTAGAAGGATACATAAAATGTTATTAGAGATTTCAACTCAGTTCTTACATTTGAAATATTATGTAAAGTTTTTTTTTCATACAATTATATGCGCATAGAAGGATTACTTCCAAGTGATTTTAATTTATTTCTTCTTTTCTGTGTTACTTCCTTCTTCATTCTTATTAACTTGGAAATTTAGTAAATATATTTGAAATACATTAAGTGGGAGAATGTTAGACTTGACCATCTGGGGTGTTATTCAGATATGTTCATATTGGATATAAAAAAAAATTAATGGAAATGGTCCTTACCTAGTTGTTACCATTTGGTTAAGGTCAACAAATCCTATACTACCTATCTAAGAGACACAAGGTTGTTGTCATGGGATGCCACCTAGAAACTATGTAAATAGAGATCCTTATCCCTCCTTTTGGGTAAATGTACATGCCAGGTGTCTCTACCTAGCCAGTATTTTAAGAGCGAGATATCTAGGAGGGAAGGCTAGTGATGAAGTCATGGAAACTATTCCAGGACTCCACAATTATTCTGATGAAATCATGTAAGTATTTCGCTATTCCATTCCCAAATCTATCTTGGGCATAAGCACATTTTTGTTAAAGTGCTCCACATTCAAACCTATTGTGTTTCATTAGCACCATCAAATGCACTACTTCAGAATAAGTGAGAGTGGTTACCTTTCTTATGTGTACATAAGTTGTCACAGAAGCAGGCCTAGAAGGCATTGAGACAGTGAAATTGCTAGTTATGGCCTAAATTGAATTACAACTCACATTTATGTACAAACATAACAGTGACATGGGTACAATGAAGTACAACTTGGAATGATTTATATATATTTTCATGTATGACACTCGGACGTTATCACTATACTTAGTCAAGATTAATTTGCATAGCAAATGGAAACCATGGATAACATAGCCCCACGATATTGAAGTCTGAAATACCTTTTGTTTCTAGCATATATTTTTTTCTCCAGCCAATGTGATAGCTTCTCAAATTCTTCTAATTTATTGTAGGTAGATTAGTCCCCTCAACTTGGGACAATATAGATAAAACATGATGTCAATGGTTTCCAGTAATCTTTGTTTTTCAAGACAAACCTATGACATATCTTATCATGTTCGCCTGTGCAATTACTCAATAACCCCTTAATGTGTATACCAAAAGAAATAGAGCTGAACAACATTTACGTTTAGGTTATGAGTGTTTCTCTTACCATGCCATACAATGAGAGAATATGAACAGTGTCAATGGAAGAAATCCCAGATAAGAGAGTGCGCAACATAGGAATATGATGCATATGGCAGCCATCTGATCCAGAATCTGAAGGCAGGAATGTCAACAGCAGCTTAAGCACCATTTGGACAACATGTTCCTAAACAATAGAGAATCAGAAACAACAGTTTAAAAAATACATTGGAGGCAAAACACATGGTACAGCTCTTTCCATAATAATAAACATAACACGAAGGATGATAAGTAACACTTTTCCTGGTTGTTATATTCTTATTCATCTTTTGAAAGGAAATTTACAAAAGAAAAGCAACATTTGATTGGTGGGTGTCATTTTAGAGTATACCTGGATATTCCAACCATGAAGAAGTGATGCCCCACACAAAATCTGTGAAGCCACCAATTTTTCCTCCGCTGACCCACTCAATGCAAAAGAGTACAATTTCTCCAATTCTGCTACACTAAAATAATAATAAAAATAATAAAATGATACATGAATCAAACTAGAGATGGGAACATAAAAACCCAAAAGTAGCACTTGCTAAATTTATTTAAAAAGTAGCACACTTCCATCATTTATCACCTTGAAGCAGGTGTAGCCATAAGTGCATCCTTAAGGCAAGTAAGCGGAGACCCTTCCATGAAGGCTGACCAAGGGGATTCTTGAACAGGAGTAAAGTCTTTAACTGGAACCACGTAGCCAGGCCAGAAATAAGCAGATGTATCAATCAAATTCCTTGCAATACAGGCCTCAACAATAAGATGCAACATATTACCCACTGCAATGGAAGCATAGTAATGATAGCAAATTTAGTGTTTACCAAAAAAAACTACAGAAACAAAAGATAGACTAAATATTAAAATATCTATCACAAAAGAACCTGCTTTAACAGAGGAACTCTCTTTGGAAGAACTGTGAAGGTTCTCATTTCCAGCCTTCAAATTAGATACAGTCATTGCAGCTTTCCTAGCTGCACTATTTGCTAAATGTACAGCTGCTGGAGGAGGTGAAAGAAGACCAAAAAACTGTCCTAGAACCTGAAGAGAAGACACTAATCCTTCTCTTCTAATAGAGACCATGCGCTCATCCAATTTGTCTGCTTCTTTATTCACAATGGGAGCAATGGACAAGGGGACAATAGCTAACAACATGCATAATCGTGAATTAAGATGAGGAAATGGTCCTTCCATAGTGTGTTGGCCCTAGTAAACATGGATAATAAGTATCTATATCACATGTAAGATTATTTGGCATAGTAAATATTCTAGCTTTTCCAATTTTTCAGTAATAATATTAATTGAAATTATCTCAACTCGTTGTATTAGCCGCAAAGCTGAAATCCATAGAGCTTGAAAGGTCTCTTGCCAGGTTGCCCGATTAATTACTTGGAGCGTCTTGGAGAGTTCTGCCAAGAAATGACTTTGAATTCAGACAAGGTTATAGAATGCTTCTATTGACAGTCGAAAAAGCAAGAATGAAAAAAACAAAGTTAGCAACAATATGAAGTCCTTGTATTCAAGCACCTGTCAGGATTTCAATTGAAGATATAGCATGAAGATGTCTTCCATCCATTGCATTCTCCATAAACATATCAAAGGGAACCCAACAAGAGCCCTTTCCAGCTCCAAAGATACTGCATACGACTGAACTGCAAGGTTGTGTACCAACAAGAACTCCCAATAACCTGCTCCTGTCCAATTGATATCCCGCGCTTGTAACCTTCTGAACATTCATAAGCAAGTTATCTAGCAGATCATTTGCAGATACAGCATTCCTTGATTTAAGAGCACCAATAAGCTGAAGTCTTTGAAGCAGACCATTGAATTTTTCAGGTCTAACCTAGCGCATCCAAAAAGGAATAAAAGGGTTCAATCAGAACAAAGAAGCATGTATATTAAGCATATAGACTACTCAGGAAAAGAAGTGTTCTCAAGAATCTAGATCCTTCAAAATAGAAGTTTTGCAGCATGATCAAAAAATTAATCAGGACATGTTCATTATAACTGCTGAAAAGGCAGTGACTATAAACATTACTGTATAATATGTGTAACAGATAATGTATAATTTTACTTTTTCAAACTTCACAAACATAGACCACTCATTTTCTTGAACAAGCAATGTCAAGAAAACCTGTTGATCATTGTTAAATACAAAACTGTGAATGATAATAAAAGGTAGAATCTAGGAAGCTATGAAGCTATGAATCTGACATGAAGACAAAACATAGTTGATATCATGCAAGCAGAAAATTGACAGATTTCAACTTGATATAAGGTGGTCAGAAGATCAACTGGAAGATTGTGAGCAACTTCCCAAAATAAAACATTTTTAAGATAAATATTACCATCTGATGTCATTACCAAGGATTCAAATTTTGTTTTTTGAAGTGATAAATGGTTATAAATGGTCACATCTGCAACTATATAACAATAACTGTATGGATATCTAGATGGACTAATGACACCTAATTTATAGGTAGCAAGCATGCAGTTGAACTATTGAAGATACATAAGCTTCTAATCATCTGAATTTGCAAAACAATAAGAAAATAAAGAAACCAGGATGCTGCTGCATACATGTTAAGATAGACAAGCCGAAGAAAAATTTGGGTGTTTTTGTTAGCAGTGATCTTCTCGGCGACCTCTAAAGCCATAAGTGTGTTTGTTCTCCTTAGGTATTCACGGTGTTCATTCCTCCTTTCAAGCAAACTTCCGTTGGTATCTAAATCCATACCTTTGTTTACTCCAGTAGCATACATATTGTCATGTTCATCAGTAGAGATACATGGCAAGCCACAGTCTTCAAAAATGCAATCAATCAAGACTTTTGCAATAGTTAACATGAACAGAACAATAGTGTGTCCAAAATCCATTTGCTGAACCCCATAATTATGTGAAAGCTGCATAGCATCATCAATAGATTTGACTATCCTGCAGTAGTAAATGTAGAAACCAATTAATAATATTTTAGAACACCATATGCCCATGTCTGATAATTTTGATAGCTAACCAAAATAAATTAAACATACTTTTTTCTCTTGGAGTAGTTGTTGTGTAACTAGAACAACAGAAAGTACAAGCTCAATCACATCCAAATTGCACAGTTTCAAAAAAAAAAAGAAAAAAAGAAGTGTTGCCAGGTAGGGCAAAAAACAACAAACTCCAAATCACAAGTCTGGTTGAGGTCAATTTTGAAACAATATATAGGCGTTCGCAAAGACTTGAAACCACAAGTAGAACATATGCAATTTACTCTTTAAAAATAGTTGTATGGTATATCACTTGTGAGACCACCGTTACTTTGTATATAACACCCAACACATTGGCTACAAAACTAATATATATGAGTATGATTCAAGCAAACTCATGCCAAATTATGTTATATGCAAATAAATTCAAACTAAACTAGGTGCAAAATAGAAGAGGGCTTTGAAACTCCCACATAAGAAAATTTGCATAGCTCGTCTCTACAGCTTCTGGAACCTCATTTGGATTTATATATGTATAGTTTTTAAAGGAGTATAAAAGCACTTTTCAAAATATTAATATCATACATGCATCTATACTTGTTGCAAATTTCTAGCAATTTAAACTATTTTGAGTTCTGACAACTTTGGAGCATTCAAGAAAAACTAAAATGTCAAAAATACTACAATTAATTCTAAATGTGAAATCAAACCTATATTTCAAAAGTTGGTACAAGAATACAAGCAGCACATCATGTGATATGCTGATATATCACCTAATATTCAAGATCTGATATGCAAGAAGTCAATTAGTGCACACACGAAACCCCTTTTTTAGAAACACGTAATCAGGCACCATATTAGGGGCTTTACATAGCCTAAATTAAGTTTAGAATTATCATGAAAATAATCTTCAGTTACAACAAACAAATGTCTTTTCTCTAGGCTCTTTTTAGCTTAAAGCCAATTCTACAGAGAAGGTTAAACTGGAGGGGGTAGGCTTATGGGGCATGCAAGTTTACAAGAGCTTATGAGGAGGATTTAGTCAAACAATTTTTAAGGTTTTTTTATAATATGCTACCGTGCTGATAAGTTGGCTTGTAAAATAAGCCCAATACTCGGCCTAACAAGCCAAACTTGTTATTACCGTAAGCCTACGATAGTAGTTCCTACGTTCTATTAAGGGTGTGTTCAGGTAATGTCCAGAATTTGCCGACTCAAAAATTGGCAATGCCAAGCAAATTTGGTAATTGTTTGGTTCATAAACAGGTTTTAGCTATTAAGACTCATTTTGCTATCTTTGGCTATCATTTCTTCATAAAATTTAGCCGAAAGTATGACACAGGATTTGACCGCCACAAATTTGGCTAGTCACAACCCCGCTCTTTTTTTGATAGGGGTCTCACTTTCTTGCCACACGTTTGGCAGTCAACAGGATTTGGCATTTGGTTGGTTTATCGCCAGGTTTTTTAATCATACCAAATAATTGGCTATGATCACAATTTTGATTGATAATTTTTGGTAATGAACCAACATAACCTAACATCAAAGACTAATTTTGCTGGTGGAGAACCTTTTCAATGTTGATAACAATGCATGTACAATACTATCTCTATTCTTTTTTACCTGTCATTTTAAACTTTTTCAATCTTTAAGATACAATTTTGACCATTAATTTTTAGAACTATGTATCAATAAAAATAATAAACAATCAATATATGAAAGAAAATTTGATGACAAATATATTAATATTATTTTCACATGGTAAATCTTGATACCGTTTTTATATTAGTGGTAAAAGTTTAAAAACTTTGACTTGCACGTACATCAAACGACAAGTAAAAATAAGTGGAAGAAGTAGTTAATGGACCTGTAGAGTGCATGATGGAACGGTCAAAAGTATTAAATATCCTTTGATTTTTGCTTGCTCCTTAGAGGAGCATTGACAGAGATACCCAATAGATAAAAAAGCCTATGAAATACCATTGTTTGGTAATGTGAACACTATGTGCTGGTTTATTTCATTAAAAGAAACTAAGGTCAACTAAATTTAACACATCTTATACTGCATATTGAAAATCGTAGCAGTTGAGAAGGACTGACTTGTAAGCACTGAAAACTATGCTGATCAGCCACACTGAGTCAATTCCACCATTATGAAAGAAATTATGTAAGCCAAAAAACAGAAAAGATGATGTAAGCTGTTCGCCACAAGTCAAAGGACCACAATTCATATGCAATAATTTTCCCAGAATCCAAATAGCCTAGGTAAATTTCAAGATGTGTACAAGCCATTCAAAACAAAGGAGTTATCCAAATGGGCTTGAACGATTGCAACAGTCATTTCTTGGTATCTTTTGACCTAGGTGTTCTTCCAACACAACATTTGGACTATGTGGGGTTTACTCTTAATTACACATTGGAAGGCTCACACTTCGGTGCACAACATGGAAAAAACGAAGTACCCTTTCCCTTTCAAGACCAGGAACCTTGTATCATTTTTGCTTTACCAAATTTCTCAATGCAAACATTTATTGGAATTGAGCAAGCAATCCCACCCCCACCAAAGCCGCCGGCCCCAACCCACCGGAAAAACTAACATCACATCAGTGACTACCATTCCATGTGTTCAAAGTTTGTAAGAGTACCACAAGCACCAAAGCAATTTTTAGTTTCTTACACACATTTACGGGGCATGCATAAGTACTACTACTTCTGGTCACAAAAAAAATGGTGTATTGTGCATCGGTATAGTCTCCAAAATTTAACTTAGCCCACCAATTTGCATTGTAATATATTTGTAAGATCTAATAAAACTATAATATTATAAAAGTATTTTTTGAAACAAATCTAGTCATATCATTTTCATACCACCAATCTAAATATTCATAAAAACATTAGTTTGTCAAAATTATAATAATATGGCTGCATGCATTCCATGAGGCATTCTATGACGTCACTATGACAGGAGGGAGTATAGTCATAGATCGAGTAAGTAAATGGTGGTGCTTACTGTTAAATTTAAGGGAAAGCACCAGAATAATATTATTGTAAATCAATAGGCCTATAGATAAGCCAATACAGAATAGTTCTAACCAAATACAATACTAGAGTTCTAACCAAAATTATATAAGAATCCTAACTAAATAGATTAACTAAATAAATAGATATCTTTAACACCCCCTCTCAAATTAAAGGTGAAAGTAGACTTGAGTTTGAAAAGGAAAAAACTATGATACGTTAAAAATCTAAAGAAAGGCTCAACAAAAGAAGATTACAGCAGCAAACAAAATAGTAGAGAAATAACCAGCAACACGACAAGTAGTAAACGAAACTGCAGATGACAAACCAATAATGATCTGCAGATGACGAGCCAATAATGGTACACTCTCTCAATCCAAAATAGCAAAAAGACTGAGTTGAGAGAATCAAAAACTAGTCAATAGCCAATATTTATGATCAAAGCCATGCCTATAGCCATGTTAAAAGAACAAATTTTGGTTAAATCAAGACCAAACTCAAACAGACTAGAACCAAAACTGATCAAACTAGGGCTAAATCAGGGCCAAACAAGACCAAGCAGAGGGCCAAACGAGTCCAAACAGACCAAAACCAAAATTGGTCAAACCAGGGCCAAATCGAGGCAACAATGGTGACAAGGGAAGTGGCAGAGCCGAGCGGCAGTAGTAGGTGGCAGCTTGGTGGCTCTGCGAGTGTCAGAAACACCAGAGAAAACCTATATGTCAGCCAGGGAGAAGCAAGCACTCGCGCATGCGGGGATGGCCATGCGAGCTGACAACCATGGCAGAACAATGAGTCTACGCGGCTCTTCTAGGATCAAGAACTCCTACCAAACACCATCCCAATTGTCAAACCACTGTAAGAAGAAGCAAACAATTCAAAACCAAACAACCAAGGCAACACGACACCAGAGAGAAGCGCACCGGCGCACGTTCAACAAACCCAAGGAACGAGCACGGCCATGGCAATGACGCGCTGCGTGAAGACAGATACAAACAGAGACAGACGCAGAGCAAAGAAACAGAAAGAACTTTCTTAGGCATCGCCCCAGGAGTTTCGTGTCTGCCGCCGCCTCTCGGGAGCAGTGACTAGACGGTGGGTAGCTAAATTTAGGGTTTTGGAGTTCTTGACTGATATCATATTAAATTTAAGGGAAAATAACAGAATAATATTATTGTAAATCAATAAAACTAAGTCATTACAGAATAGTTCTAAGCAAATATAATACTAGAGTAATACCCAAAATTATATAAGAACCTAACTAACTAAATAGATTAACAAAATAGATAGATATCTTTAACACTTACATCGCCTTGAACTCTGCACACTCCGGCCAGACCGGCACGAGAGCATACCGCCGGAGCAGGTCCAGGTAGAGCCTGTACGCCTCCGGCTGCGCCCACCGGTTCGGCACCAACCTGCACAACCCCCAAAGACACACAATTCTCAACTCAAATCCAACTCAAATTAAACTACTGGAACCACATGCACCTCCAATTCACACCGAAACAAAAATTAATGGCAAACAAAGGGGGGACCTTGGGGTGAGGAGGGCGAGCGTGTGGAGGGGCGAGATGAGACGAGACGCCATAGCTTGGTCCACCACCTTCCACATCCCGGCCGTGTTGTGCGCGAAGCAGAGGTTCGCTACCAGCGCCGCCGCGAGACCTCCGCCACCGCCGCCACCGGCCTCGCGCGCAGCCTCGGCGGCCTGCAGCAGCGGGGGGTCGCCGCGCGCCGCCGACGCCTTCACCGCCGCCATCACCCGCTGCTCCAGCTCGCCGCCGGCCGCCGTCTCCGCCATCCGCCGCCGCGTGGGTTTAGGGGAGGATTTGGGGAGGGAGGCGTGCTGTGGAGGTCGTTAAATACCACACGACGCAGCCATAGCAACGGTTAGACAAGGGTGTTTAAAATGTTCTAATATATTTTTTTTTCCGTTGTGACGTTTTTCTGATTTGTTACTTCAAGATATCGTTTATTATGAATCTAACTGATGTAAAGGACAAAGAATTTGGATCAGAAGCTTGCGTGTATATGGTAGAAAGCGCGTCAATGGACAGCTAGAGTCAGTCAAAAGCTCACAAGATCTTAATATGTATTGTCGATTCAATTATTCATTATAGTTTTATTTATTTTAGTTTAGATCACTGAATTGACCTTTTCTATCATAGTCATTTGACATAATAGTTCAGTATACTTCTTGGATTTTTTTAAAAAATATGCTACCATACTCACTTGTATTTTTAATAAGTTATATATTACCTCCTACATTTTTGTTTTTGACAAATATCCATTGTACTGTTAAATTATCACCTCTATCATATTTTGCTTGACTATATGTGTGAAACTAATATGAGCATTTAAGACGTTTCAAGAGAAGAAAGTCATTGCACAATAAACTAAAAGGGACGTTTGGTATATTTGATAGCAAAAATAAGAATTTTTTAAACTAAAAGTATGAGTATAAATTGCGACCTTTTAGAAGAATAAGTATGGTACAATTTTATCTATAGAAAATCTTCCATGGCTGTTTGATCGTGTCCTGTTGCGTACCAGTTGGAATGATGGACAAAAGAAAGATTAATGCAATTGGTAACTAGTTGAGAGTTTATTTGTAAAGAAACCCTATTTTACTTTCCTTTCCCATCCACTTTGGTTCCTCTCTTTAAAAAAAAATTAAATTACACTTTTTTACTTTTTGAGATTAGTTTAATTTGATCTCTACTATTTTTCGGGAAAAAAATCATGGCAGGTGACAACGAAAAGAGAGTAAAAACTAAATTAGTACTATATTGAACTATTTAACACCATTTGAAAAGAGATAAGATAAAGAGTGTGATGGAGAGAGGAGCTAATGGAATGAGAGATGAGAGAGAGATTAGTTTAATTTTGTGCAAATATATTTCATATGATATTGAATCAATTTTATTATACGCCCTATCATTAGGGATGAGTTATTTTATTTTCAAAAGCATAACGAAAGACCAAATTAATACATATTTAAAAATAAAAAGACTAATTTAAACTATTCTAAATTGAATTAATAGGACCAAAATAAATGCGAACGAAAATTAGAGAACAAAAATGCTCTTATCCATGTATTATCAAACGTCATAACTCATAAAACCAGTGTTACTACGTGGCGTGGTGGACTGGAGTTGCTTTAGTTGCCTTTAATAAGCGTCAGACTAAAGCTTGACTTATGCAATACGTTTAAGTATGTGACTTGGAGGAAGCGCAAGAGAATACCTCATAAAAAGTTCGAATTTTTGATAAAACTAGCTAACAATTCACTACAATTGCGAGGAATGCTTTTTCAAATAATTATAGATATATAGAATAATATTTTCAAATTAAAAAAATGTAGAGTTGTATCTATTATAAATACCTTTTTTCTTTTAAGTTATTATTTGTCAATAACTTTTCTTCTTTATTTCTCCCCCAATTTGGAGAATTTTATATGGCAACTGATTGCTATAAAAACTATATACACAATTTTTTATATTTTTTATGATGATTAATACATTAGTATCTAATTTATGGTTAGCACATAAATCATATCTATGACACCTCCTTCCCAAACACTCCTTATAAACAGTGGCTTGCCCAGTATATAAGCTATGCGGCCAAGTAATTCCACAGCTTTGAAAAAAAAAACACCTTATACCTATAGAATTTTACATAAAAACTTATATAATTCATAAAATTATAAAATAATTAACCTAATTTTGATATGAAACATTTAAAAGATAATCTTATATAGAAATAATTAATTCTTTGATAACAAATTCTTGATTTGCTATTGCTTATAAATCTAATTTTGATGCTAAAAATCGTATCTAGGATCAAAGAAATTCTCGTTCTTAAATTCAATGTACCCAATTGGCTAGTTGGAATCACTAGGTCAGCATCTAGATGCTGTGTGACATCAGTGATTGTTTCACTCTTGTCCTTCTTTGCCCGTCGCTCTTCCCTTCTAGATGCCTTTGACTTGTCCCCGCTTTCCAGGGTCAAAATGTTCCCATTGTTTTGAGTCCTTTTCAGGCCTTGCTAGGTTGCATGTATATACCCTTGCTAGCTTGCATGTATATAGGGAACTAACGGTTAAACCGCCACTAGCTAGGAGAAAGAGACAAAACGTTAAGTCTTCTAAGCATGCGCAAGTGACATATTTGTCCCTACTACTGTCTGCATTAACTTCAACTTTGGCCTTGGTTGATCCGGCCAAGGGTACTCAAGTTTCTATTTAGTAGAAGCTTGACTCGCTGTTTGATCTAACTTAATTTTAATTTATAATCTGATTTAAATTTATAAATCCAATACATTGGTAAAGAGGAATTTAAGTTTGTATGTGGTTTTTAGTTCAAATGAAATTTCAGTTTAAAAGATAAGTCTAAAATTTAAGTTCTTATTTGACCTAACTTCAATTTATCTAAAAACCTGAAATCCAGATAAATTGGACCAAATGTGCCTATAGTGTTCCAGCACTTTGTATATAAGAAGCTAAATTGGACCAAATGTATATTTGTCGTGGAGCTCCCACTTCACCTTTAAATTGTGATTGACATATCTATTCTTGTATAATTATGGTCATGATATGCCATATAATTTGTACGCTCTTTCTCTGTCCCCACAAAACCACCATTATGGTACACATGCAGTTAAACTTTTTTAATTTTAACAACTAATATTTTTGTAAATATCTGTATTAGCCACTTAAGAATGGCATGGCTAAATTTGTCATAAAAATACTTTCATAATATTAAATTGTCATATTTTTTTACTAACATGTTATAATAGAAAATAATTGTCGATGATTGGAACTCTAGGTTTTTTTATCGATCTTATGCAAAGAAGAGTGTGAGAAGGAATGGAGCCAATTAGACAGATCCTCAAGAAGTTCAAAGTATCTATGAATCTAAGATACGAGAAAGATTTATCCAGGTTCGAGCCCCCTTAGTCGGGTAACGACCCTACATCCTGTGTATTTGACTATGTGGAAAAAAAAGTTACAGAGAGGTTGTTACAAAGTGTGCAGCTAGCTAATCCTATCTTTGCTAAGCCTAGTCTTTTCTCTGTAGTCAATCGTCCGTCCTCTCCTTGATCCTTTCCTTGAAGGCCTTCCTATACATGCCTAAGAGGTTGTCGGTTGTTCTCCTGAAGGCATGCTCCACGATCTCTCTTAACCGCCCCAAAGTGGCAGCTGTGAGTTCGTAGGGGTGTGGTAGTTGCCGTAGATCATGGGTATGTGGCGGTTTGGCAGTCCTGACTCGGTCGTCGCGGAACTGCCTTACAATCTTAACCTCCTTCGACGATTACCTTGTATGGGACTTATGATTATCTCGGGATTAATCATAAGGATCATGGTGAGGCAATGTTTGAGGGTGGTAGGGTACTGCTGCGACCATGGTGATGAAATTAGTCCTTGTATATGCGAGAGAGTATAGTCGTAGGGACTGTCTTTATGACCATACTGTTCATGGATATAACATAATGTAGAATCGAGGATGCTGACTAAAGAGGGGTGAATAGGAGGTTTTAAAAAACTTTTAAGTAAAACAATTTTTGCAAAGAAAGAGAACTGAAACAATGGAATAATAAATTGCACAGCTAAAAGGAAAGAGAAAGAGAGAACCAACTCTAAGTATGCAAATGATGCGAATAGAACACTCGGTGGATCACAAAACTCACGACACTAGTACAGAAAAGTTTTCTTCTATTGGTAAAAAACAACCTTCTACTATTGGTTTTTGTACCGTTAGAGATAGACACGATAGAACAAGATAGGTCATTTTCTAACGGTAAATAACCGTTAGTACTCTCTCAGTTGTGTATGAGTTTACCGGCAGGAAAAGGTACACTCTTCTAACGGTTAATTAAGAGTGTATCGATAGAAAAAACCTTAGTACTCTCTCGGTTGTGTACGAGTTTACCGGCAGGAAAAGTTACACTCTTCTAACGGTTAATTAAGAGTGTACTGATAGAAAAAACCTTAGTACTCTCTCGGTTGTGTATGAGTTTACCGGCAGGAAAAGTTACACTCTTCTAACGGTGAATTACGAGTATACCGATAGAAGAAAGGATAGTACTCTTTCGGTTGTGGATGAGTTTACCGGCAGGAAAAGTTACACTCTTCTAACGGTGAATTACGAGTGTACCAATAGAAGAAAGGATAGTACTCTCTCGGTTGTGGATGAGTTTACCGATAGAAATATAGTATAGATGCAATACAATACATTCACAAATACAGTACATTCTTTACATTCACAATACAGTACATTCACATATACAGTACAGATGTAATACAGTATAGATTGGATACACAATACAGTACAGCTGCAAAGAAGGGTAAATTCACATATACATTGAATAGATTGACACATTAGACAGTTATTCACATTTATTCACATATATATGAACCAATACAAATTGCAATCCAATATGGACAAATACTAACCAATTAGACTATATATAAACAATCTATGCACAGAGTACACGAAAAAGAGAAAATTGACAACAAGTGAGCGAAAAGCTTGTCATGGCGGTTGGTTGGGCGCAACTTCCTCTATAACATATTGAGCCCAGATTTGTCGGAGATCTCTAATCTTTGCATTTTCGTATTGGTCTTTGGACATGGCGATCTGCAAGCATGTGTGAATACTGAGTAACTAACTTCCTAATTTTGAATGTGACACCCAATTTTCAAATTTGAGTTAGCTATCGATGCTTACCTGGGGGAATTGGGCAAAGTTTGTCCGCACTAGGTCGTACATGTAGCGTAGCACATAAAACCCGCATTCCCATGATTGCGGCTGCTGATGGCACTGAGATAATTGCATATGCGAAGACATGTTAGCTATTGTTTCCATAAACTAATTAAGTATAAACAAAAAGTCTCGTAAGTACCTCATATTCTTTCCAAGCTAGTAGGGAGCCCTACGGTGCGGCATGCCTCCCTCCAGTGGACACATACTTCTCAAAAGCCCTACATTTCAGTTAGCATTGTCGGTTAATGTATTATCATTAGCTAGTGAGGTCAAAATTTAAATCAAACATATATGTTACTTACGCCTCCATATTCCCCTTGACCACATATTCATTCGATAATTTGTCACACATTGAATCGAGGTAGTATACCTCGTTCCTCCACGGACAGATCACAAAGAGGATCCAGTAGGACCGCTAGCTCAAAGTATATCTGAGGTATAACATACAAGATTGAGTTAAATTAGTACGAGATGCACTAATCTTTGGTGGTATGGCACCAGAATGAATTCCCTGTTCAACTGCGCCATCAGCGCCTTGGATATGTAGTGCTCAGTGTGCGCGGCGTCGTGCTCTAGCATCGTGAGGCTTATTTTCTCTGGGTCGAGGAAACCCACCTTGTCACTCGCAGCCTCCGATGCTACATGCACCTGCATGCAAAGGACAACATTAGTATTGCACAAAAAGTTACTACATTTCAAATGAACTACAACAATGCAGAGTTAGCAAACAGAGTTAGAAAACAGCAATATATAGGATCAGCAAACTCACAGGACTCTAGTCCGTATGATGGACATATCGAGCTCCCGCCAGTTGTAGAGGTCGAACAGATCCTCGTGTGCCACGGATATACTCCCGGGCTCACGGTGGAACTGCCCAGGCCTGTAGGGAACTAAGAAGTTTAGATTACGCCGAGCTCGGTGTAGGTACCACTCGTGGAGGTCTCTGGTTGATCGATCCAATTTGCGCAAAGCTGCCTTCGACACGAGTGGGAACCCGTTCCTGAACCTCTCTGTCTGTCCCTTTCGCCCTTTGCCCTTGCCTTTTGCCGGGGATTGAGCGCGTACCTTCAAAGGCAAGGACGAGGTGATGGTGGCTTTCTTCCAAGGTGAAGGCGTGGATGCGCTGGCTGGGGTCGAGGCCGTCTTTGCTGTGTTCAGGTTCGCACGAGATCCGGCCTCATGCCTCGAGCTGGGGGCGCAGTCCCCTGGTAGCACGCCTGCAGGCCACTTCAATTAATGAGCATGTATGTTAGATTTTGCAAGTTGAGTATACTGAGTAGGATGTAATCTAAAATGTGTAGGATTGACTTGTTGTATTAGAACACACTTCTTGGGCCACTGTACGTAGGAGCCCACTTCCTCAGCAAGTGTCTGCATTTTCTCTGTTGGGACTGGCAAATGGAGAATCGTTGTAGCCCGGCATGGCCATGTCCACCTGTACCTTTGCGAACTCCAACCGCAGAGGTACGCAGTGGATCCGGACATCCTCCCCAGAAGGATATACGAACCCGTGTGCAACCACTTCCTGCCCGTCGCCTAGGTGAGTCAGTAGACTGCAGCTCTCCGGCTTCTACAAATTTGTAACAATTAAAACATGTTAGCGAAACAACTCTAATAGAATGGGAGTAGCATCAACTTAAGTGCACAGATGAAGGCTTGCAATATCTCAAGTAGATCCATTAGATCCGCGAGGACCTTCAAAGAGCAACTACTTATCCGACCCCGTGGGGTACCGTCATCCTGGGGATCCGCATCTGCACTCTTGGCCAGCAATGCTTCTTTCAACTGTGCAAACTCTTCCCTCATTTGTGCGACCTCAGACTGCACCTCAACCCATATCTCCGCCCGTACCTCAGCCCGTATCTTCTCGGAGAGGACCGCTTCCTTTTCCTTCTAGGAGCGGGCCTTCTTCCTCGGTGGAGCCGGATCTGCGAAACCGGCCTTCCACGACACAATGGCTCCAATGGTCCATGTCCGCCCGGGATGCTCCTTATTTCCTAGAGAGTGAGGATGTCGTTCTCCCTGTGCGGGGTAAACAATCCCTCCATTGCCTCCTTCTCAAAAGAGATCTGTTACATTTAAAGGTACCTTGCGAACTGCACAGACCCCGTGGACGACACGGACCCCCTCCCCCTCCACCATCGCTTGCACCTCTCATCCCAGATCTCGGAGAGCGGCAACTCAGGGGTGTCGATGACAGGGTTTTGCTCGTCTTCCTTCTTCCACTGCTCCTCCTTCCCCGCATAGCCCCGGGATCCGAGCCGATGCGGGTGGTCGTTCCTCTTCTGGATCGCCCTATTCTTCTCGCTAAGGGCCTTGAACTCCTCAGTCCCCTTCTGCTTGGTGAATTCCTCCCATACCTCCTCCGATATGAAGGGGTACTTCACGCAAGGAGATTTCCCCGCAGCGAGGAAGTTACTGACGAGCCAGCTCTTAAAGGTTTTCCATATTCCGTTCATGTCCTTCAAGCAGGCCGTCCTAGGTTTATCGTCGGGGATGTTCCACTTAGCCTGTTTTCAAACAATGCATACAATTAATCACGAGTTAGTTAAACTTTAGTATAAGCCAAGAGTACGTGATTACGAAAGAGTTCAACGATTTCAGTTAATTTAACCTTCACTTTCGCCCACAACATATCCTTCTCGTCCGCCGTCACGTCCTTCCAGTTCTGAACGGTGATCTTCACCCTTTCGTTCGCCCACAGCCCACCGTAGGCCGCGTACTTCCCAGCATTCTTTCCAATCGGCCTCCCAAATTGGTTGAACTCACAAGAAAGATCCGTGCGTTTGGCCAAATGGCCCAACATCGTCACGCCTCGTCCCACCCTCTTGCGCTAGGATGAACCAGCTGCATCTTCAGTTACGTTGGCCCTAGTCGAACCACTACTACCATCCGATGAAGACGACAACATGTCTTTCCCTACAAAACCATCAACAAACCATCAAAAATTTAATGGAAACACAAACCAGATCATTTTACAAAGCAAAAGGACCTATTGTAAATATTTTTTCTATCAGTAAACACAGAAACTACCAATAGAAGATAAGATTCTATTTCTGAGCATTTTCATCTACACATTTTCATATAGGAAGCAGGCAACATATGACAATTAATTCTTCTTGGAGTTCCATAACTCAGTTCAGGATTGGGGACTAATTAGGGCTGCTAAAGAGATGTCCGAAGAAAATAGTACTAAAAGACATGCAAAAATTAATTACTGAATTGTTCAGCAATTTTTTCTATCGGTAAACACATGAGATACCGATAGAACATAACAATATTTTCTATCAGCAAAGATATGAGATACCGATAGAACATAACAATGTTCTCTATATGCATATGGAATATTGTTAATAAGCCGCCATTCACTGGCATCACATAATTTTGGTTTAAGTCAACATTCGCCATGATTTACTATACTAATATTCATGGGACAGCATTATTATTTCACACATAAATATGCACACAAGCATCTAAGTGCTATGTGCATAATCTGACAAATCTAATGCTAATGGAATATAAAGATATTGAAGTAGCACAGAAAGTAGGTCACAACCAAAAAAGGAATAACATGGTTTATAGCACCCTCTCTTGGTTATCTTTAGCATTACCTGTATGCAAATCATCAAGACTTCACATCTATTATGTTGGGAAAAGTCATGTATAAGCATTTGAAACATATACATCAAAGACTCATCCACATTGCCATATATTCATACCAAGTGAGTCAAAATTCCCAACTAAACTAGTACATTGCATGGCTCATGTCCTTTCAGATCCAAAGTTTTAACACTTGTTCAGAAATCTTTTCTATCGGTAAACACATGAGCTGTCGATAGAACATAACAATTTTTTTTATCGGTAAATACAGGAGATACCGATAGAAGATGTGTAAGAACACCTCCAACATATAAAGTGCATTACATGACAGTTGGATACAATTGATCACACATACAACAGTATAGATAATTTAAAATCTCAAAATAGGTTTATTACAGCACTGGAACATATTATGTCAACCCTAATTTAAATCAACATTGCCTGCGGAATTTACATAATCCAACACAATAGGGAACCCTAATTTAATTCCAAAACTTGAAGAATTAGTACGTACAAAGCACTAAGATCAAATAAGAAAGATGCTGGAAAAAGAACGACGAATTAGGGTATTTTACGGCGATCAGTTGTGGTGATGGAGAGGCGGTGTAGAACGCAGCGGCGGCCGGCGAAGGACGAAAATATGGACTGGTGGCAGTGGCGAACCAGTATCCAGGCGGTGATTATCGTGTGGGAGTGAGGAAGTAAGTGATCACTGCGGAGGTTGTGGTTTTCGCACTCGAAGAGACGCAGTGCTATAAGTTGGAACGGTCCGACTGGAGGGAAATTCAAGGGCCATGTTTAATAAAGTAGTGGATGCCCTTTTCTATCGATACAAACAACAAAATACCGTCAGACTAATGGTTTTATTTTAACGGTACAACAAAATAATACCGATAGAACAAGTAAATTTTTCCCAGAGTAATTTTTGAAGTGGGCAGGGCATTGAAAAATGATGTTTCAAGGAATGGGATTTTTGGAGAGCTTAATTTTTGAAGAAGCAAGAGGCTGCAATGAGATTTTGGCAAGAAAATTTGAAGGGAAGAATTAAGTTCTTACAGGATAAAGGTACTGTACATGTTAGAACTCATGCTATAGAGTAAAATTGAGATATATTAATGTTGTGAACTAGCTTATCATTAAGTTCTAAAGAAAAATGTATTGCCTGATGTATTTCGCGCTCGAAGAGAGGTAGTGCTATAAGTTGGAGCGGTCCGACTGGAGGGAAACTCAAGTGCCATATTTAATAAAGTAGTGGATGCCCTTTTCTATCGGTACAAACAACAAAATACTGTCAGACTAATGGTTTTGTTCTAACAGTACAACAAAATAATACCAATAGAATAAGTAAATTTTTCCCAGAGTAATTTTGAAGTGGGCAGGGCATTGGAAAATGATGTTTCAAGGAATGGGATTTTTGGAGAGCTTAATTTTTGAAGAAGCAAGAGGCTGCAATGAGATTTTGGCAAGAAAATTTGAAGGGAAGAATTAAGTTCTTATAGGATAAAGGTACTGTACATGTTAGAACTCATGATGTGGAGTAAAATTGAGATATATTAATGCTGTGAACTATCTTATCATTAAGTTCTATAGAAAAATGTATTGCCTGATGTATTAATGATAAGTTCCTCACCTTGATGCATAACTTGTGGGCTGTTTGCTTGGCATTTTTCCCTGAAATAGAAAATAATCATCAATAGTTCTCAACCCATAATCCTTCTTCGTGATCATCTCACAGATACATTGTTTCGTCGATATCTTCAGTAGGGATAGATTGAATGTCCTCTAAAAACGGAGGTATTTCGTCGAATTGGTTATACTCCTCTTCGTCGACAACGTCTTCGACCCTAACAATACGTCTCTTGCTGTGGAGGACAACGTGCAAGTTTGGATTGGCCGGGTCAACGATGTAGAATACTTGTGTGGCTTGCTTTGCAAGTATGAATGGATTGTCTTAGTGTCTGACCCTATCAAGATCGACGAGAGTAAACCCGTAACTGTCAACTTTAACACTTCGAGGGATTTCGACCATTGGCATCAAAACAAGGGAATCTTAAATAATCTGTAATCGAGCTCCCATATTTCATTAATAGCACCGCAATATGAGTTCAGCGCCCTTATTGACCTGGCATCCTCGGAAATAGCAAACAGTGTGACTCCGCTACATTGTGTGCTACTCTTGGCGTCTTGAGCTCTTGTGTAAAATGAATACCCATTGATGTCGTACCCCTGCCAAGCCCCTACAGTGAATCTTGGGCCTTTAGCCAACCATGTCACAGTTTCACTTATGGAGCCCTCGGCAGCACGCGTGACTCTTTCTTAGATCCACCCAGCAAATTTCCTGTTATGTTCTCTGGTGACCCAAATCTCTGACTTGGAAGGATTCTGTGACCGTAACATTACCTTGTGCTCGTGTATGTATGGCTCGACCTCCGTCATGTGTTGTAAGACCTAAAAATGTGATTTTGCGTACACATCATGGGCGGGGACGATAGTTTTGAATCCAATCGTTCCGATGCCCTGAAGCCTACCCTCGTGTCGGGACCTAGGAACTCCAATTGGGTCAACCCCGGCCATATAATCTGTGCAAAATTCAATCACCTCCTCGGCGGCATAACCTTCCATGATACTCCCCTCGGGTCGACGATGAGTCCTTACGTATCCCTTCAATACACCCATAAATCTCTCAAATGGATACATGTAGCGCAGGCACACGGGTCCACAAAACTTAATTTCTTTGATAAGATGAACAATCAGATGGACCATAACATCATAAAAGGATGGAGCGAAATACATCTCGAGCTGACAAAGAGTTGTAACCACGTCGCGTTGCAAAGCGTCTAGTCCATCCGGATCAATTACCTACGAGGACACAGTTACACCAAATATTCATATCAGAAAAATCTTCTAATTAAGCTCCACAAATGGAGCTAATTAACTTATAGTACGAGTGCACGTACTTACCTTGCAAGATATTGCGTTGAAGAAATAACATAGTTTTGTGATTGTCTCTTTGACTTTAACTGGGAGAATACCTCTGATAGCAATGGGAAGCATTTGTGACATCAGCACATGACAGTCGTGGGACTTCGTGCCAACCAGTTTTAGGTCCTTCATGGACACAAGTTTTTTCAAGTTCGCGGAATACCCACATGGAACTTTAACGCCGTGCAGGCACTGACAGAGTTCTATTTTTTCGCTTTTGGACAACGTATAGCAGGCCGGGGGGAGGTTTAGAATACTTACCGAACTCAGCTTTGATGTCCTTCACGCGCGAGTAAATCTCCTTACCGGTCAGAAACACTGGAGCTGATCCCTTCTCAGGCTTCCCGTTAAATGATTTCCTCTTCTTACGGTACGTGTGATGCACCGGAAGAAACCTGCGGTGACCCATGTATACCGTTTTCCAGCAGTTTCGCAACCACATGCTCTCAGTTTCATCTAGGCAAATAGGGCAAGCCTTGACTCCTTTCGTACTATACTCCGACAAATTGCCGTAGGCCGGCAAATCATTTATGGTGCAAAATATCAAGGCCCACAAGATGAAATTCTCTTTCTTGTATGCATCCCACACCTGCACCCCCTCGCTCCATAATTTCTGTAAGTCCTCGATTAAAGGCGCTAGAAACACGTCAATATCATTTCTGAGTTGTCTGGGTCCTGAGATTAGTAACGCCATCATGATGTACTTGCGCTTCATGCATAACCAAGGAGGAAGATTGTAGATGCATAAAAGAACTGGCCAAGTGCTATGCCGACTGCTCATATTACCATGTGGGTTCATACCATCTGTACTCAGTCCGAACCTTATATTCCTAACTTCGCCACCGAACTGAACAAATGTTCTGTTTATGTTTCTCCATTGAACAGAATCAGCTAGGTGTCTCAGTTTTCCGTCTTGTTTCCGACCTTCAGCATGCCAACGCAAGTACTTCACGACTTTCGGATTTGCAAACAGCCGCTTCAATCTAGGTATCACAGGCAAGTACCACACAGTTTTCGCCGGAAGTCCTTTCTTTACCTCTGACGTTCACAGTCAATCCGGTCCCTACGCGTATACCTCGATGCGACGCATCTTGGACAAACATGCAAACTGGAGTACTCGTTACGGTACAACACACAATCATTTGGGCATAGTGTATTCTTTCGATTTTCATTCCCAACGGACACAACAGTTTTTTGGCTTGGTAAGTAGATCTTGGCAACTCATTTCCCTCTGGAAGCATGTCCACTAGAAGATGTAATAATGCCGTGAAACTCTTATCGCTCCAACCGTTGCCTGCCTTCAAGTTATATAATCTCAGCACAGAAGACAATTTTGTAAATTTTGCACATCCAGGGAACAAAGGCTTCTCAGAGTCAGCAATCAGTTTCTCAAATTCACAGAAGTTGTTTTCATTGTAATCTTCCTCTACATCATGTAACATCTCATCTAGATTGTCATCATCATCTACGTGCACATCGGAATGAACATTATCAAAATTCGGATGATCATCGATATTATTACAATCCACATTCGAGTCCTGCTGATTGGTAGTAGTGGTGCTTGTTTCCTCAAGATCTTTTCCATGCCATATCCAACGGGTATATCGCGCGTTAAAACCACGACGAATCAAATGACTCTTAATTTGATCAGAGTTGCTAAACCTCTTCAAGTTCATACAATCTGTACAAGGACAAAGCATATCTTTCTCTCCCTTCCTCGCCTTTTGTTGCTCAGCAAATTTAATAAACTCATTCACACCATCCAAATATTCAAGAGTAGTACGTTTTATTCCATACATCCAATATTTCCTGTCCATCTACAATTAACAAAATTTAACGAGTCAGCCATGCATGAAACCTGCCCGATTAAGTTATGTATATGTATATGTACAGCCTCTTACAACTGATGTGTTAAACCCTACCCTGACGAAATTAACACTAATTAACCTAGCTAACTATACAATACAAGCTAGTGAGCTCCTAAAACGTGAGGAATTTCCGGCTAGCTCCCAAGCTTGGAGCTACAAGCTTGGACCTACACAATACATCTAGCTTGCAAGTAGAGAGGGAGGTAGATCTAGAGGGAGAGAGAGAGATAAGTGATGACAACTAAGCTTACCTTAAAGAGAGGGGTCCAATCAACTTCCTTCCAGCTTGCCCTGATCACCCTAGCAGTGTAGCTGCGAGCGTGGAACTCTCATCACAAACAGAGGGACATAGAGTGCAATAGTACAAAACAGCAGCTCAGCAATGGTCGAGTGGGGTTTTACTTATACTGGACCTATTTCTAATGGTAAATACACGAAATGCCCGTTAGACTAAGTGCTACAGCTCTCGATGGTGATCTTCACCGTTTCTTTCCAGCTCTCGATGGTGATCTTCACCATTTCTTTCGCCAACAAGCCAACGTAGACAGCGTACTGCGATGAAGAACTGTGAAATACGTTGCCACTCATGAGCATCATCCAAGGACCTGCACAGATCATAAATAGGCATTCTAGAGCAAATTAAGATTGTTTACTATTTCCTACATGACTCTCTATCTGAGAAAGACTACCAACTGAAGGTTAGGTTGTACTTCGTCATAGTAACATCAACCTGCAACTAGAGATCAAGATATTTGTGTATCTCATGATATTTGTAAATATCTTGATATTAATGACCTTTCAATTTCAACTTAAATTTCAATTTCAATTTCATGATCTTTCAATTTCAATTTCAATTACAAATATCTTTCAATTTCAATTTCAATTTCAATTTCATGATCTTTCAATTTCAATTGTTACTAAGTTCAAGTTGGCATTTAGCAACTTACTGAGAGATGAAGATATTACATTTATACTCTTATTGGCATTTGACTATGTTAGCTAGCGTTTGTCTTGCAAATATATCTTGATAATTTTCTTCATTTGATAGGATCGGCAAGCAATTGAACATTATCTGTCCCACAGTGATATTATTTAGTTGTTTTTAAAAAAAGGAACAAGACACCGTACATAATTATATTGAAAAGAAGACACATCAAAATGAAGGATACAAAAATTGCAGGATAATTGCCATAATTGGATTAGAATAATCTAACAATATTGCCGAAATTTTACATGCCTTGCTTGCCATGCCGAAATCTAGTGGGGCGTCGATGGAGGTGCGGAGGTGCAGCAGTCGCCGGTGGAGGTGCGCCAGCCATCCATGGAGCTTACGGGTTAGGGCTACGAGCGCCTGATGAACTGTACGAATGAAAGAGACACACCCGGGTATTTATAGTACTAGATCAGTTCTATCGGTACACAACCGCCTACCGTTAGTAATTTGAGATCTCTTCTAACGGTATAAACATACCTTACCGATAGAATAAAACTATTTTGTAGCAGGCGAACGGTTCTATCGGCACACTACATCCTACCGATAGGAATTTTTGGTAATATTCTGTCGGTATAAACATACAGTACCTATAGAATAAAGAAATTTGTAGAAGGCGAACAGTTCTAAGATATTTGTGCTATCTTCTAACGTATAGACATACATTACCGATAGAATAAAACTATTTCGAAAGCGAACAGTTCTAAGGAATTTGTGATATATTCTAACGGTATAAATATACAGTACCGATAGAATAAAACTATTTGTAGTAGATGAACGTTTCTATCAGCACACAACAGGCTACCGACAGGAATTTGTGATATGTTCTAACGGTATATAAATACTATACCGATAGAATAAAACTATTTGTAGAAGTCGATAAGTTCTAATGGTACACAATATCCTCCCGTCAGTATTTATACATCTCTTCTAACGGTAAATATGTTCATCACCGCTAGAGTAAATCATTCTCCTTCTTCTAACGGTAAGTTTCTTACAAACCGATAGTAAAAATACCTCCCTTATGCCTTTTATGTCCGCGAGGCACCTTTTCTAACGGTTTTCTTCTAAATCGCTAAAAATCGTTAGAAGATGGGGGTTAGGAGACTGCATTTCTATACTAGTGCGACTTGATCAAAAGATCAAGATTTTTATGCTAAGAACTAAAATTCAAATGTGTATAAGAGAATGAGGCTACTTGGTGTATTAAACATATGCTCAAAGCCTCTATTTATAGCCCAAATGAACAAAAGAGCCATTGTGCTCGAGCTGAGAAGTGACAGCACACGCTGACAGTCAGCATAGACCATGAGCAGTGAACAGTAAATCTCAGAGAAAACTCAGCTAGCCGTTGTGGTCAAAAAAGGAAACAAAACAGCACATACTGACAGTCAACAACACATGCTGACAGTCAGCATCTACATCAACGGCTCGACAAAAATCACAGATTAAACTTTGCTAACCGTTTGTGGTCGCAAATGGATAGAAATTGCTCATGCTGACAGTCAACATCGACCACAAAAACGACCAGTTAAAACAAACTCAGAAGCAAAACAGATGAGGTCGAAACTCATGCTGACAATCAACAACAATGCTAACAGTCAGTGTAAGTCAAAAAATTTCAGCTCAAAAAACGTGCTCTCTGGACAAATGTCAGCAATGAAACTGACATTTCATGCTGGCAGTCAGCATCACATGCTGATAGTTAGAGTGGATAAAACAGTCATAACGTTCGATCCAGAGGTCCGATTGAAATATTTGATAGCTCGTTTGAAAGATAATTTAAAGGGCTATTTTTTTGTCAATGGAAATAAAACCCAGATCAGCCTAGATCTTTATAGAAAATGCAAAAACACTTCTGCTACCAAAAACTCATCATAAAAAACCAAATTATTTAAAAACAAATCCAACCGAAAAGAATGAAATGAAGTGATCTAACAGTTTCTCGGTTTATGCTGGAACTGTAGAGAGGACTTGCAACCCCTCTTTACAGTACAGTTGAAAACTAAAATAGATTTCTAAACTGATCAAACTCCAAAATACCGAGATCGGTAAAAGTAAAAACTCATTTTACCTCAGGTGCTTTGCAATTTTGAATCTTGCGAATTACGTCTCATCTTTGTACTTAAGTTCACTTGGATTCGTATGACTTCTATTTTGATCATCTTGCATATCTTTGCCAAAAGAACTCTGTATCAAATATCTCAAAACACAGTTAGTCTGAAACGCTTGTTTTCATTAATCATCAAAATCAGACATAAGGGCCTAGATGCAACACATAAGACATGGGTTCTGTGATAATAAGTGTCTTGAATTTGTGCGAAATAAGTATGATTTTTGAGTTATATCCAGAATGCCTATGGATTATCCGATATTCTTCCTTCTGGCCCTAGACGACCATAGGTAGGACCTGCAGCCATGGTTATGGGCGACCATGGGACGCTGGCGCGACCATGGAGGCCAAAAAATAGCTAACAATCCTCGTCAGCTATCCCCCGAATTTGAAGTGACAAAGGCCCACTTTAATGATGTGTCGCTTTGAATTCTTAACAGTACTTCATCGCTTTGAATTCCCACATCGCGTTATGTTGGTGATAGCTTTGATACATCTCGGGGAATGAGCGTAGGCACTAGGGAGGATCTTGAGGTTTTCGCACCGTGCCCCAGGCCAAGAAGCTGAAGCGCCGCCTGAGTGAGTCTATAAATAGCCGTTCTTTTGTTGTGGAATTCCAACTTCTTCACAAATTTATATAAGTCTCAAACCTTTCGCCTCCCAACCCTTCCTTGCGAATGGCATCCCCGAATCTAGAATGGATCAGTGAGGAAGATTTAGTTGGAGAAGAGAATGTTGAGGCTCTAGGAGCACAAGGATGTAGTGCAACACCTTTGTCTCAAGAGGTAATCTTCTCTTGGTAGATTGGTGTAAACTTTTTCTTGAAATGTAGTTTCTCTATGCCCTTTTGCCTTATGTAGCTGCTTGATCTTCCGACTGCCTCAAGGAAACGAGGTGGTGAGGATCTTGGATCATCTGAGGGATCTTCATCAAAGAAGCTGACGTCGTTTGATGAGCTAGCTGCTCATCAAGCTTCATCCGAGACATCCTTCGCAATTGTGGCTCAAGCGCAGCCCATGGCCACACAAGCTTCACCTCGTTCTCCTTCCTCGATGGAGGATGAGGAAGCTCTGGGCCTGGCTGCGGCCGCTTCAACCTTGTCTTCCCCGGTAAGAACTCTCGGTCTTCTGGGCTTAGTAGATCCTTACCTCGGAGTAAGTTGATGATCTTGTATAGGGAAACAAATCTGGGGAAGAGCTGGGCAAGGTGAAGGCCGAGCTGAGGGCCCTTCAGGAGGAGCACAAGCATCTTGAGGAGAAGTACACTCAGCGGGGGCTCGACTTGAATGACTTCTTCAAGCGCGTTGAGCATTTGAAGGCAAGTTTCGACCGGGCTAGGGAGACTGCGAGGCTAGCTCGACAAAAGGAGCAGCTTGTGCACGAAGAGAAGCATGCCACGGATGTTACCATCGCCGGCTGCTGTCTCACCATGAAGGATACCCTCGCAAAACTAAGAGAGGTCGTGGGGCTCCTCAAAGCGTATGTAGTTGATCCAAAGAAGGGCAACTTGTCACTGGAGGATTCTTGCGTCCTGGCTACAAGTCAAACGACTTCATCTTAGATGCAGCTAGGACTAAGGCCGATCCTTAACCTAGCCCTTTGTATATTTACTTTTTGTCTTAGTAAGTAATGAAAAAAGATATTAATGAAAAAATAATTTTTCTCATGTCAATTTTTCAATTTCTGTTCATGAACTATGTCCAACACTTTCTTAGACTTCTGTCTTATCTCTTTCCTTGTCTCCTGGTGACCATATAAAGGTATGTGCACCACATGTGATCAGGGAGTGATTATCGCGATCATGGAATGATTGTCGCAGAGCAGTTATGCGCGATCATGAGAGTGGCAATCTTCGTTTGCTAGCCCCTGAAGTTGAAGTGAAAATGGCTTTCTTTTGACTGAAAAAAGACATTTTTGTGTTGAAAAGGGCGTTTCAGTTTATGAAAAGGCGTCTTTTCAGTTCAACTTCCCATTGAACGTTCGCGGGACTATGAGTGCGCATATCAGATTTGTTTTGATGTGCATTAAATGTGAAAAACACCTTTTGCCGCACGGCATGAACCGTGGTGAAGGATGCGAGGGAAGTGGGTTTTTAAACCTCTCGTCCTGAGCTTTGCCATCGCACGGAAGCATCATCGAGATTTCCTAAGTTTTTTCAAAGTTTCTCGCTTGAGCCGATAGAAGTTTTTTTCAAAGTTTATTGCTATATTTGTTAATGATGCTTTGTAATACTATCGGTTCATATCCTACAACTGATAGAAGAAAGTTTCCAGTACTAATCGTGTCGAGTATCTAACCGATATAAAATACTATACAGTACTACCGGTTTCCAGTGTATAACCGTTACAAGAAATCTAACATCACTATCGGTTGAGTTCACTGAGCCGATAGAAGAAATTATCATTCACGATTAGTGAACGTTGTAATGTAGGTACTTTACTATCGGTTTGCAATCGATAGAGTTGTGCTACGTTTCTTCTATCGTGCCGACCACTAGCGGTAAAAGAACCGATAGTAGAGGCGATTTTTAACCGATAGTGAAAAGTAATTCTGTAGTAGTGTGTAGACTATTTTATCAAATTAGGGTTTCTAATATAGACAAAATAATTAGGGTTTAGTTTTGTTATAACTTATTAGGGTTTCTGAATCATATTAGATCTGATGCTTAAAAGAAGTAGTTTTATATTAAGAAATTATAAACTATTCTCATGAGGTGATAAATGGCATTTTTATTATAAATGGAAATTAGTATTTTTGTGAAATAGATACACATGCATACATACACATGTATGTGCACATACGCGGTACATTAAGGAAAATGCCTTTGAACTAGTGGGCAATTAATTTAGATTTTGGTTGAGACTTCTCAGAGGGTATTCTTAGAGATGGTTTTAGAGTTAGCACAAAAATGAAATTTTTAGGGTCTGGTTTATGTAAAACGAAATTTTTAGACCTTGTTTTTAGGCTGTTACATAAAAATTAGTGATGGAAATTGTTTATTGGAGACCATCAAAGTCAAATGCGAAAAGTTTTATGGATGAAGGTAGTAATATTTATTATGATATAGAGTAGTTATGTATATATGTGTATAAGATAGCTTTAATTTTTAATGTAAAACAGTGCTCTCTCCGGTCTAAAAAAAATTTTTTTTACTGCACACAATCTTTAAATTGCAGCTTTGACCATTAGTCTTTACTATAATATGTTAATAAAAATTTATAAAATTATTATATTTTGAAAGTATTTTTGATGATAAATATATGATTTGTGCTAAATTGGTAACATTTTTATCCTAAGTTTGTCACTGAAAATGTGTAAAATCATGCTAAAACTCCTTTGAAGTGACATTTTATGCATAATTTTATATTATTTTTACAAATTACTTATAGGCTATGTTTATCATATTTCAAGGACCAAACCTACCAAATTTGAGAAGATTTCGACTTTGTTTGGACCAAATTAGACTAAGAAACCAAAATTGGACAACAAAAAGATCCTGGTCGAATATTCTTCAGACAAAACACCCGGTCGTACACAACTACACGAGAAAGAGACTTAATCAAACAAGGCTGGACAAAACGAGAACACGAGTAGATGATCGAAAGGAGTCTCGATCGAATATGAGCACTTGGTCGAAAAAGAGTCTTGATCGATGTCAGACACGACACGTGCTTGGCTAGGAGCACACCACATGTTCCTGGTCATGTTCATTTCAGTTCAGAGGCTTTTACTGGCCGAATTTAGTCGATTTTGATCGGGTTCGACCAGGACTAGTCGAATAGACTTAATCGAACATAGTTGGGCAAAACGAGAGCATGAGTAGATGGTCGAAAGGTGTTCCAATCGAATATGAGAGCCTAGTCGAAAAAGAGTCCTAATCGATTTCGGGCACGACACGTGCTTGGCCAGGAGCACACCACGTGTTCCTGGTCGTGTTTGTTTTAGTTTTGGAGGCTTTTACTGGTCGAATTTAGTTGGTTTTGATCGGGTTTGACCCAGACTGGTCGGATTTGGTTGGTTTTGATCGGGTTTGATCAGGATTGGTTGGATTTGGTCGGTTTTGATCGGATCTGATTAGAACTGGTCGAATCTGGTCAATTTTAACTCAGATTTGTCCATTCTCACGCCGTTTGAAGCCAGACTTCATCGCCTGCACATCAAGGAGTTATTTTTGGACACGTTTAGCCATGTATTATAAATAGAGAAGCTTTTGACTCAATCACTCAATCAAACATGCTTTCTTAGGTCTTTTTAGTAGCCTTTAGGGCTTAGTAGTATTTCTTAGTTTAGTTTTCTTGTAAGAGCCTCCTTCTCTATTTTTCTTGCTTTTGTATGCCGACAAGGACGAGAAACTCAATTTTCAAGCAATCAAGTAAGTTTTCAATTATTTCTTATTATTATTTCTGTATTATTATGGCTTTTTGCGAGTAGATCCGTTCTAGGGTTAGGGATGACCTAATCCGGAAGGCGTGATTCTTCTTTAGTCTTGATCTCAAGTTTTAGAGTTATTTCTTGATGTTTTCTTTCTCCAAACCCTAAATTCTTGTTTCGGCAGCAGACATAACAGTTGAGCCTTCGCAAGAATTCATGGGAGTTCGTGAGTCCTTAGCGTTTTGACGCGGGATTGTGAACAAGAGAGAGGCTCTTGCCGAACGTAACAGTGGAAGCGATCCTCTGACCGTTGTACCAGTGACCGTACTAGAAACTTAATCTGTCTTGGAAAATGATTGAAATTAACTTACAATCCTCGGACCTTGGATAGAATTACGCTGGATGGTTATAGAACTCCCGAAACCCTAGGTTTTCATTCCTACTTTACAAACCCTAGATTTCATATTTGCACTTTACTGCTTTAAACCCTAGATTGATGACTTTAGTAGTAGATTTAGTTGTAAACAAAAAAACCCCCCAACTCGCTCAGACTTAATCAGTGATCAATTAAGCTAGAAAGATGAATATGCTTGTTCCTTGTGGAATTCAACCCTCAAGTTCTTAACATTCAACCCTCCACTTGCGGTTATTACATAATCACACCATTTTAGGTGCGATCAATATACTTGTATAATTTTCTTATACCCAATCTAAAAATTCATAAATATATTAGTGGTCAAAATTGTGGATCAAGGATGCCGACTAGAGGGGGTGAATAGGAGACTTTAAAAAATCTTTTACTCTTAAAACTTGATTTTTGCAAGTAAGAAAAGAAATCAGATTTTTTGCAAAACACAAGCTAAAAAAACTAGGAATAGAGTGGTCTAAAACAAGGCAATATGAAAATACAAGCAAGAAAGAAGAGCAAGTGAAATGAACCAAACACATGAATGTATCCCGAGGTCTCAGAGACTCACAGGCCTCCCCTACTCCTTCACTAGTACAGAAATGCAGTCTACTAACCCCTATCTTCTATCGGTTATTAGCGAAACAGCACAAAACCGATAGAAAATGTGCCTCGCGGTCATAAAAGCCCGACGGATGTATTTTCCCTATCGGTTTCTAAGAAACTTACCGATAGAATAAATAGTATGATTTACTCTAGCGGTGATGAACATATTTGCCGTTAGAAGAGATGCATAAGTACTGACGGAAGAATGTTGTGCGCCGATAGGATTGGTCGACTTCAACAACTAGACTTATTCTATCGCTACTGTATGAATATACCGACAGAGTATATTAAAAATTCCTATCGGCAATATGTAGTTCGCCGATAGAATAGTTGACCTTCTGAAAATATTTTTATTCTATCGGTAATGGATTCTTTTACCGTTAGAATATATAGAAAATTGCTTAGGACTGTTCGTCTTCTAATAGTTTTATTCTATCGGTAATGAATGTTTATACCGGTAGAATATTGCACAAAATATCTTAGAACTGTTGGCCTTCTACAACTAGTAATATTCTGTCGGTAATGTACGTACATACCGATAGAGTATGTACAAAAAATTCCTAGCGGTAATATTTATTGTGCCGATAGAACCATTCGATTTCTACAGATGTTTTTATTACTAACGGTATTCTGTTTTCTTACCGATAGAAAATATATAATTGTATAAATACACGGGTATGTCTCTTTCATTCTCACAGTTCATCTGGGGCTCGTAGTCCTAACCCGTAAGCTCCATGGACGACCGGCGCACCTCTACAGGGGACCGCTGCACCTCGCACCTCCATCGACGCCCTCTAGACGTCGGCATCCCAAGGAAGGTACGTAAAATTTCTGCAATATTGTTAGATTATTCTAATCCGATTATGGCAATAATTCTGCTTTTTTTGTATCCTTCATTTTGATGTGTCTTCTTTTCAATATGATTGTGATCTGTTCAGGTCCTTAGATGATGCTCGTGAGGGGCAACGTATTTCACGGTTCTTCATCGCAGTACGCTGCCTACGTTGGCTTGTTGGCGAAAGAAATGGTGAAGATCACCGTCGAGAGCTGGAAGGACGTGAAGGGCGAGATCTTGGTTGGCTCGGTCGAGAAGATGCTTAAGCCCGGCGTGTTTCTCAAATCAGGACCTATAGAAAGCATCTTACATGTTTTTGCATGCACCAGCTTGTGGCCAGATGCTTACCTGCTTGGAGAAGAAGAATTGTTGTTATTTGC